>CM062226.1:21797100-22397100 GCA_031216235.1 Syzygium jambos
TCTTATGAACTTTTAGTTTATTCAATGTGGTCTCCTAAATTTTAATTTATTCAATGCGGTTCCTAAAATTTATCCCAATATGCAATATCGTGCATGAACTTTTAAATTTTTCAATCTGATTCCTAGACTTTTCATACATATTTAATTAGTCATTGAATTATATGAAAATGTTTAATATTATTCTTGAATTGAAATTAATGAAAGGGTAACATTGAACATTTTTATATAATTCAGGAATTAAATTAAATATGTACCAAAATTCCAAGGATTATATTGAACAAATTAAAAATTTAGGGACATTGTACATTGGGTAAAGCTCAAATATCACATTGAATAAATTAAAAGTTAATGAACCACATTACATATTAAGCGAAAGTTCAAAAATCATTTGTGTTATTATCCCTTAATAAAGCTAATAAGTTTTGAGCACGCATAGGGGATAACTTTTTTTTTTGTTTTGTTGTCAGCACAGTCTTTTTGAGCTCAACTTACTTCTATCCTTGCGCATAGATTTTAGAAGATTTACTAGATGTTTTAGTTTCATATGAGCCTCATGTGAGCCCAGGGGGAAACCGCGTGATCTTACCGCTCAAATCAACTGACCTTATACGCACTTGTATTTTGCATGTGTCTTGCAAGTGTCACTCTGTATTTTATTGAAAAAATGACACAAATGATCTCTAAATTTTAACTGTGCAATATAATCCATGAACTTTTAAATTATTCAACGTGATCCCAAACTTTAACAAAATGTGTAATGTGATCTTTAAACTTTTAAATTGTTCGTTATGGTCATTGAACTTTTGAAAACATATTCAATTTAATCTCTAAACTATATGAAATATTCAATGTTGTCTCTGTACCATGTTCAATTTAATCCATTAACTATTTGAAAATATTCAATATTATCTATGTACTTGAATTAAATGGAAAGATAACATCGAATATTTTCATATAATTCAGAGACTAAATTGAGCATGCATCAAAAGTTTACAAATTACATTAAATAAATTAAAAATTCAGATACCACATTAATCTTGAGCAACCGGACTTTACATTGAGTTAAAATTTTGGAACCATTTATGTCATTATTTATATTTTATTCCACTGCCCCTTCCTGCAGCGGGCCCATGACCGCCGCAGTCCGCCGCCACGCCCGCACCGCAAAATCATCCCCTCGGTCGCCCCCCTCAAGCGGCGATGCTCGCCGGACCCAATCGCGCACCACCCGCCGCCGCCTCCGCCGCCGCCGCCGCCGACGACGACGACGAACCTAAGTGAGGAAGAATCCTCACCCTTCTCCACTTCTCATGGTTCCTCTCCCCAATGCCCCCTCTCTCCCCTCCCAAGCCTCACAGCCGCTTCCTGTCCCGTCCAAACCCGAGAAAACGACCCGCCCACGACCCGGGCCCTCCCTGCCTCGTCCGCCCCTTCCTTGACCTCTGCTCTCGAGGCCGACTCGCCGACGCCGTCGACTCCCTCCGCCGGCTGGCCCTCGGAGGCGTTCGCTTGCCCTCCCAAGTCCTCGCCCGCTTGATCCGCCGATGCGGCGCCGCCGGGTCCCTCAAGCAAGGGAAGCACGTGCACCTGCACCTGAAGCTCACTGGGCTGAAGCGACCCGGCACGTTCTTGGCCAACCGTTTGATCGAAATGTACTTCAGATGCAATGACGAGGTGGCTGCGCGCAAGGTGTTCGACGAAATGCCGGCGAGGAACGTGTACTCGTGGAACAACATGCTCTCTGGGTATGCCCGGTTGGGTAGGATGAACTCGGCGAGGAGGCTGTTTGAGAAAATGCCGGAGAGGGATGTCGTGTCGTGGAATACCATGGTGATGGGGTATGTGCGGTGTGGTTGTTGTGATGAGGCGGTGAGGCTTTATAGAGAGTTGAGGAGGTCGGGGATCGAGTGCAGCGAGTTTAGTTTCGCAGGCATTTTGACTGTTTGTGTGAAGTCGAAAGATTTGTGCCTTAGCAAGCAGATTCATGGGCAGGTCTTGGTTTCGGGCTACTCATCCAATGCGGTTATCGTGAGCACTGTAGTCGATGCGTATGCAAAGTGTGGGGAGATGAGTGACGCACGGAGAGCATTTGATGGCATGCGAGTGAAAGATATTCTTGCTTGGACCACATTGGTCTCTGGATATGCCAAATGGGGCGACATGGAGGCTGCTAAGGGAATATTCGATCAGATGCCTGAAAAGAACGCAGTTTCTTGGACTGCTTTAATTGCTGGATATGCTAGAAATGGTTTGGGTGATATCGCGCTCAAGTCATTTTCAGAAATGATGAAACTTCACCTTAAACCTGACCAATTCACTTTCAGTAGCAGCCTGTGTGCTTGTGCTAGCATGGCCTCGTTGAACCAGGGTAAACAAATCCATGGCTTCTTAATAAGGACTTGCTTTAAGCCCAATACAATAGTTGTCTGTTCTCTCATTGACATGTATTCTAAATGTGGTCTTCTGAGTTCTGCTAGGCTGGTTTTTGATCTTGTGGGCGATAAGAATAATGTGGTTTTGTGGAACACAATGATATCTGCCTTAGCGCAGCATGGCCAGGGTAAAGGTGCGATAGAGATGTTTGATGACATGATCAGGTTGGGCATTAAGCCAGATAAGATCACTTTACTTGTCATTGTCAATGCTTGCAGCCATTCTGGTCTGCCAAAGGAAGGACTGCAGTTGTTTGATTCCATCACACATGATCATGGAATTTCTCCAGATCAGGAACATTATGCATGCATGATTGATCTCTTGGGGCGAGCTGGTCTGTTCGACGAGGTAATTAACCGCATCCGTATGATGCCTTTTCCACCGGATGAGCGGATATGGAATGCCTTGCTGTGTGTGTGTAAGATACACTGCAATTTGGCTTTAGGAAAAGAAGCAGCCGAACACCTGCTTGAGCTGCAACCAAGCTCTCCTGAAGCTTACATATTTCTTTCAAGTGTCTATGCATCACTTGGGAAGTGGAAATTGGTGGAGGAAGTTAGAAAACTTATGCTTGATAGATGTGTAACGAAAGATCGAGCTGTCAGTTGGATAGAAACCGACAGTAAGGTGCATTCTTTCTCCATTGCAGAGGACTCGCATCCTTCAAAAGAAGAAATATGTTTGATGTTGGATCAGATTGCTATCCAGATGGAAGAAAACAAGTTACGACTCGATACTCAATAGTCACCGTATGTAACCTCAATTCTCAGACATCTCGGAGTCGATCAGGGAAGATGATACTTTGGTTGGAAAGATCAACTGCAAATTTTGTTCTCTTGAGCTAGGTCAGGGAAGATCATAATCTGGTTGGAGATTATCAAACTGTAAATTTTGTGCTCGACTTAGGTGAAGGCCTACAACACCAACATCAATTCTTTTGATGCTGAATAGCTAGATAGTTTCGAGTAAACTTGTAGTATCAACAAAGTTTTGACCGGCTGCTGAAGACTTTTGTGCTTCAGGTCATCTTCATTTACCTCCTTTTGTTATTGTACTTCAAATTAGAAATGACAAGATTTTCTGGGTTTATTTTTGAGAATCCATCCGGTCACCAAACTCCTTATGCAGTCTTTAAAATCTTCTCTTTGTGTTGGTCCTCGACAACCATAACAGAAGTGATGACTTACACTGTGTGATGACCATTCTTATGGTAAATGAGATGGGAGTGATACTTGTACTGTGAATTCCCCATTGAGATGCCAAACAAAGTTTCCCTCCTGCCCTACCTGGACATGAATCATGGCTAACAGTTTCGAATGTGATTATGTGGTCGGTAGCACGTGATTCATGTACTGATGGTTTGCTTTAATGGTGGCTCAAGCTCCTAGTTGCCGTCCATCGCTTTCCTGTCGCCGGTGGAAATGTGGGGATGCTCTTGGTTTATGCGTCCTCTCGCCTCGTTCCACATTTGCAAAAGAGACTGTTAAGCAATCCAGTACATAGTACATGCATTGGCCACAAAGTGTTCGGCGCAATTACCTCCTATTCGACATGGTTGATTCGGAGCAGTACCTTAAACTATTTGAAACTAGAGTAAACCAGAGATTGTCAGCAACGGCAATGGAAGATGGCACAGTTCTTCGGTGACGTGTACCTTCTACATCGTATGAAACCCTGCTCCTTTGCCTCAAATGAATCGTTGTAAGGTAAGTTACAAGCACGCTGATCAGACATTAGATTCTACAAGGTCATGATGCCTGTATAGTAAAACCGGGACAATGTTTGCTCTTAAATTTGTCACGTGATACTTGGCTTTATATATGGATTTCCTAAGTGGTAACTTAGAGAATAGAAATGAGATATCGAAGTTTTCTGTTTCTCTATTTCTGAAATAGAAACAGAAACAAAGACTCTTTTCACCGCTCACTTCCTCTCTCTTGTGTGCGTTCTCCTTCTCTTAGATAGGGCATGTCCGGCGCAAATGTGGACAATTTTTAATAACATTTTTATTTTTTCAAATTTTTTTATTTTTCCTTTTTTCTTCTCTTCTTTTTTTGTTTTTTCTTCTCTTCTTTTTTATTTTTTCTTTTTCCCTCCGCCAGCCATCATTGGGCCTTGTTGATAGCTGACAACCACCAGTCTCAAACGATGGCAAATTTAAAAGGTTTAGGACTGAATTAGTAGAAGTGCAATAGGTTTAGGACTTTTAGAATAATTTTCCCTCTATTTCCTCCTTTTGCATGCTTCCCTTCTTCATTTTGGGGATTATTCCCGAATATAGTAAATCTAGGGTTACTTGGCGTGTTACGAATTTATGTATAAAAACTTTACTTATATAAATATAAATTGATACATGACATTTTGAATAAATAAACATTTAAATGAATATATAAGATACTCAATACGGCTAGATATATACTTTTTTTTAATGTCACGATATGTTTTTTCCTTGCATTATATATCCAAAATATTCTTTTCTATATGGATTGAAAAAGGTTATTTACCTAAATCAAATGAAGTTACGAATAGGATGACGAAATGGTGCATAAGGGGTTATGAAAATATTTAATGAGATCATGAGCGGGAGAAACGGAGAGGAGAAACTCTTTAAAATTGCCAATTAAGCAAAACGACAAAGGGGATTCGGCTTTTCTGGTGAATGATCATGTCCCTTTTCTTTTACCAGACCACAAAAAAAAAAAGAATCGTGATCAGTGAGCCTTTCTTTTCATGACGGTCACATCAACCAAAGTATCAACCTTATAGCGCCTAGAGAATCAGGGATTTTCTTGGATTCTAGATCTATGGGAGCTTATAAAAATCAATTTTCTAAGATTTGGAAACAAATGATATTTCCAAATTGGTTCTATGAATGTTGTGCGGCGACTTGCTTGGTTCATTATCGGACCAGCTCACAGCGTCAGTCCATTTCGTCTGGTCATTCTGTTTTATGAAGTACATTTAGTATTCATCTCTATCTTAGATTATTAGCAACCCTAGGAGTTATTCATAAATGCCTAGATGTCATCTGTAA
The DNA here is from genome assembly GCA_031216235.1 of Syzygium jambos. Classification (NCBI taxonomy): domain Eukaryota; kingdom Viridiplantae; phylum Streptophyta; class Magnoliopsida; order Myrtales; family Myrtaceae; genus Syzygium; species Syzygium jambos. Next base: position 21,802,568 of record CM062226.1, read on the forward strand.
CTCTGTGATTGGACATTCACATAGAAAGATCTGAGAGGAAAAGCAAAGCCATGCACAACCACATCACCTTTTCTGGTGTGTCTTTTCTAGCTGCTTCGCTATCGTTCATCGTTCTTTTCTTGACCAGACAGCACTTCCTAACCTTCATTAGAAGAGCCATCATGGACTACCCTTTTCCCTAACCTTCACTACCAAATAGTGAATCGATTTCTTGCTTTCACTTTTATGGAAATTAAGGAGGATAGACAATCCTATTACCTCGAGATTATAATAGAAACTTCTCAACTTGCAATGTATCTTTAAAGTTATAAAAATTAAGGTCACAGCTTCATTTATATCATTTTTTCTATTTGTCCAGCGATCGATGCGTGCAATAGATTCGAAAGACGGAACTTGAGCCAAATATTCAAAGCAAAATACATAATGCAAAAATGTGTAGACGCCTAATTTTGGTTTAGGGTTTGACCGAAAGTCAGCCTCATACAAAAAATTGATTGAGGGTACAATGGGGTTGTGATCTTGCTCTGCGAGAATTTTCCAACCACGACTTAAATTGATCAAATCAAATGACCGGATTGCTAGACGTCGCGACTTTTAATTGGAACCGTCCGATCTCGAGGGAATTGGGAAAATCGCGATTTTGGTAGATCGGGTGATGAGATCACCAAGACATGGTCATGGGATTTCCAACGCTATGAAAATCACTTCCATTCGAGTTTTCTCAATGGAAATATTGGATCTTTTTACCTTGGCCATACATTCTGCCCGATTTTTGGAAATCCATGGTCACATTTTCCAGAAAGTGCATGCCGCAAGCTTTCCGAGGGCGCAAAAATCGGATCAATTGGCTTGTCCGATTGAAAAGTTGTGATCAGTTAAAGTTTTGGTCAAAATTCAAGAAAAATATATTTTCAAATTTCTCATAAAATGACAAAGTCATCACCGCCACCGTTGGCGATGGTCGATTGGTCAGCAGCCACCACACGTCACTTGCAACATTGACCCGGCACGGCGACGACGAGGGCCCGCACAAGGACACACGGGACCGGGCCGTGGCCTACCCGGGCAGGCAACGCGTGTGGCCCGCGAGGAAGCGCCGCCGGGCCGGACGCTACCGCTCGGACTTAGGCCGTTCCCAAGCCCAAGCCGCGCTGAGACGAGCTGTTCAATATCCGCCTTCTTCCTCCTCCCTTGTGCATCATGGTTTTGGGCGCATTTCACATCATCTATTTGCCTTATGGCATGCACATTTCCCTTATGAAGTGCATCGTTTTCCTTTTGAGGCTAGATCTGCTTTTAAAATAAGCTTCGAATTTCTCATTTTTGTGAAAGGTTTGATTCCTCTCTTGCTCATTCTTGGAAAATTTATTTCGAGCTTACTACTAACTTGTTTTCTCTTAATTCCCGAGGGAATCCCGGTGAGCGAGGAAGGTCCGAGGAGCGCGAGGAATGCCAGACGACCGGGTAAAGTCTGAAACCCTCTTTTGTTTCGGATCAGCTGTTGCAAAGCTAAAATTAGCCTTGGAATTTGAGTTGTATACTCGTTTTATTGTCGGTTTAGAAAAATTAATTTTAATGGAAAATAGATCGTCATTATGTTGAAATATATGGATATATAGGAAACCCTTTTTTAATAGGATTAATACTACGAAAAACTCCAAATTGATACACTTGTAACAAATTTACCCAAAACTAATTTTTTGACTACAAAAAATCATAAACTGGTACATCTGTTAGTCTTTGTTAAATTTTACAGTCAAACTGTTGAGTTGGATAACATGTGGTAGTTGACGGGTATACCAGTTTGGGGTTTTACCTATCAATTTGTGATTCTCTGTGGTATTAATCCAATTTAACGGAGACTAACATATTGTAAATTTGTCACTTGTGTACTAATTTAGGGTTTTTCGTGATATTATTCATTTTGAATAAGCTGAACTTTTGAAAAAAAAAACTTAGGTTTTGGTACCGAGATGATCGAGGAAGAATAGGGTCGGGTTATTGAGGCTCCATATGTGTGGCTGCTTATATATATATATATATATATGTAGAAAAATATAAATTTGAATTTGATTTGGCCAAACCGGCTCTATCATTTCAAAATTGCATTCACGTTTTGAAATTATGTCATGAAATGAAAATTGTGAATTTGAATGCTTTGCACGCTGTCTGAATAGGACTGGATTTGATTTCATATATCGATTGCAATTAAATAATGATGTATACCATGTTGATTAATTATGTACATTGATAATAAAATTAGGCCATGTGCATGAATAAATATGTAAAAATGCATGACGCTCTGACTCACACGCTGCCTTGTAATCATATGGTGATTTCTAATTGGTCGTGGTCTTGATCTTGATAAAATTTTCATGGATTAGGGCTCTATTTATTTCACAAAAAATGTGATTTGGAAAATGTTTTCCAAGAAATATGAAAATATTTTTTGGTTTTTGACTGAAATTTGAAAATAAACTGAAAAATATTTTCCATCATTTGATATGGAAAATATGATTAATAATAGACATACACTATTCAGACACTAATAAATTGTGCATGAGCAGTTGGAGAATTGGGTATGGGCACTAGAGTCTCAGGTCTGGCCTCGGTGGACCCCATCTAGGCGTCAAGATCAAAGCACGGGCACCTGGGTCTCGGGCTTGGCCTCGATAGACCCGAGCTTGGGCACCGGGTCTCGAGCCTAGCCTCGATGGACCCGGGCCCAAGTGCTAAGGCATTAGGCAGGAGTACCAGAGCTTCAGGCTCGGCCTCGATGGACCTGGACAAGGGCACTGGGGATCTGTGCACCAAATTCAGGGTCACGAGCTTGGCCACGAAGACCCGCGCCCAGGCATTGAAGACCTGATCCTAGACGTCGACAACCTAGAATCAGTGTTGGAGTTTCCATACCCCAGTGTAGAATCTTAGGTCAAGCGCCAATATTTAGTCATATTTTGGAAAATGATTTTCAATTTTTCAAAGAGGAAATCATTTTTCGTAAATTAAAAGCATAGGTTGTTTGTTGATTAGGACAATATTTTCCATTAACTAATTTTTTTTAAGCGAACCAAATGCCAGAAAATGAGGTGAATATTTTTCTAGAAAATATTTTTCACAAAATAAACTGAGCCTAGATTACATATTATACAGGCTGATGTGATGTTGTTTTGAAATTACATGTTAGATAATGCACGCTGATATTGAACATTAAATATCAGGGTTGAATATGTCCCCATTCATCAACACACGTAGCGCATGAATTTGACAATGGATCCAACCCCGTTTGATGATATGCTTCTTGGGTGGACTAGATGCATCCCCAGTGTTCTGACACATACGAGGTGTGTGTCCTTTTTAGAAGTTGGACTGGATGAGTCCTCGTTGTCTTGATACACACAAGATGTGTCGTCTGTCGTTTTCATGTTGGACATATTGGACCGGATTCCTCTCTATTGTTTTGATTTAGCATTTAGACTATATACATGAGGTCTATAGGTTGTGCATGTTGTTTGGACTGCGTTCATCCCTTGTTTTTTTTTAGGGTAAATCAAATAACTCATTGATTGCTAATTGAACCTCGGGCCTAGATATTTAGATTTTATCAGTTGACCCCTAGGTGATTAGTTGATTTCCTTCTAACACTTAGGATTTCAGGTTCCTAATCGATCTAGAAATTATTGGTGGCTACTCCTATAATGTTTTAAGATTGGAATCGCAGTATCGCACCCCAACCTTGAGTGGGGAGGACTCTATGCCATAGATCACAAGAAGGGTTTATCCAAATCACGATGTCTTTTGTTTACTTTCTATATCCTTCGATTTTCAATTCCAGAAGCAAAACTTTCCTCGCTTAGGAAAACTCGCCGGGGACCATTGCCCTGCCAGCACAATGGAGGATCGACTGGCGAGACGCTACACAACACTATTTGTAACGATCCGATTCAACGAGGGCGGAGGGTGATTGCCAGGGCCAGAGAGTCTGGACAAGAAGCAGCTCCTAGCAGACTTCTAGGATGGTGAAGGGGGCAGGAATGAACCAAACTGTGCACCGAACAAGAGAAGAGTGATCCTGATATACATATGTGAAAACTGAAATTAACTAATGGAAGCGCATTTTGACGTAACGGTAAGCCTTGCTTTGAAACTCCAAAGTTAAGCGAGTCTAGGCTAGAGCACTACTAGGATGAATGACCTCTTGGGAAAGTACCTACCTGTACGCCAATGAATAAAATTGTGAGACTCGAGATGGAATGAGTCGAAACGGACAATATCTCGAATGAGTTAAATCCAAGGTATTGCACTATTTATGAAAACGGGTTACCTTTTTGGGGTGATTTGTCCTCTTTGTGAAACAAAGGACTTTTAACCAAGAAAGAAAAACGAGCAACATCTAAAAACAGTAGAGCCTGCTGTATCTCCAAACAAATCTTAAACGAACTCCCCCGGCGGATGTTGAATTTTCTATGCCTCTGCTCTTGAAATCAGTCCAAATTTTCGCAAGCCAATATAAACAATTACCTTTTCTAAAAGTATGTTACTTTCACTTTATGTTTGGAGTGATTTTTACTTTAAATTTTTCACTTTTTGTAAAGATTGGACCTCTATCATCATCATGCCTGTCCAGCCTGCCGTCCAGCTTTTCCTGTGGAACCAGCCATTTCTTTCCCAACATTTTGTAAACATCGCTAAAGACTAATCATCTCTCACCCCTGAGGATCGACATTGAAAAACATACTGACCTTCTACTTCTCCTTTGCAAGAAAGTAACAGAGGAAAGGATTTACAAAGATCTGGGGTCATGCAAGAAGATCAATTAGATGGATGAATACAAATTTAGAGTTCAGATTGAGCTCAAGACCTTCCCTAGACATGGACACGGTGCACAACATTAACATCTATCTTTTTTTAGGAAAAATTATATAAAAAAAATTGAAAATCTAGTGTACTGATCTACTCTTTAAACCTTTTAATATAGCAAATTTAGTCATTCCAGCCAACTTTGGCCGAAAATTGTTAACGTGGATATCTATTGTTCTATGTAGCAAGGCCGGCGTTAACGTGGATAATTTTTACAAATTTTTAATAATTTTTTAAAAATTTGTTTTTTCCTTCTTTTTTTTTCGTTTTGACCCTTGCCTAGGCTTTTGCAAGCCACAACGAGGGCTTGTGAGCCCTCACCTAGTGGCCAGTGAGGGTTGTGGGCAAGGGTGGCGATGCCCTTGCCGGCCACAGCAAGGGGTGGTAAGGGTCAAAACAAAATAAGAAAGAAAAGGAAAAAGGAAAAAATTTAAAAAAATTATTTAAAAATTATCCGCGTCAGTGCCAGTTATCCAATATCCATGTTAGCGATTCCCGGTTAAAATTGGCTGGAAGGAATAGATTGACAAATCGTCAAAAGGTTTATGACTAAATTGATCAAATTGAAAGGTTTAAATCTGAATTGGAATCAATACAATAGGTTGATGACTTTTTTTCGGGTAATTGTCCCTTTTCTTTAACCTAATACATCATTTTGAAAATTACTAAGTCTAAAGCCGAGAGAATGTTCCTGCATGTACTCTCCTTACATGGTTCTTACTGTCATATTGCCTTCTTTCCCTTAAAACATTGATTTTCCAGCGCCACTAGCTAATTCAGCACAGAGTTTCTTCATTTCCGCTGGCCAAAAATTGGAAAAAAGCAGCTGAAGGAAGAGATGGTGGATATCCCAACAAGGCTGCACAAACTTTCTAGATTGATGGCCACACAAGTGGACCAACCAATGAGCACTGATGATGATAGCTCCCTCCTACCAATAATGCAATCAACATGGCCCACCGTATGAACAAGAATGCAGCACACCCTATCCACATTTCACACCCAACAACTTTGTAAAATACAGATGATATAAAACAAAAGAATCCTAATGGTAGGTCATTGTTTTTCCCATCTGGTCTTTCCTGCAATAACAAAGAAGTCCAAGCTCCCTGGTACTAATCCACCAGGGGTCCCATACTTGATGAGAACATAATTATTCTGCCACCAGTTACACCCGCAAGCAAGAAGAGGAAGAGAAGACTCTGATCTTCCTCCTCCTCCTTCTGAGTTTCGAGAATGGGTTCCACGGTCTCCACACAGGTCCAGAAAAGAAAGGCCTTATCAACAGAGAAGAAGGTCCTGTGTGATCTCCACCAATCCTGTGGCTGCGATTTCCCCGGCGGTGACTACCGCCCGCCAGATAGGAAAGCCTGGATGGCCGGCCTTGGGCCGGAGAAACTCCACATAAACAAGATTGTTTGGCCGGGAACCCATGACTCCGCGACTGACAAGATTGGCATACCCTTCGTGTCTCGCCCTTTCGCTCAATGCCAGAGCCTTTCCATCTACCACCAGCTCGTCCGGGGCACGCGGGTCCTGGACATCCGGGTCCAGGAGGATCGCAAGGTCTGCCACGGGATCCTGGTCACCTACAGCGTCGACATCGTGATCCGGGATATCAAGAAGTTTCTATCGGAGACTGAGAAGGAGATTGTGATTCTCGAGATCAGGACTGAATTCGGGCACCCGGACCCGCCGGACTTTGACAAGTACTTGGTTGACCAGCTTGGGGAATTCCTGATCCACCAGGATGACCATGTCTTTGGGAAAACGGTCGAGGAATTGTTGCCGAGGAGGATAATCTGTGTTTGGAAACCTAGGAAGTCGCCTCACCCGAAAGCGGGCGATCCTCTGTGGAGTGCGGGGTATTTGAAGGACAATTGGATTGACACCGATTTGCCATCGACTAAATTCGACAGCAACATAAAACATTTGAGCGACCAGCAGCCAGCGTCGTCCAGGAAGTACTTCTATCGGGTGGAGAACACAGTCACGCCAAAAGCAGACAATCCTGTCTTGTGCGTTAAGCCAGTGACAGGCCGAATCCATGGGTACGCACGGCTCTTTATATCACAGTGCTTTGCAAAGGGTTGCGCTGATCATCTGCAGATTCTGTCGACGGACTTCATCAACGAGGATTTTGTCGATGCGTGTGTCGGGCTCACACATGCCAGGATAGAAGGGAAAGCATGAAATTCGAGTGATTTTTTCGCTGTATTATTTGTGTAAATGTCACGGTCCCTGTATTGAGCTTGAGATCTCCTTCCTGCTACCAAATCATCTGCATCAGAGGTGACAGTTATTGATTTGGGGTCAGATGGTATGTAAGATTTGTTTGGTCTTAAGTTAATGTATTTGTTTGTTTGTGGTTTATTGTGTACAAAGAGTTGTCTGTGTAATCAAATAATGGTATGAGATGAAAATGCGTCGGCACTCTCTGTACCTTGTTGGATTCTGGAGGAAGCTTCCTCTTTTCTTTCAACGGAGTACATTATAGCCTGAAAGAGCAATAATATGCAAATGTCATGCATCCAACTGGCTTCTGATAAAAGTAAAAATGTGACTACAAGACAAACGCTTTTTAAGTGGGGTGACATAGGCCAAAATGTAAACCTTTTACAAGAGGCTTCACTTTACAGGATTGGTGATTGAAAGCAGAGTTTTAGAATAAGATTACGTTCACTCACTAGTTTGGCTGATGCATATTTCCCCATAAAGATGTTTAGCACGCTTTTGGGTGCCAAACCACATTTTTCCCAATATCTTGCCATTTCTAAAAGTGGCCTCGGATTGATTGATCTCATAAACCAAATTATGTGCACAAGAGAGCTGAATAAATGAACCATAACGAGACGAGGAAGATAAAACCCAAGCAGAACTAACCTTAATAATTGATGATGCCATACCAAACTCATATCCTTACATTGACTCTCATCAATTGTAGAAAAAGAACTCTAGTCATTCTAGCAAATTGCATTGGAAATGTAACTACACCAAGGTTCTGGAAAAGCAGGCATCAATGGAAACTCAAAGATAGAAGCAGCTAAGCACAATAAGTTTCCTACTTCGACCCACAGGTCAAAAGGTCCTATCTTGCGGGGATGCTCATGAGCTGCAATAAGGTCCTCAGTGCGAGTTTTTCTGTCAGGGATGCAAAGCACGGTATTTCTTCTAGCAGAATATGCATTGATGCTTGCATCGGATGTAGGTGCAAGTTTGATGGCATGTATCCTGCTAAGAAATAGGGACAGAAGCCTTCTCTCTACAAAAATTTTGCTTCAGGACTTCCTCTAACCGCTGGAAGAAGGATGAAAAAGCTCCTGCAACATGACAATGCAAAATTATCTTACACCAAATGCTGGAGCAAATGGTAAGATATGTCAGACAATGTAGACCCACCATATATGAGTATGGCATCAACCGTTTGTTTTTATTTATTTTCCCTTTAAGATGAGAGCCACATGACAGATCCTCTCTACCCAACCGATGTGAGCAAAGCAAGGCCAAGAGCCATTAAAGATACTTAAGGATTCATCACCCAGGACAGGAAACAACTGGACATAATCATAGAGCAAAGCTGGGGTGCCCGGAGTCAAGAAAGGATATCTGAAAACTAATGAGAGTAGGCCTTGCAGATACAACTAGAAGCAGAAGCATCAACGTAGAGGTCGAGCCCGAGAGAGCTTTTATTGGACCCTACCTCCACATGAGCCGTTCATGAATCTACCATGCAGGGAGTACCTAATAAATTTACCTAATAAGCCCTTTGACGGCTCATGTGGAGTGGGCTAACATAAGCCGGGAGTATCTAATAAATTTACCATGAAGGGAGGCTTACCCTCATTCTGAAATGGCAAGAAAGTTCTATTTAATGAATGTTAATCAGGTAATGCTCCGGGAATAAATGCTGGTGGTTTTCAAGATACAGATAACCATAAAAAAGTACACACTGACGGGAAATAACCCACAGATGAAGCATCAACCCCTTGACAGAATTCTTTTACCAGTCATCATTGACAAACAAGAAACACCTAATCTCCAGTGAGAACATTCGCTATTTTTGCTAGTTGCAAGCAGATAATGAATTATAGGAACCTGCAATTGAGCCATCTTTATGCTGTAATGATCCTTTCACTAGCAGGGTGCCGGGAATTTGCTGAAATACCTGATTAGAAAATAAGATAAAACTATATCATTGGCGAATAAGAAAGGTTTGTTTTCACTGATTAAAACACATTTCTTTCCGAGCATAGCATAGAATGGTGAGAGCTTTACTGTTATACGGAAACTTAAGTCATCTGAAGGACACGGCATAGTGTCTGAGCAACTAGGTGGCTCTTCCTCACAATTGCCACCAAAAGATTCCTGAAGAAGCCCTTCCTTATTCCTCAAAATTCCTTTTAGATGATCATTTGACGCAGTAATCTGTTCAAAATAGAAGGCCTAGATGTAAGGAAAAATTGTGCACCGCTAACACAACAGTTTTTGGGAAGCTAAAACATACTCATACTTACACCATAAAAAGCTTACATCGGCAGAAAATGAATGTACATTCAATTTACAGGATGCGCCATTTTCATGGAAAAAGGATTCAACTGATTGCAAGACATGTATGGCACCAAACTGACGTTGAAGGCCCTAGAGATACCAAAAGTTCAAGTATTACATCACAAAGGGAAAAGCATCAGCAAAGAAAAGGAATGCATATAGAATGGTAGGAGTAAGAAATTAAAAAGTGGTACTCCTTCAAGCTTTGGAATTGGAATTTAAAGTCAAGTCTTTGCTTAATATTGGTTGACATAACAACTATGCCAAGCTTGCAGCTCTTGAAACTACAGAATCTATCTAAGTATCTCGAATTTTTAAGGCAAAAACCTAACCAACAGCAGTTATAGTACATCTTTAATCTAGCACAACAAAGAAACAACCTATCCATACAGATATATAAAGTCAGGGAAAGACTGACACGATATAAAGCAGCCATACAAATAACCTAGAGACTTTAATGGCTTTAGTCACCACTAAGCAAAGGCAAAATCATAAAGCAGATAAAAGCGGGAAGCCATCTTTCTTGGCAGCTTACAGAGAAAGCGCGAATCAAGTTTAAGTGGCTGCGTGTTATCTCTTAAGTGGCAGAATACTAGCTACAAATTCTCACGACTGAAGATTCAAAATAACAAACTTACTACAAATGCGAGATAAAATTTACTGACACCTCAAGCATAAAAGACAGATTGCTTTTCTCAGCCACATAAGGTGAAATTATCTTCCTGGCAGGAGGTAGAAAAGACCAAGCAATTCCCCATCGACATGTTTGTCCCTGCACAAATTCAGTCGTCTTCACAATGGTGACCCCAGCCTCTCGTAGCTTTGCAATTAGGGATTTGAGGTTTGATTTCCTACCGACCATTGAAGTATACCATCTAAACAAATGACAAATGACAAAGTCATATGTGTGCAAAAGAACATATACGCATGTCACACAAGAAGATGAAAACAAATATATACCGAAAAGACTGCTTCAGTCTAATACTATCCTCAATAATGCGTGTGATGAAAGCCTTCTCCCCACCAGGACAAACCATCTCTTGGGGAGTCCCGCCACATGAAGTTCTCGGGTTCAGACCTGCTTCCTCCATTGACTCAAAAAATGGAGGATTGCACATGCAGAAGTCAAATGTCTCACCATCCCTGACCACACCAAATAGGATAGGTGGTCCTGAATAATTGTTCTCCTCAACTGCATCATTGCGTGTAGAAGAAGATACGGGCACTGACTCTCTACCTGTGCCGTTGCTAGGATTTGTTTTGCTTCCATAGCTTAGGAGATCCTCCTTAGAAGAATCTTCCCCAAGAAAAGCATCCATACAGGTGTCGACCTTTCTAATTTCTATTAGGTCTGCAATTTGTGGATTAGTTTTAACATTTTGCTCTGCCCACTCTAATGCCACATCCGTCACATCTACAACAAAGTCAAGAAATATCACGATTGAGTCATTTAAAGGACATCTTCAAATCTAGATGTCGACAATTGACAATGAAACTAAGAAGCTCACCTGACCCGACGAAGCTCCACCCCAAAAGAGATGCACCAAGAAGAGGATATATGCAGTTTGCTCCAGTTCCTATGTCAAATCCCCTAATATTATCGGCATTGTTATTAATCTTAGGAATAATTTCAGATGAAAGAAGGTCTTCAATCCAGTGGATGTAATTGGATCTATTGGGCACCGTAGGGCAAAGTTGTCCATCAGGAATCCACCTAAATAACAATCATATGCACAATGACAAAAAGATAAACGGTGTTAGAAACAGAAAAACAAACAATTACACCATATCAAAGGCCAATCTTGAAAAGAGTCATCAATCCTATTCAAAGTCTCAGACAACACACTACCAAATTTCATTCTCTAATTAGACTGTAAATTTCCCTCATGGGGATGGGCAGAATATGATCAGTTCTGCCCTCAGCATATTGAGAATTAAAGTATGATAAAGGAGGAACTAGCCAGGTTTGCATCATAAAGGCTATAAAGGCGCTCTCGAACCATGATATGAACCTCAAAATGCACATTCGAGTCCAAAGACCAGTGCAATAACTATGCCCAAGTGGTTAGTGTATCACTGAAACTTTTAACTTCCTAAAGATCCAAAACAGGCGGAAGAGACGGTTCGCTAGAGCCCTTTTTTCTCTATATCATAATATACATAGGAAGGCACAAAGTAAGCGACGGCTGCACCAATAAACAACCAAGCTCTTTGTTCTCCACTAAGTGCGTCGAGTATATGGGTTCTCTTATGCCACTATGTTCCATTCCGTACCATTCAAGTGATTGAAATCTTTCTTCCAAGTTTCCATTCCCGTGCATATCAGTTGATAAGAACATGACACTATGAAGCTGAGATTTCCCATTTCCCCTGTTTCAGTGTCCCAACATAACTGATACTGAAATTTTCATATCACCCAGAAACCAACTTGCAAAGAGTTGTTGCTGCACGGACACAGAGCAACTTGGAAGTTATTATCGCGGGTCATCGAAATTAGCTATTTGCATCATGAGCCTCATCAAACAGCTCCTTCACCACCTAACTGACCCATCAGTTTTCATACTCATGCGCGGAAGAGAAACTCCAAGAAAATCACGAAACACCCACCAAGAAAGCAGGAGCAGACATACTCCCACGATGGGTCAGCAACAAATCAGCACGCTAAACGGAAAAAAAAAAAAGAACAAGGAAAAAAAAACGGGTGTGTTCAAAGTTCGAATTTTGCTCGGCGAAATGGAGGGAGCACCAGTCGAGGCCGTGGTCGTGGAGGAGCAGGATCCGGGTGAGCTCGCGGGTGGCGTTGAAGTCGGTCCAGTCGATCCTGGGTCGGCCGCCGCCGCGGCCGCCGCCGTAGGAGACGAAGGGGCTGAAGGAAGGGTAGAGGGAGGCCAGGAGCGCGAAATCCGGCGGGTTCTCGGAGTACTTGTTCCTCGGGTGGATCGTGGGTCGGGGCTGCTCCCTCCTCCGCTTCTTGTTCTTCATCTTCTTCGGCTCGGAAGGGTCACTTCCGGCTTCAAGTCCCCATCGCCGACATACATCCTCCTCCGCCACTGAAGCAAACAAAAACTCGTTGGAGCGCTTGTCCGCAGTACCTCTCCATGGGTCGGGTCGGGCCCACTATGGACTGTGATGCAAAATGGCCTCTTTTGGAGAAATTATTATATAGATTCGGATTTGGGTTAACAGCGCAAAAAATTCCATAGTAATCTAATAAATTCATTTTAAATTAATTTTTTGATCAACGGAAATTTCGAATTGATATATTTATGACAAATTTATCCTTCATTAATTTTCGTTAAATTGAATTAATACCACGAAAAATCATAAAATTGTATACTTGTGATAAACGAATGATGAAATCCCAAACTAGTACATCTGTCAACTGTCACGTGTCATCTAACGTAGCAATTTGATGGTAAAATTTAACGAAAATTAATAAAAGATAAATTTATGATAATTATACTAATTTAGAGTTTTGAGATAAATTTATCATAATTATACTAATTTAACCTTTTTTGTTGTATTAATCCTTCGGATTTTCAACTTTTGATTCGGATCCTGATCCTTCTCGATCGTCGAAAGATCGACGCGAGACCACGAAGTTAAGGATTGTGATGACGAGTGTCCTGAGAAGAAATTTCTCTTCGATGTCATGTTTATCCATTCGTTTATATTATAGAAATCCTATACGTTGACACGTATGCGATGGTTGATAACTCTATTGACCACACAGGAAAAGGGAAGGGATGAGCCTATCGATGTCACTCTCAATTTCACCTACTCCCTCCTTCAAATCTTCCCCCTTTTTTTCTACCTTTTTTTTCCGGAGGAGTAAATTTATTACACATACGTCAAAAGAAAAGCACGGATTTATAACCAAATTGACGAGCTAAATTCAGAAAAAGATATCAACTTTATCTTGAGTGATAATTCTGATTCGAGCTTATTTTTTATCTCAATAAAAAGTATTAACTTTTACTCTAGTCCCAAATTTAACCTCCCGTTATGTGAAAAAGCACCAATTTTTAAATTATTTGGATCAGATTTGAGATTTAAGTGAAAGTTTATAATTTTTTATGAGACAAGAAAAAGTTCAAGTCAGAATTATCACTCAATGTAAAATCGGTACTATTTTTTTTTAACAAGGCCCCAAATTGACAAAAATACCCACTTTTCTAAAAACAAAAGGAAAACGCAAAAAAAAAATATTTGGCCCGTGGGACAAAAGCATCCATGGTTGATTTTTCCATGCCAACATGGTTATGCAGCAGCTACCACGGCAAACGGTGATGACATGTAGAAATGACACATCATGTGAGTGAAAATTAGGATGGCGATGTGTACCAAGAGTGGTGTTTTTGTCATAGATCCAAAAATTTAGGGTTCATTTGAGAGGGAATACAAGCAGAAAGACCAAATGATTCAACCACAAAAGGTTCGAAAATTAAACTTCATCCTGAAATTAAAAAATGCAACAAGGAGGGAAAATGCCAAGTGTATCCAAACCGAGTTCGCACCCAAATTGAAAACTAGGGCCCCAACTAAGTTCCAAACAGAAGATTTGAGTTCAAAATCTTGTTGTTTGATCGAGATTTAAATTTCAAAATTTTACGATTTTGCCATTCTAGATGCATTGAAAAATCAAATCTCGTTAAAATCTAAAGAATTTGGTAAAACCCAAATTGAAATCTTCAAATATTAAGATTTTACAATCTCAAATGAATAATTTTAATATGGGAGAAGTGTACTAAAAGACATAAAACTTGTCACAAAAGTACAATTAAGTCATAAAACTTTCAAAAAGTGCAATCAAGTTCTAAAACTTGTCAAGTTGGTGCAATCAAGTCTTTCCATTAATTCTGTCCAACTTGACAGATGAAAAATGCTGACAAGTTTTCAGACTTGATTGCACTAACTCGACAAATTTTAGGATTTGATTGCGCCTTTTGAAAGGTTTAAAACTCAATAGCACTTTTGTTACAAGTTTTATAATTTGATTGTACTTTTTGAAAGTTTTAGGACTTAATTATACTTTCATGACATGTTTCAAAACTTCCAGTGATCTTATCCCTTTTAATAATATCAACATCTTAACGTATCAAATTTGTATGACATTGGAAACTAAACAAAGCGATTTTACAATTTTCGATCCTTTGTTGGATTTGGAAAAACAAAAAAGAGAATACTTGAGCCAAATTAAGTAAGAAAAAACATATGGCTGGGATAAAAATATGATTTGTGCAAAACGTTTTGTCACTAATTTTGTGCTAGTTTAGCTCGATGATCGGATAAAATATGTTCTAATCATAATCTAGACTTTGATAAAAATTCTAATTATGCTTATATTTTAAGTTGAAAATATAATTTGCTTGTCTTTTAAGTATGTTAGTTTTTAGATAAAGGTATGAGCTATGGAGCTATAAAGTAGTTAGTTTTATTTGTATTTCGTTTGTTTTCTTGTATGAATTATCACAATTATATGTGTGTATTTTACCACTTTACAATTATATATTATATATTTTGTATAGCAGATTTTACGATCCAATCTTGTGATAAGATTTTGTAAACCTCACAGCAAATTTACTCAAAAGATGTTGTCAACAACCTTGGTTCCAAATCGAAAATTTGGGTCCAAATCCGTGATTTCATCTTGTTTAGTTCGAGCACGTTGTCTCTTTCAATTTGATAAATCCCAAACCCAGTTTGCAAATTGTTCGGTTTGAGACGATGGTTTGGTTTATACAATATTTTATCCAATCACCGAGCACGTTGTCACTTTCACAGCAACTCCACAAAATTTAAAGTCCTTCCGTCTGTCCCAAAATGAATAAAGATGCCTCTTATTTATAGAGAGGATGTAAGGAGTCTTTCATCCTTGGGATTGCTCTTGATTAGTGAAAAGACCCGTTAAACGGTGGATCGGATCGGGTCATAAATGATCCGATCAAATTGACCTATTAACCCGTTTATGATCCATTTATTCTAATGTAAATATCCTGATCCATACCCGACCCGACCCGACCCATATTGCTAAAACACTTTTATATTTAACCTAATTTAGGAATACTTGTTTCTTATGATTTTTTTTTAAAATTATACTACTAAAACATTTTATACAATACAAAGCTAGTGAAAAAATTTTATAATTTTTTTTAAATTGAGCTTTTGTTTGTTTTGCAAAAAATGCAACATTTCTAAAAAATATTTACCATAAAGTCATTATCCAAGAAAATAAAAAAATTTTGACGTTTGGCTTAAACCTGAAAGTAAACTATAAAATATTTTTCGATATTTGGTATATAAAATCTGATTTGATTTTACTTTGTGCATTCATTTTAATAATATTAATATATTTTTATTTTTAAATCAAATTTTAATTATTTTTTATTTTTCTTTTTCCTTTATTTTTTATCGATCGCCGGCCGCCGTGGCTAGTGACCGACCACAGGCGAGGACAAGCTCGTCGGAGGCTAGCGAAGCTCGTTCTAGCCGATCTGGCAAGGTCGAGGCCTCGCCGGCCTCAGGCAAGACTCCAGCTCGCCCGATTCCGGCGAGCCGAGCCTTGCCATCCTCGGGCGAGACTCCATCTCGCTAGATTCAGCGAGATCGAGTTTGCCCGAGGCCGGCGAGCTCGAGTCTTGCCAGCCTTGGGCGAGGCTCCACCTTGCCAGATCCAGCAAGGTCGAGCTTGCTCGAGGCTGGCAAGGTCGAGCTCGCCCAAGGTCGGTGAGCTCGAGTTTTGCCAGATCGGCGAGGCTGGAGCCTCGCCATAGGTCGGCAAGGTCAAGGCCTCGCCGGGATCGGGCGACCTCGAGCTCTGCCGACCTCCGGCGAGGTCGTCCCGCCCCGATGGCCGGTCGCCGTGGTCTAAATAAAAAAAAAAAAAGAAAAAGCAAGAAGAGAAAAGAAAAAGAAAAGAAAAGGAGAAAAAATAAAAATAATTAAATTTCGATTTTTTTTAACATTTGTATAAAGAGGGAGAGAGTGTGTGGATGGGTTTAGTAGGTGGGTTGGACATGAGTTCCAAACTCAACCCATTTATCTTTAAACTTTAAAATTTAAAATTCATTTAAGGTTGGCTCTTTAAAATTAAAATGACCCATTTATTTTTAAATGTGTCATATATGAGTTTAAGACCCATTTTGACATCTCTAGTGAAAATTAAGATTGTAAAATTACAATAGACATTTTGACCTATATTTACTTTTATTTAAATAATATCATATCCATTTTTTATATGATACAGATAAGTGTTAATTCGATGTTAGCTCATCCAACGACCGATATGTTCGTTGAAGTTTAATTGTTAAGCTATGAATACATATGCTAATTTGATTGGATAATTGCGTTTGCCAATAAGAACTGTTGAGCATTGAAACATTTATGCATAATTTTTATACTTGATTCAAACTTGTCGCTATTTACAAAAACATTTAAGAAAGGGTTAATTTCACGAAAAACCCTAAACCGGTACACTTGTGACAATTTTACCGAAAACTAATTTTTTGACAATCAAAAACCCTAAATTAGTACATTTATGATAAATTTACTCTCCGTCAATTTTCGTTAAATTGGATTATTACCACGAAAAATTATAAACCGGTACACATGTGACAAATGGAGGGTAAAATCTCAAATCGGTCTATCCGTCAACTACCACATGCTATTTAACCCAGTAATTTGACGGTAAAATTTAATGGAAACTAACTGAGGGTAAATTTGTTATACGTGTACTAGTTTTGAGTTTTTGATTGTCAAAAAATTAGTTTGGGGTAAATTTATCACGAGTGTACCAATTTAGGGTTTTTCGCAATATTAACTCTTTAAAAAACTATGTTGAAAATAAGCCGGGTAGTGAGGAGTCTACTTTATATTTTGTTTGAATTTGAACTTAATAAGAGATAAAATCTCGATATACTTTCTCTTTATCCAATTTCTAAAATTTATGGTCAAAACAAATAGAATATAGAAATTGAGAGATAGTGAAAATGCTTTATCTAATTTATATTTTTTTTAAGTTTAAGCTAAATATATATTTTTTTTATTATTTTGTTACATCAATGAGAGGGGGAATCTAGCGGATGACAAAATCATCGAGCTGAAAAAGATTATTAGTTGAACGCGCGCTACATGACAAAAAAATGTGACACATGTCACGTGGCAAAGCACAGAGGCAAAGTACAGTGCCACCTGGTGAGCAATACAGCAGATATTTTTTCGAATCCGGCTTTTAATAACATACCATGGAACAGGCAATAGATGTCCAAAATTTATTGGAATTTAATTTATGAGTAGCAAACGAGGCATTTTCAAAGGGATTGGGATAAATTAAGTACCGTTCTCGATTGAGATTTTCATGTTCCGTATGAGTTGGCCCAAATTATTTTGAACTGCCACGATTCACATGAGCATTTCGTACGAAGATAATCGGCTTCCAAAATATCTTTCTAGCAAAGAAGCCACGCGCCGAGCCTCATCCAAAATACGGACTTCGCTACGACGCCAAGCAATTCCCCGAAAGCAAAATTATATTCGCACACCATGCATTCACAACGAGACGGAGGTCGGTCGAACCCGATACCCACGCCAATCTTTCGTCCTCTTTTCAAGTTGTTCGCATCGACGAAAGAGCACCCAAAAATCCACCTCTCTCGCTCGAGAGGCGGAGAACGAAGCTCGGGCGGCTCGGAATCGGCAGTCGCGAAATCCAGAGGGGGCCGCGAAGGAAGGAATCAGGTCAAAAAAGTTCTAGCGAAAGCGAAAAAAGAGGCCCCCGAGCGGGGCAAATCGGTAATTCCACCTCCCCCGTATTTTTTGACCTTTTCGTGTAGATATGTTCTTCCGTCGGTAGCGTAGCGCCACCACGGCCCTTTCCCCCTTCAGGAGCGGACCCGAAAGAACCCACAGGAGTCTTCGCGGCGCTCGAGCAAGGACCGAGGGGGGAAGCGCAGAAGGAGATCTCTCTCTCTCTCTCTCTCTCTCTTCCCACATCTCGCTCTCTCGCCTCTTCTGGGTGGTGGGTCTTGTCGCTGCCCGCGGTTTCTTCGAGGCGAGAAGGAGGAGGAGGAGGAGGGGGGTGGCCATGGCGGAGAGAATCACGGGGAAGGTCAAGTGGTTCAGCGACCAGAAGGGGTTCGGCTTCATCACCCCGGACGACGGCTCCGAGGATCTCTTCGTCCACCAGTCCTCCATCCAGTCCGAGGGCTTCCGCAGCCTCGCCGAGGGCGAGACCGTCGAGTTCCAGATCGAGTCCGACGGCAACCGCACCAAGGCCGTCGACGTCACCGGCCCCGGCGGCGCCGCCGTCCAGGGGAGCAGCCGAGGCGGCGGGGGCAGCAGGGGCGGCGGCGGCGGCGGGGGCTACGGCGGCGGGGGCTATGGCGGCGGCGGCGGCGGCAGGGGCGGGGGCTACGGGAGCAGGGGCGGCGGGGGGGCTACGGCGGCCGGGGCGGCGGGGGTTACGGCGGGGGCGGGGGCTACGGCGGGGGCGGCTACGGCGGTGGCGGCTACGGCGGGGGCGGGTACGCCGGTGGCGGGGGAGGTAGGTACGGAGGCAGCGGCGGGGGAGGAAGGTACGGGGGAGGAGGAGGCGGCGGCGGCGGCGGAAGCTGCTACAACTGTGGGGAAGTAGGGCACTTTGCCAGGGAGTGTCCCGGGAATGGTTGACTGAGGTAACGATAACCCAGATGGGTTAGGTCCATAAAAAAATCGTCTTGGCTTGGCGACTGTCTCTCTTTCGCTGGTGGGTGAGCTTGGTGAACTGTTTTTGGTACATGGGACTTGTCATGTTTTTGTCATCTGTTTCTCTCTGTTAATTTCGTGTGTTCCTATGGGTCGGTTAACGCTTAGCCCTCAAGAAGATGTGTGATTTTCTGCTGGGTGAATGCTGTTTCTCTTTCCATGTTCTAGTTATTGTGACCTGTTGTTGCCTTGCTGGATTTGAGCCTTCCATGGCTGGTTGGACTGGACTGTGAATTTGCAGGGGATGAATCGTGAATCTGTGTTCTGATATTACTCGAATGCTCTCTCTTGAAGTGGGTGGTGGTTTCATAGGGATTGCCATCCATTTTTCATTGGTGTTTGGTTCCACTTTTCATAGGTTGCAGGGGATGAGTGGTGAACCTTTGATGGTTCTGATTTCACTCAAATGAACTCTCTTGAAGTGTGTGTTCATAGAAATTGCCATTCATTTCGGTTGGTGTGTTGGTTCAGCTTTCAGTTGGATTGGTCCATAGTTCTCCTTTGGCTGTTCCTTGGTGAGCTCATTTGATTTGACAGACAAGTGTCTATCAACATTTAATGGCCATTGACAGGGGGTATGAGATTCAAGGCTATTGTGATGGTTGAGTCCCAGCTAATGTTATCTCGTGTAGTATAAGCATGGATTTTGTCGAAGAGCGACCCTAAGCACTCCCTAACTTACATATAAGGAGATATTGGGGTGTTTTAGTGTATCAATTTTTCTCTTGATATATGTGATGAATCCTCTGGAAACCCTTATCAAGCATGAGTAAGATCAACATGACTCGACCACAGATCTTTGATTTCCAGAGGATTCTTTCTCGGCAAAAGGAATCCCAATCCTGTGGAAATCAAACTCTTGTCAAGCATAAGTACGATTAACGTGACCTGAACATGTATGTTTAGGGAGAGAATATTCTTTGCGATGATGCTAGTGACAAGGATTGGAAGGGAGACTTTGTGTTTGCGTGGAATGTGGTTGCCTATGTTCTGAAACAGAAATGAAAAGCAAGTGAAAGTGATGTGCGCTTGGGCCTTTAAAATGTTCTCTTTTCTGATGGAGGGGGGGAATCAAAGATGGAGGAAATCTCGAATGCTTGCCTTTGCTTTGGTAGAAGCTTGGTAGAAAAGGATTGGGAACATTTATTAAAATAATGCAGAGCCTAAAGACACCCAATTATAGGAGAACACTGTTCTTAAAGTCTTGGGATCTTTTAGGTTTTGGGTCTCTGTGGTCCATCATCATCCGTATTTCAACGATTGAAGGGGGGACTACAGAGTTGGCTGGAAAGTGGGGTTCTAGGTTTTTCTCATGGGTCATCCCCCAAAAAGGGGTTTCTCATTGGTTCATTTATCTTTAAAGTAGATGCATGACCGAGTGCGTAAAGTAGGTTTGATGATTTCGGTCATTGGTGGGCATTTTTGCGAATCCGATTCTTGATACTGGTGACCGTTCGATCACATAAGAATACGTTTTGGTCGTTTTGTCGAAATCTTTTGAAGTGCTTTCGTAGTAGGGCAGAATGTCGAAGGGTACGTTCTTTTTAGGACGAAGGATACGTCTTTTGGAGACATCTTAAAAATTCCTAACGTTGTCGAACGGGGATTCCACAGATTTCGTTTACGGGGGACCAAAAAAGGGACCAACAGTATGCCACTTGATACTTGTAGATTTCTTGTTGAGTTTTATCACGGCCTTCTTTGGAAAGTATCCGTTTTGGTCCTTATTTTCCACTGGATAGAGTCAAATTGACCTTTTCCTCTTATCTAAAGGGCCAACTCAATCGTTTGGCCAAGAAAAAAGAGGGACCAACTCGGTCGCTATCGAGTTGATGTCGTGGGGACTGCCAACCACGTTCACATTGAAATTTGCTTCTGTGTCTTTGAAAATGCAGAGTTTTCCCTCTATCGTTGAGGCTTTGGCCTCATGAAGGACGCTTTTCAGAAGCGAAATTGTGAAATTTAACACCTGCTCTGACAAGCTTGGTGGGTCTGCGTCAGTGTCGTAGTCTAGCAATTGTAAGAAGGTTTAGAATCAAATCGAACCAAAATAAAGTTGGTGCATACAGAACGTCTCGTACAAAAAGTCCCTGGGGGTAAATATTTATCTCTGAAGATAACTATGATCTTGGGTCGATTTGTTTTTCAATGTTGGATTGGGCCCTGTGGTGTCAATTCTAGGAAGCCTGAAACCTACAAACAAGTTAGGTAAACCTTGGAATATGCCCGGGTGATAATGGGTAAACCTTAGAATTGGCCCATTGTTACATAATTTGTAGCGGCTTACAATGGTTACATGTCCTAGTGGCATTATGTACGAAGAGCTTGTTTGGCCTAGGTTACTTGCCACTGTTATAGTTGTGAGAAGTTCTGTGCCTTTTATAACGCGTTTGGCAAACTCCTTGAAGTTGCAATACCCTCGAACTCCTGCAATTTTAAAACGTGTTACGAAAAGCCCAAGTCATAACATGGCACGACTCAAACACAACCATCATGGTTATAGCATAGCCACGGCTATAACCGTGGGAATAGAGGGGGAAGGGAGTTGAAGCGCCGGCGATGGCGGTGCCGGCGTTGACAGAGGAGAGAGGTTTGAGACTGCGGTGGTGACGATCGGCAATGGGAAGGTGGGGGCATATTTGGGGGTTGGGAGTTTGGCCAGTTCGAAGCTAGGGATTTTCGGGGCTTTTTTGAAAATGAAGCTGTTCTCGTCCTTTCAATTGGGCTAAAGAATGAAAAATGCATTTTGAATTGTAGAGACATGTAATCGATGTTTAAGTGAAAATTAAGGTTTTTTTTTATATTTTTCTTTTTTCTTTTTTTCTTTAGGTCTCTTAGGTTTCAAACTTGATGGAGAGGAAAAAAAAAAAAACTCGGTTCGCAGTCGGTTTATGAAATTTGGTCAGGCCTATTCTCTCCTTTAGATCTGATTAATGGCAGGTCTAAGTGGGCTCGAGCTGGTCGTCCTAATGAAAATCATGGCTGTCAGCGCTTGTTGGGTTAGGCTCGGTCCGTATCAAGCCTAAAGGCCCTTGCCTAGGTCGCTTATGCTCAAAATAAATTCGACCAATGTTCTTTAGAATTTGAGATGACGATATAAATAGTTCTTAAACTTTGGTCAAATGTATAATGTATTCTTTGAACTT
Organism: Syzygium jambos; assembly: GCA_031216235.1. NCBI lineage: Eukaryota > Viridiplantae > Streptophyta > Magnoliopsida > Myrtales > Myrtaceae > Syzygium > Syzygium jambos. The sequence continues at coordinate 21,824,863 of CM062226.1, forward strand.
TTAATTTGTTCAATTTAATTATTGAACTTTAGCCTAATGTGCAATGTAGTCCCCGAATTTTTAATTTGTTCAATGTGGTTCTTGGACTTTTGGTGCATATTCAATTTAGTTTCTGAACAATATGAAAAAGTTTAATGTTGTCATTCCGTCAGTTCAAGTTCAAGAACAACATTGAACATTTTTATGTAGTCCAATGATTAAATTGAACATCTTCCAAAAGTCCAGAGGTCACATTAATGGACCATATTGTACATTGGGTTAAAGTTTATGGACTCCATTGAATAAATTAAAAGTTTAGAGATCACATTGCATATTGGGCGAAAGTTCAGAGACCATTTGTGTTATTTTCCCTTAGAAATTCGATTGTCGGACTGAGATGAACCTCCTTGGAGAGGTCATGCATGTTGCTCGTCTAGGCTTGCTCATTTGATAGAGTTAATCGAACTAGGCTTTAACAACCAAGATTCATCGTCCATCTTTTATGGTACAAGGTTTACGATCGTGAAGTAGTTTTAAGAATCTAGAGTCAAGAAGCAAGACAAACCGGTTCTATGTTATTCAAGATGAAGTTCTAGCTAGTTCACTCGGAACTCGGATTTGGAGCGTTAGTGAAAATTTTTCGACAATCATCGATTAGATCACGAATGTCTGAGGCATGTAAGTACTATCCTTAAGGATCATTTCCGTCCTTAAGGCAGCTAAGAAGACATTGGGCAAAAATTAAGAAATCATTTGTGTAATTTTCCATTAGAAATTCGATTGTAGGACCGAGATGAACCTCCTTGGAGAGGTCGCCGTTGCTTTTCTAGGCTTGTTCATCTGATAGAATTAATCGAACTTGGCTCTCTAACAACCAAGATTCATCGTTAAGGCCCATCTTTTGTGGTACAAGGTTTACGATTGTGAAGTAGTTTTAAGAATCTAGAGTCAAGAAGCAAGACAGACCGGTTCTATGTTATTCAAGATGAAGTTCTAGCGAGTTCACTCGGAACTCGGGTTTGGAAAGTTAGTGAAAATTTTTCGATAATCACTTATCAGATCACGAATGTCTGAGGTATGCAAGTACTGTCTTAAGGATCGTTTCCACCCTTGAGGCAGCCAAGAAGATAAGTCGCAGTGATACTGCACGTTTCAATGGACTTTTTCCATTCGATAATTTCCCATTTTGAGCTCGTAACTACGTAGATTGAATCTGTCCGATGCCATGATTTCGGACTCCTATAACGAAAGACGATAGATGGCCTTACTCATTCGCAGTTCTGTGTCCTCGTAAGTAATTGAGCTTTTTTTTTTTTGGTCAGAAAGTAATTGAGTTAGGAAGTGGGCTTTTAATCATTTTTTGGGCTCTCTCTCTCTAAATGGGGAATTTGTTTAGGAACCTGGGTCTAGTGGGAGAAAGGATAGATGTGATGGATTTAGTCAATAGCCCATCGAACTGTGGTGTTTATATGCTGACAAGATACCAAGCGGTCCTATTGGTAAAGGGATTGGGGCAGGGCTGAAGAGTATCATGGGGGTTCGATTTCTGTGAGTACCGCACACACATATACATAGACGAGAGGAGTGAGACCAAAAAACAAATACTGCCGATAAGATCACCTATAAAAAAATGAGTCTTGCCCCATATCCAGTACATACTATGCGGTGTGAGTTGAAAGACTAAGATTGGGCATTTAATTCGGTGGCCCGGTGGTCAAGTCTACCCCATCAATTTCTAAATCAATTATGTAAATTGTTTCCCATATACCCGGCATTGCTCATGGAAAAGTACTAACTTCATCCGTGAGGTGAGTTCCCTAAAAAACCCCCACTTTAGGTCAAGTTCCAAATCTACCCAGCACTTTTTTTTGTCTCAACAAATACCCCAACCTTTAGGTCTAGTCCCAAATATGCCATGAACTTTTTTTTGTCTAAAAAAAAATCCCAAACTTTAAATTCAGTCCCAAATCTATCCCAAATTTTGTTTTGTATAAAAAAAATTAGCAAATTTCAATTTATTTTCAAATATATATCCCGTGATCCAGTCTCAACTTGACATGACACTTCTACATCGACAACAAATCCGCATCAACAAAGTAATGGGGCGATAGGTACAGACCAACATCGTATTTCCACTTCGATAACAAATCCAACCCAACAAAAATTGTTGAAATTCTCCAAAATAAAACTGTTCTAGGATATGAAAGTAGGGATGATAACAAATCCACCCCAATATTTTTTTAATTTAAAAAAAAACCCAATTTTTAGGTTCAGTCCAAATTTGCCCCGAACTTTTTTTTGTCTAAAAAGAAGCCCTGTTACTTTGTTAATGTAAATTTGTTATCAACGTGGAAGTGCCAAGTCAAGTTGAAACTTGATCACGGGGATATATTTTTTAAAATAATTTGAATTTTGATATTTTTTTTACACAAAAAAATTTGAGGTAGATTTGGAATTGGACTCAAAGTTTGGGATTTTTTTTCTAAGACAAAAAAAATTCGGGACAGATTTGGGATTTAACGTAAAGTTTAGAGTTTTTTCTAAAACAAAAAAAAGGTCGAGTCAGATTTGTGCTTGATCTAAAGTTGATGGTTTTTTAGGGAATTAGGCCCTAATCCATGAAAAGATGCCGCCACTCATTCTTCCTCCCTCATTTTCGTTCTTCTACTTAAATTTGCAATGATAATTATAACATTCCAATTGTCTCGATATCAAAACTTGGGTAAGGGCAAAATTCAATCTTTATGTTGAAAAAAGAAGACAAAAGAAAAAGAAAAAGAAAAAGAAAAAGGTGTGCTCAAAAGCCTGCGACATGGACCTGTACATATGTTTTTTTTTGTTGCTAAAATGGACCTGTACATATGAACATGTAGACATGTCTCCCCGATGGAGTTATTGTCCCTATGTTTCATTTATTTATTTTCAAGAATTCTGGCCAGAGAGTATAATGGACTGAAATTGACTTGAACTGAAAAGACAAAGACCTTTCCTCGCACCTAGCGTTGCATGCGCATGTAAAGAGATTGGTGCTTTCCAAGAAAGTAAGGCTTATACGCACACGCTTATCTTCTTGAAAATTCAATCGCAGATCCCCAGAAGAGAGAATCATGAGATTCCAAGCAAAAGGAGCCAAAGGCAAAAACCATGCCTTCACCACCCAAAGTGGAAGCAAGACAGTGTTCTCAAAGCCTGTTTCGAAGCCTTCGAAACCATTTGCCGTCGCTCTCTTTGCTTCTTTAATTATTAGGGTTTCGTCTGACCCTGTGCAGTGTGCACCGATATCTTTTTCTTGCTGAGACAAGGGGTCTGAAAAAGAGTAGATGAAAAGCGAAAGGTGCTCCTTAGTACCCTCTTGCTCCGCTCTCTCCGCTGCATGCAGTGACTTTGGTTCATGACTGATCGTTGTCAAGAGCCTAGTTGCCCTAAATATATATATATATATATATATATATAGAGAGAGAGAGAGAGAGAGAGAGAGAGAGAGAGAGAGAGAGAGAGAGAGAGAGAGAGAGAGAGAGAGAGAGAGAGAGATTGGAGGGAATCACGAGGACAAAAGTTCTTTGAGAATTATAGACTTGACAATCAATGGAACTGCAGCATATTTGTCCTTTATGTTTCCTCCAGCGATCTTGTAAAGTTAAAGCAATGTTAACTCCAAGTTCTCTCCTGAGAATGATCTGATTATGTGATGAACTCAACTATGTAGGTTACAACATGGTGAATTATGTCATTTTTGGTGTCACCGATGAGTACCCATCTCAAAGAAAAGGGAAAATAACCAAAAAAATCCTAAACATTTTAATTGTGTCAATTCGGTTTTAGACCTTTTGATGATTTGTTAATATTATTTTTTTGACCAATTTTGATAGGAAAACGCTAACGTGCATGGCAATTGTACTCGGCGCTGACATAGACAATTTTTAAAAAAATTTCCGTTTTTCCTTTATCTATTTTGTTTCTTTCTTTTTCGCTAGTGGCTGGCGAGAGTCGCCTGCACTGACCATAGGCAAGGGCTACCCTTGCTAGATTTGGGCAAGGGTGTGACCCTTGCCAGTGGCCCATAGGGGCTTGCAAGCATTGCCCAATGGTCGGCGAGGGTTGTCAGTCTCTTGCAAGCCGCAATAAAGAAAAAAAAATAGAAAAGCAAAAAAAAAATTTAAAAAATTGCAAAAAATGTCCATGTTCTCACCATTTTGTCACATAGGTCGGCCGGGATCCACATCAATGATTTCCAGCCAAAGTTGGCTGGATGGACTATATTGGTAAATTATCAAAAGATTTATGGTTCAATTGGTTATGTTAAAAGGTTTATGACTATATTGACATAAAAACAATAAATTTAGGACTTTTTTGATAATTTTCCCCAAAGAAAATATAGGTGCTTCATTAACTCGAACTAGTGTTATCTATAACTGTTTGTTCAAGTGATTACTATTCCTTTTTCTTTTACGATGAATGCAACCATTGCGATATTATGCTTTCGCAGATCAACGAATCACGGTCTCTCCTTAACATCCATATCGCTACACATTTGAACTTCGATAATATTGGAACATCACTCCGTCAACAAATCAACGAGGTAGAGAAGAGGTGCAGCTTAAACAACTTTCTAAAGGCACGTCGGGATGCCCCCAGAGAGAAAGTCATCTTGTAATAAACTTTATTTGACATAGCAGTCTTCGAATCATCACGATCGAACTGTCTGTCATGTACTTGGCAAGTTGACAGCACTTGAATTAAAGTCGAAGTTTCTACCCAACATGTTTTCTTAACGCAAATTGCGAGAATTCCATAAAAAATCAGCTCAGAAAATGTGTGCCTATATATATATAATGCCATAATCAAAACTTATGGTTTAACTTTTGTAGATTAAGGGATAAGCTAGAAACCATCTTCAAGGCTCCAGAAGATTGGCGTATTTTAACTTAACTGGTTTAAGTTGAGCATCAGTTCCGGCCTAAACCGGCTCATTCTAAAGTGAACCAGGTAAGTTCATCAACAAAAGCCTTATGAATGTTACAGGTGTACCGGCTTTGGATTTTTAGTCGTCAAAAAATTAGTTTGGGATAAATTTATTACAAGTTAACAAGTTTAGGGTTTTTCATGGTATTAACCCTCTTAAAAACGAACAACAAACATGCAACCCGATTTCCAGATCTATCGTAGAACCGGTTGGTTCGGTTCCATATAGGTTTCAGAGGGTCCCAATTTAGATCATGCTCCAAAAATTCTATGGGGGACTTTTATCCCCTCTAGGATTTAGGAATGTCACTTCCCAAGAGGAAAAATTTTTGAAACATCACTACTCTATTCTCCCGTTGACTATTGATAACCAATGTTTCCTGTGAGGATAAAAAATGCAAATTTTACTTTTAGCACCGTTCTTGAACAATTTAATTCTTTTGTACATTACGACACACATTTAAAGTAGGGATAATATAACGAAAAACTCCAAACCGATACACCCGTGGCAATTTTACTCTAGACTAATTTATTAACCACAAAAAACACGACACTAGTACACATGTGACAAATTTATCAAAAACTAATTTTTTTATCACCAAAAACTCTAAATTTGTGCATATGTGACAAATTTACCCGATATTAGTTCAGTTAAATTTGATTAATACAACGAAAAATCACAAATTGGTAAACCTGTGATAAATGGAGGACAAAACCCCAAACCGGTACACCCATTAACTACCACGTATTATCCAACTCAGCAATTTGAAGATAAATTTTAATAGAAATTAACGGAGGATAAAATTATCATAAGTATACTAGTTTGGAGTTTTTGATGGTCAAAAAATTAGTTTAGGGTAAAATTTATCACATATGTACCAATTTAGGATTTTTCGTGGTGTTAACCCTTTTAAAGTAATTACAGTATCACGAGTCAAATGTTCGACTTCCCTTCAATCAATTAGTGGGTTTTCCCTATAAGCGCGTCATGAGATTTAACCATTCTTTCATTGAACCGTGTCGACTTTGCATTCGTTAAGCTACGTTCATCTTGATTATCCTTTAAGTGAAATAGAGAATGTTTGATTCCCCCTTCAATCAATTTGTGGTTTTTCCCTATAAGCATGTCATGAGCTTTAACCATTTTTTTTTCGACCCATGTCAAGTTTGCATATGTTAAGTTACGTTGATCTTGATTACCCTTTAAACGAATTAGAGAATGTTCGATTCCCTCATCAATCAATTAGTGGGTTTTCCCTATAAGCGCATCATGAGCATTAACCATTCTTTCATCGACCCGTGTCGAGTTCGCATACGTTAAGTTACGTGCATCTTGATTACCCTTTAAGAGAAAAAGAGAGGGTTAATCAAGAAGTAAAATATAAAACATGTCGTTCTGAAATTATCATTTCCATCACATGTAGTTCTTTTCGAACTGATATGTAATGCAGCTTCCATTGCAAACATGGCCCCAAACATCGACTGCTTGTTCTCTAATTCCTTTGCTTTTCTTGTTGCTGGTCTGAATTCAACTTATAACTTTCACGTGGGTTTGGCATTTTACAATAAGATCAGAGGTATGCTGAGTGATAGGTAATGAGTTAGCATAGCTGATTAAAGTTAATTCTCTCGCGGATCAGAAAAAGAAAGAAGAAGAAAAAACTCATGTGAATGAACTATTTGAACTGGTAGGGATGGACAGTCGAGAGCCAATTGAGCACATCATCTCATATCACTATAAGCTAAATTCGGAAAATAGGAAGTGGTGTCGAGGTAAAATGGAAAAATGGAAAAAGACAATTTTGGGGGCGATTGTGCATTTCAGTTCCTATCTCCTCTGCCTACTAGGAAAATCCCCAAGCTTTTCTTCTAGGAGTAGCATTTGAAGCTTTCTTTGGCATGGACTTTGAGATCTCGCGAATTCCCGAGCCGCTGATTGTGGGAAAAGGAAAAGGAGAATTCAAGGGTTGTGAAGGCCGTGGTGAGGGCGCTGGAGGGGTGGAGATGCAGTGATGTTGAGGGACCCGGGGGACGGCGGGGGAAGCGTCGGAGGAGGGCATTGGTAACACTTGGTGAAGAGCCCGAACGTGTCGATCTGGTGGATGAAATTGGTCAGGCTTGCCCACCCGCCGAACCCAAACCCGACCACTAGCACCCACCCGACCACGAACATGTTGATCGTGTACGCCCCTATCCATCGGCCCACGAATTTCGGGGGTTGCTCCACCGCGTTCTGCACCACACAAACAATGAAAGATTCCCTTAGGAAAATTGTTTCATGAAAATTCCTCAGGATACATTGCCATTAAATTTTACAGTTTGAATGAATTTCATATTCCAAAATGTAGTAGTGAAATTTGTATGGTACACTGATGAGCGGATTCTCTGCTCTGTGGCAGCTGGAGGACTCCCTTGGTTCTTTTCTGACTTTGTACTATATGGATCAGTCATGTCCAACTTACCTTGTCTAGGTAAAAAAAAAGGGAACCCAAACAAAAAAAAGTTTTGAACCACTGTTTAAAATGGGTCGGTTGGCATGTCATCATTTGAAAAACTAGCACGTGTTCCCACAATAAAAAAGAATAATGAATAATATTGCAATTCTTGAAATTCATCCTATACTTAAAAAAAATATGCAGAAAAGATGGCATGAAAAGGTAAAAATCTCAGACATCAAATGTATAGGAGAAAGGGCCGGGTCTGGTCTGCTGGACTGTGACCGCACGCCATCACTCTGTTTCTTCCCCCTATCTCTTCTACTACACACAACAGCCTTTGTTCATACGCATTAAAACAAACGTGCAGACAGAGAGAGAGAGAGAGGGTGCGATTCTATTCAATTCTTTCCCTAATTCAGTCAAAACTTTCAGAGGCAAACAGCTGTGGCACTGACAAAAAGCATCCCCCGCTTGCTCAGATTTTCCCCAGAGCCAGTGTCACTTTGTTTCTTCATTACTGTGGTGAATTCCATACTGGGTCTTTCCTATAACGTTAATAATCTAGGGAAGTTAATGAGAGAGATCAGAGTAAAGATTCAGTGGTTTACTCCCAGAGCCACTGTCACTTCATTTCTTCATTACTGTGGTGAATTGCATACTGGGTCTTTCCTATAATGTTAATCTAGGGGGAGTTAATGAGAGAGATCAGTGCAAAAATTCAGTGCAAAAATTCAGTGGTTTTACCTCCCTAGCAGCTGCGGATTTGAAGGTGAAGATGTGGGCGAGGGCCGGAATGATATAGACGGTGAAGCTGACGAGGAGGGATCCGACGGTGGAGTTGATGGGGCCGAAGAAAGGGAAGATGATGGCCAGGAACCAGATCGGGACGACCACCGGGAGCCTCGCTGCCGCCCGCTTGCACATGCTCTTGCACTCGTGCATCCCTATCGCCTTCTCCCACACGAAGTAGAGCGGTGTGCAGGCGAACCCGAATGTGATGAACTGCACGGAAGCAATGTGTATGATCAATGCAAAAGATTTCAATATGGTCAGATAAATTATTGAGTTAAGGGAAAAATTAAATGTAGTGGATATGCAAGATTGATCGAATCTGTAATTAACAATAATACTTTCTAGCAATAATTTGTCTACTTATAAGTTTAAGAATCATAGAGTTAACAAAGTCGAAGCAGACGAAACCTACTTGGTGAATGAGCATCAGAATGACGGCCATATCACGGAACGGCGACCTGGGGAGGAGCGAGAAGGCGTTGGCGTGGTTGAGGAGCATATCACCGAACGCCCAGTAGACCGCCGACGCCGACGGAAGGGTCAGGGTCAGCACATACACCGTCGCCAACAAGTATATGGCCTTGAACTTCTGGGGCTTCCACATCGCGTGCATGATTTCCCTGCACCAAGAAAGACAAATAAATTTCAGAAAATTGTTTTCTCTAGATGGAAAATGTTATTTTTATTTTTTTTTAAATTTTTGGGCCCTTCAACTTTTTATTATTATTATTTTTCCTGGGACAACATTAATGCCAGCTTCTAACGCTAAGAGGTCCTTTCATGAAAACAGATCCCTTTTGGGATGCTCCTCATGATAAAAGCAAAAGCAACATGAGAAAGATCGATTGACTTTTCTCCCCACAAAGGAAAAAAGTCTTCAAATTTTACCAAGAAGGACAATAATTTCTTTTTTATGTCATTTTCACCCCCCTTCTTTTCACCGTCAAGAGAAAAGAAGGAAGAAAGAGACAATGAATGAGCTTCGTGATGGCGATTGGTTGCATGATGGATAGCAAGAGGTCAGATCGTGTCCCTCAGGAAGCGCAAGTTCTCTGGCTCCGGTCATTTTCGAACCGGCTTTAAGATAATGTTTTCGAGCGAATTATTAGGAGCGACACAGCATGAACATGAACATGCAGATTTGTAAATAACGTAAAGGACAGGGACTGGACAATAAATAGTATAAAATTACTTGAGACAGCACTTACACAGTGACAGCGTGTCCCCCAAATGTGTAGAGAATGTTTGTGGCCCCGGTGAAGTACAGGACCATCTTGGTCGGACCCGAGTGCTTGACCCCTTCCACCTATTCAGAAAAAATTTCATAATTTCATAACAATAACAACAACAACAAGATATGATTAATTTAGTCACTTGATTTGGGGAAACGGTTGGATTATGTGTTCGCTCAAATTCACATATTCTAGCCCTTGACAATATGGACAAAAGATTTCTAACATGCAACGAAATCTACGGTCATCGTGAGATCTAGTGAGTCCCTCCCGACCCTACAGGTATCGATCTTGTGACCGGCTCCGTCCACCACGGGACGGTGCTAGCGCCCCCGGACAGAACGTACAATGATCAAGGAGCATGCAATGTTGGAGCATCAAGAGCCATATTCGGGTGTGTGGTGGAATTTGCGTTACCTGGCCGTGGAGGAGGGAGGCGATGGTGAGGTACCAGGCGGTGTAGGTGGTCATGACGAGGCCGAGGAAGGACCAGATGCGGTAGTTGTGGAAGGAAGGGATGAAGACGGTGGTGGCGCAGCACGCCCCGAAGATGTACGTCCACGTCCTCTTGTCCAGGTTGTCGTTTATGTAGTATATGTTGCTGCATTTCCACAAGATTGCAGAGATCACAGACCGAAAACATATTCACATCGTTCCGATTCTCTCCCTTTCCCTCTCTCTTTGATGGGTGTTGCATGAATATTATAAAGATTGAGGAGGATAGAGATGAAATAGCAGTCAGAGAGAGAGAGAGAGCAGAGAGGACAAGGAGAGACCTTGCGCAGGCTATGAGCTGTATGACAGATCCAAACAGAAGGAAAGTGCAGTTAAACGCCAGACCCACGTTCCTCCAGTGCTTCCCCAGCAGCCCATCCAGAACTTCAAACCACTGAAAACGATACAGGAAGAACATGAAACAGGATATAAAGAAGGAAGAAGAAGAAGACGTGGGTGCTTCTGGGATGGACTTTTATTCGGGTTTTGCTGTTGTTCTTGTTGTTGTTGTGTGGATTACCTGAATGACATGGTTTCTGAAATCGGCTTTTTCTCGCTCTTTCCTGGTTCTGTACTCCACGTAAAGGGCACTGATGAGGTACGCAGTCCAGCTTCCCAGCAAGCCATAGAAGAGCTGGAAGAGTATGCCCGAGAGCATCCCGAGCTGGGAGAAGGAGTAGGGCAGCGTGAGCAGGACCTGAGCCACCTGAGACACACAGCAATGGAACAGTTGATCGGGGAGATGTTCATCACTACCGAAACGGCCAAAGAAATCCCTAACCAAACGGTGATCTTTATGTGAATCTTGCAGGTAACCCATCTCAGGTGAAAAGGGAAAAAGAAGGGATGGAATTAGATCTGATTGTGGGAAACCTGGTTTGAAGCGCAGCTGAACCAAGCATCGTAGACGGAACCGCCGTGCCAGAAGAGGTTGGACATCTTGGTCTTGATGCTCGTGGGCTTCCCTTCCTCCGCCTCCATCTCCTCATAGTTCCCCACTATCACTGTCTCCACCACCTTGTCGCTCGCCATCTCTCTCTCTCTCTCTTTCTCTCTCTCTCTCTCTCTCCGTGCTGTGGCTTCCTCCAGTTGTGGCGACTGACTTGGGGAGTGACTAGACAGCAAGCATGCTGCGAGTCTGAGAAGCAAAGGGGAAGAGGAATGGGGGGTCTGAAGAAAGAATGGAAGTTGGTGGTGTTAATATATAGGTGGATCGATTGGGACAGGATTCGCCAAGGCTGAGGAAAGGCTGTGTCTCCTTTGAAAGGTATGTTAGAGAGAGAGAGACAGAGAGATGTTTTGGGAAGGGAGCAAGGCGTAAGCTATTTTTTTTTTTTTTTTTTTCCTTTTCCTTTCTTAATTAACGTATGCTATTGCTTGTATGGAAAATAAAAAACATTGCATGCTCAAAGACCAGCCCATTTCAACCTTTGATCATATATTCGACAAAAAAAAAATAATAATACAAATGGTCCCTAGACTTTAATTCGATATGCGATGTGATCCCTGAACTTTTAATTTATTAAACGTGGCTCTTGAACTTAAATTAATATTAAGGATAATATTGAACATTTTCATATAGTTCAAGAATTAAGTGGAGCATGTACAAAAAACATTAAAAGTTCACGGACTACATTATACATCGGATTAGAGTTTAGGGACCGGATTAGATAAATTAAAAATTCAGGAATCATATTACACATTAAATTAAAATTCATGGATCATTTGTGTTTTTTTTTTCTGAAAAAAAAAGAGCCTCTGATCATGTGGACTTTAGCATGAGACCCTCGTGACAGCAGCTCGCTTCTAAGGTTGTGACGGATGAACCTTTTTACAAAGACGAACACAGAGGAGCGATGGACGAAGATGAAAGAGCCTAGCATTGCATGAACTCACGCGCATGTATGGATTAGGAGCTCAACATAAATTTGATTAGGCGCTTTCCATTTGCATTTTTTCTGACTAAATTGTAAATATAACTCTTTATTGCACTCCCCACGCTTATTTTGCTCTCGGCCTAATCCCTATTTTTTCGACTTTGCAAAGACAGGGCAGCAAAACACCTAATTCAAGTGTTGCTTATGCCTCCGTTCCACCGTTTAGAAAACCTCTTGCGCGCACACACGAATCCGACACGGGACCGAAACCCTCGCGCCACGATCGACTTTACATTCTTATCACGCGGGCCAATATCGTGACTCGAGTCGAAATTAGCGATATATTTCACAACTCGAGATTCATCCCGCGTAAAAAAAAGTTAAAAGTAAATTTTCATTAGAGAGTAAAAAGAGTGTTGGTGGGTTAGAAATGGTGAGTCCGACGAGCCAAGTTGAGGTCCTCGATGCCTTTGTTGCAATGAAGACTTTTGGAGTTTAGCTCATTATTAAAATAATACTGTGCATGTTGGTGGAACTCTCCGTCTTCTTAATTGATTTTTCTTAGGGAGCGTGAGCGGCGTCTCCGCACGGGCGGGTCTCCACGCTTCCCAACCACGAAGTGTCACAATTTTTTGCTTTGATTAAATTGGCCACTTTCCCCCTTTTTTCTTGCAAATTAATTTGTCTAATTAAGCCACGTGGATTATTTGTAATCCATTTTTTTACGCAAGATGAGAAAAAGAAAGGGATAAAATTTCCAAATAAGGGCTTGAAGTCCCTTGCTTTCTTAAATAAAGGCATGAAGTGAACATTATTTCAAATAAGAATTTGAAGTGCTCTCTCAAATGAATACTCTTAATTGGAATTTTCCCAAAGAAAAGGAGGTGGATCTCATGCCCAAAAATGAAAAAGAGTGAACGAAATTAGCCACGAATAGAGTATAGTACCACGGCTTGGTTTACCATAATAGAAACCGCCTTGCCACATTAGGCATGACTCGGTGCGGTTAGCATTGCAAGCACCTCTCAAATTCGTGTGTAAGAGTGCTTTGAAGCACAGTCGACAAGCACGCGACCGCGAGAAATTAACAATCATTCGTCACCATCTTTGGGGGTAAACAAGGAATTAACTTAGAAGGAAGGTGGAAGAAGCTTTGGGTTTCCAATCACATTCGCCATACGCTGATCAATTGTATAAAAGATTGGGGCAACTTTCGAGACCAAGGTTAAAATAAGGGCGAGGCACGCGATGGCAAGGGGCAGAGACAATTTGGCAAAAGACCCTCCTTTTGTTTTCGAAAAACAAGGTAAAAAGAAGAAGAAGAAGAAGAGAGAGAGAGAAAGGGAGAGAGAATATGCAAGAACGAGAAGGAACAAGTGAAGGGAATTATAACAAGGTAGACCGCATGATTGCAGCCAAACGGGCGTGGTCGCTTTACAAGAAGATGAAAGCTGCTTTTCTCACATGGCATAGCTCTTGCTTGAATTCCATAATAATAATAATAATAATAATTATTATTATTATTATAATAACAACAATTGTAATGATAAAAATTATAATAATATTTATCTTTTCTACCCCCCTCTCTCTCTTCTTCGTTTGCGCAAAACCCTAAAAGTCTATACTCACATGCACTCTATCTATCTATCTAATAAGATAAATATGTGCATATATCTTATATACATAGATATATAAATAGATTTAATAAATATAAGGAGCCAATTTTAGGAGTGGTAAGACCATCATGTGCCCTTGGAAAGAGCATCGGGTAATTAGTCTATAGTATATTGTGGAGAAATTTGTCTTGGTATGCTCTTCATATTCCCTACTTTCTCTTGGTTCAGTACAACTTACTATTTCGCCTCTTCTTGAGAATAGTAATCTTATCTTGCTCTTTCATCTTCCTTGTGAAGCAATTTATTTTGATTGTAGTTTGGGTAGCTAACCTAGCGAATTAAACGGGCTGCTTTCGCGGAAAAGATCATATCTAGAGTGAAATTACGGATATATGATTTAAAAAGGCTCGAATTTAGTGAGATGTGTGGTGAGAATACAAATAGGTAAATCGTGTATGTTATAATAAACTAGAGAGAAAAGCACATATTTACGTATGCAATCCTTTTCATTATTTTTATTATGATTAGGGTAACTAACCTAGCGAATTAAACGGCCAATTTCGCGGAAAAGATCATATCAAAGTAAAATTACGGGCATATGATTTGAAAAAGCTTGAATTTAGGCAGATATGTGGTGAGAATACGATGAATCGCGTATTTTATAATAGACTAGCGAGAAAAGCACATATCTATGTTTGCAAAGATGGAAAGAAAAATTGAATAAAGGAAGAGAAATTGTGATTTGGCTTGTTTCAAGATATTAGTTTTAATTGTTGAAGACTATGGAATGCTTAAATGTAGATTTTCTATCTATAAGAGATTGATGGGCTATTGTACGGACTCTTTTACATTACCATTTAACTCATTATTGTATAGGAAAAACAGAGAGGTTATTATCTGTTGGTACCAATTATGGATATTATTGGAACATTCTGAAAAAAATTGGAGGTTAAAAGGGGTGGATGGGTTTGCTTCAAAATGTACTAGCAAATTAGCACGCGTGTTGGGTATGACAAGAAATAGTTCAAAAGAAAAATTGATAAAAAATAAAATAATAGGTGTGATAAATTTACCAAAAACTAATTTTTTGACCACCAAAAACCTTAAACTAGTACACTCGCAACAAATTTACCCTATTATAATTTTCGTTAAATTTTACAATCGAATTTCTGAGTTGGATACTACGTGGCAGTTGATGAGTATACTAGTTTGGGGTTTTACCCTCTATTTATCATAAGTGTAATAATTTGTGATTTTTCGTGATATTAATCCAATTTAACAAATGAGTTTTTGAGTTTTTGATAGTAAAAAAATTAATTTGAGATAAATTTATCACATGTATATCAGTTTGGAATTTTTTGTGGTTAAAAAAATAGTTTAGGGTAAATTTATCATATGTGTACTAGTTTATGATTTTTCGTGGTATTAACTCTAAAATAATATATAAAGATTTTGATCCATTTTTAAAAATAATCACGATTGTCTTTAAGGAAAAAGATGAGAGATTTATGGAAAACTTGGCAATCATTTTCACTTTAAAATTAGAAGGTAAGAGATTCATTGATTACTTTTTAATCATCTCGATTATCATAAACTACGATTTTGTATATATATATATATAGTTATGTGTGGTCATAAGGTATTTTATATATATACATGGGTTTTTTTAGTAGAATATCTTTTGTAAAAGTTCGAGGTTAAAGTGACCATTGGGTAATTGATATTAGTATATTTACGGATACAGGTAAAAAATTGCATGTTCTTTTAAATCATTATAATGTCGAAATTTTCGTAGCTATTTAATGTCCTAATGTGCTGTCTAACACCGAAATGTTGTTAGAAATTGTACAATGCATATAATGTTGTCATACCGCTGGTTTGAGTTTCTTTTTTAATTTGGAACTAGACTTCGTTTGTTTCGCGAAAAATAAAAAAAATTTGAAAAGCATTTTCCTAAAAAATGCTTGGCTGTGTCACTTACAAAAATGACTATATGAAAAATATTTTCATCGTCCATGAAAATGTTTACACATAAATTATTACCAATAATAATAACATTTTCTATTAACTAATTATTTCAAGCGATGCAAGCAATTATTTTTAGGAAAATGTTATCCAAATCTTTCATTTTACAACACCCAATTATTATGCTAGCCAACACTTTGTTCATTATGCCGAAGGGATCATACTTAAGAAACATCATGAATGTTGATGCTTTTTCTTTTTAGTTCGAGAACTCAAACGATCACCAAAATTTGGCCTATATTTAAAAGGGTAAACAATAATTTTCTAATTTTATATATGGATTTTATCAAAAAGCCTTATTATACCAATGGTGTCGTATCAGTCGAAAGGCTAATTTTTGAACCTTCGATCCGACAACCCGTTTTCGGCATTATCAGGAAGCTTGCGATCTCTCGATTGTTAAATTACAACAGAAAAATGGAGGTTACAAGCTTGCCAACGCAACAAAAATTAACTCAATTGAACAAGAGACGAAAGCGTAATTTTTGGTCCAAGTATGGTTAAACTTTCGTGAGGTCCAATTCAATCTCGGATGCCTGCAACCATAACTAGGGCGTCACGACTGGCACGAAACTTTCCAAATCTCTTAGATACGAGACGATTCAAGCTATTTTTATGATGGCTTGATATCAAAAGGTAATGTTGGATCCCTCGGCCTAGGACATCACTTGACATTCCCAACCTAGGACATGACTAGAAGATGTGATATCCAAAGACTACTGCTGGGGGCGTTAACCATGTCGAACATGTAACCGAGTGCCCGAATCTACAACTCCGAGTTTATGGAAATAGACCTGAAGCGCCTTTTTTCCTTGGATGTTTTGTTGAAATAGATAGATCAGCGGTGACTCAAAAACAAATACTTAGGAGAAATTATCCAAAAAGTCCTACATTTATTGTACAACAGCCAATTCAATCCTAATTCTTTCAATTATCTAATCTAGTAATATACCTTTTGATAACTTTTCAATTTAGTCCTAAACCTTTTGATGATTTGTCAATTCAGTCCTAAACCTTTTCACGATTGGTTAATTTAGGGCCCGTTTGGTTCGGCTTTGGGGGAATGCATTTGGGAAAATGCAAATACCTTTGGACTAAAGGGGTTTTCCAAAATGCAGTTGGTGTTTGGTAAGTCTTTTTTTAAATCAACTTGGGCCAAGGGATTTTAGAGCAATTTTTTATTTTTAAAAAAAGCGCTCCGATGGAGCTGGGGTCGCCGGCCACCGCCGCCGGCCAAATCTGGTCGCCGGCCAACCGCCGACGGCCAGATCTGGTCGCCGGCGACCACCGCCTGGGTTCGCGCGACCCCGGCGACCGCCGCCTGGGGTCGCCGGACCCCGGGCGTCGCCTGGGTCGCGCGACCCAGGCCAAGCGTTGCCTGGGTCGCGCGACCCAGGCGGCGGTCGCCGGGGCCGCGCGACCCCCAGGCCGCGGTCGCCTGGGGGTCGCGCGGCCCCGGCGACCGCCGCCTGGGGTCGCCGGACCCCGGCGTCGCCTGGGTCGCGCGACCCAGGCAACGCTTGGCCTGGGTCGCGCGACCCAGGCAACGCTTGGCCTGGGTCGCGCGACGCCGGCGACCCCCGGGGTCCGGCGACCCCAGGCGGCGGTCGCCGGGGCCGCGCGACCCCCAGGCGGTGGTCGCCGGGGTCGTGATAGTCCTCAGGCGTCGGTTGCCGGCCGCCGGAGCCTCGGGTCACTGTTCATGAACAGTGTTCATGAACAGTGCAATTTGCATTCCTAAAATGCAACTTCTCAA
Source organism: Syzygium jambos (assembly GCA_031216235.1). Classification (NCBI taxonomy): domain Eukaryota; kingdom Viridiplantae; phylum Streptophyta; class Magnoliopsida; order Myrtales; family Myrtaceae; genus Syzygium; species Syzygium jambos. Next base: position 21,842,035 of record CM062226.1, read on the forward strand.
AGGATCTCCGGAGGAGCATTAGCCAAAGGTCCCTTGGGGAGCATTGGAAATGCAATTGCATCTCCCCAAAGTGAGTAAAAAAAATTGTCAAACGCCATTTGCGTTTGGCCAAGGGACTTTAGAGCTCAAATGCTCATTTGCAATGCTGAACCAAACGGGGCCTTAGTCCTTCTATCCAATTTAGAACGGAAGTTGCTGACGTGGCGGTCTAGTCAGTGTCAGCCGTTTTACGTGGTATGGTCGGCACTAACGTATTCAATAATTTCTTTTTTATTTGCTTTTTTGCCTTTTATTTTATTTTCTTTCTTTCTTTTTTTTCTTTTTCCCTTTTTCCGTTTTTCCCTCCACTGTCCATTGTCGAGCCTCGTCAATGGGGAGGGTGACCCTCACCTGATCCGGTAAGGGCAGCCCTTGCTTGAGGCCAGTGGAGGTGATGCCCGGCGATGGCTAATGTACGGAATAAATAAAAAATAAAAAAGAAAAAAAGGAAAAGAAATAGAAATATAAAAGGGAAGGAAAAAAAATTTGAAAAAATTGTAAAAATTGTCTAGGGCAGCGATTTCGGGCCAAATTAGCTAGAATGACTAAATTGGAAAATTGTTAAAAGGTTTAAGACTATATTGATAAATCATCAAAATGCTTAGAACTAAATATATACAATTGAAAGGTGTATGATTAAATTAATAAGTTGTCAAATGTTTAGAATTAAATTGACACAATCGAAATGTTTAGAACTAAATTTATCGTAAATTTATGACTTTTTAAATAATTTTCTCTGAATACTTAATACATTGATCGTTGTTTAGTAGATTACCTGAACCTAAAATTGGGGAAGATTTTGAAAAAGTAGCATGCTAAGTTGGCGATCTAGGCTTGCGATATATGAGGTGCTATAGGGCATCCTTGCGGTGATGCGGCTAAGGCCGCACATTTGACACAAGTAGGTGAACTATGGCCTTGTGCTTGCCAATCATGCTTTTTAAAACTTGTTTTCAAAATAAAAACTTCATTTTTCAAATGACTCCACACAATTTCATTTAAATTCTCATCACACCACCTCGATACGCCTCGCGTCATTGTCATTTACATTGCCATATCATTATTCGCATATGTCATCTTTACATGCCATGCCACATCACACGTTGCGTCATTTTGTTGTGTACTCGGCACAGGTGATTTTTAATCGTTAAATGTTACAGCTCCATGAATTTCATATTTCCAAAATACATAGCCGGATACAACCGGGTCATTCTTGGTCGCAATATGATGTGGCCTATTTCGCTTATCTTACGATTCCACAAAGGCATCGTGGGATGTTTACCTTTACTCACGACTAACCTAAAATCCAGACCTAGGACTCATTTTTTTACACACATGAACCAGTCATCTTGCACACCGCGGTTAGATAAATTAAAATTTTTTTTTTATAAAACTATGTGAGAGTTGTAGATGTTCAATCGATCTATATAATAGAAATAGATCGATAGGGACTCGACTGTTTTGGAAAATTCAAAATTAATTTGGCATGAATCTCAGAGGTAGATTAAGACATGGATAATGATAGTCCATGAACTTTGACCTAATATGCAATATGAATTCTAAACATTTAATTTGTTCAATATGGTCTTTGAACTTTAACTCAATATGTAATGTTATATCCCTAAACTTTTAATTTGTTCAATATAGATCATAAACTTTTGATACATGTTCAAGTTAGTCCTTGGATTATATGAAAATGTTCAATGTTATTTTTTCATTTATTTAAGTTTGGGGACAACATTAAACATTTTCATATGAACCTGGGACTAAATTAAACATGAATTAAAAGTTTATGGATAGCATTAAACAAATAAAAAGTTTAGGGATTACATTGCACATTGAGTTAGAATTTAGAGATCATATTGAACAGATTAAAAATTTAGAGGACAATATTATTTATTAGATTAAAATTTATGAATCATTTGTATCATTTTTCCATTAAAAAATAGCTAGAAACGTTTAGGCGCCATCCATAGGCCACAGATTTGGAGGTGCTACAAAGTACTTTTTATCCCTTCACTTGTTATATAGGTAGATTTTAGCCATGATTTCTTGAACAACTTTCCTGATTGCAAGACATAAAAGCCACATAAATCTAACATAACTTGGCGATTCATGCTTCCTGATAAAGGGTCCATGTCCTCAACTGTGCTACTTTCCTCATGATCACAATACTAATCAAAAGTAAGATACCTGTATTGAGCTGAAAAATATAAAAAGAAAAAAAACCCATGAAAAACTTGTAAAATCTCCAGATATTTCCCCAACTTCTCATACAGTGACAGTGCAATAATCACAGCACACCACCCTCAAGACACGAAAATAAATGTAAAATATTATTGCTAGGCTTGCATAGCTCCAGCCAGTTGTCTTATTCAGACAAACGAGAATTTAACCCAGAGAGCCTACTCATTGTGACCTATCCCACGATGCAGCAAGATCATAATGAATTTTGTCTTCTTTTCAATAACTCAGTTTAATAAAAAGGAGGAGACGGACAGCGAATAGGGAGGCATTATTGAGGGGGTGAAAGCACCAGCAGCAGCTGCTTCATCAGGTCTAAAAAGGGCTTTTGTTTTTATTGCAGAGCGAACATATTCATGCGGTTGGTTGGTCGTTCGTTGTGCTCGCTCCCTGGCTGGTCGTGACATGCTTTTTCTCTAGTCGCTTGGACCAGAAACATTCCCTCCTGACTTTTGTCTCCCGGTTTTGTTTTTGCTTCATTTCGCTTGCGAGGGATTGAGATCAGAGATTGCATTTTTCAGATGACCCAGTTGGTTGATTTTGACCACAAGAGAGGAAGGATTGAATCGAATGGCAGGCTGAATATCAGTTGTTCAGTGTCATGTAATTGCTGTCCTAGTTGCTCAATGCTGTGTTTGTGAAGATTTAATGCGAGAACAAGTAAGACTTCAATGAGATATATGGAGATTTCTGGTTTTAGAATCTACAACGCAAAGAGAAAATTCAATGAGAACAAGTGCAATCAATGGATTGATTTGATTAATTTGACAAGTTTTAAGATTTGAATGTACTTTTTGAAAGTTTTAAGACTCGATTACACTTTTTTGATAAGTTTTAAGACTTAATTGCACTTTTAAAAAGTTTTAAAATTCAATTGTACTTTTGTGATAAATTTTAGGACTGTCAGTGCTTCTATCTCAAAAAATAAAGAAAAGAAAGTCACATGGACATAAAAACTCTTAACTAGATTTTACGGGCTTTAATTTGTAGATTGCGGGAAAATTGGAAGAAAGTTGATTACCCAACACATTAATCCATAGTTGCCCCCTTATTCTTTATTTTTCAAATTAATTTTGTTTTACATTTCTGCCCCTCAATATGCCTCTTTATAGTCATTGAAATCACATTCTTTGCTATGATAGGTGAAATAACAATATTAAAAGTATTGTTTTCCGTTACCCTAAACATAAGCATAAAGGCCCATGCAACCTCCTGCAAACTCCATGAGTCAATTTAATTCAGACCTTTAGCCTATCTAAATGGCATACAAAAACTTTTACAATGTTTTCCTAGGCATGGATGCTTTTCCTGCATCTACATCCTTCTTAAAATTTAATGTCGTCTCAATGGAATAAATCTTGGTATTCACCTCCTCAATTATAGCCTTGTTAGTTATTCTTCAAGTCTGATGAAGATAAAGGCTTTCAATGCATGGCCTAGTAGTATAACCTAACGTACTCCTACTGCTTACATTACATTATGAACTAATTTTTTTTTTGGTCGAAACATTACGAACAAATTTAAACATTGAAAAAGTGTCTTTCGAATATAACATAGCTTTCCCTAGTCCTTAATCCTACTGGGATCGTCTTTAGGAAAGAGAGAGATCTATTCAGATGAATTAGTAATAACTACGTAACATAATAAATATATTCAGACACAAAAACATCTATAGACTTATTTTGCGAGATGTCCTGAGAATAGAACCGATCACTCCAAAACATATAATACTTTCTCTAAGACACATGACTCGGAACAGAAAGGGAAAACCCCAAGATTAGGTTAATAATTTGGTTGGATTAAGGCCTCTAGAAAAGTTCCACTCGTGCTTACAAAACGCATGAACCCCATCAGAACAGACAGCAATCAATGATCTTGCGAGGCTGGAAATTAAGCAGGCCGTAGGCCCACGCTAATTGAGGTCAACCCATGATAGGGGCACGCAATTATTTTCCTCTCAAATCATCATCAGAGCGGCTATGATAATGGGAATGAACTGCCGTTGGCAATCGAACTTTTCTTTGGTTTCTCTAATGAACACCTGAAATCATGGTGCTGTTCCTGAATGATTTCTATTGCATCCAAATCGAGCTCATGGCCTGTTTTGATAGACATGGCCCCCTTTTCCCCCCTTGATTTCCTCTTCTCTTTTCAGGAGAGGGGATTTCATCCCAGTATATGTCTTATGAATGAAAGGCTTGACCTAAGAAATCCCTATTTATCTCTCTAGTGTCTACCCATGAAGAAAAAAATGTACATAATCCGTCTTGAACCTAAGAAATCCTTTTAGTTAAGTAAAATTGACAGGGTCTAGATCGACCAAACTCTAGAAGAAATGAATCAGGTCGTCCAGCCAAGAAAACCCAATCAGCCTTAAACCTGTTATACAGATGCCAATTCAGTCCTAAACACTCAATTTTGCCAATTTAGTTTTAAATCTTTTTGCGAAATTCTAGTGTAGTCCATTTTCACTTACAATTGCTGATGTGGCGGTCCAATTATGGTCGGCCGTTCTACGTGACACACTATTATGTCAATAGGTTTGGGACTACCTCCAATCTAAGGCTCCGTTCGTTTGGCGGAAAATATTGTGTTTTTGGAAAATGTTTTCCTGGAAGTTATTTTCCTGGAAAATGATTTTCCGAAACATAATTTTTCGGTGTTCAGCAACCAATATGAAAAAGTTTCGGAAAATATTTTTCGCCGGCGGTGGCGGCCGGCGACCGGCGACGGGCAGCCGGAGGCCGGCGACAGGCGACGGGCGGCCAGCAGTGGCGGCTGCGGCAATCGGAGGGGGGAAGGAGGAGTTTGGTGGAAAATGATTTCCGCTTTTTGAGAAGCGGAAATCATTTTCCGCCAATTTAGTCATGTTTTCCCTCATTGACGGGAAAATGTTTTCCGGGGAAAAATGTTTTCCGCTCCCGAACACCGGAAAACCCGGAAAATGTTTTCCTGGAAAATATTTTCCGTCAAACGAACGGAGCTTAAGTGTCATATAAATTGTAAGACTAGCATAACTCTTCAAGCAAAATTCTTCAAGAGATAAAATGGGTGGCTATCTGTAGGGCTATTTGGTATTTTGGAATGAGAAGAACTCAACTGAACAAGCGATTGCCATGGCTAATCGCCGTCTCATCAAATGAACAGAGCCAACTTACTAAGACATAAGATTGCTTCAGCGTCACCAGTGCAAGCAACTATCATGCATTAAATTCTTTAATTAAAAATTTAAAAATGCTAACAGCTCGATCGTCATGGAAAGCTAAACCGTGATGTTCCTCTTGACATTGTTACAGATACTAAGTCTCATTAGTTCTTCATAGGAGTTCAAGAGAGTATGCAGCAAATTGTGCTTAACTACGTTTTTCCACCCCTCATTGTATTCATAATAATTCTGCTACTCCTGATGTAGCAGAAGGAGTTAGAACCACAGAAAGGCCAATCCGGAATGGTGGTCAACCCCAATGGGGGAGGTTGACTCAGTGGTTGCACAGGGACATCATTATGTGAATGTTCTTTGTGGCTGCCATGGTGGGAGCAATTTTGTAGCACGGATTTTACATCTCTCTTTTTCCTCGGATGAAGATGTCCCTCCCTTTGAATGCACTCTCGGACACACACAGAGAGCATATGTGCTTGCCTTTTTAAAAGAGAAAATGACACAAACATTTCCTAAACTTTGGCCAAATATGCAATTTGGTCCATGAACTTTTAATTTGTTCAATGTAGTCCATGAACTTTAGACTAATGTTCAATGTGGTCCCTGAACTTTTATTTTATTCAATGTCATCCCTGAAATTTTGGTACATGTTCAATTTAGCCCCTGAACTATAGGAAAATATTCAATGTAATCCTTTCCATTAATTTAAGTTGAGGAAGTACATTGAACATTTTCATATAGTTCATGGACTGAATTGAACAAAATAAAAGTTTAAAGATCAAATTGCACATTGGGCCAAAGTTTATGGACTGTTTGTATCATTATCCCTTTTTTAAAAAGCAAGAAAGCTACTTTGCAAACACCGGGGAAAAAGAAAAAGGAGATGAGAGAATGAAAATACTTTAGATGTCAAATGTTGGAAAAAAGAAAAAGTTCAAAAATTCGGGTACTGAAATGAGTTTTCTTTTTCCATTGTTCTCCTTAGCCTTTGACATCTAAAGGTACAAAACAAGAATCTCTAGGCTTATTGCAATATAAAACATATAACTAATGCGTTTGGGAACTGCATTGCCAAAGACGCTTGGGCAAATTTTTTGGATAGTTTTGGGAAGATGCAATTGCATTTCCAAAGGCATTTATACCTTTGGCCCAAGGCAGGTCCAGAGGTGCTTTGAGCTTTATGCATTTCCGTAATGTAAATACATTTTTTTTCCAATTTTTCCCTTGCTATACTTTCATAATTGCGAAACATACCTCAAAAACCCTCCCTTTACACAATTTTGCCAGAGAAGGCCTCCACCCCTTGCTAGTTTCACGTGAGGTCACTTGACCTTAGGTGAGGCTGGCAGGCAATCGATTTGGTTCTCTAGTGGGGGCGGCCTGAGTTCCGCAGACAAAGGTTTGTGATTTTTTTTTAAATAGCTAAAATCCTTTACAAAGTGTAGTTTTTTTCAAATAGTATTTAAGTCAAAGTTGCTTCCTAATGTGTTTTTAAATTACACTTTACCAAACACTATTTGCATTTTCACAAAGGCTTCCTCCCAAAGTGTTTCCAAACACACCATACAAATATGTGATTTGAGGAAATTCAAGGTCTCAGTAAAATTATCCATTTAATCTTTTTCTTTTCTTATCTACTTTATTGAATTTTAATAAAAGAAATTAGACTTTGATTTGGTCTAGTGGTGGAAAATTTGTTTCCCAAATTAGGGATCAATCTATCATTTTCATTTTTCAGTAATTGTATTTGTGTCATAGATAGAAGGATTTTTTTTTAAAAACTTTTTCCAAGATTTCAAGTTTATTTAATGCCAAACTCAAGATAAACCAACCATAGACCCCTCCTCCTCTGACTTATAGCGCTGCCTAACAGCCTTTGCTCGTCATGAAGGCAGTTCTGGCTTATCACCACCGCCTTCAAGGAAGCCAATGCCAGCCTCTTTGCACGCAAGGGTCGCCCCTAACATCGCTCATCTCTCTCCTCCCCCCCTAGTCCCTCACGAGTCTCTCTACTACGACTCAACTCGTGTTTGTGCGTCTCTCTCTCTCTGCTCACTTCTCTCTCTGCCTGGCCACAACCCCCCATAGTCAATCCCTCGCGACCTTGGATGGAGGTCGATCGGAGGTCAAAGACCTTGGATGGTCTTGATGCAAGGTCGCGGGCGGCGGGCATGGAGTTGGAAGAGGCGAAGAGTGGTGGTTGAGGGTGGAGGTGGCATGACGACAAGAGAGAGAGATTAACTTTTGACTTCCGGCCACATTTTCATAGCCTACCATACAATCGAACCCAATCCTTTTGGTATACGACCTATAGGTTGGCTCAAATATAAAAGTGTTCTAATACACCGCTTCATTATATCCACCACTTTATATCTCCTCCAAATTGTACAGTTTATATTAGCAACAACAATGGCATACGGTATATTGTATTTTCTTTTTTATCACAGCGAGCATCGTCCAAGTCCTTCGCGAGTGTCTTGATCTGGACACTGTCCATGGCCACTTGGGTAAAGCACGTGTGTCAACAGAGTGTGGAGGCATTTTAAACATTTCATATGTTTCTTGCTATTCATAATTGCTGGATAGTGCCATTTCAAGTATCAGTAATGTCTACTTGTGCTAGAATAAATTATGTCTTTAAAGCTCTTCAGGAGGGGCTACTCCAACCCTCCTATCTTGATAGTCCCTCGATGTACATTGCTTGTAACGTTAATTAATACAATGGAGTAGAACATTTTTTTAAGACCCGTTTTGATTCATTTTCCTACGAATGATTCTGTAAAATGTGCATGTGCTTTAGCAGCGTGACGTTGCTCACTTGCTTGCACAATCCTTTGGACTAGGCAAGCGGTCTGGACCGTGACACTTATATCAAAGCCACAGTTATAGCGAAAGACTTCAGACTCATAACACTCGAAGAATCGAAATTGATGGAGATTCAAGTTGAAGTATCTTGATACAGAATGATATCTAGATTAAGGGAGAGCAGTTAACACTAAGCTCACATGTGAGGGGGAGATTGCTGAGACGCGTGTGTGAATTGTGTTAGAAAAATCCTACATAGGAGAATTAATGCGGTGTAGAGCAATTAATAAATCCAAGTTGACCCATAACACATTGGCTTAATTTTTTGAGTGAATGTGCGTCCAACTAGATATATTGACAGGCTCAGAGTTGGGCTTCCCCTCAATAATTTCCCTGAGTGAAGGTAGTCCCAGTCAAGCCATTGTGAAATAAAAACCAGTTAGTTAATTGCGTAGGAGGATTCAACCAAAAAAAATTGCATTGGAGGTGTTAGAAATAATGGTTAATACCACGAAAAACATAACCCCAAAATGGTACATCTGTGACAAATTTACTCCAAATTAATTTTTTTACCACTAAAAACTCTAAACTGGTACACTTGTGACAAATTTACCCTTCGTTAAATTAGATTAATACAAAAAAAGTCACAAACTTGTACACTTGTGATGAATGGAGGATTAAACCCCAAATCAGTACGTCCGTCAACTATCACGTGTCATTTAACTGAGCAATTTGACAGTAAAATTTAACGGAAACTAACGGAGGGTAAATTTGTCACCGGTGTATCAGTTTGGGATTTTTAGTGATCAAAAAATTAGTTTGGGATAAATTTATCATAGGTGTACCAATTTTGGGTTTTTCGTGGTATTAATCCTAAAGATAATTAGGATTTTGTTTAGGATATTTTATTATGTTAGAGATAATTATGATATTGTTGTTGATTATTCGTATGTCTTAAGATTACATGTATGTTTTCGTTCAATTATGCATATATTAATTTGGCTTTCTGTATATTCTGACAGATTGATAAATAGAACGCGAGCTTATTGATAGTTATGCTATTGATTGCACGTATATTTCTGCATATTTCAGCAAGTTGACTAAGGTTAACTGGTTGATGCGGGATCAGACCGGTCAACTCATTGACGAATTGGGAAAAGTTTAGTGGAGGGATCATGTTGTAAATTGAGCTCTTCAAGGTGCCACGAGATGATTTTGTCAATGTTAAAATGTAGGACTGAAGGACGACAATAGTTGGGCATCGACTTTGTTCGTTCAGAGATCTAGATATTCAAGCTCTGCGTAAGGTGTAAGTGACCTTTCCCAAATTCTACAAGAACACCACTCACAATGATCGATACTAAAGCGTCGAATTTAGTGACACGGATCGATCCGCAGCGTTCACATGATCTCGCATAACTGTAGAAGTAGCTCATACAATTACACATCGATTGGAACAAAGGATGGATCGCTTTCTTCTCAGCAACAACCCAGAATGGAGTTTCAAGTGGATCAACAGATCTAGTAATGGTGCTGCTTATGAGCTTGCAAAATGGGCTTTTTATCATTTGGGAAATGCTTCGTCTTTCTTTTTTAATGATCTCCCACCTAGAGTCAAAAACTTAGTATCTCCCACCTAGAGTCAAAAACTTAGTGTTAGCGGAGTCTTCCTTAATTTATCGTGTTGATGTAGGCTCTAACTCTTCTGTGTAATATTGTTCTTTTCTGATGCAGTGAAGGTTCGTTTTAGCAAAAAAAGGATGGATCTATTAAACAAATTCATTGGCATAATGGGACTACACATTTGTTTGCTTTTCTCTCCCTCATCTAAGCTCGTAACCCTAGTACAGTGGGTAAGACTTTTAGCAATCGTCCGAGCTTGAATCCGCACAAGCTTTAATCTTCTCTTTGTCTGCTTCGACCCTTTTGGGATCTACAATCATAAAAATGGGGGAAAAAGCAGAAAAGAGCCGGTGTTATTTTGTTGAATAGACACAGATTTTCAATGGAAAGTTATCCCTAATCTTGTGCCTATAAGGATTCTCTCCCAACCACTGAAAATTACATATGCGAATCCTTTTCATAATAAAAAAGGGCAAACTGACTATATAGCTCCTGGTAAATTTATTAATTTGATACTGCTAATTATCGAAGAAGATAATTTTATACCCATGAGTCCTATTTTAGGTGGATATAATCATAATTTCAAATCCTAAATTGAAATGACCGATCGTAATTTAGCAAAGTAGTACCTAAATGAACAGTGTCTCATGCAATTGGGGTAGTAGGAAGGTGCGGGGTTTGGACCAGCACATAGCTCCAGACACTCCTCTTTGCAGTTAATAGCATCTGCTGCACGTGCCTCTACAATATATGCCCAGAATATCAACCCCAATAGGAACATCGTCACCATTCTCTTTGATCCTTCATCTTCCATGACTACACCTTCTCTTTTTGCTCTATGATCTCGTTGCTTGATGTTTTGGAATGGATAGATGTGAGTTTATTTTATAAGCGTAGCTGGTTTCATGTCATTGAAATAGTTCATCCTTATCCAGTAATAGAGAGGGAAAAAAATTTCCTCCTTCATTTAAGCTACGTTTAATAGGTGAGCATTATGCGAGATGTTTTTACCCTATTGGAGGCTATATGTACTAAAATTATGTCTCGATTTTGAGCCCGAATAGGAAAGTTTCCTAATTCAAGTAAGTTTCCTATTTTGAATAGATTTCCTAGTTGGATAAGGTTTCCTAAAAAGAGGTTTCCTACTTTGGATCCAATTCTTGCCTATAAATAAGAAATGGATGTTATTTATGAAGAGCATCAAATAGGAGCTTCTGCCGGTGAATTACACCCTAGAGATATCTGAGTGTGTTGTAGTCGATTAAATTTTGTGGTAAGAATTTGTGCAATTCCTTTGTAAGATTGAAAGATTATTTCGTGAGGAATTGTGGGGCTAAATACTACGTGAGGTGTAATTGGGGCTTTGGAAATACTTAGAGTGTTTAAGTGATTCGAGTGTGGTTGTAATCTCCGTTATATCATTTGATTTATAGTGAAATTTGTTATTGCTCTCCGCGTGGACGTAAGTCACTACAACCGAATTACGTAAATCTGGTGCCCGATTTATTTTCTTTTTCTGTCAAATTTATTGTTCGATGGCTTGCTTCCGCAACAATATGTCAATAGTCACTGATAAGTTGTCATTTATGGTCATTGTAACCTTTCAAAATCAATTTAGTTCAAGATTTGTTCCCGAAGGTGATGGATGATCATTAAACACATTTCAGATCATGTGATAATTGCTCGTCTATTATAGTAATATAAATCTAGAAGACACATGTAAGATGTCCTAACGAAAAGTAATTTTAAAATTTTTTTGGTCAGAAAAATAATTTTAATATAAGATTCAGATAATTGGATAGATATCTCCTATTCTCATAAGTATACATTCATTGATTTTTTTTTGGTCAAATATATTCATTGGTTGAATCAATCAAAGATGAGAAGAAAGTTTTCTTTCTTTTAGTCAATATGCCTTAACTAAGGATAATTGTCTTGTAAAAGTTCATTCGATCCAAAGAGTATTCTGAAAAGCTTCGTACGAGATCATTTCATGGTAGCACAACACGAAATCTCTCATTCTTTTTTTTTTTTTTTTTTCTGTTGATGCCACAGATATATAATTTTAACAAATTATATTTTATAGTAAAATGATCGGAGTGGATAGTGAAGGTAATGCAAGAGCGGGACATTTTGTGTTCACAATTAGACTAACATTTGCATGGACTCAGTTTTTAATACATTATTATGATTTTAGTTATATTTTGGCCTCAAAAACCAATTTATTGAAGGGTGTACACCAAGAGATGACAATGGCTTGAACAAGAGTTGCAACCCCATGATGTTGTGGACACTTTAGGTCAAGCATGGCTTGAAGTGCGAATAACTTATGTACCTTGCTTTCGTGAGTGTAAAAGGAAGACGTGGCCAAGATTGTTCCAAAAGAGATCAGGAACGTGTTGCTCGAGTATGAATTTGTCATGATAGATAAACTTCCAAAGGAACTCCCCGTCGTCGATGAGTGAATCTTGAGATATAGCTCTTATCAGGTGCCAAACCACTTGCTAGTGTGCCTTAAAAGATAGCCCATGCAACTTTAGTTCAGGAAAGAAAGAAACTTGATAAATTGTTGGTGGCGGGTTGCCTCCATCCATCAAAGGCCCCTTATGGGGACCCAGTCTTGTTCTATAATAAGCAGGATGGGAGCCTATGGTTGTGCATTGAGTACAGGGCTCATAACAAGCTAGTAGTAAAACATCACTATCCCATATTATTTATCAGTTACTTGTTTGATCAACTATGTGGAGCCATGTACTTCACCTAGCTCGACTTCAGATAGGGCTATCATCGAGTTCAAATTGCCGAGGGGAGATAAGCCCAAGATGGCCCGTGTGACACCCTGAGGAGTCTTCGAATTCTTGGTCTTGCCTTTTGGTCTCCCCACCGCACTAATCACATTCTGCATCTTTATGTATAATGTCTTTTAAGACTCTCTCGACAAGTTTATGATGGTGTCTTTAGATGATGTTGTATACAGCAATACCTTGGTTGATCATATGAAGCGTTTGCGCTTAGCGTTTGAGAAGCTGAATGAAAGTTACTACTGTATAATGCCTTCGAATTCATGATCGCGTTAACTTCCTTGGGCATGTTTCACTGATTTCACCTTGGTTTTCGGTTAAATTAGTAGATTTCTAAAACAAAATGGCAAGTTACTACTGTATTTAATGTTGTTAAATTGCTAATATTGTCAGTATCAGCATACTTAACCAACTGTAATGACAAGATTTTAAAATTTGCTAATCATACCAGTAAATTACCATTTACGATTTTTTTTTTATTTTTTTGGCGAAGGAAATAGTAGAATACCACTGCAAGTTAAGGATAAATTATACTTTTATAAGTATCATTCTGTCGTGTATTCTTTTTTTACCTTAAGCTCGGACAATCACACAAGTAGGAGGTTTTGCTCTGCGTGTGTTGGGATGTCGTGGTAATTTTTCCCGAACATATTATATTTTCGAATGAATCTCATGTAAAATTTTTCAATGTACCACTCAAACTTACAATTTAACAAAGGATTTCATCTTGTCTCCCATTTTAGAAGCATGCCAATCGAGTAGTTGGACAATGCATCTAACGTGACGAGGTAAGTCAAATTGCATATAAAAATTGGGAATTTACCTTTTGGTGTCCTGTTGGAGACCCAAGATGACTATTTGTCGAGTCCCGGTGGATGAGGAATGGATCTTCACAGCTTCTTCTACACGAGGCCTAACCTGAGTAGGTATTTCCATGTAAGAGTTGCTAGAGGCCAATTGAGTCCGTATAAGGAAGTTGATGTGAAAGATTCAATAAGCGAAGCTGATTCAAATTTGTTAACTTTAATAATATTTTCCTATGTTAGAGATAATTATAATATTTTTGTTGATTATTCGTATGTCTCAAGAATTGATGTCTATCTCCCTTTGATTGTGCATGTATTGATTTGGCTTTCTATTTGTTTCAACATATTGATAAAGAGTACATGCGCTTATTGATAATTATGATATTCATTGCACGTATATTTCTGTATATTTAAGCAAGTTGGCTAAGGTTAACCAGTTGATGCGGGATCAGACCGGTTAACTCGTTAACGAGTTGGGAATAGTTTAGTGGAGGGATCTCACATTGTAAATTGAACTCTTCAAGGTGCCACGAGATGATTTGGTCAGTGTTAAAATGCAGTATGCAAGGAATGAAACAGTTAGGCAGCGACTTTGTTCATTCAAAGATCCAGATATTCAAGCTCTATGCATGGTGTAAGTGACCTTGCCCAAATTCTACAAGAACACCACTCACGATGATCGATACTAAGTGTTGAATCTAGTGACACGGACCGATCTGCAACGTCGACAAGATCTCACATAACTTTGGAAGTAGCTCATACAATTACACGTCGATTGGAACAAAGGATGGATCTATCAAACAAACTTATTGTCATAACGGGACTGCCCATTTATTTGCTTTTCTCTCCCTCATTCGAGCTCGAAACCCTAGTACAATGGGTAAGACTTTTGGTAATCGTATGAGCTTTAATCCTCACATGCTTCAATCTTCTCTCTGTCCGCTTCGAACCTTTTGGGATCTACAACGCATCAGATGGGGAAAAGACAGAAAAGAGCTGGTGTTATTTGGATGAATAAACAGAGAGATTTTCAATGGTGTTATAAGGATCCTCTCCTAATCACTGAAAATTAGAGATGTGAATCCTTTTCATAATGAAAAAGGGCAAACTGACTATATGGCTCCAGGTAAATTTATTTATTTGATATTGCTATTTATCGAGGAAGATAATTTTATACCCATGATTCCTATTCTAGGTGATATAACTTGAATTGAAATGATTGATCGTAATTTAGCAAAGCAGTACCTGAATGAACAATGTCTCATGCAGTTGGCGTAGCAAAAAGGTGTGGGGTCTGGATCAGCACATATATCTAGACACTTCTGTACACAGCTAATAGCAACTGTTGCATCTGCGTCAACAATAGATGCCCAGGATATCAACCCCACTAGAAACATCATCACCATTTTCTTTGATCCTTCACCTTCCATGACCACACCTTCTCTTTTTGCTCTATGATCTTGTCGCCTGATGCTTTGGAGTGAACAGATGCGAGTTTATTTTATAGGCGTAGCTTGGTTAATGTCATTGAAATAGTTCATCCTTATCCAGCAATAGAGAGGGAAAAAAATTTCCTCATTTATTATAGCTATGTTTAGTAGGTTAGCATTATGGGAAATGTTTTTACCCTATTGGAGGCTATATGTCAATAGTCACGATAAGTTGTCATTTATGGTCATTGTAGCCATTCAAAATCTAATTTGAGTTTAAGATTTGTTCCCAAAGGTGAGGGATAACCATTAAACACATTTTAGGTCATGTGATAATTGCTCTGGTCTATTATAGTAATATAAATCTAGAAGACATATACAAGATGTCCGAAGGAAAAATAATTTTATTTTTGATTCTGATAATAGGACAGATATCTCCTATTCTTATGAGTATATATTTATTGATTTTTTTTGTCAAATACATTTGTTGATTGAATCAATCAAAGATGAGAAGAAAGTTTTCTTTCTTTTAGTTAATATGCCTTTCAAATTTAACTAAGGATAACCGTCTTGTAAAAGTGCATTTGATCCAAAGATTATTCTGAAAAGCTCAGTACGAGATCATTTCATGGTAGCGCAACATAAAATCTCTCATTTTTTTTTGTTGATGTCGTAGATATATAATTTTAACAAATTATATCTTATAGTAAAATGATCGGAGTGGATAGTGAAGGTTATGCAAGAGCGAGACATTTTGAGTTCATAATTAGACTAACATTTGCATGGAATCAATTTTAATACATCATTATGATTGTTAGTTATATTTTGGCCCCAAAAACCAATTTATTGAAGGGTGTACGCCAAGAGATGACAATGGCTTGAGCAAGAGTTGCAACCCCATGATGTTGTGGACACTTTAGCTCAAGCGCGGATTGAACAACAACCTACATACCTTGCTTTCATGAGTGTAAAAGAAAGGCGTGGCCAAGACCGATCCAAAAGAGATCAGGAACGTGTTGCTCAAGTATGAATTTGTCATGACAAATAAACTTTGAAAGGAACTCCCCCTCATCGATAAGTGGATCATGAGATTTAGCTCTGACTAGGTGCCAAATCACCTACTAGAGCGCCTTATAAGATAGTCCATGCAGCTTTAGCCGAGCAAAGAAAGCAACTTGATGAATTGATGGAAGCAGGTTGCATCCATCTATCGAAGGCCCCTTATGGTGCCCCAGTCTTGTTCTATAATAAGTTGGATTGGGGTCTATGGTTATGCATCGACTATAGGGCTCTTAACAAGCTAATAGTAAAAAATCACAATCCCATTTCATTGATCAGTGATTTGTTGGATCAACTAAGTAGAGCCATGTACTTAAGCAAGCTTGACTTCAGATCGGGCTATCGTCAAGTTTATATTGGAGAGGAAGATAAGCCCAAGACGGTGTGTATGGCGCACTATGGGGCCTTTGAAATCTTAGATGATTTGTGATTTTAGTATGTTGAATGTTGTGGGTCATTCCGAATTGGGCTTAATCTTGGAGGGTCTTGGGCTGGTTTAGAGATCAGTATGGTTGTTTACTAGCCTAGTCATATGATCAATTTCGTAGCATTTTAGCATAATTAGCGTAATCTCGCTTTAAACAAATAGTTAGCTTTAAACTAAAACATAAGACTTCCTTTTCTTTTATACTGATCTAGTTGCATAGCTTCCTTTGATAATTGATAGGTTTACATGATAGGAATATCCTTGGATAGTTTGGACTTAGGATTTTAATAAGGGAAAGAGATTTGGTATTAATTGGATACCTTTGGTTTCCCTCGTAAATAATGAGCCATAGCAAATTCACATTTCTTTACCGAACCACGAATAGAAGTATTTGATCACCAAATAAGGCAGTGAATTTTCCCCCGCGTTTCGCTTGGTTCTTAATTCGCCCCAAATAGGTTAGTGGCGATTTCAAATATATAGAAAATCATCATTTAATCAATCTAATCAACCAAAGTCCCACGTTGCAAGGATTGGGAGAACTTGTGCCGAACGAGAGTGAGCACCCCTAATAATTGGACAACTTTTTGTCATTTGGCGAATCGTTAAACCCACTTTCCCTAAAGAGATCCTTGAGGGAGGGTCGCAACAGCATTCTAGCGGGGACGTTCATGCGTGGGTCTTGCGAAACAAGGTTACTTCTGACCGAATAGGAAGGAGGATGCAACAAGCAACACCGGGCATGTCTCATCTCATAGCAAGACAAGATTAAGTGAAACAAAAGCCAGGTTTGCTTGAGCTGCTTTTTGTCCCGATATGACCATGGGAGAGTGTGTTGATGGATTGCATTATGTACTTGCCTAAGATAAGCGCCTTTTCTACTGTCACCCTTGCGGTGGATTGGTTCTCAAAGTAAGCAATGTTTAGTTACGCTACCAAGTACTGTACTGCTAAAGAGGCAACAACCTCTTTATTCTTTCGCTTATGCAAGGAAGTGCTAGGATATGCTCTAGAGCATAGTTAGTGATTGTGACTTCAAGTTCACAAGCAATTTGTTATTCGAAGTTGTTCAAAATAATAAGGTCCAAGCAAATGCATGTCGTTCGGTCTTCATTTCCAAACAGATGGTCAGATCAAATGGTTTAATAGGATGATGAAAGAGTATTTGAGGCACTACATGACCGTCAGCCAAAAGAATTGGATGAACTTGCTCGATGCCGTCTGGATTTGTTTCAACATTCAAAGGAGCTCTTCCTCTACAAGAGCCCATAGCCCATTTGAGGTGGTGACAATTCAACGGGCGATGCTTCCTCATATGTTGGCAATACCGAATGTGTGGAGATGCCCGAGAGTGTACAACTTCTCCAAAGATTGGGGGCAAAACACCGGTATTGGCCAAGCCTATCTCTAGAAGGCCTCCTAGCAAATAAAGTAGGGGCCAATTAAAAGAGAAGGCATGTCCAACACTAGTTACCAGATAGACTGGACCTAAGCATGTCCTTAAAAGGCTTCCTTTTGGGTCTCGTCCTAACTTCTGGATCCCCAATGTGCAAAGTACATAGAGGGTATTCCCTCTCTTCAAGGAAGACAGATATCAAAGGAATTAGGGGCGCATCACATTTAAAATTAGGAACATATCCATGGAGCCCGTCGTCTCTGTATATCAAGCGGACAGGGTACGGAGGCAAATGTAGGAGTTTCAGCTCCTCTTTTGTAGTGGGGTTATCCTGTAATAGAAACTGCTGATCCAAAGGAGTCCCCTAGTCCTTACAATATGACCTCATCATGCTAAGGATCCTTCCGGAACAGTAGTGGTACCTTAAGAAGAAAGATTAACGACTCATGCAGGAGTATGAAGGGCTAGTGCTAGTACTAAGCCAAAGTGGGCAAAAATTAGTTATTAGCTTCAGTTGCCCACTTGGATCGAAAATTCATCCAGTGTTCCATGTGAGATGTTTGAAACCTTGCTATCAAGACATGCAAGAACGTATGCAAAATGTACCAACTTGGCCGGTGTGAAGATTAACTTTCTAGTAGGTGACGTAGTAGAGAATATCGTAGCCTCACGAATTGCGCTAGACCCAACCACAGTTGCCAAGCGAAAGGAGCATTTGATTAAGTAGGAAGAGCGACTAGAGCCGAAGACACTAGTTAGGAGTTGGACGACAACTTTAGACCGCTCTCTCACCTTAAAGAACAAGGTAAGTCCATGAGGACGCCAACAATTCAGTGGAGGAGAGTGTCATAAATCTTTTGTGAGTGCTTTGATTCGGGCAGAAAGAGACACTACAAGTGCATGTCTTTGTTTCATTTTTTTTTTGTATATTTGGATATATTAATAAAAGAGCACATTAGCTTATTTATCTGTTTTATTGGATGACTATCTAAAGCAATCAAATCAAGATATGTGTTGACACCTAAATTTTGACGCATCATTTAGTCATTCATTGCATAAAAATTAGCGATCGATCTCGGTCCCTTAAAAAAAATTTAATTAATTAATTAGTTAAATTTGCATATAGATATTAGGAGCATTTCATAGTTAATTAGGCCCATATAATTCGCATTGGACCAACAGCGGATGGACTTGACTGAAATGATTTCGAGCTTAATTGAACTAAGCCCGCGGTAATGAAAATTTGACCTAGCCCATCAATCATTGGAAGAATTTGGTCGACGAAATTGAAGAGAATATTTGATTGAAAAAAGGGGAAGGAAAATATTCACTGGTCCCGCAAGGAGTCAGTGAAGAAATATACACTCTCTCTCTGGACGTTTACATGCAGAGGAGGCCTTGACGTCTTTAAGGAAAGAAAAGTCAAAGACGAATTGGAAAGAATAAAAGAAGAGAATCAGGGAGAAGATTTTTCGGAATGCAAAAAGGAAAGAAGAGGTGCTCGGTCAAAGAAATAAAAGGGAGAGGGCAACTTCGTTCAAGGGGATTCCAGGTTCTGGACGGAGAGGGGGGCCGAAAAGAAAAGAGGGGAGAGAAAAGAAAGGAGGATATACACCATCGTGAGAAGAAAAGTCAAAGGGAAGGGGGCGCTCCCTTTTCTTGGTCTAAGAGAACAGCCACACACAGGAAACATTGAGAGAGAAAGGGGGGTTTGAGAGAATTCCAGAAAGAAAAATTTTTGGAGAGAGAGACCATCGAGAGAAAAGAAAATCGTGGGGGGGTCTGGACATTCTGACAAGAAACACACGGCCACAATATAGGGGCAGCTTCAACGGAGAGAGAGAGATCGTGACTGGAAGTGAGAGATAAAGAGAGAAAAGCGGTCATCTTCTTCCTTTGGTGTTCCACTTCAACGCTTCAACCTGCGCTTACTGTCTTCTCCGGCCTTGCAAGCACGCTCGACAACTTGCGACTGCAACTTGGTGTGGCCGCCGAGCGTCCTAGTAGCCGCCACCGCCTGCAAAGCAAACTAGCTATTCCTACATTTTTTCTCAACGCCTACCAGCGAGTCCAGGCTTTTCGACGAGTTCCCACTGCGCACGATCTCATCTGTCCAGTTCGAGCAAAGCCTCATCAGCTCAGGTTGCTCTTGGCTAGTGACATCCAGCGAAGCAGCCAGATCCGACCTCGATTCAGCCTCTGCTCAATGCATAACTAACAATTCCAGCAAGCTTTTCCTCCTTTGCAGGTTCTGCATAGGTCCCAGCAAGTTCTTGGCAAGATCTACGAAGAGATGATCGACAATTTCGGGGACATCCACGATTGAGAAATTTGTCCATAAAAGAAAAAGGGAGAACTGGGAAGAGTCTTCAAAAGCCAAGTCTTCTTTACCCTGATCATCACACCCAGTTCCGAGCAGCATCACCGTGAGCCACCATCTGTCGCGGCCACCGTCGCTCATCCCGCCGCTCGTCCCATCCGCAATTCCGATCCTGTGTCGGGTTCGAACTTGGAAGTTATCCACTAATTAGGTAAGAATTTCATCCAGTATTAATTTAAATATTTTATTGCCTAGTTTGTTTGATGTCGTTACCTTTTGTGAAATTGTTGTTATCTTCAGAGAGATATTCGTAATTTTTTTTAATAAAGAAAAGATGGTGTCTTGCTTAATTTGAAAAAGTGCAATTTAATTGAATATTCTTCGGAAATCTTAGATTTGGATGGAATTTGAAAATTTCAAAATCTTTTGAATATATATCCGAGATATTCAAAATGACAAAATCTTTTCAAGATGTGATCGATTAGGAAAATTTCCTAATCCGCAACCGCGCACGTGGAAATAAATCTATCTATCAGGCATTAGATAGAGTTATTTCCATAGCGGGTATTTCGAATTTTAGGATCGATCTGTCAGGCTTCAGATCGAGACTTAATTCGAAAGATTTAGCGGTTTTTTTTATTTTATTTGATTTTAATTTCGAATTTTGATAAAGAAAATACCAAAAGATTACTCTAGAATAGGTTAATTTCTTTAGTTTAAAATTGCATGTTTAGATAATTAGCATTTTTAATTCCGAATTTCATTAAAAAAAATACAAAAAATAATATGCCCGTCATTAGAGATAGGTCACGTCGTCGCATGACATATAGTTTGCATGTTAGGTTGCATTAATCGCATGTCAATTTTTGCACGTCATTACATATAGGTTAGCTTTCATTTAAATAAGTAAAAAATTAAAAAGAAATTTCTGCACCTTTGAACTCTAAGTCAAGATTTTTCAAATTTGTCAAATTGAATATTTTTCTCGAAATTGGTACCGAAAGGGCGTTAGGGAATCTAGCGTAACCAAGTCCCCGAATTCATAATTTCTGGTTCGCAGAAATAAAATAGTACTCCCGCTATTTTATTTAGGTTTCTAATCAACCTACCCTAAATGATTAGTGGCGACTCCCATTGAAAATATTTGCATGCTCACAATTGGACCTAAGTTGCAAATTGGTAGGGTTTGGGAGAACTCGAGCTAGGTTAGTTAATTTAATTAATCTAGTAATCCATTAACCTAAGATCGTACAACACGATTTTTTTTAGGTCGCGATAGCTTGGCGACTCCGCTGGGGAAAACTTGAGTTTTTTTTTGAAAATTTAAGGAGGACTTAGGCCAAAAAAAATTTTCATAAAAAAAACCACTCGATTTGACAAAATTTATTTGAATTCTCATTCTTAGGTGTTAAATGGTTTTGCAGGGTGGGAGTTATGAGGGGAGTAGTGATTGGCTAACCCTTTGTTTTGCAGACTTGGTGGAGTGGAATTATGATTTAATTTTTGTACTATTGAAGTGGTGTTTGTATATATTTGTTGTGCATGATTTACAGTATTTGCACTACACCATACACAACCTGTGACCGGACCTGGGTCACACCCATAATTTTAAGATGGTATTTAAGTGGTTCTTTAATCTTGGCGGTAAGGTTTCGCTAAAGGTTATCCCATTTGGATCCCGAAAATTTTTCCAAAAAATGGTTCGAGGGCCGTCTTCGTGCACGTGAGGCTACGATGTATGGGGGTTACCCTTGTCGACCGAATCGAGCCGAAGTGATTGAACCCGACTAGTCATGACTATTGTATGCGAGGCTGCGACTAGTCGTGATGATTGTACGCGAGGCTGCGACACGTCGTTCCGTTCATCATTTCACTTTGCAAAAGCCATTAGGATAGATAGATTAAGATTTAAACTCACTATTCATGTGCATGTCTCTGTGATTGACATTTTCTCCCCAAAGAAGGTATTTTTTCGAGCTTTATCTTTAATTTTCTTCATCTTATTTTGAGTCGGTCCATGATTTAGGTTGAGTCATTTGGCACGTGGTCTATATAAGAATGGGTCGCCTCGATATCCGTTTCGTGCCTACTCCGAAGCCAGAGCTCAAGAAGTTATGGAGCCAGTTGAAGCTAGATGGTCAGCAGTACGTTCTCCAGCGCATTGGATTCATGCTGCCAATCCTAGACATAGATGTTCAGAGCGGGGTCATGCAGGCACTCGCCCATTTTTGGTGCCTCGAGATGACCACATTTGTGTTGGGAGGTAAGTTTGAGCTCACACCGACTCTGGAAGAATACAATATTGCCATTGGAAAATCGATTGAGTTGGATATAGTTGAACCACCCATTAAGGTAGATCCTGTGGTAGCGCTTGCTGAATTTTTGAGTTTGACAAAAAAAGAAATTGAAAAAGTGCTAAAGGGTAATTGTCAAGCATGCCCACTATCTTTTCTTATTGAATGTTTCGAAAATAGCTCCCTCCTTATGAAATCTAAGATTTTTATCTTAGCCTTTTTTGGATTCATCATTTTTCCATTCCGTCAAAATGCTATTGATCCTGTGATAGCTTGGACGGCAAAACTAATATGTGGTGGAGTTAGTTTCATAAACACAATTTTGACAGAGACTTTCATATCCCTGACACGTTTCAAGAAAGAAAAAGATAGAACTTTTCGAGCCCCGATTGAGCTTTTACAAAGATGGTTTTTCTTACACCTTTCTCAATTTGGGGAAAATATGACTGTATTTGAAATGGGCATGACTGATAACCCTATTTTAAGGTTCAAACAAATACAAGATCAAACCAAGAGTTTGCACTATACACAATGGGTCCATTTGTTCAAGGATCCGAGCTCTAAGATTTTCCTTTGGCAAGCTGTGTGGTTTCGAGAGGTCGAGGCTCGACTATACCATGGCGATCAGAAGCCCGTACCTTTGATGGACATTTATGGGGCAACCAGCTATCAGCCCCTTAGGGTTACACGTCAATTCCGAGTTCTGCAGGATGTCCCACCTCCACTCAGGCCCAATGAATTTCAAGTCCAGTTCGAGAAAGGCGAGTCCTACAGGTTCGAGCTTAGACGTCATTCTGAGGCTTGGCAGAATTGTTCCACTCAGAAGCTGATTTGGCCCGCGGATGAGCCCACCGGAAGGATGAAGCGTCACTTTGCCACGGCCCGATATATTCAACATCATACCATCCCTGCTGAGATACTCCCGAAGATCCCAGTCGTGACAGTACGGCATACCCTTCAGACTCAAATCAAAATCAGCGAAGAAAAGGCGACGAAGGCCCAGGATAAGGCAGATGCTCTGGCTGAAGAGAATGCACGATTACGGCGTACCTTGAAGGCCCATTCGTCTATAGATCACGTGACCTCTAAAAAGAGGAAGACCGTCTGATTTCTAGTTTTGTTTAGGGAGTTTTTTTTTCTTTTTAAGATGGAATGTTAGCTTTCTTTTGTACTTCATGCTATTGATGTTTTTTTTTGGTAATAAATGTTGCCGAACGATTTTTATAAGAATTCTTTTGAGACATTTTCCATTTTGAGCAATTCAATGAAAAACGTGGAGCTATAATTTATAAATTTTGGAATCAGTCTAAGTTTTTGTTGAATGAAGCAATTTGGAATGTCGGGATTTACTGGGCGAATCGGCCGTTCGATAGGAATTTCATCTTGAGGGTCTAGAGGATGTCATAGACCGACTCGTTATTCTTACTCGTTGTATTTATTCCGTCTTTACTTTTGTAGGTAATTTGCCACGGATCCCCCTCATCCTCATAATACTCGATCAGTGACCAAAAGAAGGATGAACAATCAAGCTGAGATTGCAGCCATAATTGACGAAAAGCTGAAAGAGCACATGAATGCAATCAATGAGCAGATCACAGCTGCCATGTCCAA
This sequence comes from Syzygium jambos, assembly GCA_031216235.1. Lineage (NCBI taxonomy): Eukaryota > Viridiplantae > Streptophyta > Magnoliopsida > Myrtales > Myrtaceae > Syzygium > Syzygium jambos. The sequence goes on from CM062226.1 coordinate 21,866,050, forward strand.
AATGATGAGTGATCTCATGGCTAAGCAGCAGCAGATCAATGTTGCCTCCCAACCGGAGATTCCACCTCCAACCCGTCAAGGCCGCCGTCTTGACAAATCTCCGGCAGTAAACACTAATCCAACCCTTCAACTGGATGACGCCATTTTAACCAACAATAGTGCTTCTCCGTCGGTCCCTGTTCCTCATTCACCCCCAACGATGAGAATGCCAAGTTGTTGGTCAAACTTGAACAGAGGTTACGTGAAGTGGAGGGAACTCAAAGTGTTCCACCTGTTGATTTGTCCATTTTTACCCGAGTCCAAGTGCCTGATAAATTCAAGATGCCAACTTTCGAGAAGTATGACGGCACTTCAAACCCAATTCAGCACATCGAGATGTACCAGGGGCTTATGAACAGATATGTTTCTAATGGACCCCTAATGATCCAAACCTTCCAAGCAAGCTTGAAGGATGCTGCAATGAGGTGGTATACCAACCACTAGATCAACCGGAAAGATTCGTGGGAAGATGTGGCAAACCTTTTCGTCAAACACTTTAAGTTCAATCTCGATGTCACCATTACTAAACACTTTAAGTTCAATCTCGATGTCACCATTACTAGGGAAGACCTGGAGAGAGCTGAGCAGAAAAAGGGGGAGACTCTGAAGGAGTATGCCACTCGTTGGAGGAACATGGCAGGGCAGATCATGCCTGAACCCTCGGAACGTGACTTAATGAAGTTATTCGTGTCCACTCTACCCCAGCCGGTTCGTTCACGAATGTTAGTAACGGCCGCCCAATCTTTTGGCCAGCTGATAGCCATGGGTGAGGAGATTGAGACCGGGCTCAAGAAAGGATGGTATGGCGAGCCGGGTTCATCAGGCAAAAGGTTTACTAGTAAGAAGGACAAAGAACATATCCCCGAAGTCAACATGACTTATGTACAGAAAACGCCAGCTCAGGCCCCAAAACTACAATTTACCACCCAGCAGGCAACCTCTTATGGGCGGCAAGGCCAGCAGGAGTCACGCCAGCAGTGCAAACCTCGCCAGTTTACTCCACTTCCTGGGACATTATCTCAGGTATTGGCGGTGCTGAGGAAGAAGAACTTGCTAAATTCAGAGCCACAAAGAGCTAACCCTGCCAGCTTTGCAAGGTATGATCCGTCGAAGAAATGCGATTACCATAGAGGTGAAGTAGGACATTCGACAGATGATTGCCAAGTGCTCAAACATCGAGTACAAGATCTACTTGACATTGAAGCGTTTGCACTACAATCAGCCAGTAAACCCAATGTGCAAAACAATCCACTCCCTGATCATTCGAGCAGTACAAATGTTGTCTTTGGCCCGGGAGTCAAGCAGATTCAAAACTTCAGGGTCCCTCTCGAAGATATGTTCGAAGCTTTAGTCCGAGCTGGTTATGTTTCGACCGGTGAGGTGGTGTCACTTGGTGACATAAGAAAGAAAGTGGATGAGTTGGTAAGAAAGGAGATGATTGGGACAGCAGATGAATTCGGGGTAGTGGCTGGTATATCCTAAGTCATCATTGATTGGGATGAAGAACTCGCAAGGATGACCGATGAACGAGTAAAGTTGGATCCTGACATGCCCGCTCTCGAAGACGCCTCTGACGATGACCTCGGGATCATTATACCCGACACTCCGGAAGTATTGATCCTGGCATCACCTCAGCCCTTCGCTTATGAGAGTGACAAGATGGTTCTATGGTCGTACGACGTTGATCTGATAACGAGGTCAGGGAGAATTTATCCTGATAAACAACCGGCCGAGCCAGTAACTGAGAAAGAAGCGAAGGAATTCCTAGCTGTGATTAAGGCTAGTGAATATAACGTGGTTGATCAGCTGAGAAAGTTACCTGCACAAGTCTCGTTGTTGGAACTTCTCCAGACATCAGATAAGCATCGGGGTGCTCTAATGAAGGTGTTGAGTGAGATTCATGTGCCTGAGACTATTGAAGAAGATAAGCTAGAGGGGTTTGTCGGGACGATCCTCCTTAAGGATCAAGTAGCATTTTCTGATGAGGAAATCCCAGTCGAAGGACGTGGTCATAACAAGGCGCTTCATATATCAGTGAAGTACAAGGAGACTCACGTGGCTAGGGTGCTTGTTGATAACGGGTCGGCTCTGAATTTATGCCCGTTGGCTACTTTGAAAAGACTAGGCATTCATCCATCTACCATGCAAGCAGCCAAGACTTCTGTTCGAGCCTTTGATGGAGTAAAGAAGGATGTGATAGGCCAGATTAACTTAAAGCTGCAAATCGGACCTTCGGTGTTCGATATTCTTTTTCAAGTGCTGGATATCCCTTCGGCTTTCAACTTCTTGCTGGGACGGCCATGGATTCACAATGCAGGCGCAGTACCCTCCAGTTTGCATTAGAAGATCAAGTTTGTGGCTGAAGCAAAGTTGGTTACAATTTATGGAGAGGAAGATCACCGAATCTTTAATGCAACATCGATCCCATACATAGAACCCGATCATATTGAAGAGGATAGCTATCATTCATTTGAGATAGTTCAAGTTGTTCAAGCTTCCTCTGATATGCCGTTGCCCGTTCCTGAAGTTTCTAAAGCAGCTCTCATGGTGGCCAAGGTCATGGTCGGTAATGGTTTTAAGCCAGGTCAGGGTCTTGGGAAGGAAGGCCAAGGCATTCATGCCCCGATCGAGACAAATGGACAATCCCACAAAGCTGGTTTAGGATACCATGGGCAGGGAAGCCGCGAACAAAGCAACGATTGTTGCAGAAGTCGAATTGGAGCAGGTCAAAGTCCCTTACCACCTTCCATCAATGATACATTTCACTCGGCTGGAGTTGTGGGAGGATATGAACATTTAAATCTGAGCCCGACTGAGGATGATCTCGGGCTTATCTTCCCTAAGTCGCCACAAGCCCTAGCTGATTCCCCTAAGAAGCACGGTAAAGCGATCTTGGTCAGTTTGTCTAATGATTCTGAGGATGACCAAACACCCTGTGTTTTCAAGAAGCCGGAGTCGAAGGTAGTGGACTCTGATTTTAATGATGATATACCTTACCTCACTGGTTGGTTTGCTGAGACCTCCATTGGTGCAATCACTGAAGGACCGCTTGAAGGGATGGGCGCTGGCCCTCAAGAGTAATTATTTCCAGTTTTAGTATCCCCTGCGTGGGAATCTTTATTGCTTTTTCTCAATTTTCATTCCAATTCATGTTGCACTTAAGTTTTTCAATCTAATAAGATGTAATTCATTGATTCGATATCAATAAAATTACAGAGGTTTTTATCATTTTTGAATCTTGTTGAAGTGCCCCAAACCAACCCGATGACGATAACCAACGATTGAAAAATTTGTCATCTACGGTAAGAACTGAGGGTTGGGCTTCTCAAGAATTCTTATTTCGAGGTCTTCGAAAACAAAATGAATTTTTTTTTAAAAAAAAAGAAGAAGAAAAAGCAAAGAACAATTTTCAAAAATTGCATGTAGTTAAGCCCTATCTTGTCTTTTTGATCCCTTTCTTTCATGTTTCAGGACTGATCTCGAGGCATGCGAAGGGATGGGAATCGTGGACCCTCATATATGTGATGCAAGCCAATCCGATGACTTAGATGACCCGAATGATGAAGAGATACGACGGAACTTAGAAATCCATGAGAAATCTAAGCCTCTGACCGCCGAAGAAACCGTGATAATCAACCTTGGCGACACGGAGAATCCTAGAGAGGTTAAGATTGGGGCATGTCTTCCTGAAGATGCGACCAAACGCTTGACCCAGTTGTTGAAGGATTATCAAGACATCTTTGCCTGGTCTTATGCTGACATGCCGGGTCTTGATCGATCGATCGTCGAACATTGTCTACCGACTGATCCTTCGGTTGAGCCTGTGAAACAAAGGCCGCGAAGAGCTAAGCCAGAACTGGCGAAGAAGATCAAGGAAGAGGTCATGAAGCTTCTTGACGTGGGATTTATTGAGACTACCCAATACTCAGAATGGGTCGCTAATATAGTCCCAGTGATGAAGAAAGATGGTTGGGTTCGAGTATGTGTTGACTACTGAGATCTGAACAAAGCTAGTCCTAAAGATGATTTTCCACTCCCGCACATTGATGTGCTTGTGGACAGTACAGCTGGATTCGAATTGTTCTCCTTCATGGATGGTTTCTCAGGTTATAATAAGATCTTGATGAACGAGAATGATAAGTTTAAAACAGCATTTACCACTCCTTGGGGGACATTTCATTATAAGGTGATGCCCTTCGGTCTCAAAAATGCTGGGGCAACTTACCAGCGGGCAATGGTCACGTTGTTCCATGACATGATGCATAATGAGATCGAGGTCTATGTTGACGATATGATTGCGAAAACTCGACGTGGAGAAGATCACATAGAAACCTTGAAGAAATTATTCGACAGGCTTCGTAAGTTCAAATTGCGCCTCAATCCGGCAAAATGCATGTTCGGGGCAGCCTCTGGCAAACTACTCGGCTTCATTGTCAGTAACAAAGGGATTGAGATTGACCCATCAAAAGTGAAGGCCATTTGTGAAATAAAATCTCCCTCTTCATGATGTGCGCAATTGAGGCACGAATGAGCCTGATTTCTTATATGAAACCCAAATTCAAAATCAATTTTGGAAAATTCACGTGAATTTGAGTCAATTTGATCAATTTAGTGATCCAATGATAGAAAAGTCTATGAGTAATTGGTCTAATTAGTGCAATTCAACTTGAACCACTCTAGACTAATATTCAATTTGATGAATTGGGACTCAATTTGGTTAATTAGACTTCAATTAAACTTGTTAGTCTAGCTCGGTCATGCAATTACCCAAATTCAGAGCTAATTGACTCAAATCGGTTTAATTCAAATTGAACTAATCCGATCAAACTAGTCATTTTCCGGTCGAAAATTTTGATGATCGATAATCCGGTCGGACCAACCAAGGTCAGTCACATCCTCTTGAGTGCAAAAATGACAAAAATGCCCTTAATAAAAAATGACAAAAATGCCCTTAATTGAGAATGACAAAAATGCCCTTCTTCAAAGATTAAGCAAATTAATTAGGGGATTAGCAAATCAATCATGGCCATTCATCTAGAATTGATCATGTCCATCCATGATGCCATGTCACCAATCCTTAGCTATTAAGGAATATTCTTAATCATTAAGGATTCATTTTGGACCATTGGATCAATCTAAGGGCTAAAATTCAAAGTTGGGAGAGGTATATAGTGTTTTTCCCTCCAAAAATCAAAAGGGGGTTCATTTTTCAGATCTGGTTTCTCTCTCCTCTCTCTCTCTCTCTCTCTCTCTCTCTCTCCCTCTCTCTCCCTCTCACGATCACTTCTCTCTCTAGCCCTCTCTCTCGGCGACAGCCCCTTCCGGCCTCTTGCCGGCTGCTTTCCGGCGAGCCACCGCCCCACCGGCGTCCCCCACGGTGGCCCAAGGCCAGTCGCAACACCAGCCACCTCTGCTGGTGGCCGGAGCATCTCCCTCCGGCGACTTCTTCCTCTCGGCAGCTTCACCGGCATTACCGCCGGTGATGTGTTCAGCTGCTTCAACCGGCTGAACCGGCCCTCCGGCGACCTCCTCCGGCGATCCAGATCTCCCGACTACATTTCTCGGCGTCCTTAAGTCTCTGTGGTGGCCGGCCTCACATCGAACGGCCACCGGATTGCATCCTTAGCTTAATTTTTCGCTGATTAGTCTATTCGTGACAAAACGAATCTATTCTCACGACATTCCATATACTCAATTGTCATAGGTTGGCCGAGCTTTCCTAGGTTTCTCCGTGCCATTCCAGATCAGAATACGGAGGCCGGATCGCTCGCTTGAGCGTTGGAGCATTGTGAGACAAGGTAAGAACACTTGAACACAATTATGTAGATTAGTGTTCAGTGAAACCTGTTGGCTTGAGATGCTGATTTGAGCTTGTTATCGTCAAAATCTGATGAAGTGATAAACTAGAGAGTCGTAGAGCTCGTCTTAAGCTTCGATTTGATATATCATATGCCTCGATCGGACTTCATTTGCTATGTCAAAATATTTTTAGAAATTAGGATCAGAATCTGGAATATGTTGCTCAAGTCTGTTCTGATGATTCCCTGACTGGCGTTGTGCTGTTTGATGATTTTCTACGATCATTTTCTGGAAAAACTTCCTTCATAAGAATTGTAGAACACATCCTGATCTATTCACCATAAAATTTTCATAAAATTTTGAGCATGTTAGCCTAATACGATTTGCCACGTCATACGCATATCAATCTGGTGACATGCTGGTTTCAGTCGACCTTCGTGTGTTCTTCGATTTTCGTAAATTCGTGTGTTCGAGATATGAAAAAAGTTTCTTCACGAAAGTTCTTACTGAGATCAAGATCTTTCAATTGATACTAATTTCATCAAAATCGGAGATAATTTGAATTTTCAAAACGAATTCTCACAATTTGATCAGAATCTGTGTCCAGATCTGATTTTCATTCCTTTGGAGTTCAAAAGATGTTTCTCCGAATTTGATAAAGTTAGAGTCCTTTTTTGTAAAAAATCAAAACTACAAAGTTGCTCATTGGGGTCTCATTATGTTAACTGGAAATTTTGAGGACCTAATTGCAATTTTTGGAGGGTCAATTTGCTTGAAAAGTCTTCACGGGTTAAAATTCCATTTGCAATTGAGTCTCTCGCGAAAACCGAATTTTATAAAAATTTGGAGGGCTTTTTAGCAAAAACTCAAAACATGAAAATTGTTGCACACAGGGAATCCTAACTGCACAAAAAGTTTCGCGCTGTTTTGATAAGGTTTGTTATTTTGCCCGCTATTATTTTGAAATTCATAACTGAACCGAGTCCAGCCTGTCACTGAGATTTAATTCGATATTTTCGGGAAAATTGGCTAGGATTTAGAAAAAATGGTCTTCTTGACTTTTGATCCTCATGTTATAAGCTTTCTAATGGAACCTGAATCACTTCATTTGGACGTCATTAGGATAGTTAATCATATTCAAACAGATTCAATCCGAATTAGGCATTAATTGAATAAGTGGTCTTTTTTATAAAGCCCACTTCTCATTGTTTGATTGGCTTCGAAACAAGGCCCATGGGCTTGAATGCATGTTCATTTTATGTTTATGCATGTGTTTGTTAGATGAATGTTAGGCCCGGTGCATGTTCGGCGGGTAGCCCATTCTTGATCATTAGAACCCGACTTTAGAGGTTAATTGATATAAGTTACCGTTTTGTGAATACAAATGGTAGCCCATTATCATTAACCATTAATCAAACAATGTTAGGTGATTAGATGGGTGATGAATTGAAATGCATGAAAAACAAAGGCCGATCCCGAGGCCCGTGCTTAATTAGTGATTGATTGCAACATTGTTCTTTCATATGTCGTTTGTTATGAATGAATGTTATGGATGTAAACATCGACACCCGAGAGGCGGTCCAAGGAAGAAAAATCCGAAGTTGAAAAAGCCAAGGTGATTGACCGATGTCCAATCCGGTCTCAATTTGTACTCATTTGATGATGGTGCTAAACCGATGTCCAATCCGGTTTCAATTTGTACTTAATTCATTCATTCCCGATCATGTCTCGGGTTTTCAATTTGTGTTGTAATAAACACCCGACGAGTTGCGGGTTTTTACTTTCTCGCACTTAGAATTAGCTCGTCTTTTCAATACTTCGAGTGTTTACTTTACGAAAGGTCTTTCAATACAATTGATTGTTTCTTTCTTTTTCTAGACTAAGATAGGATTAGTTTAGAATCTTAAATGAAAACGCAAAAAACAAAATGCATGATCACCTAGTGAACTAAGACTTTGGCATGAAAATGGTAAAAACAAATGCATGACGACTTAGATAACAACTATGTTAAGTTTAGCGGTACCGAAAGGGCGTTAATAGAAATATTAACGTAAGCTAGTCCCCGAACCTTTGATCTCTGGTTTTCGTAGAAACCGAAACGAAATTCTCGCGTTTCGGTTGGGTATTCTAGCCGACCCCCGACCTAGGCTAGTGGCGACTCTTAAAAAATAAAATCAATCCGCTGTCACGCGAGATATGGATTTAGGGAAAATCCACGTTCATGATCAATGAGTTATATGGCTAAACAAAAGATTTACACTTCAGTAAAATCATTTTAAAAAGTGCCATATGAACCATCTCATGAACACTTATCTCTAAACCCGCCTCATCCGAGTTCGGCCCTCGAGGGGCAGGTCACGACAGTCCTATGATTCGGTTTTATTAAGGTGTGTTGATTCAACTAAGGCTGTTCGTTTGATGCTAGAAGTACATGAGGGAGTGTGTGGTCCACACATGAATGGTCATATGCTGGCAAGAAAGATAATGAGGATGGATTATTACTAGCTCACTTTAGAAAGCGATTGCATTCAGCATGTTCGGAGTTGTCACAAATGCCAGATCCATGGTGACAAGATTAATACTCCTCCGAATGAATTGCATCAAATGTTTGAACCATGGCCATTTTCTATGTGGAGCATTGATGTGATTGGCCCAATCAATCCTAAAGCGTCAAATGGACATCGATTTATCCTGGTCGCTATCGATTATTTTTCGAAATGGATCGAAGCTATGTCCTATACATCAGTGACGGCCCGGAATGTGGTGAAGTTTATTCGTCGAGACATCATTGCTCGATATGGTGCACTTGAGACCATAATCACTGACAATGGGTCGAATCTAAATAATAAATTGGTGGATGATCTGCTCAAAGAGTTCAAGATCAAGCATCTGAATTCCTCTCCATATCGTCCACAGATGAACGGAGCGGTCGAAGCAGCCAACAAGAATATCAAGAAAATTTTGGCTAAAACAGCTGAGAACTATCGTGATTGGCATGAAAGATTACCTTTTGCACTTATGGCATATCGGACTTCTATCCGGACATCTACAGGGGCAACTCCATATTCTCTTGTGTACGGTATGGAAGCAGTTCTACCTGTTGAGGTTGAAATTCCTTCGTTACGTATTCTTTCACAGGTACAATTGTCAGAAGCAGATTGGATCCAGCAGAGACTGGATCAATTGAACATGATTGATGAGATAAGGCTTAGAGCTCTATGTCATGGCCAGTGCTACCAACAACGAGTTGCTAAATCTTTCAACAAGAAAGTCAAACCTCGACATTTTCAGGTAGGTGATCTTGTCCTGCGAAAGTTATTGCCGATAGTTCCTCTCGCAGAAGGAAAATTCGCCCCAAACTACGGCGGCCCGTACATTGTGAAGAAAGTCCTTCCAGGAGGTGCTTTGATTTTGGCCAAGATGGATGGTCGTGTTTTTTCCAGTCCAGTTAATTCTGATTCTGTAAAGAAGTATTACACTTGATTTGTACTCATTCTGACTTTGTTTCTATCAAGTTTCAAATTGAATTTCATGAGTCAATTGATGTTACTAAGCTTTGTTTGAGGAAAACTTTTGATCTGGCAATCTGTTTTTGTCCTAATGAAGCGATCATATTGCATGAGAGACTTCAAGATGACGAAAGGCAAGACATTTCCATACATGTCCTGAATAATAATCCCTAGTGCGAGTTGAGTGAAAATTCCGTGCTGACAAGGTAAATGATTATCTCACGAAAAGTATGACGATCAAAATGATGAGAGGCATTCATTTCCTCTATCTAAACACTACAGGTTATCATTTGCTTAACCCCTTTGAACGGAGTTTCATTTCTTACCCCTGTCAGGAACAATCCTATACCGAGGCAATTTATTAGAAAGTTCAAAATTGTTAGAATTTTCTTGCTTTCACTTGCATCAATCTTCAAGTATATTTATTGCATGCAAGTTCTGTGTTAGCTCGGGTACCTTAGATATGAAGAAGAGCATTTCTTTCTATATCCCTACACAGTATACCCTTTGCTTACCCAATTTGAGCGGTAAATTCATTTCAATCCGATTGGTGATCATTCTTATGATAAACAAATGAAAGCAAGTTCAAGGTGACTTGAGGCAAATGGGAGTTCAAAAGAAAATTCGTCAGAAATGATGCAAAAGGACTCCATTAAATGGAAGTTCTCTCTCTTGGAAAAATTTCTCGAAAATAAAATCTCTCTCAAAAAAAAAAGAGAGAGAGAGAAAAAGGAGAAAAAAAAAGTTTCAGCAAGAACTGAGTCGACATACAAGATCAGTCTTCAAGGAAAAGACCGTTTGAAGGTTCATTTATGGAGCAATTGCTAGATATAGATCAAGGCTACCAATAGCATAATTGGATGATCACCAATCTCCATGTTCATAATACCCCATTTGATGGAAATAGGCCATTCATTTCAAGCCTACCTGAACCTACGTTACAACCTTTACCGAAGTCTCTTCAGAATAGGGCACTTGAGTTAACGTAGAGTTTCAAATGCTTATAAATGTTGCTCGAAGAAGTGCGAGCAAGATTTTTCTATCTCATTTTTGCAGTATTCCTGACTTGTAAACCTGGAGCAGCTGGTGATATCAATTCTTTCAATAGCCTCGACTCGAAGAGTCCCTTTTGCTAAGCCATTAACCAAACCCACATTTTGGTCCTTATAAAGACCTCTCAGATTGGCCAAGTTATACTGATTTTGAGAATATCCGAACCCTTGTCAAGCATGATGAAGAGAGTTTGAGTGATTCTTATACCCGCATCAAAAGTCGGGTCAAAAGCCTTTCATTGAGAGTGAGTAGAAAGTCCTTTCTGATTAAAGGTCTCTCATTTAATGTGATCAAATTGTCAAAAGGACGAAATGATTGTTCTTATTGATAAATTCCCCAGTGAAGCTTGGTAATGCAAGCAGATTCATGAATTATGTTTTCTCTGCCCCTGCGCATGTGTTGTTTTAACCTTTTCTCAAGAAAAAACAGGTGCAATTGGTGTTGCCATTTTTATAACACAGGAAGAAATCAGGTACGTCTGCTAATTATTCTTCATTGTTTCTCTTTTCGTAAAATAGGAGAAATTATCTCTCTCATATGTTCACCAAGTGGAACAAGTGACATATCTCTTGGTGTTGTCCAGTGGAATAGACAACACACCCCATTTAATGTTTGCCCAGTAGAACAGGCAGCATAGTTTCTTATTCCGTGTTGTCCAGTGGACTAGACAACACACCCCATTAAATGTTTGCCCAGTGGAACAGGCAACATAATTTTTCAATCTGTGTTCACCCAGTGGAATAGGTGGCACAACCAACCTCATGCTCACCCAATGGAAGAGGTGACATGATCTTTTTCGTGATTGCCCAGTGGTATAGGCAACACATCCCATTCTTTCTTCATATCATGCGCTATTTCGCATCTGTAGGAAACTACAGGTAACAAATAGGCAATTATGTACCTCGAGAACCTTACTTCTAGTGGAATAGAAGTTTGGAGATCGAGGGAGTTCACAGCATTATAAAGCTTTCCATCACTTGGTTGCTTTTTGTGCGATCCGTATGTAAGACTCTTTCACCGCTCCACACGAAGTGAGAAGCCTTAGCATACGTTCTTTATTGTTTGCATATCATGCATCATTGCATTAAAAAAAATCATTCATCATTTTGCATAGTTTAAATTTAGGTCTCAGTCTTTGAGCGAAACCTCTACGAGCCTCCACTCAAAGAGGGGCAGCTGTTGACACCTAAATTTCGACGCATCATTTAGTCATTCATTGCATAAAAATTAGCGATCGATCTCGGTCCCTTAAAAAAAATTTAATTAATTAATTAGTTAAATTTGCATATAGATATTAGGAGCATTTCATAGTTAATTAGGCCCATATAATTCGCATTGGACCAACAGCGGATGGACTTGACTGAAATGATTTCGAGCTTAATTGAACTAAGCCCGCGGTAATGAAAATTTGACCTAGCCCATCAATCATTGGAAGAATTTGGTCGACGAAATTGAAGAGAATATTTGATTGAAAAAAGGGGAAGGAAAATATTCACCGGTCCCGCAAGGAGTCAGTGAAGAAATATACACTCTCTCTCTGGACGTTTACATGCAGAGGAGGCCTTGACGTCTTTAAGGAAAGAAAAGTCATAGAAGAATTGGAAAGAATAAAAGAGGAGAATCAGGGAGAAGATTTTCCGGAATGCAAAAAGGAAAGAAGAGGTGCTCGGTCAAAGAAATAAAAGGGAGAGGGGAACTTCGTTCAAGGGGATTCCAGGTTCTGGACGGAGAGGGGGGCCAAAAAGAAAAGAGGGGAGAGAAAAGAAAGGAGGATATACACCATCGTGAGAAGAAAAGTCAAAGGGAAGGGGGGGCTCCCTTTTCTTGGTCTAAGAGAACAGCCACACACAGGAAACATTGAGAGAGAAAGGGGGGTTTGAGAGGATTCCAAAAAGAAAAATTTTTGGAGAGAGAGACCATCGAGAGAAAAGAAAATCGTGGGGGGGTCTGGACATTCTGACAAGAAACACACGGCCACAATATAGGGGCAGCTTCAACGGAGAGAGAGAGATCGTGACTGGAAGTGAGAGATAAAGAGAGAAAAGCGGTCATCTTCTTCCTTTGGTGTTCCACTTCAACGCTTCAACCTGCGCTTACTGTCTTCTCCGGCCTTGCAAGCACGCTCGACAACTTGCGACTGCAACTTGGTGTGGCCGCCGAGCGTCCTAGTAGCCGCCACCGCCTGCAAAGCAAACTAGCTATTCCTGCATTTTTTCTCAACGCCTACCAGCGAGTCCAGGCTTTTCGACGAGTTCCCACTGCGCACGATCTCATCTGTCCAGTTCGGGCAAAGCCTCATCAGCTCAGGTTGCTCTTGGCTAGTGACATCCAGCGAAGCAGCCAGATCCGACCTCGATTCAGCCTCTGCTCAATGCGTAACTAACAATTCCAGCAAGCTTTTCCTCCTTTGCAGGTTCTGCATAGGTCCCAGCAAGTTCTTGGCAAGATCTACGAAGAGATGATCGACAATTTCGGGGACATCCACGATTGAGAAATTTGTCCATAAAAGAAAAAGGGAGAACTGGGAAGAGTCTTCAAAAGCCAAGTCTTCTTTACCCTGATCATCACGCCCAGTTCCGAGCAGCATCACCGTGAGCCACCATCTGTCGCGGCCACCGTCGCTCATCCCGCCGCTCGTCCCATCCGCAATTCCGATCCTGTGTCGGGTTCGAACTTGGAAGTTATCCACTAATTAGGTAAGAATTTCATCCAGTATTAATTTAAATATTTTATTGCCTAGTTTGTTTGATGTCGTTACCTTTTGTGAAATTGTTGTTATCTTCAGAGAGATATTCGTAATTTTTTTTAATAAAGAAAAGATGGTGTCTTGCTTAATTTGAAAAAGTGCAATTTAATTGAATATTCTTCGGAAATCTTAGATTTGGATGGAATTTGAAAATTTCAAAATCTTTTGAATATATATCCGAGATATTCAAAATGACAAAATCTTTTCAAGATGTGATCGATTAGGAAAATTTCCTAATCCGCAACCGCGCACGTGGAAATAAATCTATGTATCAGGCATTAGATAGAGTTATTTCCATAGCGGGTATTTCGAATTTTAGGATCGATCTGTCAGGCTTCAGATCGAGACTTAATTCGAAAGATTTAGCGGTTTTTTTTTAATTTTATTTGATTTTAATTTCGAATTTTGATAAAGAAAATACCAAAAGATTTCTCTAGAATAAGTTAATTTCTTTAGTTTAAAATTGCATGTTTAGATAATTAGCATTTTTAATTCCGAATTTCATTAAAAAAATACAAAAAATAATATGCCCGTCATTAGAGATAGGTCACGTCGTCGCATGACATATAGTTTGCATGTTAGGTTGCATTAATCGCATGTCAATTTTTGCACGTCATTACATATAGGTTAGCTTTCATTTAAATAAGTAAAAAATCAAAAAGAAATTTCTGCACCTTTGAACTCTAAGTCAAGATTTTTCAAATTTGTCAAATTGAATATTTTTCTCGAAATTGGTACCGAAAGGGCGTTAGGGAATCTAGCGTAACCAAGTCCCCGAATTCATAATTTCTGGTTCGCAGAAATAAAATAGTACTCCCGCTATTTTATTTAGGTTTCTAATCAACCTACCCTAAATGATTAGTGGCGACTCCCATTGAAAATATTTGCATGCTCACAATTGGACTTAAGTTGCGAATTGGTAGGGTTTGGGAGAACTCGAGCTAGGTTAGTTAATTTAATTAATCTAGTAATCCATTAACCTAAGATCGTACAACACGATTTTTTTTAGGTCGCGATAGCTTGGCGACTCCGCTGGGGAAAACTTGAGTTTTTTTTTGAAAATTTAAGGAGGACTTAGGCCAAAAAAAATTTTCATAAAAAAAACCACTCGATTTGACAAAATTTATTTGAATTCTCATTCTTAGGTGTTAAATGGTTTTGCAGGGTGGGAGTTATAAGGGGAGTAGTGATTGGCTAACCCTTTGTTTTGCAGACTTGGTGGAGTGGAATTATGATTTAATTTTTGTACTATTGAAGTGGTGTTTGTATATATTTGTTGTGCATGATTTACAGTATTTGCACTACACCATACACAACCTGTGACCGGACCTGGGTCACACCCATAATTTTAAGATGGTATTTAAGTGGTTCTTTAATCTTGGCGGTAAGGTTTCGCTAAAGGTTATCCCATTTGGATCCCGAAAATTTTTCCAAAAAATGGTTCGAGGGCCGTCTTCGTGCACGTGAGGCTACGATGCATGGGGGTTACCCTTGTCGACCGAATCGAGCCGAAGTGATTGAACCCGACTAGTCATGACTATTATATGCGAGGCTGCGACTAGTCATGATGATTGTACGCGAGGCTGCGACACGTCGTTCCGTTCATCATTTCACTTTGCAAAAGCCATTAGGATAGATAGATTAAGATTTAAACTCACGATTCATGTGCATGTCTCTGTGATTGACATTTTCTCCCCAAAGACGGTATTTTTTCGAGCTTTATCTTTGATTTTCTTCATCTTATTTTGAGTCGGTCCATGATTTAGGTTGAGTCATTTGGCACGTGGTCTATATAAGAATGGGTCGCCTCGATATCCATTTCGTGCCTACTCCGAAGCCAGAGCTCAAGAAGTTATGGAGCCAGTTGAAGCCAGATGGTCAGCAGTACGTTCTCCAGCGCATTGGATTCATGCTGCCAATCCTAGACATAGATGTTCAGAGCGGGGTCATGCAGGCACTCGCCCATTTTTGGTGCCCCGAGACGACCACATTTGTGTTGGGAGGTAAGTTTGAGCTCACACCGACTCTGGAAGAATACAGTATTGCCATTGGAAAATCGATTGAGTTGGATATAGTTGAACCGCCCATTAAGGTAGATCATGTGGTAGCGCTTGCTGAATTTTTGAGTTTGACAAAAAAAGAAATTGAAAAAGTGCTAAAGGGTAATTGTCAAGCATGCCCACTATCTTTTCTTATTGAATGTTTCGAAAATAGCTCCCTCCTTATGAAATCTAAGATTTTTATCTTAGCCTTTTTTGGATTCATCATTTTTCCATTCCGTCAAAATGCTATTGATCCTGTGATAGCTTGGACGGTAAAACTAATATGTGGTGGAGTTAGTTTCATAAACACAATTTTGGCAGAGACTTTCATATCCCTGACACGTTTCAAGAAAGAAAAAGATAGAACTTTTCGAGCCCCGATTGAGCTTTTACAAATATGGTTTTTCTCACACCTTTCTCAATTTGGGGAAAATATGACTGTATTTGAAATGGGCATGACTGATAACCCTATTTTAAGGTTCAAACAAATACAAGATCAAACCAAGAGTTTGCACTATACACAATGGGTCCATTTGTTCAAGGATCCGAGCTCTAAGATTTTCCTTTGGCAAGCTGTGTGGTTTCGAGAGGTCGAGGCTCGACTATACCATGGCGATCAGAAGCCCGTACCTTTGATGGGCATTTATGGGGCAACCAGCTATCAGCCCCTTAGGGTTACACGTCAATTCCGAGTTCTGCAGGATGTCCCACCTCCACTCAGGCCCAATGAATTTCAAGTCCAGTTCGAGAAAGGCGAGTCCTACAGGTTCGAGCTTAGACGTCATTCTGAGGCTTGGCAGAATTGTTCCACTCAAAAGCTGATTTGGCCCGCGGATGAGCCCACCGGAAGGATGAAGCGTCACTTTGCCACGGCCCGATATATTCAACATCATACCATCCCTGCTGAGATACTCCCGAAGATCCCAGTCGTGACAGTACGGCATACCCTTCAGACTCAAATCAAAATCAGCGAAGAAAAGGCGACGAAGGCCTAGGATAAGGCAGATGCTCTGGCTGAAGAGAATGCACGATTACGGCGTACCTTGAAGGCCCATTCGTCTATAGATCACATGACCTCTAAAAAGAGGAAGACCGTCTGATTTCTAGTTTTGTTTAGGGAGTTTTTTTTTTCTTTTTAAGATGGAATGTTAGCTTTCTTTTGTACTTCATGCTATTGATGTTTTTTTTTGGTAATAAATGTTGCCGAACGATTTTTATAAGAATTCTTTTGAGACATTTTCCATTTTGAGCAATTCAATGAAAAACGTGGAGCTATAATTTATAAATTTTGGAATCAGTCCAAGTTTTTGTTGAATGAAGCAATTTGGAATGTCGGGATTTACTGGGCGAATCGGCCGTTCGATAGGAATTTCATCTTGAGGGTCTAGAGGATGTCATAGACCGACTCGTTATTCTTACTCGTTGTATTTATTTCGTCTTTACTTTTGTAGGTAATTTGCCACGGATCCCCCTCATCCTCATAATACTCGATCAGTGACCAAAAGAAGGATGAACAATCAAGCTGAGATTGCAGCCATAATTGACGAAAAGCTGAAAGAGCACATGAATGCAATCAATGAGCAGATCACAGCTGCCATGTCCAAAATGATGAGTGATCTCATGGCTAAGCAGCAGCAGATCAATGTTGCCTCCCAATCGGAGATTCCACCTCCAACCCGTCAAGGCCGCCGTCTTGACAAATCTCCGGCAGTAAATACTAATCCAACCCTTCAACTGGATGACGCCATTTTAACCAACAATAGTGCTTCTCCGTCGGTCCCTGTTCCTCATTCACCCCCCAACGATGAGAATGCCAAGTTGTTGGTCAAACTTGAACAAAGGTTACGTGAAGTGGAGGGAACTCAAAGTGTTCCACCTGTTGATTTGTCCATTTTTACCCGAGTCCAAGTGCCTGATAAATTCAAGATGCCAACTTTCGAGAAGTATGACGGCACTTCAAACCCAATTCAGCACATCGAGATGTACCAGGGGCTTATGAACAGATATGTTTCTAATGGACCCCTAATGATCCAAACCTTCCAAGCAAGCTTGAAGGATGCTGCAATGAGGTGGTATACCAACCACCAGATCAACCGGAAAGATTCGTGGGAAGATGTGGCAAACCTTTTCGTCAAGCACTTTAAGTTCAATCTCGATGTCACCATTACTAAACACTTTAAGTTCAATCTCGATGTCACCATTACTAGGGAAGACCTGGAGAGAGCTGAGCAGAAAAAGGGGAAGACTCTGAAGGAGTATGCCACTCGTTGGAGGAACATGGCAGGGCAGATCATGCCTGAACCCTCGGAACGTGACTTAATGAAGTTATTCGTGTCCACTCTACCCCAGCCGGTTCGTTCACGAATGTTAGTAACGGCCGCCCAATCTTTTGGCCAGCTGATAGCCATGGGTGAGGAGATTGAGACCGGGCTCAAGAAAGGATGGTATGGCGAGCCGGGTTCATCAGGCAAAAGGTTTACTAGTAAGAAGGACAAAGAACATATCCCCGAAGTCAACATGACTTATGTACAGAAAACGCCAGCTCAGGCCCCAAAACTACAATTTACCACCCAGCAGGCAACCTCTTATGGGCGGCAAGGCCAGCAGGAGTCACGCCAGCAGCGCAAACCTCGCCAGTTTACTCCACTTCCTGGGACATTATCTCAGGTATTGGCGGTGCTGAGGAAGAAGAACTTGCTAAATTCAGAGCCACAAAGAGCTAACCCTGCCAGCTTTGCAAGGTATGATCCGTCGAAGAAATGCGATTACCATAGAGGTGAAGTAGGACATTCGACAGATGATTGCCAAGTGCTCAAACATCGAGTACAAGATCTACTTGACACTGGAGCGTTTGCACTACAATCAGCCAGTAAACCCAATGTGCAAAACAATCCACTCCCTGATCATTCGAGCAGTACAAATGTTGTCTTTGGCCCGGGAGTCAAGCAGATTCGAAACTTCAGGGTCCCTCTCGAAGATATGTTCGATGCTTTAGTCCGAGCTGATTATGTTTCGACCGGTGAGGTGGTGTCACTTGGTGACATAAGAAAGAAAGTAGATGAGTTGGTAAGAAAGGGGATGATTGGGACAGCAGATGAATTTGGGGTAGTGGCTGGTATATCCCAAGTCATCATTGATTGGGATGAAGAACTCGCAAGGATGACCGATGAACGAGTAAAGTTGGATCCTGACATGCCCGCTCTCGAAGACGCCTCTGACGATGACCTCGGGATCATTATACCCGACACTCCGGAAGTATTGATCCTGGCATCACCTCAGCCCTTCGCTTATGAGAGTGACAAGATGGTTCCATGGTCGTACGACGTTGATCTGATAACGAGGTCAGGGAGAATTTATCCTGATAAACAACCGGCCGAGCCAGTAGCTGAGAAAGAAGCGAAGGAATTCCTAGCTGTGATTAAGGCTAGTGAATATAACGTGGTTGATCAGCTGAGAAAGTTACCTGCACAAGTCTCGTTGTTGGAACTTCTCCAGACATCAGATAAGCATCGGGGTGCTCTAATGAAGGTGTTGAGTGAGATTCATGTGCCTGAGACTATTGAAGAAGATAAGCTAGAGGGGTTTGTCGGGACGATCCTCCTTAAGGATCAAGTAGCATTTTCTGATGAGGAAATCCCAGTCGAAGGACGTGGTCATAACAAGGCGCTTCATATATCAGTGAAGTACAAGGAGACTCACGTGGCTAGGGTGCTTGTTGATAACGGGTCGGCTCTGAATTTATGCCCGTTGGCTACTTTGAAAAGACTAGGCATTCATCCATCTACCATGCAAGCAGCCAAGACTTCTGTTCGAGCCTTTGATGGAGTAAAGAAGGATGTGATAGGCCAGATTAACTTAAAGCTACAAATCGGACCTTCGGTGTTCGATATTCTTTTTCAAGTGCTGGATATCCCTTCGGCTTTCAACTTCTTGCTGGGACGGCCATGGATTCACAATGCAGGCGCAGTACCCTCCAGTTTGCATCAGAAGATCAAGTTTGTGGCTGAAGCAAAGTTGGTTACAATTTATGGAGAGGAAGATCACCGAATCTTTAATGCAACATCGATCCCATACATAGAACCCGATCATATTGAAGAGGATAGCTATCATTCATTTGAGATAGTTCAAGTTGTTCAAGCTTCCTCTGATATGCCGTTGCCCGTTCCTGAAGTTTCTAAAGCAGCTCTCATGGTGGCCAAGGTCATGGTCGGTAATGGTTTTAAGCCAGGTCAGGGTCTTGGGAAGGAAGGCCAAGGCATTCATGCCCCGATCGAGACAAATGGACAATCCCACAAAGCTGGTTTAGGATACCATGGGCAGGGAAGCCGCGAACAAAGCAACGATTGTTGCAGAAGTCGAATTGGAGCAGGTCAAAGTCCCTTACCACCTTCCATCAATGATACATTTCACTCGGCTGGAGTTGTGGGAGGATATGAACATTTAAATCTGAGCCCGACTGAGGATGATCTCGGGCTTATCTTCCCTAAGTCGCCACAAGCCCTAGCTGATTCCCCTAAGAAGCACGGTAAAGCGATCTTGGTCAGTTTGTTTGATGATTCTGAGGATGACCAAACACCCTGTGTTTTCAAGAAGCCGGAGTCGAAGGTAGTGGACTCTGATTTTAATGATGATATACCTTACCTCACTGGTTGGTTTGCTGAGACCTCCATTGGTGCAATCACTGAAGGACCGCTTGAAGGGATGGGCGCTGGCCCTCAAGAGTAATTATTTCCAGTTTTAGTATCCCCCTGCGTGGGAATCTTTATTGCTTTTTCTCAATTTTCATTCCAATTCATGTTGCACTTAGGTTTTTCAATCTAATAAGATGTAATTCATTGATTCGATATCAATAAAATTACAGAGGTTTTTATCATTTTTGAATCTTGTTGAAGTGCCCCAAACCAACCCGATGACGATAACCAACGATTGAAAAATTTGTCATCTACGGTAAGAACTGAGGGTTGGGCTTCTCAAGAATTCTTATTTCGAGGTCTTCGAAAACAAAATGAATTTTTTTTTAAAAAAAAAGAAGAAGAAAAAGCAAAGAACAATTTTCAAAAATTGCATGTAGTTAAGCCCTATCTTGTCTTTTTGATCCCTTTCTTTCATGTTTCAGGACTGATCTCGAGGCATGCGAAGGGATGGGAATCGTGGACCCTCATATATGTGATGCAAGCCAATCCGATGACTCAGATGACCCGAATGATGAAGAGATACGACGGAACTTAGAAATCCATGAGAAATCTAAGCCTCTGACCGCCGAAGAAACCGTGATAATCAACCTTGGCGACACGGAGAATCCTAGAGAGGTTAAGATTGGGGCATGTCTTCCTGAAGATGTGACCAAACGCTTGACCCAGTTGTTGAAGGATTATCAAGACATCTTTGCCTGGTCTTATGCTGACATGCCGGGTCTTGATCGATCGATCGTCGAACATTGTCTACCGACTGATCCTTCGGTTGAGCCTGTGAAACAAAGGCCGCGAAGAGCTAAGCCAGAACTGGCGAAGAAGATCAAGGAAGAGGTCATGAAGCTTCTTGACGTGGGATTTATTGAGACTACCCAATACTCAGAATGGGTCGCTAATATAGTCCCAGTGATGAAGAAAGATGGTTGGGTTCGAGTATGTGTTGACTACCGAGATCTGAACAAAGCTAGTCCTAAAGATGATTTTCCACTCCCGCACATTGATGTGCTTGTGGACAGTACAGCTGGATTCGAATTGTTCTCCTTCATGGATGGTTTCTCAGGTTATAATCAGATCTTGATGAACGAGAATGATAAGTTGAAAACAGCATTTACCACTCCTTGGGGGACATTTCATTATAAGGTGATGCCCTTCGGTCTCAAAAATGCTGGGGCAACTTACCAGCGGGCAATGGTCACGTTGTTCCATGACATGATGCATAATGAGATCGAGGTCTATGTTGACGATATGATTGCGAAAACTCGACGTGGAGAAGATCACATAGAAACCTTGAAGAAATTATTCGACAGGCTTCGTAAGTTCAAATTGCGCCTCAATCCGGCAAAATGCATGTTCGGGGCAGCCTCTGGCAAACTACTCGGCTTCATTGTCAGTAACAAAGGGATTGAGATTGACCCATCAAAAGTGAAGGCCATTTGTGAAATAAAATCTCCCTCTTCGGTGAAGGAAGTTCGTAGCTTAATGGGTAGATTAAACTATATTGCCAGATTTATTTCTCAGCTATCTGAGACAGCGAAGCCTTTCTTTAAACTCCTCAAGAAGAATGCGGTGGTTAGATGGGATGAAGAGTGTAAACTGGCATTCGACAAGATTAAGCACTACTTGATGAATCCTCCAGTGCTTGTTCCACCAACACCGGGGCAACCTCTGATCCTGTACCTTTCAATCCACAGTGAATCCTTAGGCGCCATGCTTGCTCAGAAAGGTGAAAAGGATGGAAAGGAGCGTGCTATTTATTATTTGAGTAAGAAGTTCATCGCCTCTGAAATGAACTATTCTGAAGCAGAAAGAACGTGCGTAGCATTGGTCTGGGTGCTACACAGATTGAGGCAATACACTTTGCACTATCAGATATTGCTTGTGACAGAGTGTGATCCCATTAAATACTTGCTCAATCAACCCGCTTTGGTTGGAAAACTGGCAAAATGGCAGGTTCTCATTTCAGAATTTAATGTTCGATTCGTGTCCCAGAAATCAGTCAAAGGACGAGCAATTGCTGATGTCTTGGCTGAAAATCCTAGGGAAAATGAGGATCTGGATCCGTTAGAGGATAGAGTCATGCCAATTGATGAGTATGTATGGACCATGTATTTTGATGGAGCCGTAAATTTGTCAGGATCAAGTATCGGGGCAGTTTTAATATCTCCAGGCGGACAACATTATCCGGTTGCAGCGAAACTGATATTTCCTTGCACGAACAATATCGCCGAATATGAAGCATGCATCCTCGGGTTACAAGCTGCAATTGAAATGGGAGTAGCTCGACTTAAGGTATTCGGGGATTCAACCCTCATTATTCTTCAGACCGTTGGTAAATGGCAAACTAGAGATGCTAAGTTGCAGCCTTATCACGCCTATTTAGAGGAGTTGGTGGAAGAGTTTGAAAGCATTTCGTTCGAATACTTGCCAAGAACTCAAAACAGTTTTGCCGATGCTCTGGCTACGTTATTGACAATGCTACGAGTGACAAGCGGTTTAGAAGTTGAACCTTTGAAGATAGAAGTCTTACAGAAACCGGCTTATTGCATGGCCACAACAGAAGAGCCTGACGGCAAGCCGTGGTATCATGATATCAAGACATATCTTCAAACACAGGAGTTTCCTGAGAAAAGTACCGCATCTGACCAAAAATATATTAGGAAAATGGCGTCGAAGTTCTTCTTGAACGGAGAATGCTTATACAAGCGGTCCTATGATTCGGTTTTATTAAGGTGTGTTGATTCAACTAAGGCTGTTCGTTTGATGCTAGAAGTACATGAGGGAGTGTGTGGTCCGCACATGAATGGTCATATGCTGGCAAGAAAGATAATGAGGATGGGTTATTACTGGCTCACTTTAGAAAGCGATTGCATTCAGCATGTTCGGAGTTGTCACAAATGCCAGATCCATGGTGACAAGATTAATACTCCTCCGAATGAATTGCATCAAATGTCTGAACCATGGCCATTTTCTATGTGGGGCATTGAT
This sequence comes from Syzygium jambos, assembly GCA_031216235.1. NCBI lineage: Eukaryota > Viridiplantae > Streptophyta > Magnoliopsida > Myrtales > Myrtaceae > Syzygium > Syzygium jambos. The sequence continues at coordinate 21,888,914 of CM062226.1, forward strand.
GTGATTGGCCCAATCAATCCTAAAGCGTCAAATGGACATCGATTTATCCTGGTCGCTATCGATTATTTTTCGAAATGGATCGAAGCTATGTCCTATACATCAGTGACGGCCCGGAATGTGGTGAAGTTTATTCGTCGAGACATCATTGCTCGATATGGTGCACCTGAGACCATAATCACTGACAATGGGTCGAATCTAAATAATAAATTGGTGGATGATCTGCTCAAAGAGTTCAAGATCAAGCATCTGAATTCCTCTCCATATCGTCCGCAGATGAACGGAGCGGTCGAAGCAGCCAACAAGAATATCAAGAAAATTTTGGCTAAAACAGCTGAGAACTATCGTGATTGGCATGAAAGATTACCTTTTGCACTTATGGCATATCGGACTTCTATCCGGACATCTACAGGGGCAACTCCATATTCTCTTGTGTACGGTATGGAAGCAGTTCTACCTGTTGAGGTTGAAATTCCTTCGTTACGTATTCTTTCACAGGTACAATTGTCAGAAGCAGATTAGATCCAGCAGAGACTGGATCAGTTGAACATGATAGATGAGATAAGGCTTAGAGCTCTATGTCATGGCCAGTGCTACCAACAACGAGTTGCTAAATCTTTCAACAAGAAAGTCAAACCTCGACATTTTCAGGTAGGTGATCTTGTCCTGCGAAAGTTATTGCCGATAGTTCCTCTCGCAGAAGGAAAATTCGCCCCAAACTACGGCGGCCCGTACATTGTGAAGAAAGTCCTTCCAGGAGGTGCTTTGATTTTGGCCGAGATGGATGGTCGTGTTTTTTCCAGTCCAGTTAATTCTGATTCTGTAAAGAAGTATTACACTTGATTTGTACTCATTCTGACTTTGTTTCTATCAAGTTTCAAATTGAATTTCATGAGTCAATTGATGTTACTAAGCTTTGTTTGAGGAAAACTTTTGATCTGGCAATCTGTTTTTGTCCTAATGAAGCGATCATATTGCATGAGAGACTTCAAGATGACGAAAGGCAAGACATTTCCATACATGTCCTGAATAATAATCCCTAGTGCGAGTTGAGTGAAAATTCCGTGCTGACAAGGTAAATGATTATCTCACGAAAAGTATGACGATCAAAATGATGAGAGGCATTCATTTCCTCTATCTAAACACTACAGGTTATCATTTGCTTAACCCCTTTGAACGGAGTTTCATTTCTTACCCCTGTCAGGAACAATCCTATACCGGGGCAATTTCTTAGAAAGTTCAAAATGGTTAGAATTTTCTTGCTTTCACTTGCATCAATCTTCAAGTATATTTATTGCATGCAAGTTCTGTGTTAGCTCGGGTACCTTAGATATGAAGAAGAGCATTTCTTTCTATATCCCTACACAGTATACCCTTTGCTTACCCAATTTGAGCGGTAAATTCATTTCAATCCGATTGGTGATCATTCTTATGATAAACAAATGAAAGCAAGTTCAAGGTGACTTGAGGCAAATGGGAGTTCAAAAGAAAATTCGTCAGAAATGATGCAAAAGGACTCCATTAAATGGAAGTTCTCTCTCTTGGAAAAATTTCTCGAAAATAAAATCTCTCTCAAAAAAAAAAAGAGAGAGAGAGAAAAAGGAGAAAAAAAAAGTTTCAGCAAGAACTGAGTCGACATACAAGATCAGTCTTCAAGGAAAAGACCGTTTGAAGGTTCATTTATGGAGCAATTGCTAGATATAGATCAAGGCTACCAATAGCATAATTGGATGATCACCAATCTCCATGTTCATAATACCCCATTTGATGGAAATAGGCCATTCATTTCAAGCCTACCTGAACCTACGTTACAACCTTTACCGAAGTCTCTTCAGAATAGGGCACTTGAGTTAACGTAGAGTTTCAAATGCTTATAAATGTTGCTCGAAGAAGTGCGAGCAAGATTTTTCTATCTCATTTTTGCAGTGTTCCTGACTTGTAAACCTGGAGCAGCTGGTGATATCAATTCTTTCAATAGCCTCGACTCGAAGAGTCCCTTTTGCTAAGCCATTAACCAAACCCACATTTTGGTCCTTATAAAGACCTCTCAGATTGGCCAAGTTATACTGATTTTGAGAATATCCGAACCCTTGTCAAGCATGATGAAGAGAGTTTGAGTGATTCTTATACCCGCATCAAAAGTCGGGTCAAAAGCCTTTCATTGAGAGTGAGTAGAAAGTCCTTTCTGATTAAAGGTCTCTCATTTAATGTGATCAAATTGTCAAAAGGACGAAATGATTGTTCTTATTGATAAATTCCCCAGTGAAGCTTGGTAATGCAAGCAGATTCATGAATTATGTTTTCTCTGCCCCTGCGCATGTGTTGTTTTAACCTTTTCTCAAGAAAAAACAGGTGCAATTGGTGTTGCCATTTTTATAACACAGGAAGAAATCAGGTACGTCTGCTAATTATTCTTCATTGTTTCTCTTTTCGTAAAATAGGAGAAATTATCTCTCTCATATGTTCACCAAGTGGAACAGGTGACATATCTCTTGGTGTTGTCCAGTGGAATAGACAACACACCCCATTTAATGTTTGCCCAGTAGAACAGGCAGCATAGTTTCTTATTCCGTGTTGTCCAGTGGACTAGACAACACACCCCATTAAATGTTTGCCCAGTGGAACAGGCAACATAATTTTTCAATCTGTGTTCACCCAGTGGAATAGGTGGCACAACCAACCTCATGCTCACCCAATGGAAGAGGTGACATGATCTTTTTCGTGATTGCCCAGTGGTATAGGCAACACATCCCATTCTTTCTTCATATCATGCGCTATTTCGCATCTGTAGGAAACTACAGGTAACAAATAGGCAATTATGTACCTCGAGAACCTTACTTCTAGTGGAATAGAAGTTTGGAGATCGAGGGAGTTCATAGCATTATAAAGCTTTCCATCACTTGGTTGCTTTTTGTGCGATCCGTATGTAAGACTCTTTCACCGCTCCACACGAAGTGAGAAGCCTTAGCATACGTTCTTTATTGTTTGCATATCATGCATCATTGCATTAAAAAAAATCATTCATCATTTTGCATAGTTTAAATTTAGGTCTCAGTCTTTGAGCGAAACCTCTACGAGCCTCCACTCAAAGAGGGGCAGCTGTTGACACCTAAATTTCGACGCATCATTTAGTCATTCATTGCATAAAAATTAGCGATCGATCTCGGTCCCTTAAAAAAAATTTAATTAATTAATTAGTTAAATTTGCATATAGATATTAGGAGCATTTCATAGTTAATTAGGCCTATATAATTCGCATTGGACCAACAGCGGATGGACTTGACTGAAATGATTTCGAGCTTAATTGAACTAAGCCCGCGGTAATGAAAATTTGACCTAGCCCATCAATCATTGGAAGAATTTGGTCGACGAAATTGAAGAGAATATTTGATTGAAAAAAGGGGAAGGAAAATATTCACCGGTCCCGCAAGGAGTCAGTGAAGAAATATACACTCTCTCTCTGGACGTTTACATGCAGAGGAGGCCTTGACGTCTTTAAGGAAAGAAAAGTCATAGAAGAATTGGAAAGAATAAAAGAGGAGAATCAGGGAGAAGATTTTCCGGAATGCAAAAAGGAAAGAAGAGGTGCTCGGTCAAAGAAATAAAAGGGAGAGGGGAACTTCGTTCAAGGGGATTCCAGGTTCTGGACGGAGAGGGGGGCCAAAAAGAAAAGAGGGGAGAGAAAAGAAAGGAGGATATACACCATCGTGAGAAGAAAAGTCAAAGGGAAGGGGGGGCTCCCTTTTCTTGGTCTAAGAGAACAGCCACACACAGGAAACATTGAGAGAGAAAGGGGGGTTTGAGAGGATTCCAAAAAGAAAAATTTTTGGAGAGAGAGACCATCGAGAGAAAAGAAAATCGTGGGGGGGTCTGGACATTCTGACAAGAAACACACGGCCACAATATAGGGGCAGCTTCAACGGAGAGAGAGAGATCGTGACTGGAAGTGAGAGATAAAGAGAGAAAAGCGGTCATCTTCTTCCTTTGGTGTTCCACTTCAACGCTTCAACCTGCGCTTACTGTCTTCTCCGGCCTTGCAAGCACGCTCGACAACTTGCGACTGCAACTTGGTGTGGCCGCCGAGCGTCCTAGTAGCCGCCACCGCCTGCAAAGCAAACTAGCTATTCCTGCATTTTTTCTCAACGCCTACCAGCGAGTCCAGGCTTTTCGACGAGTTCCCACTGCGCACGATCTCATCTGTCCAGTTCGGGCAAAGCCTCATCAGCTCAGGTTGCTCTTGGCTAGTGACATCCAGCGAAGCAGCCAGATCCGACCTCGATTCAGCCTCTGCTCAATGCGTAACTAACAATTCCAGCAAGCTTTTCCTCCTTTGCAGGTTCTGCATAGGTCCCAGCAAGTTCTTGGCAAGATCTACGAAGAGATGATCGACAATTTCGGGGACATCCACGATTGAGAAATTTGTCCATAAAAGAAAAAGGGAGAACTGGGAAGAGTCTTCAAAAGCCAAGTCTTCTTTACCCCGATCATCACGCCCAGTTCCGAGCAACATCACCGTGAGCCACCATCTGTCGCGGCCACCGTCGCTCATCCCGCCGCTCGTCCCATCCGCAATTCCGATCCTGTGTCGGGTTCGAACTTGGAAGTTATCCACTAATTAGGTAAGAATTTCATCCAGTATTAATTTAAATATTTTATTGCCTAGTTTGTTTGATGTCGTTACCTTTTGTGAAATTGTTGTTATCTTCAGAGAGATATTCGTAATTTTTTTTAATAAAGAAAAGATGGTGTCTTGCTTAATTTGAAAAAGTGCAATTTAATTGAATATTCTTCGGAAATCTTAGATTTGGATGGAATTTGAAAATTTCAAAATCTTTTGAATATATATCCGAGATATTCAAAACGACAAAATCTTTTCAAGATGTGATCGATTAGGAAAATTTCCTAATCCGCAACCGCGCACGTGGAAATAAATCTATGTATCAGGCATTAGATAGAGTTATTTCCATAGCGGGTATTTCGAATTTTAGGATCGATCTGTCAGGCTTCAGATCGAGACTTAATTCGAAAGATTTAGCGGTTTTTTTTTAATTTTATTTGATTTTAATTTCGAATTTTGATAAAGAAAATACCAAAAGATTTCTCTAGAATAAGTTAATTTCTTTAGTTTAAAATTGCATGTTTAGATAATTAGCATTTTTAATTACGAATTTCATTAAAAAAAATACAAAAAATAATATGCCCGTCATTAGAGATAGGTCACGTCGTCGCATGACATATAGTTTGCATGTTAGGTTGCATTAATCGCATGTCAATTTTTGCACGTCATTACATATAGGTTAGCTTTCATTTAAATAAGTAAAAAATCAAAAAGAAATTTCTGCACCTTTGAACTCTAAGTCAAGATTTTTCAAATTTGTCAAATTGAATATTTTTCTCGAAATTGGTACCGAAAGGGCGTTAGGGAATCTAGCGTAACCAAGTCCCCGAATTCATAATTTCTGGTTCGCAGAAATAAAATAGTACTCCCGCTATTTTATTTAGGTTTCTAATCAACCTACCCTAAATGATTAGTGGCGACTCCCATTGAAAATATTTGCATGCTCACAATTGGACTTAAGTTGCGAATTGGTAGGGTTTGGGAGAACTCGAGCTAGGTTAGTTAATTTAATTAATCTAGTAATCCATTAACCTAAGATCGTACAACACGATTTTTTTTAGGTCGCGATAGCTTGGCGACTCCGCTGGGGAAAACTTGAGTTTTTTTTTGAAAATTTAAGGAGGACTTAGGCCAAAAAAAATTTTCATAAAAAAAACCACTCGATTTGACAAAATTTATTTGAATTCTCATTCTTAGGTGTTAAATGGTTTTGCAGGGTGGGAGTTATAAGGGGAGTAGTGATTGGCTAACCCTTTGTTTTGCAGACTTGGTGGAGTGGAATTATGATTTAATTTTTGTACTATTGAAGTGGTGTTTGTATATATTTGTTGTGCATGATTTACAGTATTTGCACTACACCATACACAACCTGTGACCGGACCTGGGTCACACCCATAATTTTAAGATGGTATTTAAGTGGTTCTTTAATCTTGGCGGTAAGGTTTCGCTAAAGGTTATCCCATTTGGATCCCGAAAATTTTTCCAAAAAATGGTTCGAGGGCCGTCTTCGTGCACGTGAGGCTACGATGCATGGGGGTTACCCTTGTCGACCGAATCGAGCCGAAGTGATTGAACCCGACTAGTCATGACTATTATATGCGAGGCTGCGACTAGTCATGATGATTGTACGCGAGGCTGCGACACGTCGTTCCGTTCATCATTTCACTTTGCAAAAGCCATTAGGATAGATAGATTAAGATTTAAACTCACGATTCATGTGCATGTCTCTGTGATTGACATTTTCTCCCCAAAGACGGTATTTTTTCGAGCTTTATCTTTGATTTTCTTCATCTTATTTTGAGTCGGTCCATGATTTAGGTTGAGTCATTTGGCACGTGGTCTATATAAGAATGGGTCGCCTCGATATCCGTTTCGTGCCTACTCCGAAGCCAGAGCTCAAGAAGTTATGGAGCCAGTTGAAGCCAGATGGTCAGCAGTACGTTCTCCAGCGCATTGGATTCATGCTGCCAATCCTAGACATAGATGTTCAGAGCGGGGTCATGCAGGCACTCGCCCATTTTTGGTGCCTCGAGATGACCACATTTGTGTTGGGAGGTAAGTTTGAGCTCACACCGACTCTGGAAGAATACAGTATTGCCATTGGAAAATCGATTGAGTTGGATATAGTTGAACCGCCCATTAAGGTAGATCATGTGGTAGCGCTTGCTGAATTTTTGAGTTTGACAAAAAAAGAAATTGAAAAAGTGCTAAAGGGTAATTGTCAAGCATGCCCACTATCTTTTCTTATTGAATGTTTCGAAAATAGCTCCCTCCTTATGAAATCTAAGATTTTTATCTTAGCCTTTTTTGGATTCATCATTTTTCCATTCCGTCAAAATGCTATTGATCCTGTGATAGCTTGGACGGTAAAACTAATATGTGGTGGAGTTAGTTTCATAAACACAATTTTGGCAGAGACTTTCATATCCCTGACACGTTTCAAGAAAGAAAAAGATAGAACTTTTCGAGCCCCGATTGAGCTTTTACAAATATGGTTTTTCTCACACCTTTCTCAATTTGGGGAAAATATGACTGTATTTGAAATGGGCATGACTGATCACCCTATTTTAAGGTTCAAACAAATACAAGATCAAACCAAGAGTTTGCACTATACACAATGGGTCCATTTGTTCAAGGATCCGAGCTCTAAGATTTTCCTTTGGCAAGCTGTGTGGTTTCGAGAGGTCGAGGCTCGACTATACCATGGCGATCAGAAGCCCGTACCTTTGATGGGCATTTATGGGGCAACCAGCTATCAGCCCCTTAGGGTTACACGTCAATTCCGAGTTCTGCAGGATGTCCCACCTCCACTCAGGCCCAATGAATTTCAAGTCCAGTTCGAGAAAGGCGAGTCCTACAGGTTCGAGCTTAGACGTCATTCTGAGGCTTGGCAGAATTGTTCCACTCAAAAGCTGATTTGGCCCGCGGATGAGCCCACCGGAAGGATGAAGCGTCACTTTGCCACGGCCCGATATATTCAACATCATACCATCCCTGCTGAGATACTCCCGAAGATCCCAGTCGTGACAGTACGGCATACCCTTCAGACTCAAATCAAAATCAGCGAAGAAAAGGCGACGAAGGCCTAGGATAAGGCAGATGCTCTGGCTGAAGAGAATGCACGATTACGGCGTACCTTGAAGGCCCATTCGTCTATAGATCACATGACCTCTAAAAAGAGGAAGACCGTCTGATTTCTAGTTTTGTTTAGGGAGTTTTTTTTTCTTTTTAAGATGGAATGTTAGCTTTCTTTTGTACTTCATGCTATTGATGTTTTTTTTTGGTAATAAATGTTGCCGAACGATTTTTATAAGAATTCTTTTGAGACATTTTCCATTTTGAGCAATTCAATGAAAAACGTGGAGCTATAATTTATAAATTTTGGAATCAGTCCAAGTTTTTGTTGAATGAAGCAATTTGGAATGTCGGGATTTACTGGGCGAATCGGCCGTTCGATAGGAATTTCATCTTGAGGGTCTAGAGGATGTCATAGACCGACTCGTTATTCTTACTCGTTGTATTTATTTCGTCTTTACTTTTGTAGGTAATTTGCCACGGATCCCCCTCATCCTCATAATACCCGATCAGTGACCAAAAGAAGGATGAACAATCAAGCTGAGATTGCAGCCATAATTGACGAAAAGCTGAAAGAGCACATGAATGCAATCAATGAGCAGATCACAGCTGCCATGTCCAAAATGATGAGTGATCTCATGGCTAAGCAGCAGCAGATCAATGTTGCCTCCCAACCGGAGATTCCACCTCCAACCCGTCAAGGCCGCCGTCTTGACAAATCTCCGGCAGTAAATACTAATCCAACCCTTCAACTGGATGACGCCATTTTAACCAACAATAGTGCTTCTCCGTCGGTCCCTGTTCCTCATTCACCCCCCAACGATGAGAATGCCAAGTTGTTGGTCAAACTTGAACAAAGGTTACGTGAAGTGGAGGGAACTCAAAGTGTTCCACCTGTTGATTTGTCCATTTTTACCCGAGTCCAAGTGCCTGATAAATTCAAGATGCCAACTTTCGAGAAGTATGACGGCACTTCAAACCCAATTCAGCACATCGAGATGTACCAGGGGCTTATGAACAGATATGTTTCTAATGGACCCCTAATGATCCAAACCTTCCAAGCAAGCTTGAAGGATGCTGCAATGAGGTGGTATACCAACCACCAGATCAACCGGAAAGATTCGTGGGAAGATGTGGCAAACCTTTTCGTCAAGCACTTTAAGTTCAATCTCGATGTCACCATTACTAAACACTTTAAGTTCAATCTCGATGTCACCATTACTAGGGAAGACCTGGAGAGAGCTGAGCAGAAAAAGGGGAAGACTCTGAAGGAGTATGCCACTCGTTGGAGGAACATGGCAGGGCAGATCATGCCTGAACCCTCGGAACGTGACTTAATGAAGTTATTCGTGTCCACTCTACCCCAGCCGGTTCGTTCACGAATGTTAGTAACGGCCGCCCAATCTTTTGGCCAGCTGATAGCCATGGGTGAGGAGATTGAGACCGGGCTCAAGAAAGGATGGTATGGCGAGCCGGGTTCATCAGGCAAAAGGTTTACTAGTAAGAAGGACAAAGAACATATCCCCGAAGTCAACATGACTTATGTACAGAAAACGCCAGCTCAGGCCCCAAAACTACAATTTACCACCCAGCAGGCAACCTCTTATGGGCGGCAAGGCCAGCAGGAGTCACGCCAGCAGCGCAAACCTCGCCAGTTTACTCCACTTCCTGGGACATTATCTCAGGTATTGGCGGTGCTGAGGAAGAAGAACTTGCTAAATTCAGAGCCACAAAGAGCTAACCCTGCCAGCTTTGCAAGGTATGATCCGTCGAAGAAATGCGATTACCATAGAGGTGAAGTAGGACATTCGACAGATGATTGCCAAGTGCTCAAACATCGAGTACAAGATCTACTTGACACTGGAGCGTTTGCACTACAATCAGCCAGTAAACCCAATGTGCAAAACAATCCACTCCCTGATCATTCGAGCAGTACAAATGTTGTCTTTGGCCCGGGAGTCAAGCAGATTCGAAACTTCAGGGTCCCTCTCGAAGATATGTTCGATGCTTTAGTCCGAGCTGATTATGTTTCGACCGGTGAGGTGGTGTCACTTGGTGACATAAGAAAGAAAGTAGATGAGTTGGTAAGAAAGGGGATGATTGGGACAGCAGATGAATTTGGGGTAGTGGCTGGTATATCCCAAGTCATCATTGATTGGGATGAAGAACTCGCAAGGATGACCGATGAACGAGTAAAGTTGGATCCTGACATGCCCGCTCTCGAAGACGCCTCTGACGATGACCTCGGGATCATTATACCCGACACTCCGGAAGTATTGATCCTGGCATCACCTCAGCCCTTCGCTTATGAGAGTGACAAGATGGTTCCATGGTCGTACGACGTTGATCTGATAACGAGGTCAGGGAGAATTTATCCTGATAAACAACCGGCCGAGCCAGTAGCTGAGAAAGAAGCGAAGGAATTCCTAGCTGTGATTAAGGCTAGTGAATATAACGTGGTTGATCAGCTGAGAAAGTTACCTGCACAAGTCTCGTTGTTGGAACTTCTCCAGACATCAGATAAGCATCGGGGTGCTCTAATGAAGGTGTTGAGTGAGATTCATGTGCCTGAGACTATTGAAGAAGATAAGCTAGAGGGGTTTGTCGGGACGATCCTCCTTAAGGATCAAGTAGCATTTTCTGATGAGGAAATCCCAGTCGAAGGACGTGGTCATAACAAGGCGCTTCATATATCAGTGAAGTACAAGGAGACTCACGTGGCTAGGGTGCTTGTTGATAACGGGTCGGCTCTGAATTTATGCCCGTTGGCTACTTTGAAAAGACTAGGCATTCATCCATCTACCATGCAAGCAGCCAAGACTTCTGTTCGAGCCTTTGATGGAGTAAAGAAGGATGTGATAGGCCAGATTAACTTAAAGCTACAAATCGAACCTTCGGTGTTCGATATTCTTTTTCAAGTGCTGGATATCCCTTCGGCTTTCAACTTCTTGCTGGGACGGCCATGGATTCACAATGCAGGCGCAGTACCCTCCAGTTTGCATCAGAAGATCAAGTTTGTGGCTGAAGCAAAGTTGGTTACAATTTATGGAGAGGAAGATCACCGAATCTTTAATGCAACATCGATCCCATACATAGAACCCGATCATATTGAAGAGGATAGCTATCATTCATTTGAGATAGTTCAAGTTGTTCAAGCTTCCTCTGATATGCCGTTGCCCGTTCCTGAAGTTTCTAAAGCAGCTCTCATGGTGGCCAAGGTCATGGTCGGTAATGGTTTTAAGCCAGGTCAGGGTCTTGGGAAGGAAGGCCAAGGCATTCATGCCCCGATCGAGACAAATGGACAATCCCACAAAGCTGGTTTAGGATACCATGGGCAGGGAAGCCGCGAACAAAGCAACGATTGTTGCAGAAGTCGAATTGGAGCAGGTCAAAGTCCCTTACCACCTTCCATCAATGATATATTTCACTCGGCTGGAGTTGTGGGAGGATATGAACATTTAAATCTGAGCCCGACTGAGGATGATCTCGGGCTTATCTTCCCTAAGTCGCCACAAGCCCTAGCTGATTCCCCTAAGAAGCACGGTAAAGCGATCTTGGTCAGTTTGTTTGATGATTCTGAGGATGACCAAACACCCTGTGTTTTCAAGAAGCCGGAGTCGAAGGTAGTGGACTCTGATTTTAATGATGATATACCTTACCTCACTGGTTGGTTTGCTAAGACCTCCGTTGGTGCAATCACTGAAGGACCGCTTGAAGGGATGGGCGCTGGCCCTCAAGAGTAATTATTTTCAGTTTTAGTATCCCCCTGCGTGGGAATCTTTATTGCTTTTTCTCAATTTTCATTCCAATTCATGTTGCACTTAGGTTTTTCAATCTAATAAGATGTAATTCATTGATTCGATATCAATAAAATTACAGAGGTTTTTATCATTTTTGAATCTTGTTGAAGTGCCCCAAACCAACCCGATGACGATAACCAACGATTGAAAAATTTGTCATCTACGGTAAGAACTGAGGGTTGGGCTTCTCAAGAATTCTTATTTCGAGGTCTTCGAAAACAAAATGAATTTTTTTTTAAAAAAAAAGAAGAAGAAAAAGCAAAGAACAATTTTCAAAAATTGCATGTAGTTAAGCCCTATCTTGTCTTTTTGATCCCTTTCTTTCATGTTTCAGGACTGATCTCGAGGCATGCGAAGGGATGGGAATCGTGGACCCTCATATATGTGATGCAAGCCAATCCGATGACTCAGATGACCCGAATGATGAAGAGATACGACGGAACTTAGAAATCCATGAGAAATCTAAGCCTCTGACCGCCGAAGAAACCGTGATAATCAACCTTGGCGACACGGAGAATCCTAGAGAGGTTAAGATTGGGGCATGTCTTCCTGAAGATGCGACCAAACGCTTGACCCAGTTGTTGAAGGATTATCAAGACATCTTTGCCTGGTCTTATGCTGACATGCCGGGTCTTGATCGATCGATCGTCGAACATTGTCTACCGACTGATCCTTCGGTTGAGCCTGTGAAACAAAGGCCGCGAAGAGCTAAGCCAGAACTGGCGAAGAAGATCAAGGAAGAGGTCATGAAGCTTCTTGACGTGGGATTTATTGAGACTACCCAATACTCAGAATGGGTCGCTAATATAGTCCCAGTGATGAAGAAAGATGGTTGGGTTCGAGTATGTGTTGACTACCGAGATCTGAACAAAGCTAGTCCTAAAGATGATTTTCCACTCCCGCACATTGATGTGCTTGTGGACAGTACAGCTGGATTCGAATTGTTCTCCTTCATGGATGGTTTCTCAGGTTATAATCAGATCTTGATGAACGAGAATGATAAGTTGAAAACAGCATTTACCACTCCTTGGGGGACATTTCATTATAAGGTGATGCCCTTCGGTCTCAAAAATGCTGGGGCAACTTACCAGCGGGCAATGGTCACGTTGTTCCATGACATGATGCATAATGAGATCGAGGTTTATGTTGACGATATGATTGCGAAAACTCGACGTGGAGAAGATCACATAGAAACCTTGAAGAAATTATTCGACAGGCTTCGTAAGTTCAAATTGCGCCTCAATCCGGCAAAATGCATGTTCGGGGCAGCCTCTGGCAAACTACTCGGCTTCATTGTCAGTAACAAAGGGATTGAGATTGACCCATCAAAAGTGAAGGCCATTTGTGAAATAAAATCTCCCTCTTCGGTGAAGGAAGTTCGTAGCTTAATGGGTAGATTAAACTATATTGCCAGATTTATTTCTCAGCTATCTGAGACAGCGAAGCCTTTCTTTAAACTCCTCAAGAAGAATGCGGTGGTTAGATGGGATGAAGAGTGTAAACTGGCATTCGACAAGATTAAGCACTACTTGATGAATCCTCCAGTGCTTGTTCCACCAACACCGGGGCAACCTCTGATCCTGTACCTTTCAATCCACAGTGAATCCTTAGGCGCCATGCTTGCTCAGAAAGGTGAAAAGGATGGAAATGAGCGTGCTATTTATTATTTGAGTAAGAAGTTCATCGCCTCTGAAATGAACTATTCTGAAGCAGAAAGAACGTGCGTAGCATTGGTCTGGGTGCTACACAGATTGAGGCAATACACTTTGCACTATCAGATATTGCTTGTGACAGAGTGTGATCCCATTAAATACTTGCTCAATCAACCCGCTTTGGTTGGAAAACTGGCAAAATGGCAGGTTCTCATTTCAGAATTTAATGTTCGATTCGTGTCCCAGAAATCAGTCAAAGGACGAGCAATTGCTGATGTCTTGGCTGAAAATCCTGGGGAAAATGAGGATCTGGATCCGTTAGAGGATAGAGTCATGCCAATTGATGAGTATGTATGGACCATGTATTTTGATGGAGCCGTAAATTTGTCAGGATCAAGTATCGGGGCAGTTTTAATATCTCCAGGCGGACAACATTATCCGGTTGCAGCGAAACTGATATTTCCTTGCACGAACAATATCGCCGAATATGAAGCATGCATCCTCGGGTTACAAGCTGCAATTGAAATGGGAGTAGCTCGACTTAAGGTATTCGGGGATTCAACCCTCATTATTCTTCAGACCGTTGGTAAATGGCAAACTAGAGATGCTAAGTTGCAGCCTTATCACGCCTATTTAGAGGAGTTGGTGGAAGAGTTTGAAAGCATTTCGTTCGAATACTTGCCAAGAACTCAAAACAGTTTTGCCGATGCTCTGGCTACGTTATTGGCAATGCTACGAGTGACAAGCGGTTTAGAAGTTGAACCTTTGAAGATAGAAGTCTTACAGAAACCGGCTTATTGCATGGCCACAACAAAAGAGCCTGACGGCAAGCCGTGGTATCATGATATCAAGACATATCTTCAAACACAGGAGTTTCCTGAGAAAAGTACCGCATCTGACCAAAAATATATTAGGAAAATGGCGTCGAAGTTCTTCTTGAACGGAGAATGCTTATACAAGCGGTCCTATGATTCGGTTTTATTAAGGTGTGTTGATTCAACTAAGGCTGTTCGTTTGATGCTAGAAGTACATGAGGGAGTGTGTGGTCCGCACATGAATGGTCATATGCTGGCAAGAAAGATAATGAGGATGGGTTATTACTGGCTCACTTTAGAAAGCGATTGCATTCAGCATGTTCGGAGTTGTCACAAATGCCAGATCCATGGTGACAAGATTAATACTCCTCCGAATGAATTGCATCAAATGTCTGAACCATGGCCATTTTCTATGTGGGGCATTGATGTGATTGGCCCAATCAATCCTAAAGCGTCAAATGGACATCGATTTATCCTGGTCGCTATCGATTATTTTTCGAAATGGATCGAAGCTATATCCTATACATCAGTGACGGCCCGGAATGTGGTGAAGTTTATTCGTCGAGACATCATTGCTCGATATGGTGCACCTGAGACCATAATCACTGACAATGGGTCGAATCTAAATAATAAATTGGTGGATGATCTGCTCAAAGAGTTCAAGATCAAGCATCTGAATTCCTCTCCATATCGTCCGCAGATGAACGGAGCGGTCGAAGCAGCCAACAAGAATATCAAGAAAATTTTGGCTAAAACAGCTGAGAACTATCGTGATTGGCATGAAAGATTACCTTTTGCACTTATGGCATATCGGACTTCTATCCGGACATCTACAGGGGCAACTCCATATTCTCTTGTGTACGGTATGGAAGCAGTTCTACCTGTTGAGGTTGAAATTCCTTCGTTACGTATTCTTTCACAGGTACAATTGTCAGAAGCAGATTAGATCCAGCAGAGACTGGATCAGTTGAACATGATAGATGAGATAAGGCTTAGAGCTCTATGTCATGGCCAGTGCTACCAACAACGAGTTGCTAAATCTTTCAACAAGAAAGTCAAACCTCGACATTTTCAGGTAGGTGATCTTGTCCTGCGAAAGTTATTGCCGATAGTTCCTCTCGCAGAAGGAAAATTCGCCCCAAACTACGGCGGCCCGTACATTGTGAAGAAAGTCCTTCCAGGAGGTGCTTTGATTTTGGCCGAGATGGATGGTCGTGTTTTTTCCAGTCCAGTTAATTCTGATTCTGTAAAGAAGTATTACACTTGATTTGTACTCATTCTGACTTTGTTTCTATCAAGTTTCAAATTGAATTTCATGAGTCAATTGATGTTACTAAGCTTTGTTTGAGGAAAACTTTTGATCTGGCAATCTGTTTTTGTCCTAATGAAGCGATCATATTGCATGAGAGACTTCAAGATGACGAAAGGCAAGACATTTCCATACATGTCCTGAATAATAATCCCTAGTGCGAGTTGAGTGAAAATTCCGTGCTGACAAGGTAAAGGATTATCTCACGAAAAGTATGACGATCAAAATGATGAGAGGCATTCATTTCCTCTATCTAAACACTACAGGTTATCATTTGCTTAACCCCTTTGAACGGAGTTTCATTTCTTACCCCTGTCAGGAACAATCCTATACCGAGGCAATTTATTAGAAAGTTCAAAATGGTTAGAATTTTCTTGCTTTCACTTGCATCAATCTTCAAGTATATTTATTGCATGCAAGTTCTGTGTTAGCTCGGGTACCTTAGATATGAAGAAGAGCATTTCTTTCTATATCCCTACACAGTATACCCTTTGCTTACCCAATTTGAGCGGTAAATTCATTTCAATCCGATTGGTGATCATTCTTATGATAAACAAATGAAAGCAAGTTCAAGGTGACTTGAGGCAAATGGGAGTTCAAAAGAAAATTCGTCAGAAATGATGCAAAAGGACTCCATTAAATGGAAGTTCTCTCTCTTGGAAAAATTTCTCGAAAATAAAATCTCTCTCAAAAAAAAAAAGAGAGAGAGAGAAAAAGGAGAAAAAAAAAGTTTCAGCAAGAACTGAGTCGACATACAAGATCAGTCTTCAAGGAAAAGACCGTTTGAAGGTTCATTTATGGAGCAATTGCTAGATATAGATCAAGGCTACCAATAGCATAATTGGATGATCACCAATCTCCATGTTCATAATACCCCATTTGATGGAAATAGGCCATTCATTTCAAGCCTACCTGAACCTACGTTACAACCTTTACCGAAGTCTCTTCAGAATAGGGCACTTGAGTTAACGTAGAGTTTCAAATGCTTATAAATGTTGGTCGAAGAAGTGCGAGCAAGATTTTTCTATCTCATTTTTGCAGTGTTCCTGACTTGTAAACCTGGAGCAGCTGGTGATATCAATTCTTTCAATAGCCTCGACTCGAAGAGTCCCTTTTGCTAAGCCATTAACCAAACCCACATTTTGGTCCTTATAAAGACCTCTCAGATTGGCCAAGTTATACTGATTTTGAGAATATCCGAACCCTTGTCAAGCATGATGAAGAGAGTTTGAGTGATTCTTATACCCGCATCAAAAGTCGGGTCAAAAGCCTTTCATTGAGAGTGAGTAGAAAGTCCTTTCTAATTAAAGGTCTCTCATTTAATGTGATCAAATTGTCAAAAGGACGAAATGATTGTTCTTATTGATAAATTCCCCAGTGAAGCTTGGTAATGCAAGCAGATTCATGAATTATGTTTTCTCTGCCCCTGCGCATGTGTTGTTTTAACCTTTTCTCAAGAAAAAACAGGTGCAATTGGTGTTGCCATTTTTATAACACAGGAAGAAATCAGGTACGTCTGCTAATTATTCTTCATTGTTTCTCTTTTCGTAAAATAGGAGAAATTATCTCTCTCATATGTTCACCAAGTGGAACAGGTGACATATCTCTTGGTGTTGTCCAGTGGAATAGACAACACACCCCATTTAATGTTTGCCCAGTAGAACAGGCAGCATAGTTTCTTATTCCGTGTTGTCCAGTGGACTAGACAACACACCCCATTAAATGTTTGCCCAGTGGAACAGGCAACATAATTTTTCAATCTGTGTTCACCCAGTGGAATAGGTGGCACAACCAACCTCATGCTCACCCAATGGAAGAGGTGACATGATCTTTTTCGTGATTGCCCAGTGGTATAGGCAACACATCCCATTCTTTCTTCATATCATGCGCTATTTCGCATCTGTAGGAAACTACAGGTAACAAATAGGCAATTATGTACCTCGAGAACCTTACTTCTAGTGGAATAGAAGTTTGGAGATCGAGGGAGTTCACAGCATTATAAAGCTTTCCATCACTTGGTTGCTTTTTGTGCGATCCGTATGTAAGACTCTTTCACCGCTCCACACGAAGTGAGAAGCCTTAGCATACGTTCTTTATTGTTTGCATATCATGCATCATTGCATTAAAAAAAATCATTCATCATTTTGCATAGTTTAAATTTAGGTCTCAGTCTTTGAGCGAAACCTCTACGAGCTTCCACTCAAAGAGGGGCAGCTGTTGACACCTAAATTTCGACGCATCATTTAGTCATTCATTGCATAAAAATTAGCGATCGATCTCGGTCCCTTAAAAAAAATTTAATTAATTAATTAGTTAAATTTGCATATAGATATTAGGAGCATTTCATAGTTAATTAGGCCCATATAATTCGCATTGGACCAACAGCGGATGGACTTGACTGAAATGATTTCGAGCTTAATTGAACTAAGCCCGCGGTAATGAAAATTTGACCTAGCCCATCAATCATTGGAAGAATTTGGTCGACGAAATTGAAGAGAATATTTGATTGAAAAAAGGGGAAGGAAAATATTCACCGGTCCCGCAAGGAGTCAGTGAAGAAATATACACTCTCTCTCTGGACGTTTACATGCAGAGGAGGCCTTGACGTCTTTAAGGAAAGAAAAGTCATAGAAGAATTGGAAAGAATAAAAGAGGAGAATCAGGGAGAAGATTTTCCGGAATGCAAAAAGGAAAGAAGAGGTGCTCGGTCAAAGAAATAAAAGGGAGAGGGGAACTTCGTTCAAGGGGATTCCAGGTTCTGGACGGAGAGGGGGGCCAAAAAGAAAAGAGGGGAGAGAAAAGAAAGGAGGATATACACCATCGTGAGAAGAAAAGTCAAAGGGAAGGGGGGGCTCCCTTTTCTTGGTCTAAGAGAACAGCCACACACAGGAAACATTGAGAGAGAAAGGGGGGTTTGAGAGAATTCCAGAAAGAAAAATTTTTGGAGAGAGAGACCATCGAGAGAAAAGAAAAGCGGGGGGGGGGGGGGGGGTCTGGACATTCTGACAAGAAACACACGGCCACAATATAGGAGCAGCTTCAACGGAGAGAGAGAGAGATCGTGACTGGAAGTGAGAGATAAAGAGAGAAAAGCGGTCATCTTCTTCCTTTGGTGTTCCACTTCAACGCTTCAACCTGCGCTTACTGTCTTCTCCGGCCTTGCAAGCACGCTCGACAACTTGCGACTGCAACTTGGTGTGGCCGCCGAGCGTCCTAGTAGCCGCCACCGCCTGCAAAGCAAACTAGCTATTCCTACATTTTTTCTCAACGCCTACCAGCGAGTCCAGGCTTTTCGACGAGTTCCCACTGCGCACGATCTCATCTGTCCAGTTCGGGCAAAGCCTCATCAGCTCAGGTTGCTCTTGGCTAGTGACATCCAGCGAAGCAGCCAGATCCGACCTCGATTCAGCCTCTGCTCAATGCGTAACTAACAATTCCAGCAAGCTTTTCCTCCTTTGCAGGTTCTGCATAGGTCCCAGCAAGTTCTTGGCAAGATCTACGAAGAGATGATCGACAATTTCGGGGACATCCACGATTGAGAAATTTGTCCATAAAAGAAAAAGGGAGAACTGGGAAGAGTCTTCAAAAGCCAAGTCTTCTTTACCCTGATCATCACGCCCAGTTCCGAGCAGCATCACCGTGAGCCACCATCTGTCGCGGCCACCGTCGCTCATCCCGCCGCTCGTCCCATCCGCAATTCCGATCCTGTGTCGGGTTCGAACTTGGAAGTTATCCACTAATTAGGTAAGAATTTCATCCAGTATTAATTTAAATATTTTATTGCCTAGTTTGTTTGATGTCGTTACCTTTTGTGAAATTGTTGTTATCTTCAGAGAGATATTCGTAATTTTTTTTAATAAAGAAAAGATGGTGTCTTGCTTAATTTGAAAAAGTGCAATTTAATTGAATATTCTTCGGAAATCTTAGATTTGGATGGAATTTGAAAATTTCAAAATCTTTTGAATATATATCCGAGATATTCAAAACGACAAAATCTTTTCAAGATGTGATCGATTAGGAAAATTTCCTAATCCGCAACCGCGCACGTGGAAATAAATCTATTTATCAGGCATTAGATAGAGTTATTTCCATAGCGGGTATTTCGAATTTTAGGATCGATCTGTCAGGCTTCAGATCGAGACTTAATTCGAAAGATTTAGCGGTTTTTTTTTTATTTGATTTTAATTTCGAATTTTGATAAAGAAAATACCAAAAGATTACTTTAGAATAGGTTAATTTCTTTAGTTTAAAATTGCATGTTTAGATAATTAGCATTTTTAATTCCGAATTTCATTAAAAAAAATACAAAAAATAATATGCCCGTCATTAGAGATAGGTCACGTCGTCGCATGACATATAGTTTGCATGTTATGTTGCATTAATCGCATGTCAATTTTTGCACGTCATTACATATAGGTTAGCTTTCATTTAAATAAGTAAAAAATCAAAAAGAAATTTCTGCACCTTTGAACTCTAAGTCAAGATTTTTCAAATTTGTCAAATTGAATATTTTTCTCGAAATTGGTACCGAAAGGGCGTTAGGGAATCTAGCGTAACCAAGTCCCCGAATTCATAATTTCTGGTTCGCAGAAATAAAATAGTACTCCCGCTATTTTATTTAGGTTTCTAATCAACCTACCCTAAATGATTAGTGGCGACTCCCATTGAAAATATTTGCATGCTCACAATTGGACCTAAGTTGCGAATTGGTAGGGTTTGGGAGAACTCGAGCTAGGTTAGTTAATTTAATTAATCTAGTAATCCATTAACCTAAGATCGTACAACACGATTTTTTTTAGGTCACGACAATATGCACAATTAAAGAGAGATATCCATACCATCTTAAGAGATCCAGATAATCAATCCTTGCTCTATTAACACATACTAAACTTTAGGGAAAATTTGATATATAAAAGTGCACTTACATTGGCAAGTTACTAATTTCATTAACATTTTATTTCGAGTGCAAAATTTCTGAAGAAGTGAATTATTTCAATTCTACTTAAGGTTGGCAAATCCTAACTCTATTAGTAACTTACTATCTTATTATTAGGCGTCCATTGGTAACTTGATTTCACTTTCACCTAAGTTTTTGGTTTAGTAGATTCTAAAATAAACAGGCAAGTTACTATTGTATTTGATGTTCAACCAAAAAACTATTGTATTTGATGTTGATAAATTGCTAATATTGTTGGCATCACCATATTTAACCAACAAGTGGTCATGAGGGAATTTTTACTTCCAACATTTTAAAATTTACTAATCATATTAGGAAATTACTGTTTATGATTTTTTTTTTCTTTTTGGCGAACGAAATATTAGAATACTACTTCAAGTTAAGGATAAATTATACTTTTAGAAGTATCATTCTATTGCTAGATTCTTTTTTTACCTTAAGCTCGGACAATCACACGAGTAGGAGGTTTTGGTCGGTGTGTGTTGGGATCTCATGGTAATTTTTCCATAACATACTACATTTTCAAATGAATTACATGTAAAAATTTTCAATGTACCCCATAAACTTAAATTTTACAGAGGATTTCATCTTGTCTATAATTCAGAAGCATGCATATGAGTAGTTAGACGACATGAGAGAAGTCAAATTGCAGATAGAAATTGGGAATTCGCCTTTCGGGTTCTTGTTGGACACACAAGATGATTACTTGTTGAGTCCCGGTGAATGAGATATTGATCCCTGCGGCTTTTTCTGTGTGAGGTCTGACGTGACTAGGTATATCCATGGAAGAGCTGTCGGAGGCCAATTGAATCTGATGTGAGGAAGTTGTTGTGAAAGATTCAAGAAGCAAAGCTCATTCACACAGTCATGCCGAATCTACATGCTTGCGTACTTTGCAGTGTATGTCATTATCTGATGGGTCTAGCCAACACCTTATCTTGATCCTTTAGGGGTCCTCGAAACTCAATCTGATTGGAGAAAGGCACTCCTAAAACATGGAATTTAGGATTGAGACTCTTCTTACACAGACTATGTACCTGCAATTAATATGTAAGGAATGAGAAATTGGTTCTAGGACATCTGCAACACAACTAATTTCTTGAGCTTCAAGAACATGCACAGATTCGTTGTCCTAATAAAATCATCTTCCGCTGGAAAAAGTAACTTCAGATTTTGGAGTTGAGAGACTAAAATGGACTGTGGCCGTGAAATTAAGAGCAGATACTCCAACTCATTAGCCATTGAGGGATGAAAACCATATAGTCGGTTGCACCGTTGGTATACTTCAACAAGTTGGCTTAGGTTAACTAGATGATGTGGGATCAGACCCGTTAACTCAGCTACTGAGTCGGGAAAAGTTTAGTGGAAGGATCTCATTGTAAGTCGAGCTCTTCAAGGTGCCATGATATGATTTGGTCAGTGTTAAAAATGCAAGACACAAGGAAGGAGACAGTTGGGCGGCAAATCCGTTCATTCAGAGATCCAGATATTCAAGCTCTATGCAAGGTGCAAGTGACCTTGCACGAATTCTACAGGGACACCAGTTAGGATGATTGATACTAAAGCGTGAATTTAGTGACACAAACCATTCCACAAAGTCAACAGGATCTCGCATAACTGTATAATTGACTCATACAATTACGCATCAATTAGAAAATAAGGATGGGTCTATCAAACAAACTTATTTGCATAATTGGATTAGCCATTTATCTTCTTTTCTCTCCCTCATTCATGCTCATAACCCTAGTGCAACCGGTAAGACTTTTAGCAATCGTTTGAGCAATGAATCCGCACAAGCTTCAATCTTCTCTGTCTGCTTCGACTCTTTGGGGATCTACAATGCATAAAAATAAGGGAAAAAAAGAAAAGAGCCGGTGTTATTTGGATAAATAGCCAAAGAGATTTTCAATTGTCCCTATTCTTGTAGGCCATAAGGATCCTCTCCTAGCCACTGAAAATTAGAGATGTAAATGCTTTTCATTTTTAAAAAGTGCAAACTGAATAGATATAGCTCCCGGTAATTAATTCATTTGATATTGCTTTATAATTTTATACCCATGAATCCTCTTTTAGGTGATATATCATAATTTCAAATCCTGAATTGAAATGACCAATCGCCATTTAGCAAAGAAATACCTGAATGAACCCTGGCATCGTCTCATACAGTCGCTAAAGCAAGAAGGTGGGGTGTTAGGACCAGAACATTGATCTAGACACTTTTGTACACAGTAAAAAACATCTTTTGCAGCTGCCTCAAGAACATATGCCTAGAATATCAACCCCACCAGGAACATCATCACCATTTTCTTTGATCCTTCGACTCCCATGACTGCACCTTCTCCTTTTTGCTCTATGATCTTGTTGCCTAATGCTTTGGAGTGGACAGATGTGAGCTTATTTTGCAGGCGTAGCTTGGTTCAGGTCATTGAAATAGTTCATCCTTATCCAACAACAGAGAGGGAAATAAATTTCCGCCTCATTTATTTGAGCTACGTTTAGTAGGTTAGAATCTTGGGAAACATTTTTACCCTATTGGAGGCTCTATGTGAATAGTCATAATAAGTTGTCATTTATGGTCATTGTAGCCGTTCAAATCTAATTTAAGTTCAAGATTTGTTCCCAAATGTGATGGATAATCATTAAACACATTTTAGATCATGTGATAATTACTCTAGTCTCCTATAGAAATACAAATCCAGGAGACATATGCTGGATGTCCCATGGAAAAATAATTTTAATTTAAGATTCAGCTAATAGGATAGATATCTCCTATTCTCATGAGTATATATTCATTGATTGAATCAATAAAAGATGAGAAGAAAGTTTTATCTTCTACTTTATATGCCTTTCAAACTTAACTAAGGATAACTATCTTGTAAAAGTTTATTCGATCCATAGAGTATGCTGAAAAGCTCGGTACAAGATCATTTTATGGTAGGCAATATAAAATCTCATCTTTTTTGTTGATGCCATAGATATATGATTTTAAAAAATTCAATTTTATAGTAAAATGATCGATGTGGATAGTGACAGTTATGCAAGAGCAAGACATTTTGAGTTCATAAATGCAAGAGTGAAACATTTTGAGTTTATAAACAGACTAACATTTGGATGGAATTGGTTTTTAATTCCCTAGTATGATTGTAGTTATATTTTGGCCCCCAAAATCAATTTATTGAAGGGTGTAGGCCACGAGATGCCAATGGCTTGAGCAAGAGTTGTAACCCATGATGTTGTCAACACTTCAGCTCAAGTGCGGACCGAACCACCAGCAACCCACGTACCTTGCTTTCGTGACTATAAAGGAAGACATGGCCAAGACCGTTCCAAAAGAAATCAGGAACATGTTGCTCGAGTATGAATTTGTCATGCAAGATAAACTTCCAAAGGAACTCCCCCTTGTCGATCCGTGAATCATATGAGATTGAGCTCTTGCCATCACTTACTAGAGCGCCTTATAAGATGGCTCATGTAGAGATGGCTAAGCAAAGAAAGCAACCAGATGAATTGATGGAGGTGCACTTCATTTGTCCATCGAAGGCCTCTTATGGCATCCCAGTCTTGCCAGAGGCCGGAGAGGGCAGCCTTTGCCTATGGCTTGATGGAGGAATATAAGGAAAATAGAAAAAAGAAAAAAGAAAAAGAAAAAAGAAAAAAAAAAGAGAAAAGGAAACAATGAAAACATTAGAAAATTAAAAAAAATTTGTAAAAATTATCCGTATCGATGCTGGCCATGCCATGTAGAATAGTCGGCACTAACTGAACCATCATGTTAGCGATTTTCAGTTAAAATTGATCGAAAAGACTACATTGACAAAGGTTTAGGAATAAACTGGCCATTTAAAAGGTTTATGACTGAATTAGCATCCATTTAACAAGTTTATGACATTTTTAGTAATTTATCCTCCATTATAATGAGGATTAATACCACGAAAAATTTCAAATTAGTACATCTATGACAAATTTATCTCAAATTAATTTTTTGATCACTAAAAGTCTCAAATTGGTACACCTATGACAAATTTACCCTCCGTTAATTTTCGTTAAATTTTATTATCAAATTACTGAGTTAAATGATACGTGACAGTTGATGGATATACCCGTTTGACATTTACTCACCGTTTGTCACATGTGTACGAGTTTGTATTTTTTTTTGTATTAATTTAATTTAAAGGAAGGCAAATTTGTCACAAGTGTATTAATTTAGAGTTTTTGGTGATCAAAAAATTAGTTTGAGGTAAATTTGTCACGGCGCAATAGTTTAGGATTTTTCGTGGTATTGACCCTTGCAATTATATAAACCCAGGAGACTTGCATTGGATGTCCTAAGGAAATCTCGTCTTGATTTAAAATTCAGCCAATACGGTGGATATCTTCTATTCTCATGAGTATATATTCGTCGAATGAATCAATCAAAGATGATAAGAAAGTTTTCTTTCTTCTATTTAATATGCCTTTCAAATTTAACTAAGAATAACTACCTTGTAAAAGTTCATTTGACCGAGAAGCTTAGTACAAGATCAATCCATGTTAGCACAACATAAAATCTCTCATTTATCCCATGATGCTGAAGGTATGTGATATTAAAATTTAATTTTCTTTTGTAAAATGATTGGATTGGATGGTGAAGGTTTTGCAAGAGCGAGACATTTTGAATTCATTTCAGACTAACATTTCTACGAAATTTAGTTTTTGTTGTATTATTGTGATTATGAGTAAAATTTTGTCCCCAAAAGCTAATTTAGTTAAGGGCAAAAGTTGAAATGGAAGATGCTTATACCATTGTATGTAGTAGATGATTCCCTCCTCGTGTATGCTTAGACACCATTGAATACAGTAGCTTGGGTAGGCCTCGCAATTCTTTTGGGCCCAACTGATCATTTTTTGGGCAAGGCCCAGTAGAAGTTATGAAGCCCATAGACACTCATATACTATGTATGTACCCTAATCTCTCTCTAGCAATGCTGAGTTCACCAAAACTGGTTGAAAATTGATTCACTAATTGATGTCTAAGTGAGTCAAACTTCCATGATGAAGAGAATAGTGAGAGTTTTCTAGTGCATGCGCAGTATAATCGGATCATCTCTTGGAGAGAAGCCTTTCATACAAGGTCAAATGTCGTTGCTTTGGATCGCCTGACCCATAGCCGTAAACGATGCTCACCCGGCCCACATATGTCGAAACTTGCATCGTTTTTAAGGTACATCATTGTCATCTGGTTAGAGGCAATAGCTTTGCAACTCTATGTAGTTTGCACATCAATAGCTTATCTCATGAATTAACCAACGAAATGAAAAAACTCCATCAAAATATCAGTGAACTCTATATAGTTCTCTCATTCAATCGTGCATCGATATCAAGATATCATAAAAGGAGTTATATATTTTTTTGCATTATTCTCACTCCATCCTTCAAATTTGCGACACTAGTGCGGTACATAAGACTTTTCGCAATTTTCTGAACATGAATCCACATAAACGTCAGCCTTCACCTTATCTGTTTTAACTTTCTTTTCACCTACAACACATTACAAACAAAACGAGGGAAAAAAAGGAAGTAAGACTCGTGTCATTTTCATGGAACATGGAATTAATGTTCGATAAATAATTATACATAACCTTGTAAGTCATGAGGACAGACAAAACACGAAAAGTAAGGTTATAACCTTCAATTTGCAAACCCACCATCATTGACAGAGACTGATGAAAATTTTATGTTCTTTTCTCAACAGGAACTGCTTGATCCTCTCCTACCCATTGCAAATTTAGAGATATTCACATAGATTCGATTCATATACCCGAAATGCAATGAAACAACACACATAATGATTAGAAATTCTTAACAAACTCAGATTCGCAAAGAAATTACATGATTAGCAAAATTTTAGTTCAAAGTCATTTTCTAGAATTTTGGAAAAATAATGTTGAAGACCGAACTTTACTTGTTTTAGAAGTGAACCAAATGATTCTCTCGAGTTGATCTATGGCTGTGGGGATGTTCTACAACACATGGACTATCGAACAGTGGTCTCCACTTCGTCGAAGAGTCCCTGGATTGATCGACTGAAGCACCATTTCAGGCCTTCACAGTAGGCTCAGTTGCAGGTTTGCCGGTGAGGAAACTCACCGACGAGACCTATTTGCCGGCGCTTTCTTGGTCGGAAAGGCGCGGATCGCTAGGCCTCAGGGAGTCTCAACTCAGTCTCTCACTAGTTTTCTCTCTTTCGCGTTTGTTTCTCTCTCTTCTCTCTCTAGCAATTTGTCGAACACCTTCTCTGTTCAATATTTAGTTTTTCTTTGTTTTTGTTCATTGATTTTTACCACCCAAAGTTCATTCCAACGATTTCCGATCGGTTACAATGAATATCTAGTGCCAGCTGGAGGTTCTCCAACTGACCATCTTAATTTTCACCTGCTCATTTGCTCAAGGTAAGTCGGTAAAGTCCTGGGCACAAGCTGGAATTTTTCTGGGTTTTATTGCGTTCTGGGTAGGTCGGGCGAAGAAGATGGGTCATCAGGTTGACCCGGTCAACCTAGCTAAAAACTCAAATTGAGCTCAATTTCGATCGATTTTTTCAAATTAAATCCCAAAATTGAATTCCCCATCACATTTTGAACCCAAATATGTGATTTTCCCCAATTTTTGTTAAAATCATGTCCAAGATTTTTAAATTTTTGTATTCGAGTTATCAAGGTTTTATTCAATTCAATGTCTTAATGACCTGATTAGGCAAAATTGATGCCAAAATTGAATTGCCCACATATGATTAACCCTAGAAATGATGGTCTCATAGTTCGACAATTTCATATTGGGCACGATTTCCAATTTGGGCTCAAAATTCTTAATTTTCAATTAAATTTTGGGGTTTTCTGATTTCTTTGACAAATTATGCAATTGGACTGACCATTATGTAATTCAAGGTCCCAGAATTATTTGTTATGAAGACACTATGACTTAAAAAGGACTAGAAAAGATTTAACTGCATTTTTAGTTCAATCCGGGTTTGATTTTGCCCAATTTTGGGGAAAACACATACCTGATTGAGATTTTTCAAAATTGATGATGTATTAATGAAATTGTATTTAAAATAAGACTAATGACTATTTTTATGGAATTTTTTGATTCCATTTTCTATTTTTCTTGATTTTGTCACTTATATTGACTAAAAGAACTAAGGAAAAATGCAGGAACTTGCTAAAAAATTTATTTTTAGTTTAGAAGTAGGTTTCTAGGCTTGGCCAAGATTCCTAGTCCTAATTTTAAGATTTTTGAAAATATGAAAAAAATGAGCTAAAAATCAAGTGTCAACAGCTGCCCCTCTTTGAGATTGAGCTCGTTAGAGGTTGATATCAAAGACAAGATGACACATGAATTTTTAGTCAACTCAATGAGCAAGATAAGATGAAAATTTCACAACAACTAATTAGGGATCTTGCTTTGAGATTCGTGATCTAATCCAAAAGTTCTCTTTTCAGAACATATTTTGAAAGGTTCTTAATAATTGAGGGAGAGAAACTTACCTGTTTGTAAGCGTCTCTTTATTGCTTATCCAAGGGCATGAATTTATGGTGGTGATGATTATGATGATTATTCAGATTTCGTGATTTAAGGATGAATCCACGAACCATGAACACTTGAGGCTCCTCGCCTGAGGATTTGGAAATTTTCCTAGTGGTTCCTCACTAGTAGGATTTGAATTTGCCTAGGGGTTCCTCGCCTATATGACTTTGAATTTGTCTAGTAGTTCCTCACTAGTAGGACTTGAATTTGCCTAGGGGTTCTTCGTATGTAGGACTTGAATTGGCCTAGGGGCTCATTGTATGTAGGACTTGAATTTACCTAAGGGCTCCTCGCCTGTAGGACTTGAATTTGCCTAGGGGCTCCTCACCTGTAGGACTTAAATTTGCCTAAGGGCTCCTCGCCTGTAGAACTTGAATTTGCCTAGTGGTTCCTCGTTAGTAGGATTTGAATTTGCTTAGGGGCTCCTCGCTTATAGGACTTGAATTTGTCTAGTGGCTCCTTGCCAGTATGACTTGAATTTGCTTAGGGGCTCCTCGCCTGTAGGATTTGAATTTGCCTAAGGACTTCTTGCCTGTAGGACTTGAATTTGCCTATGGGCTCCTCACATGTAGGACTTGAATTTACCTAGTGGTTCCTCACCAGTAGAACTTGAATTTGCTAAGGGGCTCCTCACCTATAGGACTTGAATTTGTCTATAGGCTCCTCGCCAGTAGGACTTTAGGAAGACTTCAAATAATGAATGCATTGACCATGAGTTATGTGATTTTTGAGGTTTCACTAACCTTTGTATGGTTTTTAGTTGACCAAAAACTATTTTCAAAAAATAGTTTTGAAATTAATTAAAACTGCTTGAAGATGGTTTTTTTTAGCTTATTATAAACAGTTTGAAAACTTGATTTTAAGTTGACCAAAAACTTTTGAAACTCGATCTGGAAACATGCATTCTTTGCATTAATGCATTTCAGACAATCAAAGTTCCTTTTCGAGGAATTATTTGAACAAAATGCTTGCAATTTTTCAAGAAATGCTTGAAATGATTGAAATGATCGTTTGGAAGACCTTCATTAGAAAGGATTTGTTTCAATCTATGAGCTTGGTCTTTTCTTTATTTGATTGAAAGGGGACTTGTTTGATATCTCTCAATTTTATCTCTCTTAACCAATCCTTAGGTGTTTGGAGATGTTCATAATGTATACAATCCAATTGATCCGATAAGGTCTTTTAAAAGGTTGTAATGTTGGCTTGATCAATGGCTATTCAAAGGATAAACATTTTGAGGTCAAGAAAAAGATTTCATCATATTTGACTTCGGTTCTATAAGTTAAGAACCTCGAGGACAAGACAAGATATTATTGCATACACTTATTTGAGTGATGACTTCTTGTCATAAAGTCATGTTTCTATTCTCAACATCCTAATCTGAAGAGTCTTTGGGGAGAGGTTGTATTGTGCGTATTGGGTAGGCTCAAAAGGCTCATTTGTTTGAATTTAGGATTTTTATGAAATTGGTGATCTTCTTGGCATCACCACCCTTTTCCTCTTTTGTTCACTAGGAATCTTTCTTTTATGAACATCAGAGTCCTTTAAACATTCATTACAATCTCTTTTCTTTCGCTCATTTTCTCTTGTTGTGATCTATGATCTTTCATGATCTTGACTTTGCTTTGTCATGATTTTTTTGTCATTTTGAGCTTTTTTTTGAACTCTTTTTTTCTTTCTCATTTTCCCAGGCATTTGGCCTTGCTTGCACACTGCTTTTTCATGCCCCTAATTCTTTTGCTTTTTACCTTTTTGAATTCTAAGAACTCTGTGTCATGCCCTTTTGTTTCTTATCTATTAAAGTGGATCATATGCTCATGCCCTAATGTGAAGCTATGATCACCAATTTTAGGGTTCTGAAATAAATATTCAAGCTCAATTAGGTTTTGTCAAAGGTAATATGTTTGGGTATAAGAAATGAAGTGCTCTTCTTCCTTTTGGGATATCTTTAGCTTTCATATGACTTCATCTGAAGTTATTACATAAAGATTGATGCGAGAGTATGCAATAAAATCTTTCTTGATCCTATTCTCTATAGTTGTCAATCACAAACCTCCTGATTTGCCCCAATATGGGGTGATTCTTAACAGGATTATTTTGAAATAACTTCTCCACTATGTTGGCTCAAATTTGGTTTGCAAGGGGTAAACATATGTTTGGGATAGTGAAATAACTGTCTTTCATCATTTCAATCCATATAATCATTGCGAGCATCCCCTATTTCCTTTGGATGAGTTTTTCTCACTCATTTCTCTATTTTGACTTTGAGTGTATAGAGGATGTGTTTGGATATGGCTTACCTTTCATCATTTGAAGGTCTTTCCATTCGATTTGATCCAAAATTTTTCTTTGAAATTTTTCAAAGCCTTTTGTCAAATTACCCCTTTTGAGGAAATTTTGATACTTAATGCATTCTTAAAGAAAGCGTGTTTTAAAACTTTTGATTTAAAATATTTTTGAGGTATTCTCCTTTTCAAAATAATCTGTTTTTTTTTCTCAGTCTTAGTGTCATTCCGCTTGGGGAAGAAAAAGTTAAATTTTCTCTTAGAAAGGCAACTTTTTTAATACATGCACTTACAATTTAAGGATATTTGTTTGATCAACTTACTAAGATCCCTCTTGTTTGCATGTTTTTCTTTGATTCTACTGGGGATTTTTCTTTTTGTTGCTCCCTTTTCTTTGTCTCCTTGAGGATGATAAAAAGAAAAGTACATTAGGGAACATTAATGGAAAATAGAATTGGAAGTGATACTTCTCTTTATTATTTGATAACTTCATTAGGGATTCTGAAACCTTTGACTAGTTCGGACTCCTTTTGCTTTCTTCTGCAAAATAGATAAACATGTTTATAAAATGCATGATATGTACATGTTCTAAAGTGACCCGAATCTTTTCTTAAATGTTCATCTTCATTTTATGGATAGAAAATCTTGACAGCATCTGCATTTATAGGATATGCCAATTCTGTTTCTGCTATATCTACAAGAATCAATGCTCCTCTAGAAAGAACTTTCTTGATAATATATGGAACCTCATAATTTGGAGTGAATTTGCCACGAGGATATGAATTGTTGAAGATGACTTTCCTCATTACTAAATCCTTTATTTTGAAATGCCTTGGCTTCACTTTTCGGTTAAAGGATTTAGCCGCTCGTCTTTGATAGGTTTGTCCATGGCATATAGCTCTTAATCTCTTTTCATCAATCATGTTGAGTTGTTCATATCTTTGTTGAATTTACTCAGCTTCTGAAAGCTTCAATTAGGATAGTATCCTTAATGAAAGAATTTCTGTTTCAACAAGTAGTAGTGCTTCCAGTTCATAAATCAAGGAAAACGGGGTTGCTCCAATTGATATTCGAATTGAAGTTCGGTATGTCATCAGAGCATACGGTAACCTTTCGTGCCAATTACGATAATTTTCAGCTATCTTGGCTAATATCTTCTTGATATTCTTATTTACCGCTTCAACTACTCCATTCATTTGTGGACGATATGGAGACAAGTTAAGATATCGGATGTGGAAGTGTTCGAGTAAATCATCCACAATCTTGTTATTTAGATTTGAGCCATTGTCCGTAATTATTACTTTTGGAACTCTATATCTAGCAATGATGTCCTACTTAATGAATCTTGTAATATTCTTGATAGTAACATTCGTGTAGGAGTTTGCTTCAATCCATTTAGTGAAATAGTCAATAGCAATCAGGATAAATCGGTGCCTATTTGAGGCCTTTGAGGTTGATTGGATCAATCATATCAATGCCCCATATTGAAAATGGCCATGGCTCAGACATTTGATGTAGCTCATTTGACGGTGCATTAATTTTGTCTCCATAAACTTGACATTGATGGCAACATCTCACATGTTGGATGCAATATGTTTCCATTGTCATCTAATAATATCCCAACCTCATAATCTTTCAGGCTAGAAGATGTCCATCATGTGCGGTCCACATTCACCTTCATGAATTTCTTTCATGATCTGTTCAGCTTCTGTAGCATCCACACATTTTAGTAGGGTTGAATCAAATAATTTCTTATAGAGGATTTGACTATTGAGGAAGAATTTGTTGGCTATCTTCCTTATAAATTTCTTGTCACATGGTTGGCTTCCTTCAGGAAATTCTCCTGATTGAAGATACCTTTTGATGTCATGATACCATGGTTCGTGGTGAAACTTTGCTTGAACCATCATGCAATGAGCTGGTTGTTCAAGAATATTGATTCTCAATGATTTTATATCCATACCATCTTCAGCTTGTAGTAATGATGACAAAATTGCAAGAGCATTGCAAAATGATTCTAAACTCTTAGGAGATAATCGAATGTTACTTTTCGAAGTTTTCTATCATCTCTTCTAAGTATCTGGGATAAGGAATTAGTTTGGTATCTCGAGTTTGCCATTCACTAGTTGTTTGCAATATGATGAGCATAGAATCTTCATATACTCGCAACCTCTTTATCTTCATTGAAAGGCTTAATTGTAAGCCGAGAATGCATGCTTCGTATTTAGCAACGTTATTGGTGCATGGAAATATCAGTTTCGTAGGTACCGGATAGTGTTGGCCTTTTGGAAAGATCAGTACTGCCCCAGTTCTTGATCCAGATAAGTTGATCGCACCATCAAAATACATGGTCCATTTATCGTCGACCAATGTCAATATATGACATCAAGTTGTTCTTCAGGATTAGCAATATTCTGTGAATTTTCTGCCAACATGTCTGTTATTGCTCGTCCTTTGACTGACTTTTGGGATGAACTTCTGATGTCAAATTCAGATAACAAGACTTGCCACTTTGCTAATTTCCCGACCAAGGAGGATTTATCAAGAAGGTACTTGATCAGATCATTCTCAGTCACTAGTAAAATTTGGTGATGAAGGGTGTATTGCCTTAATCAGTGTAATACCCAAATCAATGCAATACACGTCTTCTCAATTGCCGGGTAATTCATTTATGATGTTGTGAACTTCTTGCTCATGTAATAAATGGCTTGTTCTTTACCATCATTTGGTCTTCTTTGTACAAGCACCACTCCTAACGACTCATAATGAATTGTCAAATCTAATATCAGTGGAACCCCAAGGATTGGTGGCACTAGCACTGGTGGGCATACCGGATATTTTTTGATCTTGTCAAAGGCTTGTTATCATTTTGCATCCCACTTTACATTGGTATTTTTCTTTAACAATTTGAAGAATGGTTTAGTAATCTCAGAAAGCTGATAGATGAAACGGGTAATGTAATTTAATCCCCCCAATAGGCTTCTCACTTCTTTTACCATAGAAGGAGTCTTTAAGTCGTATATTGCCTTGATCTTGGAGGGATCTATTTCGATGCCCTTGCTACTGACCATAAATCCTAGCAATTTGCTAGATTTTGCCCCAAATACTCGTTGGGGTTCAGCCACAACTTATACTTTCTAAATCTTTCGAACAACTTGTGAAGCACCTCAACATGATTTTCTCCTTGTTTGGATTTTGCGATCATGTCATCTACATATACCTCGATTTCTTTGTGCATCATGTCATGGAACAAAGTTACCATTACCATTTGATATGTGGCACCAGCATTTTTTAAACCGAAAGATATCACCTTGTAACAAAACGGGCCCCATGGTGTTATGAAGGACGTCTTTGCCTTATCCTCTTTCTTCATGACGATTTGATTATATCTCGAGAAACCATCGATGAATGAAAATATTCGAACCCAGCAGTGCTATCCACTAATACATCGATATGTGAAAGCGAGAAATCATCTTTAGGGCTTGCTTTATTTAGGTCACGATAATCAACGCATACCCATACTCGACCGTCTTTCTTCATTACGGGTACTATGTTGGCAACCCATTCTGAATATGATACTACTTCAATGAAATCGACTTTGAGCAATTTCATCACTTCTTCTATTTTCTTTGCCAAGTCCAGTTTCGTTTGTCTCAATTTTTGCTTCTTTGGTGGAATACTTGGATCGATTGGCAAAGCATGTTCAACTATGCTCGGATCAAGGTCTGACATGTCAGCATAAGACCATGTGAATATATCTTGATATTCTTTGAGCAAATCTGTGATTCTTTCTATTTCTGTTGAGGGAAGATTTTCTCCAATCTTAACTTCTTTGAGATTATCTTTATCGCCCAGATTAATAGTGATCGTTTTCTCTAATGTGAGTGGCTTTGATTCTTCATGACGAATCCATTCCTTTCTGACCCATTCCTTATCCTCCTTATCCACTTCAATATCGCAAGTGATCTCTTTGGAAAGATTCAGGCCACATATGAACCTATTATGGATATGCGAATACTCATGCCTGACATGTAACAAACATGATTGGTAATTACATATGAAGTAAGTAACGCGCGTGATCCTATGAAAAACCTTTTGGAAATTCATTTTGAAATTTATTTTAAAAGAATATAAAGACAGAGCTAGTCCTCATATCATCAGACTTCGTTGCTCTTAAAATCATTTTCGCAATGAGGCGCAATATAGAAACCTAAAGCCTCAAGCTTCACGAATGAGGATAATGTTCATCATAGGTTTGATTTTGTTTCTACGTGTCCTTAACAAAACATTTGACCACTTTTATTGAATTGAAAAACGTGATTACATTTATATCAACAAGAATGTAAATTGCAACTGAACTAAAAATGCAAATGAAATAACAAGAAATTTGAAATTGTAATTGTCGCGACCTGCCCCTCGAGGGCCGAGCTCGGATGAGGCGGGTTTAGAGATAAGTGTTCATAAGATGGTTCATATGGCACTTTTTAAAATGATTTTACTGAAGTGTAAATATTTTGTTTAGCCATATAACTCATTGATCATGAACGTGGATTTTCCCTAAATCCATATCTCGCGTGACAGCGGATTGATTTTATTTTTTAAGGAGTCGCCACTAGCCTAGGTCGGAGGTCGGCTAGAATACCCAACCGAAACGCGGGAATTTCGTTTCGGTTTCTACGAAAACCAGAGATTAAAGGTTCGGGGACTAGCTTACGTTAATATTTCTATTAACGCCCTTTCGGTACCGCTAAACTTAACATGGTTGTTATCTAAATCGTCATGCATTTGCTTTTTACCATTGTCATGTCAAAGTCTTAGTCCACTATATGATCATGCATCTTGTTTTTGTATTTTCGTTTAAAATTCTAAACTAATCCTATCTTAGTCTAGAAAAGGAAAGAAACAATCAATTTGTATTGAAAGACATTTCGTAAAGTAAACACTCGAAATATTGAAAAGACGAGCTAATTCTAAGTACGAGAAAGAAGTAAAAAGGTGAAAACCCGCAACTCGTCGGGTGTTTATTACAACACAAATTGAAAACCCGAGACATGATCGGGAATGAATGAATTAAGTACAAATTGAAACCGGATTGGACATCGGTTTGGAACCATCATCGAATGAGTACAAATTGAGACCGGATTGGACATCGGTCAATCTCCTTGACTTTTTAACTTCGGATTTTTCTTCCTTGGACCGCATACCGGGTGTCGATGTTTACATCCATAACATTCATTCATGACGAATGACATATAAAAAAAACAATGATGCAAACAAATCATTGAATTAAACACGGGCCTCGGGATCGGCCTTTGTTTTTCATGCGTTTCGATTTATCACCCATCTAATCACCTAACATTGTTTGATTAATGGTTAATGATAATGAGCTACCATTTGCATTCACAAAACGGCAACTCATATCAATTAACCTCTAAAGTCGGGTTCTAGTGACCATGAATGGGCTACCCGCCGAACATGCACCGGGCCTAACATTCATCTAACAAACACATGCATGATGATAGATAAGCATGCATTCAAGCCCATGGGCCTTGTTTCAAATCCAATTAAACAATGAGAAGTGGGCTTTATAAAAAAGACCACTTATTCAATTAAAGCCTAATTCGGATTGCTTCTGTTTAAGAATGATTAACTATCCTAATGACGTCCAAATGAAGTGGTTCAGGTGTCATTAGAAAGCTTATGACATGAGGATCAAAAGTCATGAAGACCATTTTTTCTAAATCCTAGCCAATTTTTCCGAAAATAATAAATTAAATTTCAGTGACAGGCTGGACTCGGTTCAGTTATGAGTTTCAAAACAAAGGCGGGAAAAATAACAAACCTTATCAAAACAGTGCGAAAATTTTTGTACCGTTAGGATTTCCTGTGTGCAACAACTTTCATGTTTTGAGTTTTTACTAAAAAGCCTTCCAAATTTTTATAAAATTCGATTTTAGCGAGGGACTCAATTGCAAATGGAATTTTAACCCGAGAAGACTTTTCAAGCAAATTGACCCCCCAAAAATTGCAATTAGGTCCTCAAAATTTTCAGTTGACATAATGAGACCCCAATGATCAACTTTGTAGTTTTGATATTTTGCAAAAAAGGACTCTAACTTTATCAAATTCGGAGAAACATCTTTTGAACTCCAAAGGAATGAAAATCAGATCTGGACACAGATTCTGATCAAATCGTGAAAATTCCTTTTGAAAATTCAAATGATCTCTGATTTTGATGAAATTAGTGTCAATAGAAAGATCTCGATCTCAGGAAGAATTTTCGTGAAGAAAATTTTTTCATATCTCGAACACACGAATTTATGAAAATCGAAGAACACACAAAGGTCGACTGAAATCAGCATGATACCAGATTCACATGCATATGACGTTGCAAATCGTACTAGGCTAACATGCTTAGAATTTTATGAAAATTTTACAGTGAACAGATCAAGATGTGTTCTACAACTCTCATGAAGGAAGTGTTTCCACAAAATGATTGTAGAAAATCATAAAATTCATCGAACAGCACAACGTCAGTCAGGGAATCATCAGAACAGACTTAAACAACAAATTACAGATTCTGATCCTGACTTCTAGAAGTGTTTTGACATAGCAAATCAAGTCCGATCGAGGCATATGATATATCAAATCGAAGCTTAAGACGAGTTCTACGACTCTCTAGTTTATCATTTCATCAGATTTCGACGTTAGCAAGCTCAAAATAGCATCTCAAGCCAACAGGTTTCACTGAACACGAATTTACAGAATTGAGTTCAAGTGTTCTTACCTTGTCTCACAATGATCCAACGCTCAAGCGAGCGATCCGGCCTCCGTATTCTGATCTGGAATAGCACGGAGAGACCTCGGAAAGCTCGACCAATCTACGATAACGGATTACAAGAGATAATGTGAGAATCGACTCGTTTTCACACAAATAAACGAATCAGCAAAAATCAAGTTTAAGATATAATCCGGTGGCCGTTTGACGAAAGGCCGGCCACCACAGCAACTTGAGGACGCCGAGGGATGTAGTCGGAGGGGCTGGATCGCCGGAGGAGGTCGTCGGAGAGGCAGTTCAGCCGATTGAACCGGCTGAACAAGTCACCGGCAGGATTGCCGGTGATGCTGCCGAGGGAGAAAAGCCGCCGGAGGAAGGTGCTCCGGCCACCAGCTGAGGTGGCTGGTGTTGCGACCAGCCTTGTGCCGCCGTGGGGGACGCCGGTGTGGCGGTGGCTCGCCGGAAAGGGGCCGGAAGGCCGGCGGCCGAGAGGGAGTGGCGAGAGAGAGGGCTGATCGTGAGAGAGAGAGAGAGAGAGAGAGAGAGAGAGAGAGAGAGAGAGAGAGAGAGAGAGAGAGAGAGATTCAGATCTGAAAATGATTATCCCCCTTCAACTTTGAATTCTAGCCCTTAGATTGATCAAATGGTCCAAAATGCATCCTTAATGATTAAGAATATTCCTTAGAGGCTAAGGATTGATGACATGGCATTATGGATGGACATGATCAATTCTAAATGAATGGCCATGATTGATTTGCTAATCCCCTAATTAATTTGCTTAATCCTTGAAGAAGGGCATTTTTGTCTTTCTTAATTAAGGGCATTTTTGTCATTTTGATTAAGGGCATTTTTGTCATTTTTGCACTTAAGAGGATGTGACTGATCTTGGTTGGTCCGACCGGATTATCGATCATCAAAATTTTCGATCGGAAAATGACTAGTCTGATCGGATCAGTTCAATTTGAATTAAACCGATTTGAGTCAATTAGCTCTGAATTTGGGTAATTGCATGACCGAGCTAGACTAACAAGTTTAATTGAAGTCTAATTAACCAAATTGAGTCCCAATTCATCAAATTGAATATTAGTCTAGAGTGGGTCAAGTTGAATTGCACTAATTAGACCAATCACTCTTAGACTTCCTAATCATTGGATCACTAAATTGATCAAATTGACCCAAATTCATGTGAATCCTCCAAAATTGATTTTGAATTTGGATTTCATATAAGAAATTAGGCTCATTCGTGTCTCAATTGCACACATCATGAAGAATCGATCAAAATCACTGATTAGGGCTAAAATTGGGGGTTTTTGTGTTTGGCTTGGAATCACAAAATTGGTTCAAAAATTGGATATAAAATGACCTCTAGATCAAATGTCGTGAAGAAAACTAATCTAAAAAAAGACTAGAAATGAAGTAATTTCATTTTTGGCCGATTTGAATCAACTTCCGTAATTTGGGAAAAAGTTGATTCAAAATCGATTTTTGTAAAATTTCTAATGCCAAAGGTAAATTAAAAGTAAAATAAGATGATTTGTTGATTTTTGAATTTTTCAATTTTTTTGGTCAAAGGTTTGACCAAAAGTCAAACCCTAGTTGACTTTTCACTAGGAGCTTGATTTTATGATCAAATCTTTGAATTTTTCTAAAATTTCCACTTCTAAAGTGAAATTGGACTTGAAAGGAATCTTTTATGCAAAAAGCCCCAATTTGACCTGGGGTTGACTTTTGGTCAAAGGGTTGACCAAAAAGTCAACGCCAAAGTCAACCATTTGACTTTTTGGGTTTTTGTATGAAATGAATAGAAAATCACTTATAAAAGCTAAACCAACAGACAGAATTAAAAAACGACACTTTTTGTTCAAGAAACAGGCTCCGTCGCGATCGGAAACCATAATTTCGAATTTTTATTTTTAATGACGCATCGGCTAAAAATTAGGTGTCAACAGTAATTAACAAAATGCAATGTAAAAGGCTAATAGCAAAAGTTCAAGAGAATCTTCATACTCCAGTGCGTAGGTATCTTCTGCTTCGGTTATGATAACGTTGATGGTATTCTCTTCGAATAAACCAGGCAGAACAGATTCTTCCTTTGCATGTAAGTCTCCCTGTCGCGCCGCGTTTTTGGGGGTTTTTTCGGGATTTGCGCGCTAAGGAGGTATTTTCGTATAAGGATCTCTCGCATACCATACCTCACGTGATAGTAGAAGGTAATTTCTAAATTTGTGATTTTGGAGTCGCCACTAGTCATTATTGATAGGTAGACTAGAAACCTAATTGAGGTACGAGAGAATACCATGATTCTATGAACCAGAGATTCTGAGTGCGGGGACTTGATTACGTTATTGATCCCAAATTGAGATCTTTAACGCCCTTTCGGTACCTAAGAATAATATGATGTCTAACGTGTCATGCGAATTTCCGAGACTTACCCACTAATTCTATCCGTTCTAATCGCAGGAAAGACTAAACAAGTATTAAATGCACAATCAAAATCAATCAAGCCAATCAATCCTAAGTGGTCTCTAAAATAAAAATCAATCAAAACACTCAAATCCTAATGAAGCTCTAATAGCTTGTTCATTTCATGATTTACACATTTTAGGGTTTTAGAGTTTTTTAGGGGTTATAACCCCTGAATTTGAAATTTTCTAAAAATGCCACTTGGGCACTTCCGAAAATTTAAATTTCACTTTTTATGACTGGCCATGATGATTTTGGACCTTTCTGTGAATTTTCAAATTTTTTGAATTTTTGAATTTTTGAATTTTTTTTCGAAAAAATTTTTAACCGAGAATTGATTTTTTTATGGTTTTCGGAAAATTTTTATGAATTTTCCAATTTTTCAATTTTTTTATTGATTTTCCAAATTTTTTATTTATATTTTCTGAATTTTCGGAATTTTTGTGAATTTTTTGAAAATTTTGGATTTTTATGAATTTTCTACTTTTTTGTGAATTTTTTTGAATTTTCTATTATTTTTTGAATTTTATGAAAATTTCTAATTTTCTGATTTTCTAAAAAAATTTCTAACCTTTTTTGTGATTTTTTTTATTTTTTATAATTTTCTGATTTTTTTATATTTTTTTAGAAATTTTTTTTAAATTTTCCCGCTGGGGAAACGAACCGGACCAGCTCGGTTCGACCTGGTTCGGCTTGGTTGAACTGGGCATCGCCCGGTTCCGATCGCCGGTCACCCCTTTCGATGAACCCAATGCTGAAACGGCGTCGTATTGGGTCTTTTTTCATTGAGGCATTTTTATAAATAGGTGGTGTGCACAATTCCCAGTTCAAGGTTTTCGAGGTAGTGGCTTTGGATTAGAATCCGGCGACCTTCCGATAACTGTCTCCCCATTCCGCTTGTACCATCCTCGAGTTCACATGTTCTAATATCAATCTAGCCCAATTAGATTGTCGTCGGATGCTCGCCGGCCGGCTAAAACTCAGTCCAAAAACTCTAACCTTCCCTGGCTAAAACTCGCATTTTTCAGAACCTAAATGATTATCCTACTCGTTCTAGCCGTCTATATCGATTCCAATCAGCATCAAATCATCAAACAAAGTTGAAAGGAAGCCTACTTGGATGACCTATGGTCACGGTGACGCTCCGACGAGGCTTCGGGTTTTCTGGCAAGGGGGTTTAATGCACGGCCGACTCGGTTTGTGCATTTTTAACCGTTCAAAGTGCCAACAAATGATGAAAATGAAGTCAGAATATGTTTTGAGCATCAATCATCACAAAAATCACGAAGAAACACAC
This sequence comes from Syzygium jambos, assembly GCA_031216235.1. Classification (NCBI taxonomy): domain Eukaryota; kingdom Viridiplantae; phylum Streptophyta; class Magnoliopsida; order Myrtales; family Myrtaceae; genus Syzygium; species Syzygium jambos. The sequence goes on from CM062226.1 coordinate 21,929,520, forward strand.
AAGTTTGAGCTAAAACACATTGTGAAAATTATGAAAAACCATGATCGCGAAGGAATTTTACCTGTGTCGTTCCATGGTCAAACGAAATTGTTGAACTAATCTACGCCCCAAGGATTGTTCCCTGACACTTATACTTCCTCCCGGTGTTCTTGGATTCGCCGGAACAGGTCATAAGGCGCCGAAAAATGCCCGGTTTCAGGTCTTGGTGATCAACCGATTGCCGGTTGTATCAGGTGAGGAAGTTTGCTGCCTGAGTCGATTTACCGGCGCTTTTCCAGCCGGAAAAGCGCCGATCGCTTGGCTAGGGGAACCTCAACTCACGTTCTCTCTAGTTTTCTCTCTTTTCTCCTTGTTTCTCTCTCCTCTCTCTCTTTATAATTTCGTCGAACAGCTTCCCCCCTCAGTTTTCTCTGTTTTTTGTTGATTAATTCCCGCCCAAATTCAGTTGGAACCGACTTGTAATCGTTTGGGGATGATCATCTAGTGCTAGCTGGATATTTTCCAGCTGGCACAATCGATTAAAATGTGCTGAATAACTGGAAATGATCGGTAAAGTTTTGGGTTTGAGTCGGTTTTTTGGTTTTTGTGCACATGTTGGAAATCTGGGTGAAGAAGATGACCTACCCAAGTCGAGTCGAATTGACCCAACTGACCCGGTAAACCCGGATAGGTCTAAATTCGTCAATTCAACCCAATTTTGACCCAATTTTCCAAATTTAACCCCAAAATTGAATTTCCCATCATATTCTGAACCAAAATGTATAATTTGCCCCAATTTTATTAAAATTATGTCCAAGATTTTCTCATTTTTATATTCGGGTTAATAGGGTTTTGTTCAATTTGATGTCCTAATCACCTGATTAAGGAAAATTGATGTCAAAATTGAATTACCCGCATTTGTTTAACCCTAGAAATGATGTCTCACATTTCGACAATTTCATATTGGGCATGATTCCCAATTTGGGTTCAAAATTCTTAATTTTCAATCAAATTTTGGGGATTTTTGATTTTTATGTCAAATTGTATAATTGGACCGACCATTATACAATTCAAGATCCCAGAATCAATTGTTACGAAGATACTATGACTTAAAAATGACTAGAAAAAATTTAATTTCATTTTTGGTTCAATTCAAGTTTAATTTTGCTCAATTTTGGGAAAAACATATACCCGATTGAGGTTTTTCAAAATTGACAATGTATTCATCAAATTGGATTTAAAATAAGACTAATGATTATTTTTATGGAATTTTCTGATTCCATTTACTATTTTTCTTGATTTTCTCACGTATTTTGACTAAAAGAAATTAAAAAAACTGCAGAAAAATGTTAAAAAATTATGTTTTGGTTTAGAAATAGGTTTCTAGGCTTGGCCAAGATTCCTAGATCTAATTTTGAAATTTTTAAAAATATAAAAAAAATGAGCTAAAAATTAAGTGTCAACAGCTTATTCTTAAAGTAGTTGGAAGGTCGAGAAAAAGTTTTCTCAATGTGGATATGCTGATAATGAAGCTCTTTAGCTTTGCCCCTCAATATAGATGGATTAATGATGCAATCACTTTGGCCTCTACAGCTTCCATGATTCTTTCGACCTCGGCCTTGCCTCTATAGTGATTTTTGGAGCTATCTGGAGTATAACCTACTCTGTGTTTCATTCTTGTAGCAAGCAAAGTGATAGGTTCTTTGATTTCTTGGGATTTCAATCCAAGACCATTATCGAAAGTAAATCCATACTGGCATAACACCCTTCTAGATATAATGGATGATGTTGAGAATTCCGGAGAGTTTATGATGCAACCAGCAGGAATTTGCACCATTGAAATCATTTCAAATGAATGATAACTTGGTTCTTCTTTCACTTCGGGTTCAACATACAGTATTACACTCTATTTGTAAATGGCAAAATCCATCTCCCCATGTACGGTGATCATCTTGCCATTAATGACGCACCTGACCTTTTGATGGAGACTTGAAGCAATGGCATCGGCCATATGAATCCAAGGTCTTCCGAGTAACAAGTTGAAAGTCCTCGGAATATCCACTACTTGGAAGTCAATCAGGAAAGGCATAGGGCCTATGTTCAACTCGAGGTCGATATCGCCAATAACGTCTTTCTTCATTCCATCAAACAAACGCACAATTACCTTAGAAGGTTTGATGAGCTCTTCGCTAATCCTTAAGCGATGCAGTGTGCTTAGTGGACACAAATTAATTGCCAAACCATTATCAATCAGCACACGTGACACCTTATTGCCTCGGCATTTGACGACAATATACATAGCCTTATTATGGGAACGCCCATCAATTAGGAAATCTTCATCAGAGAAGGCAATTTGATCTTTCAGAAGAATAGTGCCAGCAAAGTCTTCTAATTATACTTCATTAATTGTCTCCGAGATGTGCACTTCATTGAAAAGCTTCATAAGCACCATTTTGTGGCTTTCTGAAGTCTTGAAGAGATCCAATAGAGAAATCTATATCGGCATCTTTCTTAACTGTTCAATTATCTCAAATTCGCTTGTCTTCATGACTGAGAGCAATTATTTGACATCTTCTTCGGTTACTCCTTTCTTTTTGTGCTCACATTCTTTCGGGACATTGCATCTTCCTGATCGGGTTATGACATCAACTTCTTTGAGAGAGTAATCCTAAGGTACACACCTAGTATCGAACTTTTCTTTTAGAGGGAGAGTAATAATCATAGGCTGTGTTTCTTCTTCTTCAATCCTTAGTTAAACAACGGGAAGTTGGATAGTGATCGGTTTGACATGACCTTCCTCCTTCTTATATTTATCTACCTTATCAAGTTTGATAAAAAATGGTGTAATCATGGATATCATACTTCTATTGGTTTCGTCAGCATCCATTCCACCCCGACCATCAGGTGTGATTATTTTGTTCTTGAATGCCTATGGAGGGGGTGTATATTTGACACGATAATTATATCGGCCACTATCTTGACCCAGAAAATCGATAACTTCATCTTGTTTTCGTGCTTTTTGAGCAAATTGCCTATCACCTCGGCGAATCTTTTTCTGCTTTTCCTCTTCTCGATCTTCATTTTCTTCGAGATTTAGTTGACTGATTGGGACCTCGTCCATGCCACCCTATCCGTCCGGTATAATGTCTTCATTTTTGAACCCTCATGGTGGTGGAGTATATTTGACACGATAATTGTATTTATCGCTGTCTTGACCGAGTAAGTCTATGGTTTCGCCTTTTCTGGATGATTTTTGGGTAAAACGCCTTTCACCTTGTCGGACTTTTTCTTTCTCCTTTTCATCCAATTTGTTTCATCTTGGAGCATTTTCTTCTTAGATAGGGCTTTCTCCTTAGGGTTGATTTCATCATCCATACCACCCCAGTCATTAGGCACAATTACTTCATTTTTGAAAGCCCATGGTAATGGGGTATATTTCACTTGGAAGTTATATTTTCTGGAGTCTTCTCCCAAATTGTCTACAATCTCGCCTTTTAGGAGTGCTTATTGACGAAAGCGGGCATCTCCTAAATGATAAGTTTTAATCTTGACCTCATATTGATTTTCATCGTCAGACTTGTCATTGTTTCTTCATCCTTGATCACGTTTATTGTATTGTGCTCAGGAAGAGGATTCTAATATACATTTGGCTCGGGCTCTTGAAAGTTCAATATCTTCTTATCAATGAGCTGTCGAACCTTGTACTTTAGAGTGGGACAATTATCTACATTATGTCCCCTTTCTCCCATGTGATATGTGCAGGTTTTTGATTTATCGTACCAAGGAAATCTCGCAGGATTGTCTCTCGGTACTTCTTTGGCCACCAAATGTCTTTCTAGAAGCATTGGTAATAGCTTTGACAAGGGTCGGGGCAACGGTGTGTATTGCCTCACGGGCATTTTATTTGGCTCGAACTGCCTTGGGTTTTTCCAAGCAACATTTGATTGCTTTGTAAATGATGCTTGATGAGTATTTGGGCTAGACACTATAGTCACTTCTCGGATGAGCTCTTTGTCTTTTTTCTTGGGGTAAGGCCTTCGTGCTGCTGTTTATAGGGATCCCTATTCAATTCTTTCACATACTTTTACTAACATGGTGAATGTTTGACAGCCTGATACATGAAGCTTGTCATAATACTCAATTAACAATGATTTTAGAAAGAGCTCAATGAGCTCATCTTCACTTATGGCGGGCTTTACTTGTGAGGTAACAGCTTTCCATCTTTGAGCATAGGCTTTGAACCCTTCATTCTTCTGTTTCTTGGTTCTGACGAGATCTTCTCTAGTTGAAAGTACTTCAACATTAAACTTATACTGGCGAAAGAATTCTCTTGCCAAGTGATCCCATTTAGTGAAGTCTTTTATGTCGAGGGCTGTTTACCATGCAAGGGCCACTCCTCTCAAACTATCTTGAAATGTGCTAATAAAAAGTGGCGTTTTATCTAAATATCTCACCATCTTACGAAGATAATACTTCAAATAGCTTTTGGGTCAACCGGTATCATCATACTTGCTCACGAACTCTGGTTCTTTATAATTTTCTGGAGCAATCACCTTCGCATATAGCGAGAACTTGTCGAACCTTTGAAGTTCATAGCCTTGACTTGCTAAACATTCTTCAATTTTGGCCAATCTCTTGGCCTCTTTTTTATCATTTGTTTTGGACGTCTTTTTGATTTGATCATCCACTTCCAAATTTACCACCTCAAGTATAGTTTTTGGAGGATTTTCTTGAACCGGTTCTTTGTTTCTGACTGGTTCTTCAATTGATGTTTCAGTAGTGTTTGAAGTTCCATCATTTGGAATAGCAGGATACTGTCCATGGGATATAAGAATAAAAGCCTTCATTTCTGCCAACATTGTAGCCATTTTGGTCATTTGATTCTCGACTTCAGCTAGTCGAGCACAAGTTTCTTCTTCTGCCATTCTAACTTGTAAGCGAGTCCAAGGTTTTTTACCTTCCATTGCAAAACAACCTGTTGTCGAAAAAGACTTGGTATTAGCATAGTAAAATGATCATGAAACCCTACATTTTTTTAATTGTATGGTTTTATGAGATTGTCAAGGATAAGAATTTTCATACAAGCCTTAGTCTTGTATAAAATTTTACAATAATATTTTTCTCAAGGAATCATACAATTTAAAGAATTGTAATCCATGGTGATTCTTTAAAAAACATACTTTGTAACTTCATTAAGCAATTGTTTCAATTTTGAAAATTTTTATTACAATGCTATTCGCCAAAATAGGGGAATACTAGCTTAAACAAGTCTAGGCTTCTTTCTAGCTAAGGTAGTTTCAGCTTCTTCATGTTCCTTGACTCGCGTTTCCCATTCTTCCACATCGATTACAACCTCCTCAGGAACATATGGCTCTACACCTGGCGTACTTGGCATAATATACTCTGAGATATACGGCTCATCGGAATGAGTAGTAACACTCAAGGGTACATAGGGTTCGACATCGATTGGTCGCTTAGCCTTCAACCACTTTATATACTCGTTGGACGCCGAAAAGAGCTTCATTTCTCCTTCCAAATCTTCAGGCTATTGAACTATTTGCTTGGTTGATTTCTTCAAGGAATTTACAATCCCATCAATCCTTGTTCGCGGCTCTTTTCTTTCCCTTTTCGATAGGGTTTTTGTGGTATTTCAAATGTGAACTCCTTAGGATGCCAAATAGGTGGAATTTGTTGAACCATTCCAAATTATTGTATGACTCTTAGTGGACAATAAGCAGTTCCGCCGCTCAATCCTAGCACATACACCAAATTGCCGTCTTGGGTAGTAATTTGAGCTTTCGCTATCTTCGGCATTGAATTCTCCTTTAAAACTGATCAGAAGTTAATGCTCTAATGAAGTTTGCCAACTCATGAAAAGAGTATTTTGGTATTTTATCTTGGAGTTTCAAATACTTCTCAATAGGGTTGGTAGACGAGTCGATCTCTCGAATGCGCATATAACGTTCTCAAGGTCGAATATGAGAAATAAACCACATAGAAAGTAATCCAGCTGAAGCTTGCAGTATACCCTTTTGCTGATTTTGGTATTTGTTCAATGAAATGATGGTCTCCACCAAGAGCATATTGGAGAAGTCCCATTTTAGGCAAGCTTGCCTAGCAATTATCGCAATGAGAGGATTTAATCCGGTACTTGATACGGGGAATAAGACGAATCCGAAGAAGGTAAGAATAAAAACCCTCTCGGAAGTATTTTCCATTTCCTTCGGTAACTTGGAGTAATTAGCTATCAAGTAAGATAGAGGAAATCTCCCGGTATTTGACTTAATTAACTTTTCCACTTGAAGGGTTTTCAAGTTTAAGAATTTAGCTATAACACTTGTAGGTTTTAATCCAATTGGGGGCTCAACGGTTCTTAACTCGAAATCAATCTTAATGGTTGCCTTATAGTCTTCTAGTGTAGGTACCATCTTGTACTCACCCAATTAAAATGTGGCAGTGGTAACTTTCCAGAAATGGGATAATGCTTGGATTAAGCTCACTTGGTACTCCAGGTTGATGAGCTTGAATAAATACCCGAGCCTTTCCCTTACGTATACTTTATGTCCTTTGTCATGTTTGCCCACCATGCCAAAACCTCTTTCCTTGGAATATGAATGACTTGTATGTCTAGTTTCCCCATTTCGATCTAAAGCATGTAAAAGAAATTGATTACTATTCACCATGGATTACCAATTGATTTTAATGCCTCCATTTCAATTATATGTCTTTTTAAGGTAAGACGGAGGTAAAATATACTTGCATGCCCGGAAAGTAACGCAAATGTCATTTTGAATCCGTTTGGACCTTAAAAGAGCATATATTTGAGATCATGGATAAATTCAATGTGTGATGTAAATGCCCATTCTATCATACTCCATTTAAACCATAAAGTCCTAAATTAATTATGGTTTACAACTTCGAATACATTGAAATGAACAAATAAGTACCTAAATTACATGGAACATCCGACATGGACCTACACATTTGATCTAAAAATGAAAGAATGGTCAAATGGAGTATGATGCCCTAATCATGCATTCTAATATGAAAGAGCATTTAGATCAAGTATTGAATGTCATTTAGGCATTTTTTTTGAAAATGTGCCAACTAACATGCATAATTGTTAAAGAATGGAATGGAACGATATTTTCTTGCCAAGACATTTTTGTTTGATTTTAGGTCTACCAACCACAAAGATAAGCGAATGCAACTAGTGAAGTTTTAATGTCTAAAAGGGTAGGATATGCTAAAGGCTTAAGGTTACCACCTTAACGGACAAGAGATCCCATTCCAATAGGCAATCGGCCCAAAGTAATAGAATATTATTCTATGTCGGTGATCGGTATTGCATTTAAACGATCTCATGAGCAATCGGCTCATAGTATCGCCTAAACACATACCTCTTAAGGATAATCCTAAATGTAGCCGGGGTTGGGCCACGGGTGGTGTGTGCTAATGGTATAGTGCTAAAGCAATTTAAAGACATGCATAGCAATTAATAACCAAATAGCATTACTAAAATTCATTCAATTCACATTTAATCCCAACACTATCCTGCAAAATAAGGGTTAATAAAGACTACACCCCTTATACCACCTGCCTGCGAAACCATTTAATACTATCGTTAGCGGAATATACCTGGGATCCTTGCAAGCACAAAACACATACATATCGTTCTATCTAGGCTTAAGTCCACTTAGAAAAAGTAAATCCCTATCGGAGTCGATAAGCCTATTACGCTGCACTTCTTTTTTTGGACTTTCGGGATTTGCGCTAAGTAGGTATTCTGTGTAAAGGTCTCTCCCAGACCATACCTCACTTGACAGCAGATAATAATTTCCTATTTGGTCTAAGTTTTTGATTTTGGAGTTGTCACTGGTCATTATTGGTAGGTAGACTAGAAACTTAATCGGCGTATGAGAGAAATACTACGATTCTACAAATTAGAGATTTTGAGTACGGGGACTTGATTACGTTAATGATTCTAAATCGAGAACCCTAACGTCTTTCGGTATCTAAGAACGATACGATGTCTAACGTGTCATGCAAGCTTTCGAGGTTTACCCACTAATTCTATTTATTCTAATCGTAGAAAAATCAATCAAGAATTAAATGCACAATTAATACCAATCAAATCAATCAATCCTAAATGGTCTCTAAAAATGAAAATCAATCAAAACATTCAAGCCCTAATGAAGCTCTAGAAGCTTATCTATTTCATGATTTGCATTTTTTTAGGATTTTAGGGTTTTTTAGGGGTTATAACCCCCAAATTTGAGATTTTCTAAAAATGCCACTTGGACACTTTCAAAAACTCAAATTTCACTTTCTAAGGCTGGCCATAGTGTTTTTGAACCATTTTGTGAATTTTTGAAATTTTTGATTTTGTTTTCTTTTTTTCAAAAATTGAATTTCTGAGAATTTCATTAATTGAGAATTGATTTTTATGATTTTCCGAAAATTTTCATGAATTTTCCAATTTTTGAATTTTTTTTGAATTTTTCTAAATTTTTACATTTTTTATTTGTATTTTTTGAATTTTTATGAATTTTCTGAAATTTTTTGAATTTTTATGAATTTTTTGAAATTTTTTGAATTTTTATGAATTTTATAATTTTTTTATTTTTTTGTGAATTTTCTATTTTTGTGAATTTTTTTTTATTTTTTTATGAATTTTTAGTGATTTTTTTCAATTTTTTATAATTATTTTTTTAGATATTTATTTATTTATTTTTTAAAATCTCCGGTCAGGAAAATGAATTGGACTATCCTGGTTCAACCTGGGTTGGCTTAGCCGTACAGGGTGTCGCCGGAGCCGGCGTCGGTCGTCTTCTCCGGCGGGAAACAACGCCAACTCGATGTCGTTTCTGGCTTGTTTCTCTTTGGCATTTTGCTAAACATCTGGTGGGCGTGATTCTGGGTTGGACATTCTTGAAGCCGTCGGTTTCAACTCACTGTTGATGAGCCTCTGGCAACCTTTTTGATTGATTTTTGGTTCTGTCTCAAGTTCATATTACCATCTTCCATTATCCGCCCATTGATTCATCACCAGACCTTCACCAGCCGACAAAAAGCCAATCCAAATAACCTAGCCTACAAACTATCCTAAGCAAGATTTTCCAGAACACTAATCCTAATACTAACCGCCCTAACCATCTAAATCGGTTTTAACGATTATCAAAACATTAAGCTAGTGATCAAAGAAGACTGACATGAGTGGCCTACGGCCATGGCGACACTCCGGCTAGGACCTCCGAGCTTCGATGAAGTGGTTTTCATGCATGGCCGACTTGATTTGTGCAAGTTTTACACCCCAAATGCAATGAAACAACACACATAATGATTAGAAACTCTCAACAAATTCAGATTTGCAAAGAAATTACATGATTAGCAAAGTTTCAGTTCAAAGTCATTTTTCTGGAATTCTGGAAAAATAATGTTGAAGACCGAACTTTACCTGTTTCGAAAGTGAACCAAATGATTCTCCCGAGCTTATCTGTGGCTATGGGGATGTTCTCCAACGCCTAGACTATTGAACAGTGGTCTCCACTTCACCGGAGAGTCCCTGGATTGATCGACCGAAGCACCGTTTTAGGCCTTCACGGTAGGCTCAGTTGCAGGTTTGCCGGTGAGGATACTCATCGACGAGACCTATTTGCCAATGCTTTCCTGGTCGGAAAAGCGCCGATCGATAGGCCTCAGGGAGTCTAAACTCACTCTCTCACTAGTTTTCTCTCTTTCGCGCCTGTTTCTCTCTCTTCTCTCTCTCTAGCAATTCGTCGAACACCTTCTCTGTTCAATGTTCAGTTTTTCTTCGTCTTTGTTCATTGATTTTTCCCGCCCAAAGTTCGTTCCAACGATTTTCGATCGGTTAGAACGAATATCTGGTGCCAGCTGAAGATTCTCCGGCTGGCCATCTTAATTTTCACGTGCTCATTTGCTTAAGGTAAGTCGGCAAAGTCCCGGGCACGAGCTGGAATTTTCCTGGGTTTTATTGCATTCTGGCCAGGTCGGGCAAAGAAGACGGGTCGTCGGGTTGACCTGGTCGACCCAGCAGACCCGGTTTTGATTAAAAACTCAAATTGAGCTTAATTTCGATCAAGTTTTTCAAATTAAATCCCAAAATTGAATTCCCCATCACATTTTAAACCCAAATATGTGATTTTCCCCAATTTTTGTTGAAATCATGTCTAAGATTTTTAAATTTTTGTATACGGGTTATCAAGATTTTATTCAATTCGATGTCTTAATGACCTGATTAGGAAAAATTAGTGCCAAAATTGAATTACCACATATGATTAACCCTAGAATTGATGGTCTCATGGTTCGGAAATTTTATATTGGGCATGATTCCCAATTTGGGCTCAAAATTCTTAATTTTCAATTGAATTTTGGGGTTTTTTGATTTCTTTAACAAATTGTGCAATTGGACTGACCATTATGTAATTCAAGGTTCCAGAATCATTTGTTGTGAAGACACTATAACTTAAAAATGACTAGAAAAGATATAATTGCATTTTTAGTTCAATTCGAGTATGATTTGGCCCAATTTTGGAAAAAAACACATACCCGATAGAGATTTTTCAAAATTAATGATATATTAATGAAATTGGATTTAAAAGAAGACTAATGACTATTTTTATGGAATTTTCTGATTCCATTTGCTATTTTTCTTGATTTTCTCACTTATTTTGACTAAAAGAAATTATGGAAAAATGCAGAAAAATGCTAAAAAATTTATTTTTGGTTTACAAGTAGGTTTCTAGGCTTGGCCAAGATTCCTAGTCCTAATTTTGAGATTTTTGAAAATATGAAAAAAAAATGAGCTAAAAATCAGTTGTAAACAGTCTAGAAACCTGCTTCTAAACCAAAAATAAACTTTTAGCATTTTCCTGCATTTTCTTTTAATTTATTTTAGTCAAAATAAGTGAGAAAATCAAGAAAAATATCAAATGGAATTATAAAATTCCATAAAAATAGTCATTAGTCTTCTTTTAAATCCAATTTCCTTAATGCATCATCAATTTTGAAAAATTTCAATCGGGTATATGTTTTTCCCAAAATTGATTAAAATCAAACCCGAATTGAATCGAAAATGCAATTAAATCTTTTCTAGTCATTTTTAAGTTATAGTGTCTTCGCAACAAATAATTATGGGACCTTGAATTACACAATGGTCGGTCCAATTGCACAATTTGTCAAAGAAATCAGAAAAACCCCAAAATTCAATTAAAAATTAGAAATTTTGAGTCCAAATTGGGAATTGTGCCCAATACGAAATTGTTGAATCATGAGACCATCATTTCTAGGGTTAATCTAATGTTGGTAATTCAATTTTGGCACTAATTTTGTCCAATCAGATCATTTGGACATCGAATTGAACAAAACCCCAATTACTTGATTACAAAAAGTTAAAAATCTAGGACGTGATTTTGTCAAAAATGGGGAAAAATTACCTATTTGGGTTCAAAATGTGGTAAGGAATTCAATTTTGGGGTTTAATTTTTAAAATTGGGTCAAAATTGAGCTTAATTTGCGAATTTAGACCTACCCGACCCGACCCTGGTCGGTCTTCATCCTTACCCGACCTACCTAGAGAATACCAAACCCAGAAAAAAAATCCTCTCAAACCCAGAACTTCATGAATCTTCCCCGGTCAATCTAGCATGTGTAAATTGACTTGGCCAGCTGGAGAATCTCCGGTTTGCACTAGAGAATCAACCTAACTTATTCTAAGTCGGTTCTAACTGAATTTGGACGGAAAAATTAATCAACAAAAAACAAGAAAAAACTGAAGGTGACGAGGAGAAGGTGTTTGACGAATGGCCGAAGAGAGAGAGAGAGAAGAATCTAGAGAGAGATTGAGAGAAAAAGAAGAAGAGGAATACGAGTAGAGGTTCAAGGCCGAGTGATCGGTGTCGCCTTGATCGGGAGGGCGCCGGCGAGTCGGCCGGCAATAGTGACCTCCTCTTTCCTTCTCCAATGAGCAAGCTGACCGTGAAGCTTTGAAACCAAGCTTCGGCCGACGTATCCAAGTGTTCCCAGGCGAAACCAACACTATTATATTGAAGTCCAAGTGACGAAGAACAACTCCATAGGTTCCGATTAGCTCGGGAGCATCATTTCAGTTCCCAATGAATCAGGCAAAGTTGGATACTTATTACTGTTTTTCCAGAATTCTCGAAAACATGTTTGATTTTAAAATGGATGTTAATGCAATTTCTTTTGAGATTTCGAGTTTGTGGAAGTTTGGAATATGTTTCTGATCATGATCGTGTTGATTGATTGGATTTTGGGCTATGAAATCAACAAAACCGAGTCGGTCAACTATTGAAACCTCCTCGCCGAAACTCGAATACCCTCGCTGGAGCGTCCTTATGGCCATAAGTAATCCAAATTAGCCTTTCTTAACCTTGTTTGATGATTTTATGTTTAGTTTGATCGATCTAGATGGTTAGGACGATTAGGATCAAGATTTGTATTCTGGAAAAACTTGTCAAAAGCAATTTGCAAGTTAAGGTTTTTAGACCAATTTCTCGTCGGCCGGTGAATGTCCGGCGGCACTATGATTAGGCTAGATCCATATTAGAACATATGACTTGATAATGGATCAAAAGAAATGGCAAAACATTTGCTGGAAGGTCGCCGAAGATAGGGTCGAACCGGTAGCCTCGAAAACGCTTAATACAGAATCATGCACACCACATGTTCGACAAAATGCCTCAATAAAAAGAGCCAAAAATGACGTCGTTTTGGCGATTGAGCTCACCGTAGAGGGCGACGGGGGACCGACGCCGGCGAGGCCCGACTCGGTCAAGCCGAATCCGGTTGAATTAGGCTGGTCCGATTCACCACTTCGGCGGAAAATTTAAATAAAAATCCAAATAAAAAATCTAAAAAATTCAAAAAAATGTAAAATAATAAAAATCTAAAAAATTCAGAAAATTTTGGAAAACATAAAAAATTTCAGAAAAATAGGAAATTCATAAAATATAAAAATTTTCAGAAAATTTCATAAAAATTCAAAAAATTTAGAAAATAAATAAAAAATTAAAAAATTGGAAAATTCATAAAATTTTCAGAAAATCATAAAAATCAATTCTTGGTTAATGAAATTCTCAGAAATTCAATTTTCGAAAAAAAATTAAAAATTTCAAAAATTTACAGAATAGTTCAAAAATACTGTGGCCAACCTTAGAAAGTGAAATTTGAATTTTTGAAAATGCCCAAGTGGAAGTTTTAGAAAATCTCATAACACCTAAAAAAACCCTAAAACCCTAAAAAGACATAAATCATGAAATGAACAAGCCTCTAAAGCTTCATTAGGGTTTGGATGTTTTGATTGATTTTCATTTTCAGATACCATTTAGGATTGATTGATTTGATTAACATTGATTGCGCATTTAATTCTTGATTGATTTTTCCCACGATTAGAATGGATAGAATTAGTAGCTAAGTCTCAAAAACTTGCATGACACGTTAGACATCGTATCGTTCTTAGGTATCGAAAGGGTGTTAGGGATTTCAATTTCAGATCATTAGCGTAACCAAATCCCCGTACTCAGAATCTCTAATTTGTAGAATCATGGTATTTCTCCCGTACCCCGATTAGGTTTCTAGTCAACTTACCAATAATGACTAGTGGAGATTCCAAAATAAAAAACTTAGATCAAATAGGAAATTATCATCCACTGTCACGTGAGATATGATCTGAGAGAGACCTTTATACGGAAATACCTCCTTAGCGCGCAAATCCTGAAGGTCCCAAAAAAAAAGCGCGACGCAACAGGCTTGGTGACCCCTCTGGGGACTGACCTTTTCTAAGTGGACTTAGGCCTAGATAGAACGATATGCCCGTATTTTGTGCTTGCAAGGATCCTAGGTACGTCCTTCTAATGATTGTGTTAAATGATTTTACAGGTGGGTGGTATAAGAGGTGTAGTCTTTGCTAATCATTGTTTTACAGGATGGTGTTGGGATTGAATGTGGTTGAATGAATTTTAGAAGTGCTATTTAGTCATTAATTGTTATGCATGTCTTTAAATTGCTTTAACACTACACCATTAGCACACATCACCCGTGGCCCAACCTCGGCTATATTTAGAATTACCCTTAGGAGGTGCGTATTTAAGCAAAACTATGAATTGATTGCTCATGGGATCGTTTAAATGCAATATCGATTACCGAGATGGAATAATATTTCATTACTTTAGGCCGATTGCCTATTGGAATGAAATTCCTTGTCCATTAAGGTGGTGACCTTGAGCCTTTAGCATATCCTACCCTTTTAGGCGTCAAAACTTCACTGGTTGCATTCATTTGTCTTTGTGGTTGGTATACCTAAAACCAAACAAAAACATTCTAGTAAACAAGTATCGTTCTATTCCATTCTTTTATAATTATGCAAGTTAGTTGGCACATTTTCAAAAAAAAATGCCTAAATGACATCCAATGCTTGGTCTAAATGCCCTTTCATATTAGAATGCATGATTAGGGCGTCATACTTCATTTGACCATTTTTTCATTTTTAGATGAAATGTATAAGTCCATGACAGATTTTCCATGTAATTCAAGTGCTTATTCTTTCATTTCAATGTATTCGAAGTTGTAAATCATAGTTTAGGACTTTATGGTCTAAATGGAATATGACAGAATGGACATTTACATCACATGTTGAATTTGTCCATGATCTCAAGTATATGCTCTTTTAAGGTCTAAATGGACTTAAAATGACATTTGTATTACTTTCTAAGCATGTAAGTGTATTTTACCTCCGTTTTACCTCGAAAGGACATATGATTGAAATGGAGGCATTAAAATTGATTCGTAATCCATGGTGTTTAATAACAAATCTTTTTTCATGATTAGGCTCAATGGGAAAACTAGACATCCAGGTAATTCCCATTTCTCAGAAGGAGCTCGTTGCTTGATGGAAAGGCATGTCTAAGGATAGCCAAACTTATGTCCAAGAAAGGCTTGGATACCTTTATGCATGTAGAACATCAAGTTAGCCTAGTCCAAGCTTTGGCGCATTTTTAGGAGGTTTGCACCGCCACATTCCAACTTGTAGAACATGAATTAGAACCAACATTAGAAGAATATCAAGCCGCCATTAAAATTAATTCTAAGCCTAGGATTGTAGAGCCATCCATTGGACTTAATCTTGTAAGCTTTCTAACTGAATTCCTTAACCTCAAAACTTCCAAAATCGAAAAGCTAATTAAATTAAATATGGGTAGATTTCCATTATCTTTCCTAGTAGCCAACTTTTCAAAACTTCCCAGGGAAATAGGAAACACTTCAGCTCGGATATTCATTCTTGCTTTCTTCGGCTTTATTATATTCCCCGTGTCTAAAACGGGATTAGACCTCTAGTCACTGTGATCGCGAGATAAGCATATCTTAAGTGAGACTTTTCTAATATGCTTCTTGCCCAAACTATCATTTCCTTAAACACATACCAAAATTGCTGGAGGGCTATCTTTCAAGCTTCTATTGGTCTTTTGTCATTATGGTCCATCTCACACATTCGACCATGGTGTTGTTTCATAAACATTCACGAAATTTGTTTAACGATAAATCCTATTGAACGATATATTCGTCTCGAAAGCAAATTACCCAAACAATCTTTCTTAGATTGGGCCAATTTTATTAGAGCCCTAACTCCTGATCAAATCCAATGGCGGATCAATTGGCCAAAGATTAACAAGGCGAAGATCACAAGTCGAGAGGGGAATGCGGTACTATTACTTGATTTGAGTGGAGGCCAGCTTATTGCCCTCTAAGGGTTATTAGACAATTCGGGATACATCAGCAAGTACCACCGGTATGGAATCCCAAAGAGTTCACCTTTGACATCCCAAGTAGAAACTATACACAAAGAGGAGAAGAATAGCCTTCAAGCCAAAATTCACAAGATCATCCTATCTTTGGATAACCCACTCAAACAAATAATCGAATGGCCAAAAAGCTTGGAAGAAGATATAAAGATTTGAATGACCTCCAAAGAATACATCAAATGGATAGAAAATAAGCGTCCAATTGATGTCGAGCCATATGTCCCATTGAGCGTTGTACCGGATCCTGTAGATGAATATGTCTCAAAATTCATTGTTCCAAGCATACCTGGAGTGGAACCCTACATTCCCGAAGAGGTCGTGATCATTATAGAAGAATAGAAATCTCGAGTCAAGGAATGAGAGGAATATCCAAAGGCAGAAGCTACCGTAGCTAGCAAGACGCCTAGGATTGGATGATTTAGATTCCCATTTGAGTTTAAAATTACGGTGTTAAACAATTTCAAATTTTATATGCAATGATGAGTTGATCACTTTTTAAACATGCATGATAATTTCAAAACATGATTTCATAACATAAAAGGAATCACCATAGATTACAATATTTTGAATTGTATGATTCATTGAGAAAGACATTGATGAAGAATTTTATACAACGCTAAGGCTTGCATGAAATTTCTTATTCTTGACAATATCATGAAACTATACAATTAAAAGATATGTAGGGTTTCATGATCATTTTACTGTGCTAACATCGGGTCTTTTACGGATAAGGTTTTTTAGCAACGGAAGGCAAAAGGCCTCGAACATGCTTACAAGTCAGAATGGCGGAAGAAGAAACTCGTGCTCGACTAGCTGAAGTCAAGAATCAAATGACCCAAATGGCTGCAATGATGACAGAAATGAAGGCTCTTTTTCTTACATCCCGAGGACAGTATTCTACTACTCCAAATGTGGGGACTTCAAATGCTATTAAAACACTGATCGAAGACCCAATTAGAAGCAAAGAACCTGTTCAAGAAAATCCTCCGAAGACTATGCCTAAGGTAGTAAATTTGGAAGAGGATGATCAGACCAAGAAAACATCCAAAACAAAGGATGAAGACGACGCCAAGAGATTAGCCAAAATTGAAGAATGTCTAGCAAGTCAAGGTTATGAACTTTAAAGGTTCGACAAGTTCTCGTCGTATGCGAAGGTGATTGTTCTAGAAAATTACAAAGAACTAGAGTTCGTGAGCAAGTATGATGGCACTAGCTGTCCCAAAAGCCATTGAAGTATTATCTCCGTAAGATGGCTAGATATTCAGATAACACGCCACTTCTTATTAGCACATTTCAAGATAGTTTCAGAGGAGCGTCCCTCGCATGGTACATCGTCCTCGACATAGAAGATTTCACTGAATGGAACCATTTAGCGGGAGAATTTCTTCGCCAGTATAAGTTTAATGTTGAAGTACTCTCAACTAGAGAAGATCTCGTCAGAACCGAGAAATGGAAGAATGAAGGGTTCAAAGCCTATGCTCAAAGATGGAAAGTTGTTGCCTCACAAATAAAGCCCGCCATAAGTGAAGATGAGCACATTAAGCTCTTTCTAAAATCATTGCCAATTGAGTATTATGACAAGCTTCATGTATCAGGTTGTCAAACATTCACCATGTTGGTAAAAGTGGGTGAGAGAATTGAATGGAAATTAAAAGAGAAGAAGGCTCAAAAAACAGCAGCACGAAGGCCTTTCCCCCGGAAAAAAGATAAAGAGCCCATCCGAGAAGTGGCTATGGTGTCCAGCCTAAATACTCATCAAGCATCATTTGCAAAGCAATCAAATGTCGCTTGAAAAAATCCAAGGTAGTTCGAGCTAAATAAAAGGCCCGTGAGGCAATACATACCGTTGCCCCATCCCCTATCAAAGCTATTACCAATGCTTTTAGAAAGGTATTTAGTGGCCAAAGAAGTACCGAGAGACAATCCTATAAGATTTTCTTGATATGATGAATCAAAAACCTATACCTATCACATGGGAGAAAGGAGACATGATGTAGATAATTATCCCATTCTAAAGTACAAAGTTCAACAGCTCATTGACAAGAAGATATTAAACTTTCAAGAGCTTGTGCCAAATGTACATAAGAATCTTCTTCCCGAGCACAATACAGTAAACATGATCAAAGATGAAGAATCAATGATCAAATCTGATAATGAAGATGAATATGAGGTCAAAAATTAAAGTTTCTTGATTAGGAGATGCCCGCTTTCGTCAAAAAGCACTTCTAAAATGCGAGATTGTAAACAACTTGAGAGAAGACTCCGGAAGATATAACTTCCAAGTGAAATATACTTCACCGCCATGGGCATTCAAAAATGAAGTAATTGTACTTGATGACTGAGGTGATATGAATGACGAAATCGATCTTGAGGAGAAAGCCCCGTCTAAAAAGGAAATGCTCCAAGATAAAACAGATGATGATGAAAAAGGAGAAAGAAAAAGTCCGATAGGATGAAACGCGTTTCACCCAGAAATCATCCAGGAAAGGCGAAACTGTAGACTTACTCGGTCAAGACATCGGTAAATACAATTACCATGTCAAATATACTCCACTACCATGGGCATTTAAAAAATGAAGACATTATACCCGATGGATAGGGTGGTATGGATGAGGTCTCGATCAACCAACTAAATCTCGAAGAAAAAGAAGATCGAGAAGAGAAAAAGAAGAAAAAGATTCGCCGAGGTGATAGGCCATTTGCTCGAAAAGCACGAAAACAAGGTGAAGTTATTGATTTTCTGGGTCAAGATAGTGGCCGGTATAGTTACCGTGTCAAATATACACCCCCTCCGTGGGCATTCAAGAATGAAATGATCACACTTGATGACTAGGGTGGAATGGATGCTGACCAAGCTAATAGAAGCATGGTATCTATAATTACACTATTTCTGATCAAGCTTGATGAGGTAGATGAATATAAGGAGGAAGAAGGTCCTGTCAAACCAATCACTATCCAACTTTCCATTGATCAACTAAGGATTGAAGGAGATGAAACACAGCCTGTGATTATCACTCTCCCCCAAAAGAAAAGTTTGATATTAGGTGTGTACCTTGGGATTACTCACCTAAAGAAATTGATGCCATAACCCGATCGGGGGGATGTTATGTCCTAAAAGAAGGTGAGCATAAAAAAAAAAGGAGTAACCGAAGAAGATGTCAAACAATTGCTTTTAGTCATGAAGACGAGCGAATTTGAGGTAATTGAACAGCTAAGAAAGATGCCGGCATAGATTTCTCTATTGGATCTCTTCAAGACTGCAGAAAGCCACACAATGGTGCTTATGAAGCTTCTCAATGAAGTGCACATTCTGAAGACAATTAATGAAGTATAATTGTAAGACTTTGTTGGCACTATTCTTCTAAAAGACCAAATTGCCTTCTCTGATGAAAATTTTTCAATTGACAGGCGTTCCCATAATGAGGCTCTATATATTACTGTCAAATGTCGGGGCAAAGAGGTATCACGTGTGCTGATCAATAATGGTTCCGCACTTAATTTATGTCAACTAAGTACATTACATCGCTTAGGAATTAGCGAAGTGTCACGCCCCGAATCACATCAAGCTCTCGACATACCTTTATGGTCGAATATCGTGACGTCCTAGGATGTCGCCAACGCCACACATCTAGATACAAAGCACCGGCGGAAGCAACAAACACCCAGACAATATTTAGAAAGGGGTAATAGAAAAACTATACATTATTTACCAAGTCAAACTTATACAATACACACCATCTACAAAACATATAATATACACGCACACTGGGCTTCTAAAGTTACACCATCGATATAAAAAAGAACCAGTAGTCTGGATATACTCTAACTCAAAAAATGAGACACTTCAAAAAGGTTCACTCTACTCCTAAACTAGCCCCTACGCCCTCTAGACGGCGTCCACTCCCAGTCAGACTCCCCAGAACTCGAATTTGATTCCCCCTGAGCCACATGCTCCTTTGAGGATTCAAAATCCGCCTCGTTCTTAATCGGGTTGTCCTCAACACCCGACTCTAACGGAACCTCAATTATCACCTCTTCTTCAGACTCCTCTTTTGGCTCTTCCTCTGATTCTTCCTCTGGTTCTATCTCTGAATCTTCTTTTGGCTCCTCCTCTGGTTCCTCTTTAGGCTTTTCTTCTTTGGGTTCTTCCTCTAGCACTGCACCTAGATCCACATTCATCGGGTCGAACCCTGCTTGTGACTCTTCCGGCTCCGGATCAAGCTCAGCCACTGAAGGTTCGGGTGTTGCAAGTACATGCTGATGTCTTGACTGTGCAAAGCTAGTATCCAGGCTAGTCATCTCACCATCATGAGGGGGTATTGCCGATGGATCCCAATCTCCCACTCTGTCAAACGGGGCATCAAAGCCTCGAACATGACCAAACTCGTCCATGCCATCCCAAAAACACCAAGCGATATAGGTGTGGGCTTGCCAAAGGGGGTTGCCCTATATCTACCCAAACTACTGTAGTATGCTTGATCTAAGCCATATTATCATCTGTCGGATAATCTACAACTGCATGGTCAGTGTGCATGGGTATACCAAAACGCTGAGATAGTAGTAGTGGAAGATTCATCGTCCAAGCCGGAGTTCTGAAATGGTTTAATTAAACAACCATGAGACATGTCTCAGCAAGTAAACACCCTAAACTCCACTTAGGCTAACACGTACCTCCAGACAAGTCCAAACACATTATCACTCAATAAACACACAACATGTACACAATTGTACTTACTTGGGCTTTTTAAGGCGTACAATCTGCATGTTAGTCTCAATTACACAAATTCCCAACCACATGCACATTCCAAATTAATTTCATGCCCAAAACACAAGTCGAACATATTGCATTTCCAATTCCGGGTTTCACACACTCGTTCATGCCTCACTACACTATTTTCATGAAAATTGCCCACGACCTGCGTCATTACGCCTCAGGTCCATTTTAAATCCACGGTTCACATACGACCGTCTCAAATTCACAACACTTCTTAGCCCGCGTTACAGTATACACCTAAGGCTATGTCTCTTGCCCGCGTTACAGTACATGCCCAGGCTCAACATCCTCTACCTACGGCACAACCGGCATTAACGAACACGCCTCAGGTTGGCGGTCTTCCGGTAATACCGGGCATCGTCCCGCGTTAAAGTATATGCCTCAGGACGGCTCAATTTCCCGCGTTACATCACATGCCTTAGGGACTTTCGTGACCACACGCATGACATATCACATAAATTTCTCACCCATCCACTCGCTCAAACATCATGCGAACCTCACGCATTTCACATGCTCAAATGACACACAAACAAGCCCAATTTCCAGCCAATCAATTTAGTCCATGCACATATATACGGGTCCATATTTCAATCAATTATTCCACAATTCGACAAGCATGCAAGGTCGCTATTAGACCCACAATCGCAGCCACTATTATGAGCATCAAATCAATACATTCATGTCTATTTCAAGCCACAATAACCACACAAACCAGCCACGGTACCACATATCAAACCGACACGTTTAGTCCCCAAATCGAACCATATACTTATAATATTAATTACTAATCATGTTTGTTATATGTCAGGTATGAGCATTCACATATCTATAATAAGTTCATATGTGGCCCAAATCTTTCCAAGAAGATCACTTGCGATATTGAAAAGGATAACGAGAATAAGGAATGGGTCAGAAAAGAATGTATTCATCATGAAGAATCAAAGCCACTCACATTAGAGAAAACGATCATTGTTAATCTAGGCGATAAAGAGAATCCTAAGGAAGTTAAGATTGGAGAAAGTCTTCCTTTAATAGAAGCAGAAAGAATCATAGATTTGCTTAGAGAATATCAAGATATATTTGCATGGTCTTATGCTGACATACCAAGCCTTGATCCAAGCATAGTTGAACATATTTTGCCAATTGATCCAAGTATTCCACTAAAGAAGCAAAAACTTAGGTGAACGAAGCCGGATTTGGCAAAGAAGATAGAAGAAGAAGTTATGAAATTGCTCAAAGTTGGTTTCATTTAAGTGGTACCATATCTAGAATGGGTTGCCAACATTGTACCCGTAATGAAGAAAGATGGTCGAGTATAGATGTGCGTTGATTATCGAGACCTAAACAAAGCAAGCCCTAAGGATGATTTCCCGCTTCCACATATTGATGTATTAGTGGATAGCACTGTTGGGTTCGAAATATTTTCATTCATGGATGATTTCTCATGATATAATCAAATTCTCATGAAGAAAGAGGATAAGGTGAAGATATCCTTCATAACACCATGGGGCACATTTTGTTGCAAGGTGATGCCTTTCGATTTGAAAAATGCTAACGCCACATATCAAAGGGCAATGGTAACTTTGTTCCATGACATGATGTACAAAGAAATCGAAGTATATGTGGATGACATGATCGCAAAATCCAAATAAGGAGAAAATTATGTTGAGGTGCTTCGCAAGTTGTTCGAAAGACTCAGAAAATACAAGCTACAATTGAACCCCAACAAGTGTGTATTTGGGGTAAAATCTGGCAAACTGCTAGGATTTGTGGTCAGTATTAGGAGCATCGAAATAGATTCCTCCAAGATCAAAGCAATATACAACTTAAAGACTTCTTCTACGGTAAAAGAAGTGAGAAGCCTATTGGAGCAATTAAATTACATTGCCCATTTCATCTATCAACTTTCTGAGATTGCTAAACTATTCTTCAAATTGTTGAAGAAAAATGCTAAAGTAAAGTGGGATGCAGAATGTCAACAAGCCTTTAACAAGATTAAAGAATATCTGATATGCCCACCAGTGCTGGTACCACATATTCCTGGGATTCCGCTAATTTTATATTTGATGATTCACTATGAGTCATTAGGAGTAATGCTTGTACAAAGAAGACTAAATGATGGTAAAGAACAAGTCATTTATTACTTGAATAAGAAATTCACAACATCATAAATGAATTACCCGGCAGTCGAAAAGACGTGCGTTGCATTGATTTAGGTATTACACATATTAAGGCAATACACCCTCCATCATCAAATTTTGCTAGTGATTGAGAATGATCCAATCAAGTACCTTCTTGAGAAATCTTCCTTGATTGGGAAATTAGCAAAGTGGCAAGTCTTGTTATATGAATTTGACATCAGAAGTTCATCCCAAAAGTTAGTCAAATGGCGGGCAATAACAGACATGTTGCTAAACTATTCTTTAAATTGTTGAAGAAAAATGCTAAAGTAAAGTGGGATGCAGAATGTCAACAAGCCTTTAACAAGATTAAAGAATATCTTATATGCCCACCAGTGCTGGTACCACATATTCCTGGGATTCCGCTAATTTTATATTTGATGATTCACTATGAGTCATTAGGAGTAATGCTTGTACAAAGAAGACTAAACGATGGTAAAGAACAAGTCATTTATTACTTGAATAAGAAATTCACAACATCATAAATGAATTACCCGGCAGTCGAAAAGATGTGCGTTGCATTGATTTAGGTATTACACATATTAAGGCAATACACCCTCCATCATCAAATTTTGCTAGTGATTGAGAATGATCCGATCAAGTACCTTCTTGAGAAGTCTTCCTTGGTTGGGAAATTAGCAAAGTGGCAAGTCTTGTTATATGAATTTGACATCAGAAGTTCGTCCCAAAAGTTAGTCAAATGGCGGGCAATAACAGACATGTTGGCAAAAAATTTGCAGAATATCGCCAATCCTGAAGAACAATTTGATGATTATATATTAACGTTGGTCGTCAATAAATGGATAATGTATTTTGATGGTGCAATCAACTTATCTGGATCAGGAACCGGAGGAGTACTGATCTCCCTAAAAGGCCAACACTATCCGGTATCTGCGAAACTGGTATTTCCATGCATCAATAACATCACTGAATATGAAACATACATTCTCAGCTTACAATTAGCTCTCTTAATGAAAGTAAAGAGGTTGCAAGTATATGGTAATTCTAAGCTCATCATATTGCAAATAACTGGTGAATGGCAAACTTGAGATTCCAAACTAATTTCTTATCATAGATACTTAGAAGAGATGAAAGAAAACTTCGAAGAAGTAACATTTGATTATCTCCCAAGAGCTCAAAATTAATTTGTGGATGCTCTTGCAACTTTGTCATCCTTACTACAATCTGAATATAGTATGGATACAAAATCATTGAGAATTAATATTCTTGAACAACCAGCTCATTGCATGATGGTCCAAGTAGAGTATGACAACGAACCATGATATCATGACATCAAAAGGTATCTTCAATAAGGAGAATTTCTTGAAGGAAGCTAACAAAGTGACAGAAAATTTATAAGGAAGATAGCCAACAAATTCTTCCTCAATGGTCAAATCCTTTACAAGAAATTATTTGATTCAATTCTACTAAGATGTGTGGATGCTATAGAAGCTCAACAAATTATAAAAAGAAATTCATGAGGGTGAATGTGGACCAAAGATGAATGGACATCTTCTAGCCCGAAAGATTATGTGGTTAGGATATTATTTGATGATAATGGAAATAGATTGGATTCAACATGTGAGATGTTGCCATCAATGTCAAGTTTATGGAGACAAAATTAATACACCCCCAAATGAGCTATATCAAATGTTCGAGCCATGGCCATTTTCAATGTGGGTCATTGATATGATTGGTCCAATCAACCCCAAGGCCTTAAATGGGAATCGGTTTATCCTGGTTGCTATTGACTATTTCATTAAATGGATTGAAGCAAATTTCTACACGAATGTTACTGTAAAAAATATTGCAAGATTCATCAGGCGGGACATCATTGCTCGCTATGGAGTTCCAGAAGCAATAATTACGAACAATGGCTTAAATCTATACAACAAGATTGTGGATGATTTACTCGAACATTTCCACATTCGACATCTGAACTCATCCCTATATCGACCACAAATAAATGGAGCAGTTGAAACGATAAATAAGAATATCAAGAAGATATTGGCCAAGACATCTGAAAATTATCGCGATTAGCACGAAAGGTTACTGTATGCTCTGATGGCATACTGAACTTTAATTCGAACATTAATTGGAGCAATCCCGTTTTCCTTGGTTTATAGAATGGGAGCAATGTTACTTGTTGAAGCAGAAATTCCTTCATTAATGATAATATCCCAATTGAAGCTTTCAAAAGCTGAGTGGATTCAACAAAGATATGAACAACTCAATATGATCAATAAAAAAGAAATTAAGAGCTACATGCCATGGGCAAGCCTATCAAAGAAGAGTGGCTAAATCATTTAACTGAAAAGTGAAACCAAGGCATTTCAAAATAGAGGATTTAGTAATGAAGAAAGTCATCTTCAATAATTCAAATCCTCATGGCAAATTCACTCCAAATTATGAAGGTCCATATATTGTCAAGAAAGTTTTTCCTAGAGGAGCATTGATTCTTATAGATATGACAGGAACAAAATTGGCCTATCTTGTAAATACAAATGCTGTAAAGATTTTCTACTTATGAAATGAAGACGAACATTCAAGAAGAGATTTTGGTTACTTTAGAACATGTGCAATATCATGCATATTATGCATATCATGCATTTCATGAACATGTTTATGTATTTTGCAGAAGAAAGCAAAAAGAGTCCGAACCAGTCAATGTTTCAAAAATCCCAATGAAGTTGTCAAATAATAGAGAGAAGTATTATTTCCAATTCAATTTTCCGTTGATATTGCCTAATGTGCTTTTCTTTTTATTATCCCTAGGGAGACAAAGAAAATGGAGCAATAAAAGGAAGAATCCCTAGTGGAATCAAAGCAAAAATATACAAACAAGAGGGATCTTGGTAAGTTGATTAGATATGTATCCCTAAATCGTGAGTGCATGTGTTAAAGAAGTTGCCTTTCTAAGAGAAATTCGAGCTTTCTCTTCCCCAAGCGGAATGACACTAAGGTTGAGAAAAAAAACACATTATTTTGAAAAGAAAATACCTTAGAAATGTTTCAAATCAAAAGTTTTGAAATACGCTTTCTTTGAGAATACATTAAGTATCAAAATTCCCTAAAAAGGGATAATTTGACAAAAAGCTTTGAAAAATTTCAAAGAAAAAGTTTGGGTTAAATCGAATAGAAAGACTTTCAAATGATGAACGGTAAGCCGTATCCAAATACGTCCTCTATACACTCAAAGTCAAAATGAAGAAGTGAGTGAAAAAAACTCTTCTGAAGGAAATAAAGGATGTTCGCAATGATTACATGAATTGAAATGATAAAAAACAGTCATTTCACTATCCCAAACACATGTTTATCCTTTGCAAACCAAATTTAAGCCGAAACAGTGGGGAAGTTTTTCCAAAACAACCCTGTTAAGAACCATCCCACATTTGGGCAAATCAGGAGGTCTATAGTTGTCAGCTATGGAGAATATGATCAAAAAAGATTTTATTGCATACTCTCACATCAATCTTTTTGTGATGACTTCAGATGAAGTCATATGGAAGCTCAAGACATTCTAAGAGGAAGAAGAGCACTTCATTTCTTATACACAAACACATTACCTTTGGCAAAACCCAATTGAGCCTGAATATTCATTTCAGAGCCCTAAATTGGTGATCATCTCTTCACATTGGAGCATGAGCATATGATCTACTTTGAATAAATAAGAAACAAAAGGGATGACATAGAGTCCTTAGAACTCAAAAAGGTCAAAGGCAAAAGAATCAGGGGCATGAAAAAGCAGTGTTCTTGGTAAAAGCAAGGCCACATGCCCAAGAAAAATGAAAAAGAAAAAGAGTTCAAAAGAAAGCTCGAAATGACCAAAAAAAAGTTATGATAAAGCAGAGTCAAGATCATGAGAGATCATAGACCGCAACAAGTGAGAATGAGCAAAAGAAAAGATATTGTAATGAATGTTTAGGGGACTCTGATGTTCATAAAAGAAAGATCCCTAATGAGCAAAAAAAGAAAAACGGTGGTGATGCCAAGAAGATCACCAATTTCATAAAAACCCTGAATTCAAACAAATAATCCTTTTGAGCCTACCCAACACCAACAATACAACCTCTCCCCAAAGACTTTTTAGATTGAGATATTGAGAGTAGAAACATGACTTTATGATAAGAAGTCATCACTCAAAGAAGCGTATGCAATAATATCTTGTCTTGTCCTTGAGGTTATTAACTTGTAGACCGGAAGTCAGATGTGATGAAATTCTTTTTCTTGGCCTCAAAATATATATCCTTTGAATAGTCATTGACCAAGTCAATATTACAATCTTTTGAAAGATCTTATCGGATCAACTAGATTGTATATATTACGAACATCTCCGAACACCTAAGGATTGGTTAAGAGAGATAAAATTAAGGAATATTAGACAAGTGTCATTTCAATCAAATAAAGAAAAGACCAAGCTCATAGATTGAAACAAATCATTTCTAATGAAGGTATTCCAAACGATCATTTCAAGCATTTTTTGAAAGATTGCAAGCATTTTGTCAAATAATTTCTCGAAAAGGAAATTTAATTGTTTGAAGTGCATCAATGCAAAGAATGCATGTTTCCAGACCATATTTTAAATGTTTTTGGTCAACTTAAAACCAAGTTTTCAAACAGTTTGTGGTTAAAAAAACCACACTTCAAACAATTTTGAATAATTTTAAAACCACTTTTCAAAATAGTTTTTGATCAACTAAAAGCCATAAAAGGTTAGTGAAAACTTAAAAATCACATGACTTATGATCAAGGCATTCATTATTTGAAGCCTTCTCAAAGTCCTATTAGCAAGGATCTCCCAGACAAATTTAAGTCCTGCAGACGAGGAGCCCTTAGGCAAATTCAAGTCCTACAAGCAATGAGCCCCTAGACAAATTCAAGTCTTACAGGCGAGGAGCCCCTAGGCAAATTCAACTCCTACAGGCGAGGAGCCCCTAGGCAAATTCAAGTCCTACAGGCGATGAGCTTTTAGACAAATTCAAAGTCCTACTGATGAGGAACTACTAGGCAATTTCCAAAGTCCTATAGGCGAAGAGCCCCTAGGAAAATTTAAAGTCCTACAGGCAAGGAGCCCCTAAGTAAATTCAAGTCCTACTAGTGAGGAACTACTAGGTAAATTTAAAGTCCTACAGGCAAAGAGCCCCTAGGCAAATTCAAGTCCTACAGGCGAGGAGCCCGAGGCAAATTTAAGTCCCGCGGACGAGGAGCCCCTAGACAATTTCTAAAGTCCTACTGACGAGGAGTCACTAGGCAAATTTTAAAATCCTACTGGTGAGGAATCACTAGGCAAATTTCCAAATCCTCAGGCGAGGAGCCTCAGGTGTTCATAGTTCGTGAATTCGTCCTTAAATCATGAAATTTGAATAATCATCATAATCATCACCACCATCAATTCATACCCTTGGATAAGTAACAAAGAGATACTCACAAACAGGTAAGTTTCTCTCCCTCAATCATTAAAACCTTTCAAAATATATTCTGGAAAAGAGATCTTTTGGATTAGAACACGAATTTCAAAAGTAAGATCCCTAATCAGTTGGTGTGAAATTTCTATCTTATCCTGTTTATTAAGTTGACTAAAAATTCAGGTATCACATTGTCTTTGAGACCAACATCTAATGAGGTCAATTTCAATGAGGAGCAGTTGTTAACACTTGATTTTTAGCTCATTTTTTTTATATTTTCAAAAATCTCAAAATTAGGACTAGGAATCTTAGCCAAGCCTAGAAACTTACTTATAAACCAAAAATAAATTTTTTAGCGTTTTCCTGCATTTTCCTTTAATTTCTTTTAGTCAAATAAGTGAGAAAATCAAGAAAAATAGCAAATGGAATCAGAAAATTCTATAAAAATACTCATTAGTCTTCTTTTAAATCCAATTCCATTAAATGCATCATCAATTTTGAAAAATTTCAATCGGGTATATGTTTTTCCCAAAATTGAGCAAAATCAAACCCAAATTGAACAAAAAATGCAATTAAATCTTTTCTAGTCATTTTTAAATCATAGTGTCTTCACAACAAATGATTCTGGGACCTTGAATTACATAATGGTCAGTCCAATTGCACAATTTGTCAAAGAAATAAGAAAAACCCCAAATTCGATTAAAAATTAGAAATTTTGAGTCCAAATTGGGAATCGTGCCCAATACGAAATTGTTAAATCATGAGACCATCATTTCTAGGGTTAATCTGATATTGGTAATTCAATTTTGACATCAATTTTGCCTAATCAGGTCATTAGGACATCGAATTGAACAAAACCCCACTAACCCGATTACAAAAAGTTAAAAATCTAGGACATGATTTTGTCATAAATTGGGGAAAATTATATATTTGGGTTCAAAATGTGGTAAGAAATTCAATTTTGGGGTTTAATTTGGAAAATTGAGTCAAAATTGAGCTTAATTTGCGAATTTAGACCAACCGTGGTCTGCCTGGTCGATCGGGTCAACCCGACCCAACCCGACCCTGGTCGGTCTTCTTCCTTACCCGACCTACCCAGAGCATGCCAAACCTAGAAAAAAAATCCTCTCAAACCCAGAACTTCATGAATCTTCCCTAGTCAATCTAGCACGTGTAAGTTGACTTGGCCAGCTAGAGAATCTCCTGCTGGCACTAGAGAATCAACCTAACTGATTCTAAGTCGATTATAATTGAATTTGGGTGGGAAAATTAATCAACAAAAAATAAGAAAAAACTGAAGGTGACGAGGAGAAGGTGTTCAACAAATGGCCAAAGAGAGAGAGAGAAGAATCCGGAGATAGATTGAGAGAAAAAGAAGAAGAGGAATACGAGTAGAGGTTCAAGGCCGAGTGATCGGCGTCACCTTGATCGGGAAGGCGCTGACGAATCGGCCAGCAAGAGTGACCTCCTCTTTCCTTCTCCAGTGAGCGAGGTGACCGTGAAGCTCTGAAACCAAGCTCTGGCTAGCGTATCCAGGCATTTCTCGGCGAAACCAACGCTACTATATTGAAGTCCAAGTGACGAAGAACAGCTCCATAGGTTCCGATTAGCTCGAGAGCATCATTTCAGTTCCCAATGAATCAGGTAAAGTTGGATACTTATTACTGTTTTTTCAGAATTCTCGAAAATATATTTGATTTTAAAATGGATGTTCATGCAATTTCTTTTGAGATTTCGAGTTTGTGGAAGTTTGGAATATGTTTCTGATCATGATCGTGTTGCTTGATTGCATTTTGGGCTATGAAATCAACAAAATCGAGTCGGTCAATCATTGAAAACCCTCGCCAGAACTCGGATACCCTCGTCGGAGCATCCTTGTGGCCATAGATCATCCAAATTAGCCTTTCTTAACCTTGTTTGATTATTTTATGTTCAGTTTGATCAATCTAGACAGCTAGGACAATTAGGATCAAGATTTGTATTCTAGAAAAACTTGTCAAAAACAGTTTGAAGTTAAGGTTTTTAGACCAATTTCTTGCTGGCCGGCGAACGTCCGGCGGCATTATGATTAGGTTGGATCCATATTAGAACATATGAGCTTGGTAATGGATCAAAAGAAATGGCAAAACATTCGCCAGAAGGTTGCTGGAGATGGGCTCGAATCGGCGGCCTCGAAAACGCTTAATACAGAATCATGCACACCACATGTCTAACAAAATGCCTCAATGAAAAGAGCAAAAAACGACACTGTTTTAGCGATTGAGCTTGCCGGAGAGGACGACCGGCGACCGATGACCGGCGTCGGCGAATCCCGGTTTGGTCAAGCTAAACCGAGTTAAACCGACCTGATCCGATTCACCACTTTGGTGGGAAATTTAAATAAAAATCCAAATAAAAAAATCTAAAAATTGAAAAAAAAATTGAAAATAATAAAAACCTAAAAAATTCAGAAAATTTTGGAAAATATAAAAAATTTCAGAAAAATAGGAAATTCATAAAAGATAAAAATTTTCAGAAAATTCATAAAATTTTCAAAAAATTCATAAAAATTTAGAAAATTTAGAAAATACAAATAAAAAAAGTGAAAAATTTTAAAAATCAATAAAAAAGTAAAAAATTTGGAAATTTCATAAAATTTTTAGAAAATCATAAAAATAATTCTCGATTAATGAAATTCTCAGAAATTCAATTTAAAAAAATCAAAAATTTCAAAAATTCACAAAATAGTTTAAAAACTGTAGACAACCTTGGAAAGTGAAATTTGAATTTTTGGAAGTGCCCAAGTGGCATTTTTAGAAAATCTCAAATTCAGGGGTTATAACCCCTAAAAAACCCTAAAACCCTAAAATGACACAAATCATGAAATGAACAAGCCTCTAGGACTTCATTAGGGTTTGGATGTTTTGATTGATTTTTATTTTCAAAGACTATTTAGGATTGATTGATTTGATTAACATTGATTGCGCATTTAATTCTTGATTGATTTTCCCCGCGATTAGAATGGATAGAATTAGTAGGTAAGCCTTAGAAACTTGCATGACACATTAGGCATCATATCGTTTTTAGGTACTGAAAGGGCGTTAGGGATCTTAATTTGGGATAATTAGCATAACTAAATCCCCGTACTCAAAATCTCTGGTTCGTAGAATCGTGATATTTCTCTAGTATCCCGATTAGGTTTCTAGTTAACCTACCAATAATGACTAGTGGCGACTCCAAAATAAAAATAATCAAATAGGAAATTACCATATGCTGTCATATGAGGTATGGTCTGGGAAAGACTTTTATACGAAAATATCTCCTTAGCGCTCAAATCTCGAAAAGTCCCCAAAAAAAAAGCGCGGTGCAACAGCCGACCCCTTGCCGATGCATCGGTAGCGAGGGCAACTGTGGTCATGACGGCACCTCAACTACAGATACCCCACTCCATCTCTCTTTCTTTTTATTTTTTCTAGACTTTCATTTTTTTTAAGAAATTTTGAAAATATTTTTGGATTAATACCACAAAAAATCCCAAAATAGATATGGCAAAATGGGTCTATAACGTATATTTTAACTCATATTTAATGGTGTAGGTCATAAAGGGTTGCTTTAAATTTAGAAACAAACCTAAATAAGTCATAAATGGGTTATCTAGCAAGCTTAAATGAATCATTAACAAATAAGAAATCATTTTTAATTTATTTTTACTTTCTTATTTTTATTTTTTAAAATTTCTGAATTTTTTTATAATTTTATAATTTCTTTTTTTCTTTTCTTTCTTTTTCTTTTTCTTCTTCCTCAGTCAATAGCCGACGACTGGCCGAAGAAGAAGGAGAAATAAAAAATATTAAAAAATTGATTTTTTAAAAAAATAAAAGAAAGAAAAATAAAAATTATCAAAAATAGTGCACGAAAAAAAATCAAATTATATTTTTCATACTAAATGGTGAAAAATACTTTCCACTTTAAATAACAATAAGATAGTCTTATGCTAACGTCCCCAGCCTCCCCCCTCTGGTTTCTCAGTTTCTCTTACTCTCCTCTCGCTCGCACAGCGCCGTCGCACTCTCTCGCCGCCGGAACCGTCGCCGCCGCCGCCGCCGCCGCCGTCGCCGTCGCCGTCGGACCTCTTTCGGTCTCCGGCTTCCGCTCGCGCCTGCGCAACCCAGCTCCGCCTCTCTCGTTTCTTCTTTACAGCTCGCCGGCCCCGAGCCGCCGCCAGCCTTTGCAGTGCCCACGCCTAGCTCGCCGACTCGCTGTCGAGACCAAGGTATGAATGTGTGATAGCTATGGTATTTATTAATAATGCCCTCAATTTCAGTGATCATTTTACTTAGGTTGGTAGTGCAAAAGTTGGAATTTTTTCACAAATTTCGGCAGTTGTAAGAGCGCATAGAACCTATGTGGAACTGGTCATTGCTCAGAAAAGCACGTTGGCATGATCTTGTTGGAAATTGCTTCTCTGTCTGACTGCGAGAGGGTGTACGTGGTGAATAGCTTTCGAGGTGGGGTCGAGCTGTTGGCTTCGATGTTGGTTTATCATGTGCTCGTGATAAACTCTTTTCTTGATTTTTGAGTTGGTTGCGGCAATTTCGTCATCTTCATGGAAACTGATGGGCTTGTTTGAATGGATAAGACGATTATGTCCGCCTTGGTGACGGTAAAACTGCTGATGCTCCTTATGGTGAGAGCTGTTGCATGCTGCGCAGATTGTCTGCAGTCTTTATCTAAGCATAAGTGGTTATGGTTAGAGAATTTGCATCACGTCTTACTCCTTGTGCTCCAGTATTAAGACAATAATCATAGTTCTTTTTTGCATATGCAAGATGACCGGTTTATCTCTTGGAGAAAAGCAATTCATACAAGGGGGCATCGCTCAAGACCTCCGCTCCGATGGTCGTAAACGATTAACTTACCGACCCATATATGTCGAAACTGGCGTCATTCCTCAGGTTTTTTATAGTTGCTGATTTGCAGTACGTAGAAACGGCACTTTTGATGTCTTATGTGGTGAGATTTATCCAATGCAATTATCGTTTTGCACATATAACAGGTCAATGGCTCGGCCAGAGTTGGAATGGGCGGAACTGATGTCATTGCCAGTGTGAAGGTAGTTTAAAGCATGATTCTTTCTTTTTCACTTTTTATAGGACTTAACTGTTTGGTGTTGAGGAGTTTTCTTTCTGTTTCTGCCCAATCTGGGCCCAGATCCTGGTGTTTGTGTTTTGTAGTGTGGTACTCATTATTCCCTCCTGATGTTTTCAAATGCAGGCCGAAATTGGAAGACCAAGTCCACTACAACCCAACAAAGGGAAGGTTTCCATATATGTTGATTGCAGCCCAACTGCAGCTCCAATGTTTGAAGTCCTATACTTTTAATTCTGCTGCTTCCCGACTTATCTATTCCGGTAATTTTAGTTTGCATAGATCTGCTAGTTCTAATTTTTCTCCCCTTCATGTTTCTTTTGAATGTCCCTGACTATGAAGTTAGCAGAATAAGTGGACCAATAGTGTTTAAAATTGAAAGGGTGGGTTTGAAGCCAAATACTGACATTTTGAAACTGTATTCGTATAAGCTGCACCGTGTCTGGTAGAGTATAATTCCAGTACCCAATTAGAGAATAGATATGTATATTAGTTTTAAATTAACTGATATGCGGCTGATTGCTGCCTTCAAACTGAAAGTTGACTTGGTTCATATGGAGTTGCTTGATGCTTCTAGACGGTATCTGGTCTCTAAATTAGCTTTCAATTTTCTCCCCTTGAGCAAGATCAACAGAAACCAAAAAAAATACTGACTTTTTGAAACTTTGTTCTTATGAGCTGCATTATGTTTGCTACAGTATGCTTCCGGTACACAATCAGAGAATAAGTATCCATATCAGTTTTAAATTAACTGATAGCTGGCCGATTGCCTTCAAAATGAACTTTGACTTGGTTATTATGGAGTTGCTCAACAGAAACCTAAATTTTCCTCTGTGGACACTCGGTTGAAAATTGGACATTTCACTGTTACTATCCTTCACCATATTGTTCTTAACTTCTGATAGTTACATCAATTTAACGCAGCAGTGCAATTTTATGCAGGGTAGAGGGGGTGAGGAGTTGTCAACGGAACTCTCAGTTGCTCTTCAGCGATGTCTTTTGGGTGGGAAAAGTGGAGCAGGTTTGAAATATTTTGTACAGTGTTTGAAATGCTCTATACATTCTTTCTCTGCATTTTCTTACTGAAAACATGTTCTCTTTTTCTTTTGTCCAAATGCTATCAAATGTGTATTAGTGCCTGTCTTTAAATCACAAGCTGTGACTGTTTATATTTCACGGGTGCTGGAATTGATTTGTCATCTCTGATAGTTGTGGAAGGACAAGTCTGTTGGGATCTGCATA
The DNA here is from genome assembly GCA_031216235.1 of Syzygium jambos. Taxonomy (NCBI): domain Eukaryota; kingdom Viridiplantae; phylum Streptophyta; class Magnoliopsida; order Myrtales; family Myrtaceae; genus Syzygium; species Syzygium jambos. Next base: position 21,964,066 of record CM062226.1, read on the forward strand.
TCGATGGTCTTGTCGTCAGTTCAGATGGCAATCTCCTAGATGCTCTTGGTGCTTCCATCAAGGTATACCTTTCTCGAGCATTCTGTTCTGTCAAACTTTCTCTTAGACGGGTTGGGCTCAATATGTATTGTTCCTTCAACATTGTGATTAATTTTGTCCTGATCTTGCATCCCTTCCATTGCTCCTTCTGGATTGGAGGCTGCTCTGAGCAACACAGGCATCCCCAGAGTGCACGTCACTGCCGAAGCATCCGGTGAAGATCAACCTGAACTTGACATCAGTGACAAAGAATTTTTACAATTCGGCACATCTGGGGTTCCTGTCATTGTTACATTAACGAAGGTATAAAAGCTTCAGTATTTCTCCACTTCCAGAGTTGTTGACCGTCGCTATCGAATTCTCATCTTCTTCCTTGTCCAGGTGGGCAGGCATTACATTGTAGATGCGACTTCGGAGGAAGAATCGCAGATGAGCTCTGCCGTTTCTGTTTCTATCAACAGGAAAGGGTTAATATGCGGTCTTAGCAAGCGGGGAGGTGTGGGACTGGATCCAAGTGTTATACTGGATATGATATCTTTAGCTAAGCATGTAAGCGAACAACTAATCGATCGGTTAGATTCTGAGATATCCGCCGCTGAAGCGATTGAAGGAGAATGGTGCTCTTGTACAAGTCTTAATAGTTCTTTCTGGTAATTTGGGCAATGGCTAATCGATCTTTTAGATTCCGAGATATCCGCGCTATGCTGCACATTCCTTTTACTAATTTAATCCACAGTTACCTGTAGCACAAGTCAGTGTCATATGTAGCTGGGAAATGTCTTCAATTTGTTGTCCTTACTAGCTACTCAGATTGAAAAAACGGCTATGAGTCGATAAATATTTTGGGGAGAATGAGGTAGTGTACGAGTAATAGGATTCAAAGGTCCTGTTGGGGTGGTACTTTCTTCTCCCACTGGTTGTCCGTCTAAGTTATTTTTTGGCCATCCAGTTCCACAGTTGATGATTCTTGGTGCACCCTCTTTCTTTGGTTTAAATTTTAAGGCTGCCAAGCAAACTAAATGCCAGATCAAGAATGCACAATATCTTTTTAGACTGGGTTATGTTATTCTCTGCTCGGATTGCTTAGCTTGCGAACTGTCCATGAAACCCGATGCGCTGGGTCGGAATATCTAATAAAATTTCAATACGAGACGAGGGACGGGATGAGCTCTCGGTGGAAGCATTGAATGCAACACGAACAGAGTATCATGCCTTTAAGTTTACAAAGCGAAGAGGCTTAATTTTCCTCTGGCCACGGAGAAAGACACTAATCATTTGTTTTTGAACTGTAATGTTGATCTGTCTGCTGTCAACAAGAAAAACGAATCGAAAAAATTTACATTTGAAGAACCAATCAAAAGAATAGTCTCAAGTCAACTGCTGCTATCGAGTTTCAATCACTCAGTTCCGAAGATAAGCCCTCTATCAAAACCTACTGGAATTAGAGTCCTAGCTTGTAACTCACTGCACAGTTTCATCGCCAACTGATCTTTCCCACACTGGCGAAGTTCATGGCACACCTCGGACAACGTAACTGAATCGGGAAGCATCGACCTATCGACCATTTCCATGAGGACCTGGACTGCTCTGTCGAGATCATCGCATTTCGCAAAAGCACACATCAACATAGTAAGAGTTTCACTATTGGGATGACGCCCGCTCCTGATCATACTTTTATACAGCTGAAATGCGCCGTCGGGGTTATTCCTGACACACTGCCCTCTAATGAGAGCGGAAAAGGTCGAATTGTTCGGAACTAAGCCCTTGCTATCGAGATCTTTAACCAGATAAGCAGCTTTCTTTGTCTTACCATTCTTGCAGAGTCCCAATATCAATGCATTATATGTCAATATATCAGCCCTCACTTCGTACTTCGGCATTTCTTCAAAAAGCCTCCCTCCCATTTCGCTGTCACCGACTTTGCTATATCCGTGTATCAGAGTATTGTAAGTCACGGTATTGGGAGCCACATTCGAAGCTTTCATTCGGCTGAATATCTTGATCGCTTCATGCAACTTCCCTTCCTTGCAAAAGCCACTGATAAGGGCATTGAATGTAATCACATTAGGGTGAAAACCATTCTTCTCCATCATCTCTTTAAGCTCCATGGCCAAGCTGAGAAGACCCTTACTGCAATGCCCCGTGATCAGCGTGTTGTAAGACGCCACCGTCGGACAACAGCCCTTACTCTCCATCTCGCGAAACAAATCAACCGCCTTCTCGAGCTCTCCCGCCTTGCAGAAAGCAGACATGACCATGTTAAAGGTGAAAACATTCGGAGAGATCCTGCAGCGCCGCATCTCCCGATAGAACGAGAAGACTACATCCACCCTGTTCATGCTAAGCAACGCACTCAGGTAAGCATTGCAGGACTCCACCGTGGGCAAGAACCCGTACTCCTTCATCATACGAAAAGTCTCCGTGGCATTCCGGAACTTCTTCAGATGCGCGAACGTCTTGAACAGGGAGTCGAAAACCCGGGACGAGGAATCGCACGCCCGGTAAGAGCAGAGCACCGCATCAAACAGCTGGCGCGCAAGATCGACCGGGCCGGCCGCCTCGACGAGAGCCCGAACCATCAACTCCGCGGACTTGAATTTCCCGTTTTTCGCGAGAACGTGAAGCGCGATGGAGTGGGTCTCGAGGGTGTGGGCGCTCGGGCACCGGAGCTTGACCCAGTTGAAGAACTCGAGCGACAGGACGTGGTCCTTCCGGATCTTGAGCAAGACGTGTGTCGTCCGGAAAGGGGTCAACCCGGCGCGCAGCCGGTCGAGCTCGTCCCAGTGGGCGTGCACGAGGTGGCTGTGGGCGACGTTGACGAAATCGAGGTCCCGCCCGGTGGGCTCGGGGATCGTCCGGTGAGGCACCGGAATCGGGTCCCGACGAGGGCCGGGGTTCGTCGGCAGGGGCTTCTCAGTTGATGAACAGAGGAGGGTCGGAAGCCGACGAAGTGGGGATTTCATCGTCGTCGGAGTCGAAGGTGTCGGAGGAATTCAACCATGAATGGATCCAAGAATCACGGGAACTTGGAGCTCGTCGCGGGACACGCCGAGCGACAAGACAACTACAATGTAGGGATTATCAGTTTCAAGGTGGGTTGGGTCCGGATCTAAAATCTGAAATTAATCCTGTTATACCCGATTATCAATTTTTGGAATCTGAAATTAACCCTATTTTTCCTAGACCCTGTTTTGGAACCAACCCTGTTATTCCGGTCCGGTTTCAGGATCTACCCGAGAACCTATTTTTTTTTTGGTTCCTTTTTTCGATTTCATTTTTTTCTAGCAAAATAATATAGGTAGCAATGAAACAATTTAAAATAAAAGATGAATAACAAAAACCACTATCCGCCAAAAGTAACAATCCCCAAAATGAGCAATTGAAATTACAATCCATCAAAATCAACAATCCAAAAGCACTATATGGCAAGATATAGTCCAACCATATAAATCTTTAAGAATCACATTTCCAGGGAATTTATTCAACATGTTTAGCTTTTTATTTTGCGCCATGATGAGATAACTCCTCACTTCTGTCTCCGAATGAAATATCTTGAAAGAAAAATCAAGAGACTTAGCAGTAAGGCATATGCTCTCACTAGAAAAATGTCTATGTGTCTCATCTGAATCACACAATATTTAGATGACTTTAAGGGCCGTGCTGTTTTACTCATAGTTCTAAAACATATTTCAATATTAAACCGGAAATCGGTTTTAAAACCGGTGAAATAGGGTAACACGATATAGGCTTTTTACTTTTTTGTACATTATCTCAAAACCGGTTCTAAAACATGTTTGGATTGGTTTTTACTTGAAACCGAAAATCAGATCGATTCTAACCGGTTCCCAAAAAATGGAATCGGTACCCGGACCGGTTCTTGTTAGAACCGGTTCCCGAACCTATTTTTTCGGATGGGTTGGTCCGGTTTCCAGATAAACCCAGTCCGGTTGCACACCCCTACAGTATGTTCGAAAGTGGGCTATGCAAAACTCTAGTAAGCTTAGGATATGTTTTCTTTTTTTTTTTTTTTTGGAAATGATGACACAGATGGCCCTGAATTTTGGTATAACTTCCAATATGCTTCCTGAACTTTTAATTTTTTCAATGTGATTTTTGGACTTTAATGCAATGTGCAATGTAGTCTTAAGAATTTTTAATTTGTTCAAAAGTGATATATAAACTTTTGGTATATATTCAATATAGTCAATCTATTAATTCAATATTAGAAACAACACTAAACATTTTCATATAGTCCAAGAACTAAATTGAACATATATCAAAAGTTTAACGACCATATTGCATATTGAGCTAAAGTTCATGAATCATATTAAACAGATTAAAAGTTCATGGACCATATTATGCATTGAGCCAAAATTTAGGGGTCATTTGTGTCAATTTCCTTTTTTTTTTTGGTAGAGAAGCTTAGTATGTGTCGGAAAAGAGAAAAAGAAAGCATTTTCATTGAATCCAAATTTGTAGAGCCCATGTAGAATCCACAAGATCGACGCTTATGATAGATCGGACCTAGGGGATTTGTGTCCATATAAGAGTTTCTCCACGTTTTGGGTCTAAAACCAATCCAAATTTGTAGGAAGCTACAGTTCCTTTTCTGTAAACCATCCATAAATAGCCAGTGATTATCAGAAGGCAGATTGCATCATACAGTGTGGTTAAGTTCAAAGACAAGGACCTCCCTCGTTTACAAGGACATTTTTAACTTGTTTCTACGTATATGATGATGTGACCTTGTTTGTAGTCTAATCGAATTAGGACTCGCACAGCTTATGCAGGTATGACATTCGAATGTGAAGTTTGACATGCTCAGTACGCATCACGGCAACTTCTTGCAAAACACTCTGGGTTTGTTCATGCGGCCGAATTAACATGGTAAGCTTTTTATAAGACTACTGGTCTACTAGCACTGTCCATATTGATGGCATTGGAGCAAAGAGCGGTTGTGCTGTTACTGTGTATAAAGCATCTACAAATTGTCTGCATCATGCCATATACGCAGTCAAATTCTGTACAAATGCAAATGCATATTGAGGTAATTCGTGCTACAAATCAGCTGATCAGAACCGGACATGAAGGGCAACAATTAGACACACCCATTGAATCAGAAAACGAGTAACTCCACAAATAGATAACTTTAAGTTATCTGAAAAAGGGAGGTTCTATCAAAAAGAGAGATGGAATGGAACATTGGCAATATGAGAGGGTCATGAACTGATGATCTAACGACATTACCAAGGAAGTTCACCCATGCACTGTGACTTCGGCCTCGATGATCATCAACTAGGCAGTCTCGAACTGTTTTTAGTGGCAAGGAGGAGGATTCGCCCTCATAAAAGTTTGATTTGCTGAACCAACGTGAAAAGTGAAAATTTTGCTTTTAATTCCAGCCCAGGAGATTGAACCAATGAGCAAAGAAGCATGTCACGCGCTTGAGTTCAATTTTCCAGTTACCTTTCTCCACTTTCCTGTGGTAAAAATCTGCTAAAGAAGGAAAGGATTCAACTGATCGGATCAGCGGTTACCTTCTGTCTACTGATGCACAGCACCATCTTGGCCTTTTAATTGAAAGGTGTAGCTTGCGTTAATTTTCCTCTTAGGATCTTGTTCATCCAGATCTGCTAAACGAAGAAACAATGAAAGGTTTTTGTTTCTGTTTCTCGCGGACCAACTCCTTGGATATAGCTCCAGTATTTTCTATATAATAGATGGGAGGATACCAGAAAGAAAGCTAACAGACCTTTAACATCAAGGACCAAACTTAAGACAGCGAAGAAATTGGAGCCTACCATTTCACATCGCTGACAATGAATACTTCAGAGCGGCGAGCTTCAACCATTATTGAGAAACCGGATACCTTCCATTTGTGTGTATATGGAATGCTCTCACCATCAAGCATCGACCATTCACCAACAGCCAAACTCTTGATAACAATACCTCCGCTCCAAATGCGCTGGAGTCATCAACAAGATATCCGTCTGATGGATCGGTGAAGATCTCTAGTAGCATAAATCTTGGAAGACCACGTACTTTCTTGTTCACGCGAAACCTCCTAGGTCTCCCTCTAACGTTAACAATCGACATCTTGCTCAATGAAAGGTACAAATTGCATTCTTCTTTCTATTTCTTTAGCGAAATGTCACCTTCTTTTGTCAGGTATACATCTCGCGTCTGATCATATACGAAAGAACCTAAAACTCACATCTGTCTCTGAGCCGACTTCTAGAGAACTAGTCTTGAAAGCTGACAATTATATCAAAACGTGATCTCCTCCATTTCTGCTGATATCTCCATTAGGATAGAAAACCATGCTCCTGCACGATCCAAGAAAACTCGCAAACCATAAGGAAAAGCCTTTGAAGATACGAACATCAATCAAAAAGGAGAAACCTTTGTATCATATGACGATTTAGTATTATTGACATTCAAGCAACATTGCTATTTCTAGCGGAGTTTCACATAGAGAAAAGAATCGGCAAAAGCTTGGCAAGATAAGACACCCTCTAAACTCATGGTTGCGGCTTAATGTGTAACATACACAGGACCGATCCCCCAATCTGGAGCCCAATGTCGAGAAGAATAAAAGCTGAACTACTTGGTAGCTAGTGAATTTGTGAATCACTAATACGCATTGTTATCAATATTACCTTGTTTCCGAAAATGTCGGTACCGAATAGGAAAACAACTTGATACAAAGTTCTATGCTTTTACCACTTTTGCCCTCCTGCTTTGAACTCGCTCGTTGTGTACTTTTTAATATTGATCTTTACAAATGAAGAAAATGAATTGGAACAGATAATGCGCAGGCGGTATAGTTCTGCAATCCGTAGTAATCATCCCTGCATCATAAGAACAGTAAAAAGAAAAAACAAAAGAAACAGCAAGAGAGTAATCAACTTGAGTCGTTCCATATGCACGTGTATATAAAGTCACAATCTTCTTATGTGATTGTCTAATATATCATGAGCGATATGAAAAGAAACCTACGAGGAAGACAAGTTTCAGCAAAATACCATCATCTTTGCTGGCCATTTCACTGTTCGAACTCGAAGTTATCATCAGGGGGCTTCGACTTGCTATGCACCTCGATGCTCGACCGTTGATCAATGGTCGTGGAAAAGAATCATACAGTAAAACTGGAGAGTCCTTCTGGGTGTATTATTTTCATACTGTAAAATGAAGAGTACCTCAGGAGAAGTTTCCAGTTTGAAGGCAATAGGCAATGACCAGAATGGAGAAATTTCATCATCACTGCCATCTGATGTATATCCTCAACACTAGGAAGACTTTCCAACTTTCACATATTGGACGGTGTGAACTTTATTTTTTAATGAATTTGTTTCTGAGATGTTATCTGTATACTTTGACATAATAAGCAAAATTATTGGCTAATGAAAAAATGAATTAGTTAATGTAAAGATAAATTATGAGTTATGAGATGATTAGTGCATAACATTAATGAGATGCGATTAATGCAGGATACAAGTCTACTGTAATATATACGGAGATAGATATATAGGTTTCGAGACATGGAAAAAAATTCAAAAAATTTCTTGAAAAATTCAAAAATTAAAAAAACATGGGAAGTCCTTACCAAAAAAAAAAAACATGGGAAGAGGCTCATAGTGTCTGACCACCGTGAGCCACCTCTTTGGCGGTAAGGCCAGCGACCACCTTGGTGCAGTTGCATCTGCACGGCAACCATCATCGCGGTGAATCACTTATCAAGGAGGACCACAAGCGACCCGCTGCAATGGTGGTCTCGTCTGTTGTGGCAATGGACGACCACCATGACTACCCACGACGATGGAGATGAAAACGGGTGGGGGAGAAAGAAATCTTAGGCGACAACCACAATGGGGGTCACACAAGAGGTGCAACTAGTGGTGGCCACGGGCCGGTTTTGGCCCGGAACCGGCCCGGTCAAACCCGGGCCCGGCCCGTTGACCGGGCCCGCGGTTCGGAACCGGAACCGGCCCGTGGCATACGGGCCCGGTTCCGGTTCCAGAAAAATTTGAACCGGCGGTTCCGGGCCGGTTCTTCGAAAAAAAAAAAAAGATAATGAAGAAGCTGCAGCATAGCCTGCATTGCAGGCTACGCTGCAGCAGCAGCAGCAGCAGCCTGCAGGGGTCTCTCCTCTCCCTCTCTTTCTCTCTCTCTCTCTCTCTCTCTCTCTCTCTCTCTCTCTCTCTCTCTCTCTCTCTCTCTCTCTCTCTCTCTCTCTCTCTCTCGCGCTGCATCTTCTCCTTCTCCTTTCTCCTTTCTCCTTTTCCTCTTCTTCTTCTCCTCCGCCCACCCCCTGGCCCCCGTCTTCCCAGATTTAACCCCCGCCGCCTTCGCCGCCGTCGCCCCCGCCCATGGCCGCAGCCGCCGACGCCGACGCCCACTCCTCCTTCCCCCTCGCTACCCTACTCCTCCTTCCCTTTTCTCCTCCGCCGGCCCCGGTCTCCCCAGATCTGACCCTCGCCGCCGCCGCCGCCGCCCCCCATGGCCGCAACTGCTGACGCCGACGCCCCCTTCTCCTCCCCTGCTCCCGACCCCGGAGGAGGAGGACCCCCCGCTCCTCCTCCCTGTCCCCGTCCTCGTGCCCGTCCCCCTCCCGGCCCCCTCCTTCTCCCCCTCGCCGCCGCCCCCGTCTCCCACTTCATCTCCTCGCCACCTTGAATCCCGCCTCCACCACCATGGCCAAAGCCGCGAAGCCCGAGCGACGATTTTTATTTTATAAATATTTTATTAATTTTTAAATAAGGAACCGGCCGGAACCGGAATCGGCCCGGAACCGCCGGTTCCGAACCGGAACCGGAACCGTCCCTTGCGGTTCCGGTTCCGGTTCATTCGTGGCCACGAACCGGAACCGCCGGTTCCGAACCGGAACCGGCGGTTCTTGAACCGTGGCCATGTCTAGGTGCAACCACCATGCGCAGTAGTGCTTGTCAAATCCTTAGTGCTTTTGCCCTTTTTGTTGTTCTTTCATTTTTTTTTATCCAGGTGTTGACACTTAATTTTTAGCTCATTTTTTTCATATTTTCAAAAATTTCAAAATTAGGTCTAGGGATCTTGGCCAAGCCGGGAAACCTATTTCTAAACCAAAAAAATAATTTTTTTAGCATTTTTTCTTAATTTCTATTAGTCAAAATAAGCAAGAAAATCAAGAAAAATAGTAAATAGAATCAGAAAATTCCATAAAAATATACATTAGTCTTATTTTAAATCCAATTTCATAAATACACTGTCAATTTTAGAAAATTTCAATCGGGTATATGTTTTGCCCAAAATTGGGCAAAATTAAACCCGAATTGAACCAAAAATTAAGTTAAATTTTTTCTAGACATTTTTAAGTCATAATGTCTTCACAATAATTGATTTTAGGACCTTTAATTGCATAATAGTCGGTCCAATTGCACAATTTGACATAAAAATAAAAAATTCCCTAAATTTGATTGAAAATTAAGAATTTTGAACCAAAATTGGGAATCGTGCCCAAAATGAAATTGCCAAAATGTGAGACTATCATTTCGAGGGTTAATCAGGGGTGGGTAATTCAATTTTGGCATCAATTTTACCTAATCGGGTCATTAAGAACTCGAATTGAACAAAACCTATTAACCCGAATATAAAAATGAGAAAATCTTGGGCACAATTATAATGAAAATTGGGAAAAATTATATGTTTGGATTCAGAATATGATGGAGAATTCAATTTTGAGGTTTAATTCTAAAAAATTAGTTGAAATTGAGTCCAATTTGGATATTTGATCAAAACCAGAACTGCCGGGTCGAACGGGTCAACTCAACTCGACCCGAACAGTTTGTCTTCCTCACTCGGTTGGTTAGAATGTACACAAAACCTAGAAAATGACTTGTGCCCATGACTTCGTTGACTAATCTCGATCAAATGAGCACGTTTTAATTGATTTTTCCAGCTGGATATTATCCAGCTGGCATTGTTCAATAACCAAAACCGATTAGAATTCGGTTCCAACCAAATTTCGAGCGCGAAATCGAAGAACAAAAAAACAAGAAAAACAGAAAAGCGTGAACATAAGGTGTTCGAGAAAATTCCTGAGAGAGAGAGGAGAGAGAAATAGAGAGAAGGAGAGGAAATGAGTAAAAGGTTCAGTTGAAAACTCCCTGTGACTGTGTGATCGGTGCTTTTTCGGCCGGAAAAGCGCCGGCGAAGTAGTCACCATAGGTGAGTGTCCTCACCTAAGATGACTGAGGAACGGCCGGTCATTATAGCCTTAAAAAGAGTCCTCATTAGAGTGTCAGTAACTTCTCTGCTGGATCCAAGGTCGTCAACTTGAAGCCTAAGAGTTGAGGAACATTTTTACAATTGTGGAACAGCTCGGGAACGATGTTTGATCATTGAACAGACCAGATAAAAATCCTTCATCACATCAGTTTTTCCAGATTCTTAGAAAATGAAGTTGAACTTAATATTGTCAATCTGACAATTTCTTGGATGATTCTAAAGTCTTTGATGTTCTAAATACATTTCTAATCATTTTTGGTGTTGATTTGGTTGCATTTTGAATGACAAATCCTGCATAAACCGAGTCAGCCATGGTTGTTGAAATTCGCCGAAAAACCCGAAGCCTCGCTGAAGCGTCATCGTGACCATAGGTCATCCAAGTAGGCTTCCTTTCACTTTGTTTGATGCTTTGATGCTGTTCAGAACCGATTTAGACGGTTAGGGCGATCAATATGTTGATTTGAATGTTTAAGAAATAGGTTTGACTAGTTTGCAAATTAGATTTTTGACTGAGTTTTTTCACCGGCCAGTGAATGTTCGCCGGCTTACCGAATCAGTTAAATTGAAAATAGAATATGTGGGCTTCATTGTGGTGTAACCAGAATGGCCAAAAGGTCACCGGAGGCTCGTCGGCGACGAGCTCGAACCAGCGACCTTGAAGACCCTAACACATAATTCATGCACACCAAGTGTTCAGGGAAATACTCGAATGAAAGATGTCAAAAATGGTGCTGTTTTGGCACCATGCCTGCCGGAGAAGGTGACCGGTGCCGACAACGGTCGATTCGGTCCCAGTCGAACCGGTCTAAACCGGTCCGGTCCGGTTCATTCCCCTTGGCGGGAAAATTCAAAAAAAAAAAGAATAGAAAATTATAAAATTATAAAAAAAAATTAAAAAAGCCACCAAAATCATAAAAAAAATAGAAAATTAGGAAAATTTTGCAAAAATTTTCAAAAAATTAGAAAAATTACAGAAAATTTAGAAAAATAGAAAAATTTTCAGGAAATCCATAAAAATTTCGAAAATTCATAAAATACAAATAAAAATTTTAGAAATTTTAGAAAATCAATAAAAATTGAAAAAATTGGAAAATTCACTAAAATTTCTAGAAAATCATAAAAAAATCAGTTCTCGGTTTAAAAAAAAAATTTCGAAAAAATTCAAAAAAAATTCAAAAATTTGAAATACCCACAGAATGATTGAAAATCATTGGGGCCAGTTATAAAAAATGAAATTTGAATTTTTCGAAATGCCTAAATGGCATTTTTGAAAAATTCCAAATTTAGGAACAAAACCCCTAAAAAACCCTAAACCCCAAAAAATGAAATGAACAAGCTATCATAGCTTCATTAGGGTTTGGGTGTTTACTAGATTTTCATTTCTAGTGGCCGAATTAGGGTTGTTGTGATTGATTTGCTATGGATTGTGCATTTGATTTTTAGATGCTTAATTGTCTATTCATGATTAGATTAGTGAATTGATCTTATGGATCCGTGTGATACGCTAGACATGCCATATCGTTCTTAGGTATCGAAAGGGCATTAATGGTCTCAATTTGGGATCATTAACGTAACCAAGTCCTTTATCCAGAATCTTTAGTTCGTAGGATTGTGATACTTCTTCCGTACCTCAATTAGGTTTCTAGTCGATCTACCATAAATGACTAGTGGCGACTCCAAGTTCAAATTTAAATCAAATAAACCCCGCTATCACGTGAGGTATGGTTTGGGAGAGGCCTGTATAGAAAAATACCTCCATTCTAAACACGCGAGAGCGTGGCGCGACAGGTATGGCGACTTCACTAGGGATCTTAAATTTCTAAGTGGACTTAGGCCTAGATAGAACGATATGCATGTATTTGTGCTCACAAGGATCCCAGGTACGTTCCACTAATGACGTGTTAAATGATGATGCAGGTGGGAGATATAAGAGGTGTAGTCTATGCTTACTTTTATTTTGCAGGATGGTGTTAAGATTGAATGTAATTTGGCCAAATTTTAAAAGTGCTATTTGGTTATAAATTGTTGTACTTGCCTTAAATTGCTTTAGCACTACACTTTTCGTACACACCACCCGTGGCTCAACCCTGGCTACATTTAAGATCACCCTTAGAAGGTATGTGTTTAGGCGAAATTATGAGCTGATTGCTCATAGGATCGTTTAAATACAATACCGATCACCAAGATGAAATAATATTCCATTACTTTAGGCCGATTGCCTATTGGAATGGAATCCCTTATCTATTAAAGTGGTGACCTTGAGCCTTTAGTATATTCCATCCTTTTAGGTGTCAAAACCTCATTTATTGCATATGCTTGTCTTTGTGGTTGGTATACCTAAAACCAAGCAAAAATATGTCGGTAAGTAAATATCGTTTCACTTTTCTCATCTTTTCAATTATGCAAAATTAGTTGACACAATTTTGTTAAAAAATGCCCAAATAACAATCAATGTTTGATCAAAATGCCTTTTTACACTAGAATGAATGAATAGGGTGACATGCTCCATTTGGTCACATTTTTCATTTCTAGATGGAATGTATAGGTCCATGATGATTTTCAATATAATTCAAATAGATTGAATGCTCAAGATGTGACAAGTACAATCCCAGTTGTCAAGAGTTTATTTTCGATGTATTCGAAGTTGTAAACCATAAGATAGGACTTCATGGTCAAAATGTAGCATGACAAAAGGCATTTGTATTAAACATTGGTTTCATTCACATTTTCAAGTATATGCTCTTTTAAGACATAAATGGATTAGAAGTGGCATTTGTATTACGTCATAAGAATGTAAATGTATTTTACCTCCATTTTGTCCATAAAAGGACATATAATTAAAATGGGGGCATTTCGAAATTGATCTATGGTGATTAATAATGAACTTTTTGCATGATTAGGCTCGATGGAAAAACTAGACATCCAAGTGGTTCCTATTCCACGAAAAGAGTTCATGGCTTGGTGGAAGGGCATGACGAAAGACAACCAAGTTTATATTCAAGATAAATTAGGATACCTTCTAGACTTGATCCATGTAGAACATCAAGTCACTTTGGTCCAAGCATTGTCACATTTTTCGGAAGTTTCCACCGCCACCTTCCAATTTGAAGAGTACCAAGCCGCTATTGGAATTGATTCCAAGCCTAGGGTCGTAGAGCCACCCGTTGGACCTAGTCCCATAAGCATTCTTGCAGAATTCCTTAACCTCAAAGCTTCAAAAATCAAAAAGTTAATCAAGTCAAATATTGGTAGATTTCCATTATCCTTTCTAATAGCCAATTTTTTCAAACTTCCTAGGAAAACGGGAATCATTTCAGCTCGGGTTTTTATTCTAGCCTTCTTTAGCTTCGTTCTATTCCTTGTATCTAGAACGGGATTCAACCCTTTAGTTGCAATATTCACAAGGCAAGCATGTCTCAAATGAGATTTTTCTAACATGCTTCTTGCTTAAATCGTCATCTCCTTAAACACCTACCAAAATCGTGGGAAAGGTATCTTTCAAGCTTCTACTGGCCTTTTGTCATTATGGTTCATCTTACACATTCAACCTTGGTATTGTTTCATGAACATTTGCGAAATTTGCTCGGCAATAAATCCAATTGAGCGATACAGTCGTATCCAAAGCAAATTACCCAAACAATCTTTCTTAGATTGGGCCAACTTCATTAGGGCTTTAACTCCTAGTCAAATCTAGTGGCGGATCAATTGGCCAAAGATTAACAAGGCAAGGATTACAAGCCAAGAAGGGAACGCAGTACCATTACTCGGATTGAATGGGGGAGCCTCCTATTGTCCCTTACGAGTTGTTAGACAATTTGGGATGCTTCAACAAGTTCCATCGGCATGGAACCTTGAGGAGTTCGTTTTTGATATCCCAAATGGGGTTATACCCAAACAAAAGAAGAAAGATCTTCAAGCCAAGGTCCACAAGATCATTCTTTCTTTGGATAACTCACCTGCACAAGTAGTGAAATGGCTAAAAAACTCGAAAAGAGACATGAAGATTTATATGACATCTAAGGAATACATCAAGTGGATGGAAAGTAAACGACTAATTGTTGTAGAGCCATATGTTCCATTGAGTATTATAACGGATCCCGAGGAGTATGTCCCAGAATACATCGTCCCACACATGGTTGGAGTTTAGCCTTATATCCCTAGAGAAGTCGTGATTGATGTCGAAGAATGGGAATCCCGAATCAAGGAGTGGAAGGATTACCACGGGGCAGAAGTTACCTTAGCTAGCAAGAAGCCTAGACTTGGTTGATTTAGAGTTCCCATTCGAGTTCAAAATCACTTTGTAAAGCAATCTTGGATTTTATATGAAATACTCATTTTTCAAAATCCTTTTGAATAAATTCAAGAGCATGATTAAAAGGAAGGATCACCATGGATTATAATTCCTTGAATGGTATGATTCCTTGAGAAAAGCATTGACGAGCAGATTTATGCAAGGCTAAGGCTTGTGTAAAAGTTCTTATATTTGTAAATCACAAGAAACCATATAATTAAAAGAATGTAGGTTCTATATTCATTTCATCAATTCTAATATCTTGATGGTTTTCATGTAAGACAGGTTTTCTAGCAACGGAAGGCGAAAGACCCCGAACCCGTTTACAAATTAAAATGGTCGAGGAAGAAACTCACACTCGATTGGCTGAAGTGGAGAATCAGATGACGCAAATGGTTGCCATGATGGCGGAAATGAAGGCTTTTATTCTCGCATCTCAAGGGTCTTATCCTACTACTCCAAATGTAGGAATCTCAAATGCTACCGAAACACCAGTCGAAGACCCAATTAGAAACAAAGAATCAGTTCAAGAAAACCCTCCAAAGACTATGCCTGAGACAGTGAATTTGGAAGAGGATGATCAAACCAAGAAAGCATCCAAAACAAAGGATGAAGAAGAGACCAAGAGGTTAGCTAAAATTGAAGAATGCCTAGCAAGTCAGGGCTATGAGCTTCAGAGATTCGACAAGTTCTCGCCATACGCGAAGGTGGTTGTTCCAAAAAACTACAAAGAACCAGAGTTCATGAACAAGTACGATGGAACTGACTGTCCTAAAAACCATTTAAAATATTATCTCCGCAAAATGGCGAGATATTCAGACAATATGCCACTCATTATCAGTATATTTCAAGATAGCTTGAAGGGAGCAGCTCTGGCATGGTATACCGCTCTTGATATAGAAAATTTTATCGAATGGGACCATTTGGTAGGAGAATTCCTTCACCAATACAAATTCAATGTCG
The DNA here is from genome assembly GCA_031216235.1 of Syzygium jambos. Classification (NCBI taxonomy): domain Eukaryota; kingdom Viridiplantae; phylum Streptophyta; class Magnoliopsida; order Myrtales; family Myrtaceae; genus Syzygium; species Syzygium jambos. The sequence goes on from CM062226.1 coordinate 21,979,622, forward strand.
AAGTACTTCCGACCCGGGAGGATTTAATCAGAACTGAGAAACAAAGAAGCGAAGGATTCAGAGCTTACGCTCAAAGATGGAAAGCTGTAGCCTCACAAGTCAAACCAGCTATAAGTGAGGACGAGCTAATTTCTTGAAGTCGTTACCAACTAAGTATTACGACAAGTTGCATATATCGAGTTGCCAAACATTTACCATGCTGGTGAAGGTTGGTGAAAGAATTGAATGGTCATTAAAGGAGAAGAAATCTCAAGAAGCGACAGCACGGATACCGTATCTTGAAAGAAAGGATAAAGAACCTATACGTGACGTGGCTATGGTATCTAGCCCTAACGTTAATCAGGTTTCATTCCCAAAGTAGTCCAATGTCCCTTGGAGAAATCCAAAACCATTTGAGCTAAAGAAAAAACCCGTAAAGCAATTCACCCTGTTGCTACGGCCCCTGTCGAAATTATTACTGATGCTGTTAGAAAGGCATTTAGTGGCCAAAGAAGTGCCAAGGGATAATCCTACAAGGTTTCCCTGGTACGATGAGTCGAAGACTTGCACATACCATATGGGAGAAAGAGGGCACGATGTGGACAACTGTACAGTCTTGAAATACAAAGTTCAGCAACTTATAGATAAGAAGATATTAAGTTTTCAAGAGCCAAAGCCAAATGTGCATCAGAACCCTCTTCCTGAGCACAATGTGGTAAATATGGTCCTTACATAGGAAGAAATAATAAGGCCTAATGAAGAAGATGAATATGAGGCCAAATTAAAGTTAGCTCGACAAGGAGATGCTCGCTTTTGTTGCGAAGCATTCTTAAAAAGGGAAGTTATAGATAACTTGGGAGAAGATTCTGGCAAATACAACTTCCAAGTAAAGTATACTCTACCACCGTGGGCTTTTAAAAGTGAAGTGATCGTGCCCGATGGTTTGGGCGGTATGGACGATGAGCTCAGCAAACAAAATAATATTCCATCCTGTGATGAGGAGGATCAATTTGAAGAGCAAAAAGAAAAGATTCGGCAGGGTGAAAGGCGATTTACCCAAACTTCATTTGAGCAAGGTGACACTGTAGACCTCCTTGGTCAAGACAGTGGAAAATACAACTTCCGTGTTAAGTACAAACCTCCACCCTAGGCTTTCAAAAATGGAACTATTGTGCCCGATGGATGGGGAGGCATGGATGAAATTCCAATCAACAAATTAAGTCTTAAGGAGAAAGAAGATCAAGACTAGAAAATGAAGAAAAAGGCTCGCTAAAGAGATAGACGATTTGCTCACAAAGCACGAAAACGAGGCGAAATTGTGGATTATCTGGGACAAGACAGTGATCGATATAACTACCGTGTCAAATACACACCACCTTCATGGGTATCCAAAGAGGAAAGTATCGTGCCTGACGGTTGGAGTGGAATGGACATTATTGAAGCTGATAAAAGCATGATGTCCATGATTACACCACTATTGATCAATCTTGATGAAGTGGATAAACTTGAGGAAGAAAAGTATCATGTTGAACCAATTACCATTAAACTCCCAATTGATCAACTAAAAATCAAAGAGAAAGAGGTGCAACCTGTGATCATCACTTTGCCTCCAAAGGAGAAATTTGATACTAAATGTGTATCATGGGATTACATGCCTAAAGAAGTTGATGCAATAACCAGATCGGAAGATGTTATATCCTAAAAGAAGGTGAGCATGAATAAAAGGGAGTAACTGATGAGGATGTCAAGTAGTTGTGTCAGTCATGAGGACAAGTGAATATGATGTAATTAAACAATTGAGGAAGATGCCGGCATAGATTTCCTTGTTGGATCTTTTCAAGACTTTGAAAAGTCACAAAATGATGCTTATAAAGCTTCTTAATGAGGTGGACGTACCAGAGACAATTAATGAGGTACAACTAGAAGACTTCATTGGTACCATTCTTCTAAAGGATCATATTACCTTCTCTAATGAAGATTTCCTAATTGATGGACGTTCTCACAATAAAGCCTTGTATATTGCCGTCAAATGTTGGGGCAAGGATGTGTCACGGGTGCTGATCGATAATGGTTCCGCACTTAATTTGTGTCCACTAAGCACACTGCATCACTTGGAGATTAGTGAAGAACTTATCAAACCTTCAAAGGTGACTATATGTTTGTTCGATGGGATGAAGAAGGATGTTATCGGTGACATCGAGCTGGAGGTAAATATAGGCCCTATGCCTTTTCTAATCGATTTCCAAGTGGTAGACATTCCAAGGACCTTCAACCTACTGCTAGGGAGGCCTTGGATACATATGGATGGCGCCATTCCTTCTAGTCTCCATTAAAAAGTTCGATTTGTTATTAACGGTAAAATGATTACCGTGCACGGGGGGACGAACTTTACCACTTACAAGGAAAGCGCCATACCTTATGTCGAGCTGGAGACAAAAGAAGAGCCCAGTTATGATTCCTTCGAGATGATTTCCATGATACAAATTCCCGCTGATAGTGTCATGAAGACTCCAGAATTTTCGGCATCGTCTATTATGTCCGGAAAAGTGTTATGCCAATACAGATTTAACCATAATGGTGGGCTTGGGACAAAAGTGCAAGGAATAAAAGAAACCATTATTCCCTTTGGCATAAAGAAGAAGTATGAAGTGGGGTATGAAGACACTAGCAATCACCATGGAGGTCGAGGCCAAGGTCAAAAGAATCATGAAGGTCGTGGAAGCCGAGGTGATCGAACCATTAACCCATCAGCATGGAAGGGTAAGGCTAGAGAGCTACCCCATCATTAGATTCATATAAGAGAAAACTTTCCTAGGCCTCCTAAACTGTTTTCAGAAGAAAATTTACGTGCAAAGGCCGAGCCTGACACGCAGGGTTTATTCAAAGAAGACATTATCAATGTCATTATAACTGAGAATAAAGACACCTATGCACTGGAGTAGGAAGATTCTTTTGAACCATTTCCTTATTGTTGCCTTCACAATTTGTTTGTTTCATATTGATGTTGTTTGCAGTTTCAATTCAGTTGCAATTTCCATTTATTTTTTCAATATAGATGTAATTGCATTTTTCAAATTCAATAAAAGTATTCAATGTTTTGTTAAGGACATATGGAAACGGAACCAAACCAATGATGAATATCGCTCTCACACATGAGGCTTGAGGCTTTGGGTTTTCGTATGACTCCTCATTACGAAAATGATTTTAAGAGCAAAGATGTCCAAGGATACGAGGATTAGCTCTATTCTCTTGATCTCTTCAAAACAGATTTCAAAATAATTTTCCAAAAGGGTTTTTCATTAAACCTCATGCATCAATTCATTTAATATGCAGTTACTAATCATGTTTGTTGTATGTCAGGCATGAGCATTCACACACCCATAATAGGTTCATATGTGACTCAAATCTCTCAAAGGATATCACTTATGATATTGAGTGAGATAATGAAGATGAGGAATAGATCAGAAAAGAATGGATCCGTCATAAAGAATCAAAACCACTCACATTAGAGAAAACGATTACTATTAATCTGGGTGATAAGGAGAACCCCAAGGAGGTTAAGATTGGAGAAAGTCTTCCTTCAGCAGAAGCAGAAAGAATAACAGATTTGCTCAAGGAATATCAAAATATATTCGCATGGTCCTATGCTGACATGCCAGGTCTTGATCCAAGTATAGTTGAACACGCTTTGCCAATTGATCCAAGTATTCCACCGAAAAAACAAAAATTGAGGCGAACGAAGCTAGAATTGGCAAAGAAAATAGAAGAAGTGATGAAATTACTCAAAATCGGTTTTATTGAAGTAGTGCCATATCCAGAATGGATTGCCAATATAGTACCCGTAATGAAGAAAGATGATCGGGTGCGTGTATGTGTTGATTATCGCGACCTAAATAAAGCAAGCCCAAAGGATGATTTCCTATTTCCATATATTGATGTATTAGTGGATAGCACTGCTGGGTTCGAAACATTCTTATTCATGGATGGCTTCTCAGGATATAATCAAATTCTCATAAAGAAAGAGGATAAGGCGAAAACGTCCTTCATAACACCACGGGGCACATTTTGTTATAAGGTGATACCTTTCGATCTGAAAAATACTAGTGCCACATATCAAAGGGCAATGGTAACTCTGTTCCATGATATGATGCACAAAGAAATTGAGGTGTACGTGGATGATATGATTGCGAAATCTAAATAAGGAGAAGACCATGTTGAGGTGCTTCGCAAATTGTTCAAAAAGTCAAAAAGTACAAGTTGCGACTGAACCCCAATAAGTGTGTATTTGGGGCAAAATCTGGCAAATTGCTGAGATTTGTGGTCAGCAACAGAGGAATCGAAATTGATCCTTTCAAGATCAAGGCAATACATGACTTGAAGACTCCTTCTACGATAAAAGAAGTGAGAAGCTTGTTGGGTCGATTAAACTACATTGCTCGTTCATCTATCAGCTTTCTGAGACTGCTAAACCATTCTTCAAACTGTTGAAAAAATACCAAAGTAAAGTAGGATAAAGAATGTCAACAAGCTTTTCACAAAATCAAAGAATATCTGGTATGTCCACTAGTATTGGTACCGCCAATTCCTAGAGTCCCGCTGATCCTATATTTGACGATTTACCATGAATCATTAGGAGCAGTGCTGGTACAAAGAAGATCAAACGACGGTAAAGAATAAGCCGTTTATTACTTGAGCAAGAAATTCACAACATCAGAAGTGAATTACCCAGTAGTTGAGAAGACATGCGTGGCATTAATTTGAGTATTACATAGATTAAGGCAATATACCCTTTATCACCAAAATTTGTTAGTGACTGAGAATGATCCAATCAAATATCTTTTTAAGAAATCCTCTTTGATCGGGAAATTAGCCAAATGGCAAGTCTTGTTGTCTGAGTTCAACATCAGGAGTTCATCCCAAAAGTCAGTCAAAGGGCGAGCAATAGTAGACATGCTAGTAGAAAATTCGCAAAATATCGCCAATTCTGAAGAACGACTTGATGACCACATATTGACATTGGTCAATGATAAATGGACCATGTATTTTGACGATGCAACCAACCTATCTGGATTAGGAACTGGGGCAGTACTGATCTCCCCAGAAGGCCAACACTATCTAGTATCTGTAAAACTGGTATTCTCATGCACCAATAACATCGCTGAATATGAGGCGTGCATTCTCGGCTTACAGTTAGCCCTTTCGATGAGGATAAAAAGGTTACAAGTGTATGGAGATTCTATGCTCATTATATTGCAAACCACTGGAGAACGACAAACTCGTGATGCAAAGCTAATACCTTATCACAAATACCTAGAAGGAATGATGGAGGAATTCGAAGAAATAACATTTATTTATCTTCCAAGAGCCCATAATCATTTCGCAGATGCTCTTACAACTTGATCATCCTTACTCCAAGCTGAAGATGGCATGGATATAAAGCCATTGAGAATCAATATTCTCGAACAACCGGCATACTACATGGTAGTTCAAGTAGAATTTGACAATGAACCATGATTTCATGATATCAAGAAGTACTTACAAACGGGAGAATTTCTTAAAGGAAGCCAGTCAGGCGACAAAAGATTTATTAGAAAGACAGCTAACAAGTTCTTCCTTAGCGGACAGGTTCTTTATAAGAAGTCATTCGATTCGATCCTGTTAAGATGCGTTGATAGCAAAGAAGCTAAACAAATTATGAGAGAAATCCATGAAGGCGAATGTGGTCCGCATATGAATGGCCATCTCTTAGCCCGCAAAATCATGAGATTAGGATATTACAGGATGATGATGGAAACAGATTGCATTCAACATGTGAGGTGTCGTCGCCAATGTCAAGTCTATGGAGACAAAATCAATGCACCATTAAATGAGCTGCATCAAATGTCAGAAGCTTGGCCATTTTCAATGTGGAGAATTGACATGATTGGCCCAATCAACCCCAAGGCCTCAAATGGATATCGCTTTATCTTGGTGGCAGTTGATTGCTTCACCAAGTGGATTGAAGCGAATTCATACACAAATGTCACCGCCAAGAATATAGCAAAATTTATCAAGCGGGACATCATTGCTAAGTACGGAGTTCCAGAAGTAATCATTACCGACAATGGTTCAAATTTGAATAACAAAATCGTAAATGATTTGCTTGAATACTTCCACATTCGACACTTGAATTCATCTCCATATTGTCCACAAATGAACGGAGCAGTGGAAGCGGCAAACAAGAATATCAAGAAGATATTATCCAAGACAGCTGAAAATTATCGTGACTGGCACGAAAGATTGCCATATGCTCTGATGGCATACCGAACTTCAATTCGAACATCAACTGGGACAACTCCATTTTCCTTAGTATGGGATGGAAGCATTATTACCTATTGAGGTAGAAATTTCTTCATTGAGGATATTATCCCAAATAAAACTCTCAGAAGCCGAATGAAGTCAACAAAGATATGAACAGCTCAACATGATTGATGAGAGAAGATTAAGGGCTATATGTCATGGACAAGCTTACCAGAAAAGAGTTGCTAAATCTTTCAATAGAAAGGTAAAACCAAGACGTTTTAAAACGGATGATCTAGTAGTGAAGAAGGTCATTCCCAATAGTTCAGATTCACGTGGGAAATTCATTCCGAATTACGAGGGTCCATACATTGTCAAGAAGGTTCTTCCTAGAGGAGCACTAATTCTTGTAGATATGACAGGAACAGAACTAGCCTATCCTGTAAATGCAAATGCTTTCAAGATTTTCTACCCATGAAATGAAGACGGATATTTAAGAAAATTGGCACTAGTTATAACATGTGCATATCATGCATATCATGCATTCTATAGAACATGTTTGTTAATTTTGTAGGATATGACAAAAGGAAATCTTAGATGACTCAAGACTTCTCAAATCTTTCAACGGAGTTAGAAAACAAAAGGGAAGTGTCATTCTCAAATTCGGTTTTTCTTAATGTTGTTTTATAATGTATTTTTCCCTTTTATCATCCCCAGGGAAACTGGAAGAAAAGATCAAAAGAGATAATCTTTCATGAATGATCAAGACAAGATAAATAAAAGGTTGGTTGCATCGTTTCAATTAGAAATGAACAATGCTTGAATCTGTGTTAACATTGGGTTTTAATTTTACAGGGATCTCATCAAACCGATCAGGTAAGTATCCCTAACCCATGAATTTGAGCTCGAACATCTCATTTTCAAATCTTCAGTGGAGCAAATTAGTGCAGAAGCAAAACAATCAAGAAGGATATTGACAAGCCAATCGGGTAAGTATCCCTAACTTGTAAATTTGGCTCTTAAAGAGGTTAATTTTATGAAAAAATGAAACTTCTTTTCCCCCAAGCGGATTAACATGAAAGTTTGTTTCAAAGATTACCTCAAAAGTGCTTTAAACTAAAAGTTTTGAAACACACATTCTTTGAGCATGCATTATGCATTATGCATCAGAATTCCTTAAAAATAAAAGGAAGTTTTGACGAAGGTCATGAAAAAATTTCATAAAAAAAAGTTTGGATCAAATCAAATAGAAAGACCTTCAAATGATGAAAGGTAAGCCATATCCAAACACGTCCTCATACACTCGAGTGAATAGAAGAATGAATATCAGAATAAGAGAAAACCTCATATGAAGGAAATAGGGGATATTCGCAATAATTACATGGATTGAAATGATGAAAGGCAATCATTTTATTATCCCAAACACATGATTATCCCTTCCAAACCAAATTTGAGCCTAAACAGTGGAGAAATTTCCCAAAAACAACCCTGTTGAGAACCACCCCACACTGGGGCAAATTAGGAGGTTCACGATTGATATTTATGGAGAACAGGATCAAGAAAGATTTTATTGCATACACTTGCATCAATCTTTCTGTGATAACCTCATATAAATTTATATGGAAGCTCACAACATCCCAAAAGGAAGAAGAGCATTTCGTTTCCATATCCCAAACATATTTACCTTTGGCAAAGCCCAATTGAGCCTGAATATTCATTTCAGAACCCCAAATTGATGATCATCTCTTCACACTGGAGTATGAGCATATAATCCACTTTGATAAATAGAAAGCAAAAGGGCAGAACACAGAGTCCTTAGAATACAAAAGGATCAAGGACAAAAGAGCCTGGAGCATGAAAAGGCAATGTGCCTGATAAAAGCAATGTCAATGCCCAGAAAAATGAGCAAAAAAAAAGAAAGAAAAGCATTCAAAAGAAAAAATGACAGAAGTCAAGTCAAAAGCAAAAGTTGTGGATAATCAAAAGTCACAACAAATCAATGATTGAAGATCTTAATGAAAGTTTAGGGGACTCTTATGTTCACGCTAAGAAAAGATCCCCAGGTGACAAAGAAAAAGGGTGGTGATACCAAGAAGATCGCCAATTTCATAAAGACCCTGAATTCAAAACAAAACAATTGAGCCTTTTGAGCCTAGCCAATACCAATATTACAACCTCTCCCCAAAGATTCTTTAGATTGAGATGTTGAAAGTGAAAATATGATTTCATGACAAGAAGTAATCACTCAAAGAAGTATATGCAATATTACTTTGTCTTATCCTCGAGGTTCTTAACTTGTAGACCTGAAGTCAGACATGATGAAATTTTTTTTTCTTGGCCTCAAAATGCCTATCTTTTGAATAGACATTGACCAAGCCAATATTACAACCTTTTGAAAGACCTTCTCGGATCAATTGGATTGTATACACTGCGAATATCTCCGAACACCTAAGGATTAGTTAGGAGAGATAAAATCAAGGGATATCAGATCAATCCCCTTTCAATCAAATGATGAAAAGACCAAATTCATATATCGAAACAAATTCTTTCTAATGAAGGTCTTTTAAATGATTATTTCAAGCATTTCTTGAAATTTGTAAGCATTTTGCTCAAATACTTCCTTTAAAAGGAAATTTGATTGCTTGAAATGCATTTAATACAAAGAATGCATATTTCAAAATCAGGTTTAAAATAGTTTTTGGTCATCTAAAAAACCATATCAAGGTTAGTGAAACCTTAAAATCACAAAACGCACAGTAAAGGCATTCATTGTTTGAAGTCATTTTAAAATCCTATTTGTTGAGGAACCATTAGGCAAAATCCAAGTCCTATTTACAAGAAGCCTTTAGACAATTTCCAAAATCCTATGGGTGAGGAATTACATGGCAGGTCTCCAAAATTAAAGTTCTACTTGGCGATGAGCTACTAGGCAAATTTCAAGTCTATTTGGCAAGGAGCCACTAGGCAAAACAGGTATTCTAGAGCAAATTGCACTTCGTAGCTTTTGAGTAATGATTCTCATAAGTGATCACGATTTTGCAGCTTTGAATATGGTGATTTTTATAGTCTTGCCAAGTGTTCGCAAATTGTAGCTTTGGAGCTATCACCCCCGAGTGTTTGCATCCTTAGCTTTGGATGACTTTTTGGGCCTAAAACATGGCTTCGTTATAGTTCTTTTGAGTGATCGCGGATTTGTAGCCTTGGAGAATTGACCTTCTGTAAGTAATCACAAACCGTAGTTTCAGAAAACTATTACACCAATCCTACAGGCGAGAAGCCCCTAGGCAAAATTCAATTCCTACTGACAAGGAACCACTAGGTAAAACTCAAATCCTACAGGCAAGGAGCCCCTAGGCAAAATTCAATTCCTACTGGCGAGGTACCACTAGGTAAGATTCAAAATCCTATAGCCGAGGAGCCCCTAAACAAATTCAAGTCCTATTGGTAAGAAACCACTATGCAAATTGAAGTCCTACAGGCGAGGAGCCCCTAGGCAAATTTGAAGTCCTACAAGTGAGGAACCACTAGGCAAATTTCAAATCCTAGTTAGCAAGGAACCACTAGACAAATATCCAAAGTCTTACTGATGAGGAACCACTAAGCAAACTCAAGTCCTAAGGCGAAGAGCCTCGGGTGTTCATAATTCGTGAATTCGTTCTCAAATCGCGAAATCAGAATAATCATCATAATCATCACTATCATCAATTCATGCCCTTGGATAAGCATCAAAGAAACTCTCATAAACAAGTAAGTTTCTCTCTTTCTCTCTCTCAAATCATTAAGAACCCTTTCAAAATGTGTTCCAAAAAGAACCTTTAGATTAGATCACGAATCTCAAAAGCAAAAACCATAATCAGTTGTTGTGAAATTTTTATTTTCATCTTGTTTAGTGAGTCGACTAAAAATTAAGGTGTTACATTGTCTTTGAGATTATTCTCTAACGAGCTCAATCTCAAAGAGGGGTAGCTGTTGACACCTAATTTTTAGCTCATTTTTTTTCATATTTTCAAAAATTTGAAAATTAGGTCTAGGGATCTTTATCAAGCCGTGAAACCTATTTCTAAACCAAAAAAAAAATAATTTTTTAGCATTTGTCTGCATTTTTTCTTAATTTCTTTTAGTCAAAATAAGCAAGAAAATCAAGAAAAATAGTAAATGGAATCAGAAAATTCCATAAAAATAGTTATTAGTCTTATTTTAAATCTAATTTTATAAATACACTGTCAATTTTAGAAAATTTGAATCAGGTATATGCTTTTCCCAAAATTAGGCAAAATTAAACCCAAATTAAACCAAAAATTAAGTTAAATTTTTTTTAGACATTTTTAAGTCATAGTATCTTCACAACAATTGATTCTGGGACCTTTAATTACATAATGGTCGGTCCAATTGCACAATTTGACATCAAAATCAAAAATCCCCAAAATTTGATTGAAAATTAAGAATTTTGAACCAAAATTGGGAATCGTGCCCAAAATGAAATTGCCGAAATGTGAGACTATCATTTCGAGGGTTAATCAAGGGTGGGTAATTCAATTTTGGCATCAATTTTACCTAATCGGGTCATTAAGAACTCGAATTGAACAAAACCCTATTAACCCGAATATAAAAATGAGAAAATCTTGGGCACAATTATAATGAAAATTGGGAAAAATTATATGTTTGGATTCGGAATATGATGGGGAATTCAATTTTGAGGTTTAATTCGAAAAAATTAGTTGACATTGAGTCCAATTTGGATATTTGATCAAAACCGGAACTACCGGGTCGGACGGGTCAACTCAACCCGACCCGAACAGTTTGTCTTCCTTACCTGGTTGGTTGGAATGTACACAAGACCCAAAAAATGACTTGTGCCCGTGACTTCGTTGACTGATCCTGATCAAATGAGCACGTTTTAATTGATTTTTCCAGCTGGATATTATCTAGCTGGCATCGTTCAACAACCAAAACCGATTAGAATTCGGTTCCAACCGAATTTCGAGCTCGAAATCGAAGAACAAAAAAACAGGATAAACAGAAAAGCGTGAACAGAAGGTGTTCAAGAAAATTCTCGAGAGAGAGAGAGAAGAGAGAAATAGAGCGAAGGAGAGGAAACAAGTAAAAGGTTGAGTTGAAAACTCCCTGTGACTGCGTGATCGGTGCTTTTTTGGCCAGAAAACGAGGCGAAGTAGTCACCATTGGTGAGTGTCCTCACCTGAGATGACCGAGGAACGGCTGGTCATTATAGCCTTAAAATGAGTCCTAATTAGAGTGTCAGTAGCTTCTCTGGTGGATCCAAGGCCGTCAACTTGAAGCCTGAGAGTTGAGGAACATTTTCACGATTGTGGAACAGCTCGGGAACGACGTTTGATCATTGAACAGAACAAGTGAAAATCCTTCATCACATCAGTTTTTCCAGATTCTCAGAAAATGAAGTTGAACTTGATATTGTCAATCTAACAATTTCTTGGATGATTCTGAAGTCTTTGATGTTCTAAATACATTTCTAATCATTTTTGGTGTTGATTTGGTTGCATTTTGAGTGACAAATCCTGCATAAACCGAGTCAGCCATGGTTGTTGAAATTCGCCGGAAAACCCGAAGCCTCGCCGAAGCGTCACCGTGACCATAGGTCATCCAAGTAGGTTTCCTTTCACTTTGTTTGATGATTTGATGCTGTTTAGAACCGATTTAGACGGTTAGGGCGATCAATATGTTGATTTGAATGTTTAAGAAAATAGGTTTGACTAGTTTGCAAATTAGGTTTTTGACTGAGTATCTTCAACTGGCCGGTGAATGTTCGCCGGCGTACCGAATAAGTTGAATTGAAAATAGAATATATGGGCTTCATTGTGGTGTAACTAGAATGGCCAAAAGGTCGCCGGAGGCTCATCGGTGACGAGCTCGAACCGGCGACCTTGAAGACCCTAACACATAATTCATGCACACCAAGTGTTCAGGGAAATGCCCGAATGAAAGACGTCAAAAATGGTGCCATTTTGGCACCGTGCCTGCCGGAGAAGGTGACCGGTGCCGACAACGGCCAATTCGGTCCCGGTCGAACCGGTCCGAACCGGTCCGGTTCGGTTCATTCCCCTTGGTGGGAAAATTCAAAAAAATAAAAAATAAAGAATAGAAAATTATAAAATTATAACAAAAATTGAAAAAGCCACAAAAATCATAAAAAAAATTAGAAAAATAGGAAAGTTTTCGAAAAATTTTCAAAAAATTATAAAAATTACAGAAAATTCAGAAAAATACAAAAATTTTTAGGAAATTCATAAAAATTTCGAAAATTCAGAAAATACAAATAAAAATTTCAGAAATTTTAGAAAATCAATAAAAAATTGAAAAAATTGGAAAATTCACTAAAATTTCCAGAAAATTATAAAAAATCAGTTCTCGATTTTAAAAAAAAATTCCAAAACAAATTCAAAAAAAATTCAAAAATTTGAAAAATGCACAGAATGATTGAAAATCATTGAGGCCAGTTATACAAAGTGAAATTTGAATTTTTCGAGATACCTAAATGGCATTTTTGGAAAATTTCAAATTTAGGGACAAAATCCCTAAAGAACCCTAAACCCTAAAAAATGAAATAAATAAGCTATCAGAGCTTCATTAGGGTTTGGGTGTTTACTAGATTTTCATTTTTAGTAGCCGAATTAGGGTTGCTGTGATTGATTTGCTATGCTTTGTGCATTTGATTTTTGGATGCTTAATTGTCTATTCATGATTAGATTAGTGAATTGACCTTAGGGATCTGTGTGATACGCTAGACATGCCATATCGTTCTTAGGTATCGAAATAGTGTTAATGGTCTCAATTTGAGATCGTTAACGTAATCAAGTCCCTTATCCAGAATCTTTGGTTCGTAGGATTGCGGTACTTCTCTCGTACCTCAATTAGGTTTTTAGTTGATCTACCATAAATGACTAGTGGCGACTCTAAGTTCAAATTTAAATCAAATAAATCCCGCTATTATGTGAGGTATAGTCTGGGAGAGGCCCGTATAAAAAAATACCTTCATCCTAAACACGAGAGAGCGTGGCGCGACACCAGGTTGGGATAATTTTATCCTGCCCCTGGCTTTCAGTTAAATCATGCGTGATTTTATACAAGCTTATTGCTATGTAAGTGTATTCCTAGATACCGGATAAGATAATATTTATTTTCTCCGACCTAATGTTCGGATAACCAAACCGCCAGACAAGAAGACAAACCATGCAAAAAGACAACATTCAATAATTGTATAGACTAAAAGTACATCTCATGGTACATAAAGCAATAAAACTTTTATGAAATGACTTATTGTCATTAATAAAAAAAAATATTCCATTGCAATACAAATGATCATTTTTTAGACATTTATTTTTCGTAAAATAAACGGAACCCGAACATGAGCGTTATAAATAAATTTGCCTAAAAGGATAATTCACAGTGAAAAACCAGATTTGTCGTTCTCAATGGTCGGTCCCCAATGCAATGCAAGATCTTCCAAGCCCGAGGTCAAAGTCAAACTTCGCGACACTAATAATTGGGTCCTTGCGCAGAAACAAAGGGGAAATCCAAATGGCGGAGATTTTCCTATTGTTTTATCAGCTCGTGCTCCTCTTTGCCATACAAAGGGTTAATAGTACAAAAAAATTGTATATATTATGATGCAGTTACTTTGCATTTTTATTTTATCACTAGAAACCTTAAATTTATCCATCATGGTACATATATTCCAAACTTTTTTTATCATAAAAAATCATAAACTTATACCGGTGTAACAAATATATCCATGATGAACTAAAATAGAGGGTATAAATATCACATATGTATAAGTTTGGGTTTACTAGTGACACAAAAAAATTTGGGATATTTGCATCACGGTGAGTAGGTTTAGGATTTTGTGACATATAAAAAGTTTGGGGTATTTATATTACAGTAGGCATAATTTAAAGTTTTTTGTGACATTTGCCCTATTATTAACACCAAGGCTTATTTGGTGTGACTTCATCTTCACTTTTTTACCTCTTAAAAATTCATGATTTGACTTTTATTTAATACCAAACCTATAAAAACCTTTATACCGATAATCACAACTTTTTCATTATTTTTTTAAAGGTAATACAAAAAAAATTATTCGCGACAGAAATTCATAATAAACGATCTTTAAGATAAGAATAAATCAAGTGGATGCAATGGATCTGTCTATCTACACTTAGAATAGTTTCTTTTTTTTACTTCTTTCTTGTTCTTCCAAAATTTGAAGATAAAACAAATGTTCTCAACCTTAAAGTTTATGAAAAATTATAAATAATTCCACCATACGTATATATATATATATATATATATATATATTCAAAGATTTTGGTCATTTCTCATTAAAAAAAACTCAAATTTCAATAGTCATAATAGCTAGAATATTTACTGTGGAAAATGTGGATTATGTATTGAACGGGGATCATAGTTATTAGAATCCGTTTGTTTTAGATTTACATAAGATTATTCGAGTCAATTTGAGCTCTCAACCATCCGTATCTATTAGGTGAATTGCTCATTTTGAGTAAAAGCTGGTACATTTTTATGCGACGCTTTAAAGTTGAAGCCGAAATTGTTCCTAAAGTAAAAGTTGGTACCTTTTCATGTGTCGCTTGAAAGTTGAGATCAAAAAATCCAAATTTCTTACTTCATAAAAAGGGTTGTAGAATTCAGAAAAAGTGTTGAAAAAGTCATAAACCTCTTGCATTAGTGTCAATTTAGTTATAAACCTTTTTCAAGTACCTATTTAGTCTTAAACCTTTTGTCTTTGTGCTAATTCAGTCCTTCCGGCTAATTTTGGCCTGATTTTGGAGACGTGGACGCTAGCTGGCCTTCGTGGCGCAGCTAGAACTGACGTGGATAATTTTAATATTTTTTCTAATTTTTTTCTTTTTTCCTTCTTTTCTTTTAATTCTTCTTTCTTCAACCTTTTTTCGGTGATCGGCCAACCCGGCCATGGCGAGGTTGGCTGGCCTCGCTTGGGGGAGGCCTTCGCCGCCCACCACAAGCAAGGCTCGGCCAACCCTTTCTTGGCCAAGGCTCGCTTAGGCTATGCCGGGAAAGGGCAGCCCACCCGGCCATGGCTGACCATTGCTAGTGGCTGCTCACCGGCCGTGGGAGGAAGAAAGCCAAAAAAAAAGGAAAAATAATCAGAAAAATAATTTTAAAAAATCAAAAAATTATTAAAATATTATATAAAAATGTCAACGTCATCACCGACGAGCCTACATGGCATTGCCGGTGTCCATGTCATCAAAATTCAACCAAGATTAGCGGGAAGGACTGAATTGGCACTATATTAAAAGGTTTAAGACTGAATTGACACTAAAAAAAGATTTAGAATTAAATTGACACAAATGTAATAAGTTTAGAACTTTTTTGACACTTTTCCCTAGAATTATGTGTCTGACCACCACAAGCCATCTCTATGGTGGTAAGCCCAGTGACTACCTTTGTGGTGTCACGTTTGTTGAGACCATTGCTATAGTCAAGGATTCAACAGATCTCGACTTGCAATTGCACAGGTGACCACCCTATGAGCATAGACGACTAGCGTCACGGTGAATCGCCTATCAAGGAGGAGCACAAGTTGACGTAGCTAGCAAAGATCACCTAGAGGGGGTGAATATGTGATCTTAAACAGTTTTTAAATATTTATGCGGAAATAAAACAAATCACAGAAGAGTCTGAATAAAATTTAGATTCAAGACAAATTATATAGATGATGCTCTTGATATGCAGAATGGAAAGTAAGAGTTAAGGGATAGAAAATCTACACATAAGTTTATAGTGGTTCGACTTATAGCAAGCCTACGTCCACTCTCCCATGCTTATAACCTACCGGCTGGATTTCACTACATAATCAAAAGGAATTTACAGATTTTGAGTGATAACACTCTTGTGTATGATAGGACTCTTTATCTCACACAATCACTCTTACAAAGTAACCCTTAAGATCTAAATTTTTGACTCAGTAAGACAAGAGAAATAATTGGAGTATACTCAGACTTTGGACTTGTTGATACTTGAAACTATATCTTCTTTCTGCTGCTCGTTGATCTCCTTAAATACTCCTCTTCATCCAAACTAGCCGTTGGACAGCATTCAGAGGATCATCTTCTAATCTTCACCTTGGACAGATTTGTGTAATAAGGATTGAGTAGCCGTTGGATGACAGATTTTGAATCCCGCTGATTCTGGTTGCCCATACAATCAGAATCTTAATTTCCATAAGTAAAGCTTTTTCCGTTGCAATGCATTCCTGTCGTAATATTTGATTGTCAATCAATTTGATTAAGATTGAAACAATCAAAACTTTCCTTTTATAAAATCCATGCCAGATCACTAGCTGTTGTGTTTCGTTCTGAATTCTGGGTCTGAATAATTTTTGCGTCTACATCTACATTTGAATAACTTCTGCATCTGTATCTGCGACTTAATAACTTCTGCATCTCTATCTGCGACTAAATAACTTATGCGTCTAAATCTCAGAACTTAGATTATGTGGGTCTTCAAAGAACTTATTTTTCCAGCTTGTAAAGTCTGAAAAACTTCATTATGAGCTTCCAGAACATATATATATATATATATATATATATATACATATTTCTGGAATAAAATGGTTCAGAATAAGTATCAGATTTATAATTATCATGGAAGGTTTTGTCAACTTCAAAATCGGTAAGAGTTTTCCTCAACAATCTCCCCCTTTTTTATGATGACAAAACTTTCCTGCAAATTGAATCAATTTGAAATTAATTAGAAGTAAATAAACATATTTAGCGCATGAATCACTGATTGAAATTGAAAGAGCAAACTCTTTTGAAATCTATGTCTTTTCTCTTCCTTTATATATAACCTGCATATGATCTGCACATTTAATGTCAATACAGCAAATGGCAAATCTGCACATCATCTCTCCCCCTTTTTGTCATCAGCAAAAAATCAATGATATAAAAGGAATAATCAGTCTAACAAGAATTTTTAGAAATATTATAGACCAAAAAATGAAATAAGACTTGGAGAGAAATGTTTTAAAACAGGCTATTTTTTTTTTAAGGAGTACGAATCAGTTGAAAATTTTTCAATATTGAGACAGCCTCCTCAATCTTCAAACTACATTGACCCATAGCCTTATCCATGTTGGATGAGCATAGAGTAATGGCTTCCTCAAGTTCTGCTTTGTCTGCTGCTGCTTGGAGTCGTTGAGTGTTGTAGTTTTCCTCAATAATTTTCTATAGATTCTTTATATTTTGTTCTAGTGCAGCTTGCTTGTTTTTAATCTCGAGCAGAATAGAGAGGATGTTCTGATTTTCTGATGGCTGTTCTTGGACATTAGCTGGCTCAGACTGATCGAACCCCATGGTTGCTTCTTCTGGAATCTCCCCCTGAACAGGTGTTTGATCTTTAGAAACATGTTATGTAGGAAATGGTTCTGAAACCTTTGGAGTTGGTTCAGAAACATGTTCTGGAGCATCAGCATGGCTTGTATCAAGATGCTCTGCTTCTGCTTCATCACTTTCATCGTGCAGAACAATTTTTCTTTTCTTACTGTACACCTTTAATGGGATTGGAGATTTTGTCTGCTTGCTTGCTAATCTTGTCCCTTTTCTCTGTCCTGTCTTTTTGACACTTGACTTTTCAGCAGATTTTGCTTCAGATGTTGAGCCTCTTTTCCTTTTATTTTTCCCTTACATCATCAAATCGCTTCATTTTGGAGAGCATTCTTTCTCCAACAAACATACATGAAAGAAGGTTCTAGCGCATTTCATCAGGAATCGATATTTTTAAGAACATGAAAATGCGAGGGATTAAAGCACCATATGGTAGTTATCCCTTGTTCTTCTGTAATGCTCTATACATATGGAAGATGATGATATGAGGAAGAGAAAAAGATTGACCTTTCAAGATAGCCCAGATGAGCTTGATTTCTGATTTGGATAGGTCAGTTTTGAAGGCTACCTTAGGCTTCAAGCAATTGATAATGATCTTATGTAAGATCACAGACCGTCTAGATAAGTCAAAGTAGGAAAGATGCCGCTTTGATCTTTGAGCAAAGTTAGGATTTTCAAAAGCCACCTTGAAAGCATCTTCAAGATTCACTACCAATGGAGTAAACTTGGAGTGTTTTGCTCCAATTATTCTTGCCAATACATCCGCTTTTAAATCGAATTTTTTGTCACCAACAGTGAATTGGATCCAGTTGGGTGACAAAATAGAGATATTGGAATAGAAGTAGGTAGTTAATTCAGCATAAGCATTGGCAGATTGAAGGCAAAATTCATAAATGCCTAACTTCGCAAACAGGTGCTTTACTGAAATGTCAGCCTTCTCTAGGTAGTCGAAATTCACAGTTCTGTGGTTCATGATTCCTCGAGCAAGCAACAATTTATAACAGATATTATGCTCTGTGCTTCTGAATAATCCTCCTGTACCTGGCACACCAGATGCTATTCCTATCTTCATTTCAAAATTCTCAAAAAATCAAGCATCATCATCATGAATAACAAACTTGGTTGCACTGGTAATTTTAGGGCTGAATTGAGCAGATTTTTTTGTCAGAGGTTGTTGATGATTCTCCGACTTTTTCTTTGCCCTTTTTGGAAGATGGCTCTTTTGGTGTAGTGTTGGACGGAACATTGGCAGTATCAACGCAAGCTTTAGAGAAGTTTTGCATAAGATGTTCTTCAGAAAAGAACCCATTGTCTCTCAGACAGGCACGCAAAGTAGATTCAGAGGCATTGTTTTGCTTCAACGTCTGATAAGTATTCCATACATGCTTGATGCTTTTAAAACGAAAATCTATTTTACCAAAAGCTGTGGGAGGCGACGATCGATGAGGTGGTGTCGCTTCAACAGGTTCTTCACGATGGTCCGACTTTGTATCTGAAATCTCCATATACTCCACCAGTGCAGTAGATTTAGAGTCTTGTTTCAGAATGCGTGAAGATCTTCTTTTGAACGGCATTTTGATCACTTCTTGAACAAAAAGTTTCGATTTTTGGAGAAAGAAGAGGAGAGTCTCTGAATATCGAAAGGGTTTGAAGAGTAAAAGATCGTACTGATAGGGTTTTGAAAAGTGACGGACAGGTTTATAAATAAGAAGGACGGGTTTTAGAAAGAAAATGTCATTTTTAGAAAGTAAAAAAATAAGCCCAAACATGTAGGAAGGAAATAAACTTTTTGAAACATAAAAGATCATGATAATATCATGATAATATTTTAAGCACAATTAATCAGATAAATTAGGATAAGTACCTGATTTGCTTCCTTAAATAACAAATGTGAAAATATCCTACCAAAAAAATTCCCGACAAACTTTAAACTAAGTACGTACCGTTCTTTGAAAGTCTGAAAAATGTTCAAACTGAGAACATTTGAGTCTGAAAAATTCCTGTCTGTCAAACACTTCAAGAAAATGGATAAGTAATGTACAATTTGTTTCTAATATACTCAAATGAGGATTTGTCAAGAGGTTTTGTGAATATATCAGCTAATTGATTCTTAGAATCAATGAATTGAATATTCACATCGCCATTTTGAACATGATCTCGAATGAAATGATGTTTGATATCAATATGCTTTGCACGAGAGTGAAGAATATGGTTTTTGGACAGATTAATAGCACTTGTGTTGTCACACTTGATTGCAACACTTGATTCTTCAACAGCAAAGTCTCTTAACTGCTGCTTCATCCATAGAATCTGTGTACAGCAGCTTCCCAAAGCTACATATTCTACTTCTGTCATAGAAAGTGCGACTGTATTTTACTTTTTGGAGTACCAGGATATCAACATATTTCCAAGCAGTTGACATGTACCAGTAGTACTTTTCCTGTCCACTTTATATCCAGCTAAATCAGTATCTGAATAACCAGTAAGAATAAAATCTGAATCTTTAGAGTACCAAAGACCTAACATGGGATAAGTTCCAATGTATTTGATTATCCTTTTTACTGCAGAAAGATGCGATTCCTTTGGGTCTGATTGAAATCTTGCGCACATACAGACACTAAAAAGTATGTCAGGTCTAGATGCAGTAAGATACAATAATGAACTTGTCATGCTTATATATACCTTCTAGTCCACCTTTTTACCATGTTCATCCTTGTCCAGTTTGGATGTATGGGACATTAGAGTGTCTGTTTTCTTACTGTTCTGCAATCCAAACTTCTTGATAATCTCCTTAGCATACTTCTCTTGGCAAATGAATGTCCCATCTTTGGTTTATTTCACTTGTAAGCCAAGAAAAAATGTAAGCTCGCCCATCATACTCATCTCGAATTCATTCTGCATATTCTTTGAAAACTCTTTGCAGAGCAGTTCGTTAGAGGAACCAAAAATGATACCATCAACATAAATCTGAACAAGCAGAAAGTCGTTACCCTTTCTCTTGATGAATAAAGTTGTATCAACCTTACCTTTTGTAAAGTCATTTTTCAAAAGGAAGGTACTTAACCTCTCATACCAAGCACGGGGTGCTTGTTTCAGACTATAAAGGGCCTTTTTGAGTTTGTAGACATGATCAGTTTTCCTTGGTTCTTCAAAACCTGGTGGTTGTTCCACATATACTTCTTCTTTGATATATCCATTTAGGAAGGCACTTTTCATGTCCATATGAAATAATTTAAAGTTATGGAAACAAGCATAAGCTAATAATAGCCTAGTGGCTTCTAACCTTGCAATTGGTATATATGTTTCATCATAATTTATGCCTTCTTCTTGAGAATAGCCTTTTGCAACCAGTCTTGCTTTGTTTTTTGTGACTTTCTCTTTGTCATCCAGTTTATTTCTGAACACCCATTTTGTTCCAATTACTGGATGATTTTTGGGTCTTGGCACAAGCTTCCATACTTTATTGATTTTGAACTGCTGAAGTTCCTCCTACATAGCTTTTATCCAGCTTTCATTTGATAAAGTTTCTCCAACTTCTTTTGGTTCTATTTCTGATACAAACGCCAAGTTGCCGATGTTCTCCTTTTGTTTGGATCTAGTCTTGATACCTTCTTCTATTTCTCCAATGATGAGGTTCTTAGAATGACTGGATTTATGTTTCCAGTTTTTGTCAAATCTTTTCTTCTTAATATCTGCAGACTCTGAATGTTCTGATTGAGTCTGGATTGTATCTTTTTTTCCTTCTTTTGAGGATTCTACGATCTTTGGAGATTCATGATGAACTTCTGATATCTCTTGAATGTTGGAAGGTAGTTCAGATTCATCTTTATGAGTTTGAATATTTTCTTCAAACTTCACATTCATTGTTTCTTTCACAGTCTAAGATTTTTTTTGTTGAAGACTCTGTATGATTTACTTGTAGTAGAATATCCGAGGAAGAGTCCTTCATTTGCTTTCTCATCAAACTTACCAGTGTGGTCATTTGGATTTTTAAGAATAAAACATTTACAACCAAACACATGAAAATATGAAATGTTAGGCTTTCTACCTTTGAAAAGCTCATATGGGGTTTTCTTAAGAATGGGTCTGAGAAAAGCTCTGTTGATGATATAACATGCTGTAAAAACTGCATCTGTCTAGAATTGAAAAGGAATCTTGCTTTTAATCAATAGTGTTCTTGCCATTTCTTGCAAAGAACGATTTTTCCTTTCCACTACACCATTTTGTTCTGGTATATATGGAGTAGAAAAATTATGTTGAAAGCCATTTTCCTCACAAAAATATGAAAAACTTTGATTTTCAAATTCTCCCCTATGATATGTTTTAATGCAGGAAATAGTATAGCCCTTTTCATTCCAAACTCTTTTTGCAAATTTTGAAAAATATGAAAATGCTTCATTTTTATGAGCAAGAAAGAATACCCAAGTAAATCTTGTGAAGTGATCAATAATAACCAAACAATACTTCTTACCACCAATACTTTGTGTTCTGGTTGGTCCAAACAGATCCATATGAAGAAGTTGCAAAGCACAATCAGTGGAAACATGATGTATAGATTTAAAAAAACTTCTTACTTATTTTCCTAGAGTGCAGGTATTGCATAATTTTGTTTTCATATATTTCAAATTTGGCAAACCTCGAACCAGTTTCTTGTTTGAGATTTTTGAGATTTGTTTCATACTGATATGCCCCAACCTTCTGTGCTACAGATTTTCATCCTCTTTGATTGAAATCAAGCAATGAGTGGAATTTGGATTAACATCTAGAAGATAAATATTACCATGTCTTCTTCCTGTGAATGTTTGAGAAGAATCTTTGCTTGTTCCTGAGCATGTATTTTCTTGAAAGTTGATTTTGAAACCTGTATCACATAGTTGGCTTATGCTTATCAAGTTGTAGTTGAGTCTTTTTACCAATGAAACATCATTGATTGTAAGTCCTCCAATTTCCACCATTCTTTTGCCAATGATTTTTCCTTTGGTATTTCCTCCAAAGGAAACTTTTTCACCATTCAGATTGTGTAGATCAACAAATATGCTTGAATCTCCTGTCATGTGTCTAAAGCATTCACTGTCTAAGTACCATTTTCTTTTTCCCTTTGTGGTAACCTCGATTTCCACTTTAGGATTAGAATCAGAATTTGAGTCTGAATCTAACTTTGCCATTAGACAGAAAATTGAAATATCTTCATCGCTTTCTTCGCACTCTGTGTCACTCCAGGTTTCTACCTTTAAAGCCTTCTTTGCTTTCTCAAATTTGGTCTTCTTTTTCAGAAGTGGACAGTTAGACTTGATATGTCCACGTTTCCTACAGTGAAAGCATATTACATCCTTTAATCTCTCTGTTTCATCGATAGACTTCTTATTCTCAAAAGGTTTCTTTCCTTTGAGGTTTCTTCCTCTGATCTTCATTCTCTTATACTTCTTTATGAAGAGAGCTAGTTCTTCATCATCAACATCTTCATCTTCAAAATCTGCATCAGAATCAATGTTAGTTTTCAGTGCAATTGACTTATTACCTCTGGACTCATTCTCCTCATTTCGTTTCTCAGTCTCATATGATTGAAGAGTTCCAATTAACTCATTCATTGATAGAGGCTTGATCCTTTGTGTCTCTCAAAGAGATGTTTTGATGTTATCCCACTAATTTGTCAGTCCTCTCAGAAGTTTATTGACTTTTATTGTATCTGGGACTGGTTGTCCTTGATAGGTAAGACCGTTTACTATGTCAGTAAACCTGTCATACAAATTAACAATTAATTCTCCAGGCTTCATTTTGAAGGATTCGTATTGACCAAACAAAAGATTGATTTGAGTTTCCTTGGCTCGATCTGTTCCTTCATAAGTAATATGGAGAGTATCACAGATTTCCTCAGCATATTCACAAGCAGATTTTTTTTTTATATTCAATAGGAGATGAAGTACAATAAATAGAATAAATTGCTTTAGAATCTAAAGTTTTTCTTTTAGATATCTCAATTTGAGATAATGGAGGATCTGCTGCTTTGCTTGCATCTGCTTTTTCTTTTGAATCAGTAGATTTTGGATTGACTCCTTTGATAATGACATCCCATTGCATATGATTAATAGACTTTATGAATGCCTTCATCTTAATCTTCCAGACGCTGTATTCCTTGCCATCGAAATATGGTGGTTTGTTGTTGCTCTGACCTTCAATGAGCCTTGGAGTACCAAAGCTAGCCACGTAGATCGTTAGCTCAGAAGTAAAACACTTCGATAAATGAGTAACCCGCTCTGATACCAATTGATGTAGATAGCAAGGATCACCTAGAGGGGGTGAATAGGTGATCTTAAATAGTTTTTAAATATTTATGCAGAAATAAAACAAATCACAGAAGAGTCTGAATAAAATTCAGATTCAAGATAGATTATATAGATGATGCTCTTGATGTGCAGAATGTAAAGTAAGAGTTAAGGGATAGAAAATCTGCACACAAGTTTATAGTGGTTCGGCTTATAGCAAGCCTATGTCCACTCTCTCACGCTTACAGTCTACCGGTTGGATTTCACTATGTAATCAAGAAGAATTTACAGATTTTGAGTGATAACACTCTTGTGTATGATAAAACTCTCTATCTCACACAATCACTCTTACAAAGTAACCCTCAAGATCTAAATTTTTGGCTCAGTAAGATAAGAGAAATGATTGGAGTATACTCAGACTTTGGACTTATTGATTCTTGAAACTATATCTTCTTTCTGCTGCTCGTTGATCTCCTTAAATACTCCTCTTCATCCAAACTAGCCGTTGGACAGCATTCAGAGTATCATCTTCCAATCTTCACCTTGGACAGATTTGTGTAATAAGGATTGAGTAGCCGTTGGATGACAGATTCTGAATCCCGCTGATTCTGGTTGCCCATACAATCAGAATCTTAGTTTTCATAAGTAAAGCTTTTTCCGTTGCAATGCATTCCTGTCGTAATATTTGATTGTCAATCAATTTGATTAAGATTGAAACAATCAAAACTTTCATTCTGTGAAATCCATGCCAGATCACTAGCTGTTATGTTTCGTTCTGAATTCTGCGTCTGAATAATTTTTGCATCTGTATCTGCATCTGAATAACTTCCGCATTTGTATCTACGTCTGAATAACTTCTACATCTGAATCTCAGAACTTAGATTATGTGGGTCTTCAAAGAAATTATTTTTCCAGCTTGTAAAGTCTGAAAAACTTCTTTCTGAGCTTCCAGAACATATATATTTATATATATTTCTGGAATAAAATGGTTCAGAATAAGTATCAGATTTATAATTATCATGGAATGTTTTGTTAATTTCAAAATCAGTAGGAGTTTTCCTCAATACAAGTGACCCACTGCGACGGTGGTATCTTCTGTTGTGGTAGAGGATGACCACTGTGACTGCCCACAACGATAGAGATAGAAACGAGGGCAAAGAGAAATCTCGGGCAAGAACCACAACGGGATCCCACCAGAGATGCAACCACCGTCCAATAGTGCCTTTCTGGCAATGCTAGGGCATTTTCCCTTTTTTCTAGTCTTTTATTTGTATTCTATCCAGGTAGGGATAATATCATCGTACCCCTACTACCCAGCTCAATCACCATAATTTTATCTAGACTTATCCAGGCTTAACCCTAAGCAAGTATATCCCTAATCGCCGTATAGGGATAATTTTTATTCTATCTGGCCTTATGTTCGGGCAATCTAACACGCCCTAATAGGAAAGACGCGGAGCACTTGCTGTGCAACTAATTGTATTGACTAATCCACATTTCGCAAATCACTAAGAGTTTATTAATCTTTTCTTTCAATGGGAAATTCTGAGAAAGAGAGAATATGTGAGAGGTTTAAAATGATTGAAAAATTGGAGGTGTCATGCAACTTGCCAAACACTAGCAGCCCCTATTCAACTACTAAAGTATTCAAACAAAAAAACAAACTACTAAAGTATCCTTAAACATGCACATGTAAATAAATTTTCCCACTGACCAAAAAATAAATAAATATGCCCCAAAGGATATTTCATAGAGAAAAATAAGTTAGCTCATTGTAGACCCGTCAAATGAGTAAGTCGAGTCGATTAAAAAAATGCTCCAACTTAAATTGATTCTTTCTCATACAATTCAAATCTAGTAACTAATATTCGATCCGATTAATATTATCAAAACACTTTCATATTTGACTTAATTTAGGAAAATTCATACATAAGCTAAAGCGAAAGCACGGAACGAAAGAGCGTGAAATTGAATAAAGAAGAGAGAGAGTCAAGAGAGAGTCACGAGGCTGCCCTCCGAGGAGAAGGGTGTGGATGGTATCCTCAAACATACATGCGCGATGGCTGGTTGGTCCCCAATGCAATGCAATATACAAGCTCCCCCAAGCCCGAGGTCAAACTCAAACTTCACAGCACTGGTTTGGTCCTCGTGCAGGAACAAAAGGGGAAGTCCAATTCACGGAGATTCTTTTACTTCTTGTCAGCTCGTGCTCCCCCGTTTCCCCCTTTCTCTTGATTCCGTGGAGATGGCGAAGAGCATCCCAAGGCAATGGAATGGAAGGGGGAAAACTTTAGCAAGGATAATCTCTTTATATTGTTGACATCAAGGTTTACAAGGGCCCAGTTTCCTAACAAAATCCTTAATTTTAGGTCTAGTCACAATTTTATCTCGAAAAGAGCCTTAAACATTTAGTCTCAAATATGCCTTGGACTTTTTTTTTTGTCCAAAAAAAATTATCGATTTTAACTCTAGTTCTAAATTTGTCCCGAACATTTTTTTCTCCAAAAAGTAATATTCAACTTTCAATGTATTCTCAAATCAGCCTCTTTTAACCATCCATCCAAAAATCGCCATTAATTGTTTAATGTAGCATTTTCATGTTTGTAACAAATTCACATCAAGAATGTGACGTGAAAAAATATCTCCAAAATAAAACCGTTCTTTGACGTGAAACTTAGGGAAATTAGTAACGGCTAATGGTGATTTTTGGATAGAGTGCTAACAGGGGTAGATTTGGGCCTAGTATTAAATTTTGTGGTTTTTTTAAACAGAAAAAATGTTTGGGATATTCGAGACTGAATCTAAAGTTGGAATTTTTTTAGACGAAAAATGCTGGGCAAATTTGGTATGAGTGTAAAATTGTTGTTTGTTTTAGAAAAAAAAAAGGTCAGGGCAGAATTAGGACTAAACCTAAAGTTGAGGGTTTTTTAGGAGATTACGTTGGTGTTTTTATTTTTTTTTTGGTCAAAACATTTGGCTGGTTTATATGACCTTTTTTTGGGGGGTTGAATATTTGGTGTAACTTCGTCTTCAATTTGTTTAACCGTTTTAAAATTCATGATTTGACTTTTATTTAATACCAAACCTCTCAAACCTATAAAAATTCATATCTATTTTCATAAATTTTTCATAAATTTTTAAAGGTAATATAAAAAATTTATTCGTGACAAAAACTATAATAAACAATCCTTTGGTTAAGACAAAAGTAAATCAAGCGGATCTAACTAATCTGTTTATCCACACTTAAAATAGTTTCTATTTAACTAGTTTTCTTTTTCTTCCATAATTGAAGATTAAAAAATGTTTTAAGTCCTAAAGTTCATGGAAAATTTATAATCGATTATATGTTACGTAAATATATTTTTTTCCAAAAATTTTAGACATTTCTCACAAAAAAAGATAAATTTTCGAATGTTGTAATAGCTAGGATATTTACTATGAAAAATAGGCAAAAGAACACTATTGGTGCCATAACTTGTGTACAGAGATCACTTTGGTGTCATAACTTTTTTTTGGATCACTTTGGTGCCAACTTTTTTGAAAAACGATCACTTCAGTGCCAATGCTGACATGACCGCCGGAAATCTGACGTGACTATTTTTTTATTAATTTTCGATGCTGACATGGCTCACCGGAAATCTGACGCAGCTCGCCGGAAAACTGACGTGGCTCTTTTTTTGGCCGGAATTTTTGCCGGAGTCACTAAAGTGATCGTTTTTCTTCGATTTTGGCACCAAAGTGATCCGAAAAAAAGTTATGGCACCAAAGTGATCTCCGTACACAAGTTATGGCACCAATAGTGTCCTTTTGCCATGAAAAATGTGGATTATTTATCGAACAGGGACCATAGTTACTAGAATCGGTTTATTTTAGATTTATATGAGAAGATTTGAGTCATTTTGAGGTATAAGCGATGGTGATCGCTCATTTTCTGAATTGCAAGCAAATCTATCAATATATCAACGGATTTAGAATTTTTCAGTAAAAAAATACTTTCACTCTGAAACAAGTTTGGCTCAAACTTTCAATGTCTTAAAAAGCACCAACATTTAACATAAGAATAATTTTGGCTTCAACTTTTAGGCATCACATAAAAAGGTACCAACTATTACCCAGAAGACAATTTTAGCCATCGTTAGAATTTGTCAAAACATATGTATGTGCCATATAAGGTGGCGCACGAATGTTGACATGGCAAATAGTAAGTGCCAGCGAATGTTACTTCCATTACAATTAAAACAACGTCATCTCCAATTTAGACTAAAAGTGACAATGTTTCCGAGCCAAATATTATGGCTTCAAATCAGATTGAGAGAAGGGGTATACAAATTAGGGCGCTTGGGGTTCTTCACAAAATTAGAGCACATCCACCAATTTATCATAATTTCTTACTTCAATATGATTTTGTGAAGAAACATAACCTTAAGCCCCAATTCGCTTATCTATTTCATTGCTCGAAGATGAAATTTGTTCTTCTTGTTTAGTGAGAACAATGTAATTCACGAGGCTCGAAGTTTTCTTCAAATGGAAAATGATATAATATTTTTCTTCCCTCACCCCAAAGAATACTCTCGAATTTTAACGTCTTAGAATTCAAATGAAGCAGCAGTTTAATAACCTACTCATGTCCATATATTTGTCATTATGTGAATGTTCATTGTGTATGGAAGACACTCATCCTGCCAGGTCAGCATCTGCTTGCCATCTCAGGTGCAACCTAATCACATTTTGCCAGAAAAATTTGGTGGCCAAAATTGGCCCTTGGGTAAAAAGTATATGTTTATTTTTGCGACACTTGAAAAATTAGGCAAAAAATTATTTCCCTGATGAGAGTTGATTCCTTTTTTCGAAAGCCATGCAAATTCATGATTCAATATATGTTTGTCCATTCAGGAGATTCAAATTTTTTGCTTATAGATATCAAATGGCATAATCTTTGTCATTCCAATATTTTATTAGTCAATGAATAATCGAAGTAACATTTATATCTATAACATAAAATTCTCATTTTAAGTATTTTATTAAATATTATAATTTAATTCGATTCTCAATTCACAAATTGAAGATCACGATTCTAAACATGGATCTCGATTTATTAGTTGTTATGAGCATAATGACATCAATAGTTACTCTACATTTTCTTGGAAAGCAAAATCATCCCTTTACTTTTCTTTGAACCAAAATGGTCCTTGTGCCTTTTAAAAAGCTCCAATGTTCATCCTATTTTTTTAATGATTGTTTCTGACATGGACTATGGTAGAGCTAAGTTGGTGACCAATAAGCTTATGTAGATTCATTGAGTAGAAAATTTTCAAAATTAAATAAATTAAATAAAGTGCATAAAATAAGAGACGAAACAAAAAAATTAAAAAAAGGAAAAAAGTAAAAGAAAAGCCTAACACCGCCGACACTAATGATGTGGCTTGCCACACTACGATGCTGTCTCGAGTTTGAGAATCCATGGCCGCGAACTTGAAGCTCGATCGGTCACGGGAGCTAGCGCGAAGATCTTGGAACCATAACTACGAGCTCAAAGTTCAAGCTGTGGCCACAAGTGAGAAGAGATAAAGTAGCCATCGACTATAAAGTTTGTAGCTTGAGCGGCCATGACGATGAGTTAGAAGAGATGGAATGACCATGGTTGCAAACTCAAACCTCAAGCAGCCATGGCCGCTAGCTCAAAGCTCGACCCATTGTAAGACAAAATTTCAAATAAGGGCATGAAGTGTCATCGTTTTCTCAAATAATGATATGAAGCAGACATTGTTTCAAATAAGGGTAACAAGGGCATGAAGTATCATCATTTTCTCAAAAAAAAGCATGAAGTAGTCATATTAGTCTCAAAAAAGGGGCTCGACCTTGCTAGCTGAAGGTCATTTTCATCTCTATCTTGATAGTCCCTCGACGTACATTGCTTGTAACGTTGCTTAATACAATGGAGAAGAACATTTTCTTAAGACCCGTTTTCATTATTTTTCCTACAAATGATTATGTAAAATGTGCATGTGCTTTAGCAGCGTGGCATTGCTCACTTGCTTGCACAATCCTTAGGACTAGGCGAGCGGTCCGGACCGTGACACTTATATCAAAGCCATAGTTATAGCGAAAGACTTCAGACTCGTAACACTCGAAGGAGCGAATTGATGGAGATTCAAGTTGAAGTATCTTGATACAGAATGATATCTAGATTAAGAGAGAGCAGTTAACACTGAGCTCACATGTAAGGGGACGATTGTTGAGACGCGTGTGTAAATTGTGATAGAAAAACTCCACATCGGAGAATTGATGTGGTGTGGAACAATTAATAAATCCAAGTTGACCCATAACACATTATATTAATCTTTTGAGTGAATGCGGATCCAACTATATATATTAACGGGTTTAGAGTTGGGCTTCCTCTTGATAATTTCCCCGGGTGAAAGTATTGACAGTCTCCGCGCTCTCCCTAACAGTCCCAGTCAAGCCATTGTGAAATAAAAACTAGTTAGTTAATTGCGTAGGAGGATTCAACCAAAAAAATTGCATTGGAGGTGTTACAAATAATGGTTAATACCACGAAAAACAAAACTCCAAACTGGTACATCTGTGATAAATTTACCCCAAACTAATTTTTTTACCACCAAAAATTCTAAACCGGTACACTTGTGACAAATTTACCTTCCGTTAAATTAGATTAATACAAAAAAAATCACAAACTTGTACTCTTATGATGAATGGAGAAATAAACCCCAAACTAATACATCCGTCAACTGCCACTTGTCATTTAACTAAGCAATTTGATAGTAAAATTTAATAAAAACTAATTGAGGGTAAATTTATCACCGGTGTACCAGTTTGAGGTTTTTAGTGGTCAAAAAATCAGTTTGGGATAAATTTATCATAAGTGTACCAATTTGAGATTTTTCGTGATATTAACCCTTAGAGATAATTATGATATTGCCGTTGCTTATCTGTATGTCTCAAGATTACACGTATGTTTTCTTTCGATTGTGCATATATTGATTTGGCTTTCCATATATTTCGACATATTGATAAATAGAACATGAGCTTTTTTTTTTTTTTGGTAAGAGGAACATGAGCTTATTGATAGTTATGATATTGATTGCATGTATATATTTCTGTATATTTCAGCAAGTTGGCCGAGGTTAACAGGTTTGATGCGGGATATGACCGGTCAACTCATTGACGAGTTGGGAAAAGTTTAATGGAGGGATCATGTTGTAAATTGAGCTCTTCAAGGTGCCACGAGATGATTTTGTCAGCGTTAAAATGCGGGGCGGAAGGACAACAACAGTTGGGCAGCGACTTTGCTCGTTCGGAGATCCAGATATTCAAGCTGTGCGGAAGGTGTAAGTGACCTTCCTGGAAACATTAAAAAAATGACGTGGCGCCACTCATCAATTATTTGGTCCAGTCAGCAATGCCTCAGCCGTCCACATAAAAAGAAAGCGTAAAAAATAGTTCAAAGACAAACATGGAGAAAAAGTTGATAAATCATCGGTTGATCGCCCTCTCCTTAATCACGCAACCAATCTAAGTTGACCTCTTCTTCAGAGGTTATTATATTCAAGCTATAGAGACTGCTCTTTAGAGGCTCCCACATGACTTCCTTTCCTTTGTCACAAACCACCTTCCTCAGGTTCCTCAGGTTCACAATCGACCGTGGCAGCTCGGACAAACTCGGACATCCTCTCATGTTCATCCTCTTGAGATTAACCAGTTGACCAATTTGATTGGGCAAAGTGCTTAAGTTCAGGCAATCGGATATATTGAGAGATATCAATTCTCGGAGGTTTCCAATCGATTCCGGTAACTGCGACACGTTTGTGCAGCAATTGAGCCTGACCACTTCGAGGGATGCCGATTTCCCGATCTGTTTGGGGAGAGCAGAGAAATTATGGCAGTTTGTGATGCTAAGCTTCTTCAGAGGCTTTATCTCACAGATGCCATCGGGTAATGTTACAAGATCATCGCAATAGTCAATGTCGAGCTCAACTAAGTTTGGCATTGCATCGGAGATTTTGGCATCATTCGACGTCGAAGTCTGACTGATGTCGCACATGAAAAAGGATATCTTTTTCAGACTACACAAGCGTAGGTTTCCCATGCTCAGGAAAGGAACTGTGACACGCTGGAGCCTGATCCTCGTTAAATTGGACCCAATGATGCCGAAATTGGGCAGCTCAGCTGGAAAGAAACTGTAGTTTGTTACTATCAGTGTCTTGAGTTGATTTGCCTTCTCAATGAATTCAGGCAAAGCATAAGTTTTGGATTGCATGTCGTTCTGGAAGTTCAAGACAAGAGCCTCAGCTTTAGGCAATTCAAGATTTGGCCAGGGTGTTGAGAATGTTTTATCTGCATTATGATTGAAGAAGGTTAGAAGGTAAATGACTACCAACCAGTTGAATTTTTCCCTACAGGTCTTGGAGAGAGAGAGAGAGAGAGAGAGAGAGAGAGAGAGAGAGATACTAACCTGTTGAGATGGACACTAGACGAGCACCGAGAGGCTGTTGCTTTTGCTCGCTCCACCAGTTGGGAAATTTATTTCCATTCAACTCTAGGATGAGTCTCTGTCTCTCCCCTATTTCCCCCTCGTTGCACTCCATGATAGCCAGCTCTCTGAGCAGATCGTGCTGCTGAGCATAGTGGCCGCTGTAAGATTCTTGGTCATCACTTGAATCTCTCCTGTAGGTACACAATCAAACACTTGGATAAGCATTTGTGCTCGAGTTTCTTGTGCTAAAGTTTAGTGCAAGGCATTTGATGATATTAGTTCTATAGGAAATGAAGACATCTGATCTTTTCCATTTTGAGAAATTAAGTCAGGAGTCAGAAATGTCCTTTACAGGACTTTGTCTAAATCATTTGACCCTTACAATGCGGAACACACTATAGCTGAAGGTCAGGTGGTGTGGATTCGAAACATCTAAAATGCCCATTTTTGGGGAAACAGGATAGTTTGTCTCGGTACTGGAAAACTTATTGGGGTTAGTTATGGGCATCAGCTGGCGCAAATTACTCTCTCAATCTCAGTGTGAAGATCTCATCATGCCTTGGTCCATTTCACACATGCATTGTAACTGTCACGTATCAGGAAAAACTAATCAGATGCCATCTAGAATTTGATGAGCTACTCTTAGAGCAGTAAAAAACTAGAATAGTTGGAATGAGGGAACAAAATGAACTTCAGAGCCATACCTGGTGACTACAAGATCAGCTAGATTCCTAGAAACGAGTTCATGGAGGTCAGTCATGGCACGCACGCCATCGAAATCTAGCTTGTACAATTCCACCCATATGTCTATAAGGGCAGTGGCGGGGATCTTGCTATCCTCTGGAAATGAGCCAAGGTCCATGAAACGTTCCTTGAGCCAAGGGTCACCATCCATATAGTCCAAGCTCTTCTTGAGGCAAGCTAGAATGTCAGTGTCCGAATCAAAAAGGGAATGACCTTCAGACCATTCACGAAGCTTTCTTTTCCAGAATATATAATCCTTTCCTCGGAGGGACTTGGCAACGACTGTAATAACCAATGGCAATCGCTTACAGTGTTTCACCATCTGCCACAAAAAAGATGGAAGCAATTATTGGAACTTTACAGGTATCATGATTAGTACAATTTTAAGGCCTCTCTTTGATGAAAGAGGGACGAAAGAAAGGTAGGCAGATTGATTTTATCAGGTAATCTGATAATGGATGCACACAAGAAAGAGTATACCTCATCCAAGAGCTCATCATCTGGTGCATCTATGCTTTTATCATCGACAGTAACAGATTTACGAAAAAGTTCCAGGGCTTCGTTATGAGTCAGTGGGTTCAGTCGATGCACAGGACGATAATGAGGAAACTCATATCTTGAGGTCACCACAATCTTGTAATCTTTAATCTTCTTGAAGACAAATTTCTCGAGGACTTTCTCCCATTCGGTCCAGACATCGTCCAGCACAAGCAACACAGGAGTTTGT
Source organism: Syzygium jambos (assembly GCA_031216235.1). Classification (NCBI taxonomy): domain Eukaryota; kingdom Viridiplantae; phylum Streptophyta; class Magnoliopsida; order Myrtales; family Myrtaceae; genus Syzygium; species Syzygium jambos. The sequence continues at coordinate 22,013,513 of CM062226.1, forward strand.
CCAATTTCATTGAGCAGTTGCCGCAAGTACTGGACTGCATCATCTTCTGTTTCAATCACAGGTACCTCGAAACCCTTATGTTGAATCATTTTCTGGACAATGTCTGTCAGGTTGCGCTTCTTCGAGACGGGGACAAACATGATGTTGTTTTTGAATTTGCCTATATGCAAACCACAATTAGTCCGACTCCTATCTCTTGCAAAGAGTATCATCATTTGCCAGAACACTTTTTAGATTATTGATTCAGCAGGATAAGAAACAGAGCTAAGTAGATACCATATAGCAGAAATATCAAGTGTGAAGCCTATGATATGTGAAGAGGAGAGTTCAGCTGACTAAGAAAGGTGCTCAGCTCAATCAAACAGACACCAGTTGTTGCGTGTCTAAAAGCTTGGGAAAGATCTATCAGATTGGATATGATTTCAAACTAGAAATTAAACGATGAGAAAAGGATTCTTTTACTTGATGAAACATCCATCTGCATATTACCCAAGCAATTCTTGGTGCAAATATTCACATCTACAATTAACTGTCAACAGCTAACGGGATTCAATCATTCAAATATGTACAGAAGTGAAACATTGTTCAGCCAACAGCTCCTAACATAAATGGCTAACCAAAAAACTATTAGAGGTGACCAATTGGCAAGGATCAGTCAATAAATTCATCCCTATTTTAATTAGTTCTCGATCAATCAAAGCACTAATCTCACATACCTTCAATGACCGTGTCATGACACAATTTCTTAATCAGAGTGGTTTTCCCGCACCCGGGTGGGGCGGTCACAACAATCACAGACACTCCCTCCTCCAGCAACCGCTCCTTGAGCTCCCTCAAGGACGCCTCCATCTCCACCCCGACAATGAAATCTGGCGCGTCAGGGGCTGCGAGGTTGACCGAAGACCTGAGCCTGCTCTGGAGGGGCCCGCCCTTGGCTTGAACCAAATGGAACAACTCATTGAATTGCTCCTTCACCTCTTCCCTGAAGTCCTTCACCTCTGCCAATGTCTGCTTGCCAGTAATCACATTCACCAGCGGCAAGTAAATTTGGAACTCCCTTAGGACTGCCGCATCGAACTCGGTCAGGTCTTTCGAGTGCGTATACTTCTTGCAAAAGTTTAGCGGGTGGATCCTCGAGCAGTTCTCGACCAGTCTTTTGCCTCCAACAAATAGGTTCTTGATTGGAACCGTCTCTTCGGGACTACGGTCCAGCCGTTTGTTGTACTCATCCCATTCCTTGATGATTGGTTCTATTTTTCTCAAGGTGGATTCGATCTTCTTGAGCTCGGAACCAAACGCCCTAATGGTTTCCACTACGGTCTTAACGGCTGTGAACACCTCGCTGAATGCTGTTCCCACAGCAGCTCCTGCAAAATCAATCCCCATTTCTTGTTCTTTCTGCCTTCAAAGACCAAAACAAGCCAAAAAATCCAAAACTTTCAATGGATCACCAAGGATGCTAGAACTGAAACCCACGTGCCGAGATTTGCAGAGGATACTTTTCTCAGTTTTTTTCTTTTCTGGGTTTTTCAAAGGGGCAAGAAGGGAGAGGAGCTTCCTGGTCTTTGAAGCAACAATGGGGAATGAGATGAACGAAAAGGAGAGAGATTCTTGAGTGATATATTGCAAAAGTCGTTATTAAAGTCTATTCTCCGGCCTGGACTTTTTAGTCATTATATAAAAAGTTTTTCGCTCTGGTACTCCTTTACTTTATATTGACTTAGGCGTTGGAGAGAACCTGTCGTTAGTCGTCGACCTTGTCCCATGTCGCAAGTTGCATGGGCCCAGGCTTAAAGTCTTTGTTAAGAGAAAACCATCGGCGACTTTCATCCAAACCCGGGTTATCCAGCGAGTTTGGATTGACCCCGAGGTAGTTCCAGTGGACAAACCGTTGAGAAGGAATGGACAAAATTAGGTTGCGCAATTTTCAAAATGACCCGTTTATCACGAATGGCACAAGACCATTAGTTAAGCGTGTAACGGCCAAGGTTATTCTTCTTCCTATCATGAATGGGTTATTTTATTTGCGTGCATTATAATCCAATTCAATCATGATTTTGATAGATTTTACAGTAAACTTAGTAGATCCTACTAAAAATTGAAAACATTTTAACCGTCCATGTGAGCTTTTGAATTAAAAGTTAAGTATTTGATGTCGATGGTAAAATACAAATTCTCCGATTAGATGCTTGGTAGTGCATTTCGAATATGTTAGATAAGGTCAGATACTACTAATGTCAAATCTGGGGAATAAAGAGCAAGATAATTTTTCGATTGGGTAGGAAATGAAAATTAATGGGTCTTAGGGGGTGGGCTGCCCATGTTGGGCTAACCCAGCTAATGAGCTGCAAAAGTGAAATGCAGTTGCTTGCTACAATGAAACCGCCAAAAAGAGGTTACGTTCTTTCACTTTTGTGTGTGTGAAGAAGTGAAAGAAAGGTTTTTTTTGTGTAGTTCTCTCAACAATTGAAGAAAACAAAAGCAAGAAAGAAGAACTCTCTCTCTCTCTCTCTCTCTCTCTCTCTCTCTCTCTCTCTCTCTCTCTCTCTCTCTCTCTCTCTCTCTCTCTCTCTCTCTCAAGGCTATAATGAGGACATTTAATCTATGGAAATAAGGACAGGCCAAAAAAAAATCTATGAAAATAAGGTATGTTCCGAGATGTGAATATCCAGTTCGATCAGTAATACAAGAACTTCCTGGGCATGTTTCTTATGTGTTGAAATATGGAATATGTTTCCTTTGATATATGGAAAATCTTTCCTTTCATTGGTGTAAGAGCCCACGTTATGATTTCTGCTTTGTTTTGATGTCAAGTTTTTTGCTTATTGTTTGATAAGTAGATCATTAATAATGCCCTGAAATTGTTGTATGGATGGTCAATACGAACCTGAAAATTAGAAGCAACTTGAAGTTAAAGACAACCGTACTGTTTGGGTCTTTCTCGAAACTGTTTTCTCGATGAAAATTATTTTTCATCACATAGGATGATAGATCTCATCGACACAAGCAAGATGGTGGGTAGCGCGCCTCCGAGGAGTGTCCCATGTGCCCCCGCACATGATCGCAAGTCACTGATTTTTTTAAAGCGGCGGACATGCAAGCGCGTGCACGCCTGCAACCCTCCTCTCCGCCAAAATTACTTTTCTTCCCTTTCCTTGTTTTTTTAATTAAAATAATAAATAAATACTGATAAAATAGATAAATAAATAAATAAAATTTCTCTATATTTTGTTGTATCATGGATTATGAGTAATCCCTTATTATTCTTTATTTGTTACAGAAACAATGGTTCGAACCATTCACACTCCCAAGATACCAAGTATGGAGGCATAGAAATTGAACCTTTTATGTAACATCCTGAATTTCGACCCATTTCTGGGATCAATGAAATAGATATTATTTCTCATTAAATTTTAGTGAGTCTCGCTCGGAGCTGATCACTCACGGGATACTAACCAATGGGGAATGACTAACTAGGAAAACGGTACGTGAACCAGAAAACCGATCGCGAATCAAGCACCGATTCCGAGAAACGACGAAGAAATATTTTGGGCCAATGTAGGCCGATTCTAGGAGGGTGACGGATTTGATTTGGCCAACGACGTACGATCGGATCGCAGGTGATTCTGCACGACCGAGAGTACGCGTGGCGAATAAATCCCGAACTTAAACCGAACGATCGCGACCTTCGGAACTAGCGATAATTCCTCGTGTTCTCCCGATAATCGAGACCGTCACGACTCTAGTAACCCTAGGTCGATACGCGTAACACTTAAATAGCCGTCCGTTAGTAAGTGACCCTAAAATTGTAATTAAGTAATTTTTATCGAGAAATTGGATCCGGACTTGGATGTCGATTTTCTTGAACGTACGCGATTATTTTGCAAGGACGACGTCATTTTTGAGTTGCCAATTATATTTGGGTTTGGTACGGTCGAAAAATGGAAATTCGGCTTGAAAACGGAAAATTACGATTTTGTCCCTAAGCCCCACAAGTGTATTTCGAATTTTGAGATTACATTGAAGGGTATTTTGGGATTTATTTGGACACCATCAGCCCCTCAATAATTCAGAAATTGAAGGACAAGAGTGCCCCTCCATTATTGGACTTAGATTAATCCTAAACCTTGGATCGAGGGCAAGATTGGAATTTTGGAGAAAATGCCAACCACCCCACTAACCCATTTGTATAAACCTCTCTTTCTCTCTCTCTCCCTCACTTTTCTTTCCCTCCAAGCCAGCACACACTCTCTCTCTCGTTTCCCTCTCCCTCTCGCCGGTTCCCTCTCTCTCTCCTTCTCGGCTGTGAACTGTCACCGCCCGCCGGAGCCGATGTCGCGCCCCGCACCCTACGAGCACGCGATCATCCCTCGATGGTCGAACATTGAATGCGACGTCCCAGATACATCGTCGACTCAACCCCAAACATCAGAGATTTAGCACGCGCGGAAACAAATAGAAACAACCCGGACTATTAATAATGACAAGGGGTAACAATAGCACAAAATAATAACTGTGATTTCTACACTTAGCAAATACATACGACGTCCACAAAAGAAAATCCCTAAGCTAGGCCACAACAATAGATCCACATTCCTCAAAAGGGACAAAGGTTCGCAACTTAACTCCTCTACAAAGGGGGACTCAAAATACTGAGTACTTGACCCGACCTCGATCTCCGAGATACTCTTGCAGCGTCTCCAATCACTCATGGTCGCGGATCTGAAATGGTTATATAATAACCGTGAGAACGAGTCTCAATAAGCAACCCCCTATACCCCACGTAGGCCAATGCGTACCTAGACAAGTCGTACATGCAAATTACCAAACAACATAATTAATTTCGTACAACTAGCTTACCTCACCTCGATTCGCGAGCCAACCCTGCATGTCAGTCCAAACAAGACAATGCAAGAATAGATCATCATCGTACCACGGTCATCCGACACACGCGATCTCACTCGCATTCAACCAAGCTAGCCAAGCAATCATACGTTCAACCAGCTAAGTCAGTCACAAACTCAACCAACCAGTTCAGTCACACGCTCAACCAGCCAATTCAGTCACACGCTCAACCAGCCAATTCAATCACACGTTCAACCAACTAACTCAGTCACACGCTCAACCAGCCAATTCAATCACACGCTCAACCAACTAACTCAGTCACACGCTCAACCAGCCAATTCAGTCACACGCTCAACCAGCCAATTCAATCAATCATCCAGCTAAATCAATCACACTCAAATCACATGCGTGTCCGAACATCTTTCTCACAACTCGCGCCACTGCGCCTCAAATCCAATCTCACAGGCTCACAAGCCTCACATTTCAATCAATTCTCATGGCTGCCGTCAACACGTCCCAAGCCATATCATTCAAATCGTTCCAGTGGCCGCCGTCAACACGTCCCAAGCCACACTATTTAATCAATTCCAATGACCGACGTAAACACGTTACGGTCTAATCACACCTTTAACGGGCCACCGTCAACACGTCTCAAGCCCGCATCCAATTGGCACCTCGGCCAGTCAAGCCTTCACACGGACTGCCGTCAACACGTCCCAAGTCCGTAGCCCTCCGATCGATCCGGGCTTAAAATCGATAGACAAGCATGCGCCATTCAATTTAATCACATTCACGCTAGATTGCATCAAACAGCTCAAATTCACAAAGTCGGTCCAATCCACAAATCGCCACTCTAACCACGAACCCAACGTTCAAGTCGGTCACACACGATTTTCCCCAAATCAAGCATATTACTATCCGATTTAATTACCACAATTAAAGCATAATATAATCTAATTAAATCATAATGTAAATAAATTAAAAATCACGCCCTAGCCGTCTAACCCGAGGCAAGTCCATAAAGTACCCAAAATACTAGGTAGGGTTTAGGGAGTTACTTACTAAGTTTTGGCCCAGGAAAAGTCGGCTTGGGCCCAAAATGGCCCGGGTGAACAGTTCGGACTAGGCGCGGGCGTGGGCCACACGGGCGCGCGGCTTAGCCACGGCGCTCGGCCATGGGCACGGCGCTCGGCCATGGGCACAAGCGCGGGCACGGGCGCGGGCAACGGGCACGGGCGCGGGCACGGGCACGGGCACGGGCACGGGCACGGGCGCGGGCACGGGCACAGGCGCGGGCACGGCCCCGGGCGACGGGCACGGGCGCGGGCACGGGCACGGGCACGGGCGCGGGCGCGGGCACGGGCGCGGGCAACGGGCACGGGCGCGGGCACGGCCACGGGCAACGGGCACGGGCGCGGCTTGGCTGGCCGGCTGGGATGGCCGACTGGGCTGGCCGGCGGGGCTGGCCGGCGGCGATCGGCGGCGAGCTGGACAGCAAGAAGGGAGGAGGGGAAGAAGGCGGCTGAGATGGGGAGGGGCGGCTAGAGCGTTCCGCGGCGGCGACGGCGGTGCCCGGACGTCGAGGCGGCGCTGGGGCGCCGGCGGGACGACTGGACGGAGGCTGGGCAGCGCCGGACTGCGTCGGCGCGGCGGGGACGCGGTGGACGGCGAGCTGAGGGGGGGCGAGGGTGAGAGAGAGAGAGAAAAGAAGCTGGGGGGGTGGCGGGGCTCGGCCGGGGCAGGGCGGCTGCGTCGTCGCCGGGGCAGCAGGCGGCGGCGAGCTCCTGGCGGCCCGTCGAGCTGAGCTCGCGGCGGTGGAACGAACGGCAAGCTCGGGCCGCGAGTTGGGGCGGAGGACAGAGAGAAAGAGAGAGCAGTCGGTTGGGGCGGTGGCCGGCGGACGGTGCGGCGGCGGGACGGACGGCGAGCTCGATCGGCGTCGGTCGAGATGGGTCGGGCGAGCAGGGGGCGTTGGACGAAGTAGAAGCCAGACGTAGACTCGTCGGGGGAGAGGGAATCCAACGAAGAAGAAGGGAAGAAAAGGAGAGAGAAAAGGAAGAGAAAAGAAAAAGAAAGAGGAGAGAGAGAGTGTGGGTCTGCATGGCAGAGGGGGGTGAGGGGACGTGTGCATGGGGGTGGCGTGCACGGCAGAGGGGGGAAAGAGAGAGAAAGAGAGAGAGGAAAGGAAGAGAGAGGGAGAGAGAGAGAGAGACACGCGCGGGAGGGAGGGGTCGGCAGAGGAGAGAGGAGAGAGAGAGAAAAGAAAAAAGACTAATTTATAATTTCTGAGCGCGATCCAACGAACACGATTCAAACTAAAAATCGACCTAACGGTCCCGATTCCAATTCAGAAAAAGGCCTAACAGTCCACGAAAAATCCCAAATAATAATCTAGGGCAAATGACCAAAATAAAATAACTCAAAACATACTACGAGGGAGGTCTACTAGTCCAAATCCGCACCCGGTCCAAAAATCTACTTTTCCACTATTCCTGACAATCTCGATGTTAGCCACAATAATGTCGACACCATCCAATTTATTTCGTCCCGAAACTCCCGAAAATCGACTGCCAAGTTCAGGGTAAAAATAACGGCCAAATTCGATCGAGTGCGATTCTAGCGAAATCTCAAAATTTAAAACAATAACCGGGAGTGATCAGTTCCCGGGCGAGATTTTACTATAAGCACACTGACGAATTACACGTTTATTAAATCCCAAAAATGGCCAGAATCCGGAATGTCACAATTCTTCCCCCTTACAAAAATTTCGTCCTCGAAATTTACAATCCAACCCAACTATTCAAACAAATGGGGTACTGGTGTCGCATCAACTTTTCACTTTGCCACATCGCACCTTGGCTGTTTCAATTGACTACTAAACTAACTTAGGGCCCGTGATGCTCCTCTCACCCACTCATCCCAACAAACTAGTGTTCTGCAAACCCTGCCATACCATGCCCCAAACGATGCCATTCTAAAACTCTGCTGATAGCTATTGATATAGGCCAACTCAACCAAGGGCAATTATTCTTTCCAACTTCCCCAAAAATCCAATACACATGCTCGCAGCATGTCTTCCAAGGTCTGAATCATCCTCTCAGACTGGCCATCCGTCCGCGAATGATAGACCGTGTTAAACTGTAACCTTGTTCCTAATGCCGTATGAAGACTTTTCCAAAAAGCGACAGTAAACTTAGGATCACAGCCCGAGGTGATCGTCACTGGTACTCCATGGAGACGGACTATTTGTCGCACATACAAATCGGCACACCTTTCCAAGGTAAAATCCTTTCGCACTGGTAGAAAATGTGCCGACCTTGTCGATCGATCCACTATCATCCTAAATCGAATCATGGCCCCTTTGACCTCTCGGTAATCCCATTACAAAGTCCATCGTAATGTGTTCCCATTTCCACTCGGGAATTTCCAATGGCTGCAACATTCTACCCGGTTTGTAATGTTGTGCCTTCACTTGTTGGCACGTTAAGCACTTAGCCACATGCTTGGCCACGTCCACCTTCATGCCGTTCCACCAACAATGCTGTCGTAAGTTCTGATACATTTTCGTACTACCCCGGTGAATACTGTAATTGCTACGGTGTACTTCAGACAAAATCTCTTCCTTCAGTTCTGCATCACCGGGTACACATAACCGATCTCGGAACTTCAGAATCCCATCCTCGAATACCTGAAAATCCGATTTCCTTTTTGTGTCATCCATTTCCAGAATCTTTTGGATTTCTAGGTCCATTGATTGTAAAGCCTTAATCTTAGCCCGAATTTCCGGTTTAATCCTCAACGCGGCAAGTAAACTTGAAAACATGACTCACTTCAAACTTAAACTCTGAATCTCGGACTCCCTCCAACAAGGTCCATTCTTTGACCATCATATGCGCGACGCTCGATTTCCAACTTAGTGCATCCGTTACCTTATTAGCTTTTCCAGGGTGATACATAATATCGCAATCCTAATCCTTAAGGAGTTCTATCCAACGACGTTGTCTCCTGTTTAATTCCCCTTTGAGAGAACAAGTACCTTAGACTTTGATGGTCCGTATAAATCTAAAATTTCTCCCCACACAGGTAGTGTCTCCAAATCTTAAGAGCGAAAATAATCGCGGCTAACTCCAAGTCATGCATCGGATAATTCTGCTCATGTGGCCTCAATTGTCGCGATACATATGGCACTACTCTTCCACGTTGTGTCAACACACATTCGGGTCCTCTTAGCGATGCGTCACCATAGATTTCATATCCTTCCGATCCTGACGGGATTGTCGATACTGGCACGATCGTCAAACTCTGTTTTAATCCTGAAAACTCCTTTTGTACTCATCCGTTCATTCAAATTTCATTTCCTTCTTTAGCAAACGCGTCCACGGTGTCGCTAACACTAAAAACCTTTTCGCGAAACGTCTGTAATGACCTGCCAGATCCAAGAACCTCCGAACCTCGATTACCGTTGTCGGTCTTAGCCAATTCATGACGGCTTCAATCTTTGCCGGATCCACTGCAATTCCTTCCCCGGATATCATATGTCCTAAGAATGCCACTCAATGAAGTCAGAATTCGCACTTATAAAACTTAGCGTAGAGTACGTGTTCTCTTAAGGTCCGTAGAACCTTTTTCCAAATGTACCTCGTGCTCGGTGGAACTCTTCGAATACACCAGAATGTCATCTATGAACATGCTCACCATTTGATCCAAAAATTCCTTGAATACCCGATTCATTAAATCCATAAAGGCTGCGGGAGCGTCCATCAGTCCAAACGGCATCACTGTAAATTCATAGTGTCCATACCTCGTTCTAAACGCCGATTTCGGCACGTCCTCCTTCTTAATCCTCAATTGGTGATAGCCAATCCCCAAGTCGATCTCACAAAATATTGATGTCCCCTGCAACTGGTCGAACAGGTCATTTATCCTTGGCAACGGGCGTTTATCCTTAGTAGTCACCTGATTCAACTGTCTGTAGTCAATACATAACCTTAACAATCCGTCCTTTTTCCTCACGAATAAAACTAGCGCTTCCCATGGAGACCCACTCAAACGAATAAAACCTTCATCCAATAACTCCCGCATTTGGACTTTCGATTCCTTCAATTCCGACAGTGATCTCTTGTAGAGCACTCCCAAGATCGGTTTTGTCCCTGGGGCCGACTCAACCACAATCTCGACTCTCCTATCAGATGGCAATCCCGGCAATTTCCTAAGGAAAAGACATCGGGAAGATTGCACACCTCGGCTATGTCCTTTAGCCTTGATTCCTCAACTAACTAATCAGTCGCAAATTAATTATCCTTATACACCTCAAAGACAAGGCTCAATCCATCCAATTTCAATCCAACAGTCTCCCAAAACAAATCACCCCGGTTCTTTATAAAACTCGAAATTTCCAAGCATCACTTATCCTTCTGAATTCGTCCAAGAAAATCATTAGTGAATCAGAAATCCATAAATTAATTGCGCTTGCTCACCATGAGTGATTATAAGTCTTATATGACCATTCAAGCAATAACTTCAAAATCATCTCCTATTGCAGCCAATATCATCACATAGTGCATCTAGATCCTCAAGGCGCCTCCTTCGCTTCCTTCCCGACCATAACCTACACATTTCCTTACGTCCGTAGTCGATTCGGATTAATCTGCGGAACAGCTCCCGTTTGACGACCAACCCACGGTTACTGCGATTGCATCAGCAATATATAAATCCTTAAATCGATTCTAATTATTCTGCGGGGCAGTTTCCGCTTAATGTCCTACCTGGGGTCGCTGCGATTGTATTGGTGACCTAACCTGTCGGTTCAAAAATTTCTCATCTGGTAACCTTACTGTCCACATCCACAATATGCCTCACTTTTACCTTGGCAATGGCCATTCCTATGCCTCTTTTCATAAGACCGACATGCAGCGTTGGAGTAGTAGTTCGGCTTTCCAAAGTTCTTTCTTACTAGAGAGACAAATCTCCAATTCTCTATCATAGGCTTCTTTCCAAAATTCCCATTGTCCCTAGCCGGCACGAACCGCGATCCAGAAGCGGCCATCCTTTTACTCATATCCGTGTCAACCATCGAACTCCCTCATACAACTCGTTGTAATTCCTTAAGACCCAAAAGTACCAATTGATTGCGAAATTCCGGTTCCAATCCATCCTGAAACCTCCTTGTCCCATCCACATAGTCCTTGACCATCTTTAGTGCGTACTTCGGTAACCTTACTACTTGACCTCGTACTGATCAACTGACATCCGAGTTTAGTGAAGCCGAAGGAACTATGTCATCTTCTGTCCTTGCGCACTTTCTGAAAGTACTTCTTATTAAAGATCTCGATAACAACACCCCAACTTAGAAATATGCCCTCTGAAATATCCTACTTCAGGGGTCCTCTTACCAATCACTTGCATTTCCCTAGAGTTGATACATAGCCAGGGTCACTTTCTCCTCATCAGTGCACCCGCATACCTCAAAAGCCTTTTTCTAAGTCCTCTGTCCAAAGTAATGTAGCCTCAGGGTCACCTCTTCCCATCGAACCTTGCAAGTTTAAATTTCCAAATTCTTCCAATCAACTGACGCATCTGCCTGACTACATTAACTTACCCTCGACCTTGATTCCCAACATTTCGGTTATACCTATGATTCTTGTTATTTCCATTGACGACGACAATAGTGGCTTCAACATCAGTAGAAACAGTCGCATTTCGCTCCTCAATCTGCCTTCCCCTTAAAATTCCAACTTCCTCGATTGCCCTCAAAATCTCATCCCATCTGGAATCCCTCAAAACTCCAACTTGCGGATCGACACAACCTCGACCTCGACCTCGACTACTCATACTCACAGGGTTCACATCACCCACTTACCTGCTATAATCCCCCTCGGGAATTAAAGACCTAGGCCAACTATACCAGTCTAAGCCCTAGGTAATGAATCACAACACAATTCACTCAGCAGGCAGCCAATCACAACGTCACTCAATCACAACCAACAGGATTCGTGCACTTACCTCAAGTCCTGACGCACCTGCACCTTACACGTTATTGCATAACATCACTCAGCAACCACAATCACACAGTCTGGGTATCGCATGGCCAACAAGTCTCCTTAACTGGCTACCCCAAAGTCATCGCTCCTTATCACTCCAAGCTTCGACCATCTTGGTTCGAGCTGACCTTGCTCTGATACCAAATCAACGGAGATGTCACGCCCCGCACCCTACGAGCACGCGATCATCCCTCGATGGTCAAACATTGAATGCGACGTCCCAGATACGTCGTCGACTCAACCCCAAACATCAGAGATTTAGCACGCGCGGAAACAAATAGAAACAACCCGGACTATTAATAATGAGAAGGGGTAACAATAGCACAAAATAATAACTGTGATTTCTACACTTAGCAAATACATACGACGTCCACAAAAGAAAATCCCTAAGCTAGGCCACAACAATAGATCCACATTCCTCAAAAGGGACAAAGGTTCGCAACTTAACTCCTCTACAAAGGGGGACTCAAAATACTGAGTACTTGACCCGACCTCGATCTCCGAGATACTCTTGCAGCGTCTCCAATCACTCATGGTCGCGGATCTGAAATGGTTATATAATAACCGTGAGAACGAGTCTCAATAAGCAACCCCCTATACCCCACGTAGGCCAATGCGTACCTAGACAAGTCGTACATGCAAATTACCAAACAACATAATTAATTTCGTACAACTAGCTTACCTCACCTCGATTCGCGAGCCAACCCTGCATGTCAGTCCAAACAAGACAATGCAAGAATAGATCATCATCGTACCACGGTCATCCGACACACGCGATCTCACTCGCATTCAACCAAGCTAGCCAAGCAATCATACGTTCAACCAGCTAAGTCAGTCACAAACTCAACCAACCAGTTCAGTCACACGCTCAACCAGCCAATTCAGTCACACGCTCAACCAGCCAATTCAATCACACGTTCAACCAACTAACTCAGTCACACGCTCAACCAGCCAATTCAATCACACGTTCAACCAACTAACTCAGTCACACGCTCAACCAGCCAATTCAGTCACACGCTCAACCAACCAATTCAATCAATCATCCAGCTAAATCAATCACACTCAAATCACATGCGTGTCCGAACATCTTTCTCACAACTCGCGCCACTGCGCCTCAAATCCAATCTCACAGGCTCACAAGCCTCACATTTCAATCAATTCTCATGGCCGCCGTCAACACGTCCCAAGCCATATCATTCAAATCGTTCCAGTGGCCGCCGTCAACACGTCCCAAGCCACACTATTCAATCAATTCCAATGACCGACGTAAACACGTTACGGTCTAATCACACCTTTAACGGGCCACCGTCAACACGTCTCAAGCCCGCATCCAATTGGCACCTCGGCCAGTCAAGCCTTCACACGGACCGCCGTCAACACGTCCCAAGTCCGTAGCCCTCCGATCGATCCGGGCTTAAAATCGATAGACAAGCATGCGCCATTCAATTTAATCACATTCACGCTAGATTGCATCAAACAGCTCAAATTCACAAAGTCAGTCCAATCCACAAATCACCACTCCAACCACGAACCCGACGTTCAAGTCGGTCACACACGATTTTCCCCAAATCAAGCATATTACTATCCGATTTAATTAACACAATTAAAGCATAATATAATCTAATTAAATCATAATGTAAATAAATTAAAAATCACGCCCTAGCCGTCTAACCCGAGACAAGTCCATAAAGTACCCAAAATACTAGGTAGGGTTTAGGGAGTCACTTACTAAGTTTCGGCCCGAGAAAAATCGGCTTGGGCCAAAAATGGCCCGGGTGAACAGTTGGGACTAGGCGCGGGCGTGGGCCACACGGGCGCGCGGCTCGGCCATGGCACTCGGCCATGGGCACAGCCCTCGGCCACGGGCACAAGCGCGGGCACGGGCGCGGGCAACGGGCACGGGCGCGGGCACGGGCGACGGGCAACGGGCGCGGGCGCGGGCACGGGCAACGGGCACGGCCGCGGGCAACGGGCACGGGCGCGGGCACGGCCACGGGCAACGGGCACGGGCGTGGGCACGGCCACGAGCGCGGGCACGGGCGCGGGCAACGGGCACGGGCGCGGGCACGGCCACGGGCAACGGGCACGGGCGCGGCTTGGCTGGCCGACTGGGACAGCCGACTGGGCTGGCCGGCGGGGCTGGCCGGCGGCGATCGGCGGCGGCGGCGACCGGCGGCGAGCTGGACAGCAAGAAGGGAGGAGGGGAAGAAGGCGGCTGAGATGGGGAGGGGCGGCTAGAGCGTTCCGCGGCGGCGACGGCGGTGCCCGGATGTCGAGGCGGCGCTGGGGCGCCGGCGGGACGACTGGACGGAGGCTGGGCAGCGCCGGACTGCGTCGGCGCGGCGGGGACGCGGTGGACGGCGAGCTGAGGGGGGGCGAGGGTGAGAGAGAGAGAGAAAAGAAGCTGGGGGGTGGCGGGGCTCGGCCGGGGCAGGGCGGCTGCGTCATCGCCGGGGTAGCAGGCGGCGGCGAGCTCCTGGCGGCCCGGCGAGCTGAGCTCGCGGCGGTGGAACGAACGGCAAGCTCGGGCCGCGAGTTGGGGCGGAGGACAGAGAGAAAGAGAGAGCAGTCGGTTGGGGCGGTGGCCGGCGGACGGTGTGGCGGCGGGACGGACGGCGAGCTCGGTCGGCGTCGGTCGAGATGGGTCGGGCAAGCAGGGGGCGTTGGACGAAGCAGAAGCCAGACGTAGACTCGTCGGGGGAGAGGGAATCCAACGAAGAAGAAGGGAAGAAAAGGAGAGAGAAAAGGAAGAGAAAAGAAAAAGAAAGAGGAGAGAGAGAGTGTGGGTCTGCATGGCAGAGGGGGGTGAGGGGACGTGTGCATGGGGGTGGCGTGCACGGCAGAGGGGGGAAAGAGAGAGAAAGAGAGAGAGGAAAGGAAGAGAGAGGGAGAGAGAGAGAGAGAGACGCGCGGGAGGGAGGGGTCGGCAGAGGAGAGAGGAGAGAGAGAGAAAAGAAAAAAGGCTAATTTATAATTTCTGAGCGCGATCCAACAAACACGATTCAAACTAAAAATCGACCTAACGGTCCCGATTCCAATTCAGAAAAAGGCCTAACAGTCCACGAAAAATCCCAAATAATAATCTAGGGCAAATGACCAAAATAAAATAACTCAAAACATACTACGAGGGAGGTCTACTAGTCCAAATCCGCACCCGGTCCAAAAATCTACTTTTCCATTATTCCTGACAATCTCGATGTTAGCCACAATAATCTCGACACCGTCCAATTTATTTCGTCCCGAAACTCCCGAAAATCGACTGCCAAGTTCAGGGTAAAAATAACGGCCAAATTCGATCGAGTGCGATTCTAGCGAAATCTCAAAATTTAAAACAATAACCGGGAGTGATCAGTTCCCGGGCGAGATTTTACTATAAGCACACTGACGAATTACACGTTTATTAAATCCCAAAAATGGCCAGAATCCGGAATGTCACAGCCGAGCGCCACCCCACCTTGTCCCACCTCTCACCCTCTCCATCTCGTCTCCCTTTCCCTCGTTCAGTGTGAAGACCACGCCGGAGCCGCCGCCATGGGAGACCGACCGCCGTGCATCGCCGATGGCCGCTGCCAAGCGCCGCCGTGCCCGCCGCCAAGAACCGTCGGTTCAGCTGCCTTTTTCAGCTTAGGATTAGGTGAATATAATCCTCTAAACCCTAATTAGGACGATTATGCATTTCCAGACGGGTTTAGGGTGGTTTAGTGTTTAATTAGTGCGATTTAGGGGCAATTATCGGACTGTTGAGCGCGGCTGATGTTGGGATGATTTTGGTGGACTGTTATGCTAATTTGGAGATGGATTAGAAGCCGAGAAAGTGCTGATTAGTGGCTATCCATATCGGAGATTAATTGGATTAAGTTTGGACAAATTGGGGATTAAATGGTGTGATTGCCGAGACTGCCTAGGTTATCCAATTGGTGGCTGATTTGGTAACGATTGGGGAGCCTAATAGAGTATTTTGAGGGTAATTTATTGGCCAAGAATGTGCTGATTGGTGGTTACCCTTATCGGGATTGATTGGGACCAAGTTCGGCTAGTTTAGGGGTAATTATGGTGCCAATCATAGTGGCTGGTGTTGTGATGATTTTGGTGGATTAATTGGCCGTGTATGTGGAAAATTATTGGCCTAGAGTGACCAAAATAGTGGCTGTCCATATTGAGAATTTATTGGACTAAGTATGGACGAATTGGCATTAAGTTGTGTAAATGCTGGGAATGCCTAGAATGACCTATTATTGACTGATTTGTACTTAAGTGTGTTCAATTGTATATTGCCATGCCGCTTGTTCATGTGGCCGATTAGTGCGGTGTGTGATTGGCCAATAATTGGCGTAAATTTTATTGCCCAAGTATGTGTATTATGAGTGCCAATTGCGTGTTGTGCCACATGGCATTAAATTGGCAGAATGAGCATGTTGATGCCGATTAATTGGCAAGTTGTCGTGGCAATTGTTGAATATGACTTGGCATGATTTTATTGATGTGCCTATGTGAAGTTGTGTGCTCATTGTACATTGCATTATTGCCCGAGTGTGGGAATTGCATGGCCACTCATTTCGTATGCTGAGAATGGGCATGAGACGAAAATTGTGCGAGTATGCGTGCCTAACATGAGCATGTGATCACCTAAAATGCCATGATGCGTTTTACGAGGGGTTCAAATAAAACTGGCTGTGTGTATGTGTGATCACTAAGAGCCCTGATGTGTTTTATGCGGGGTTGAACCCGTCCTAATGCGTTTTACGCAGAACGATGCCCGGTACGTTCGGAAGACAGCCAGCCTAATGCGTTTTACGTGGGTTTTGGTCCGTAAGGAGATCTGTGTTGCGCCTGATGTGTTTTACACGAGCTAGAGACAATGGACCTGATGCATTTTACATGGGCCATGAAGTGTTGGTATTGATATAGACCTGATGCGTTTTACTCGGGCCAGACCTGATGCGTTTTACGCAGGTCGAGCTCTAATTGAAAATGAGCAGTGTGCCAGTGTGCAGTATTGAGCCAGATCATGAGCATGGTCATATTGGTGGCATGTGGATGCAAGAGTGCATGGGCAAGTGTGCGAGTATGTGCGACTCGGTGATTCGTGTGTGATGCGGGTACTGATAAATATGAGCATGTGTATGGCGTACTTATGACTAAGTGTATCGCGTATGTGCCATGGAAATTATATTGAATTGCCTAACCTGCAAGGTCAGTGATATGATCAATCTGGCCCGAGAGCCTAGATCAATTATTGTTGTTTTGATTGTTGTACTGGTTGTTGGTATTTTGTTTGCCTGTCAGGAGGTGCATGTTAGCCTAATTTAGATTTAAGGGGTTTTACTCGCTGAGACTCGTTTTCATTGTTGTATAATCCAACTTTTCAGACCCCAGATTTAAGGATGGCAGGCGTATCGACACGTTATGGGAGGAGTCCCGGCTAGATATAGTGCTTGACTGCCGAGCCACATACCCCCTTTTTATGTTGGTGGCTGTTGACCCGTTTTGGCTTTTATATGTGTATCTACTGTAAAAATGGATGATGTATATGTTCTCCTTATTGTTAATGCCAAGTGTATATTTGTGGTCCTGTTGTTGTTAATGTTGGGCTATCCATGGTCATGTATTTTATTTATACGGGTGTTTATATGTTGCTTCCGCATGTGCCTTGTGCTTTGTGTTGTGTGTTGGGTCAGCGACGCGTCCTGGGACATCGCAATCAAATTCGACCTCGGTTGGGATGCTCGCGTGTCGTAGGGTTCGGGACGTGACATTTTAAGGTTAAGGCAAGAATTGGCCGATTATCGATGGGATGGTAATGTTGACATGTTAGAACATGTTATCAAGATCAACAAAATGATACAACATGTAATTTGGGAAGGTTACCTTATGAAAAATAAAATCGAGGCATTGAGAAACACACTTCCTAAAGAATTGCACACAATCATTGATGATCTTTGGGAATTCGATGAATGTCCACAATATGATTTTCTTGTGGAAGCTTTTCTAAAAAAGTATATAAAGATTGGGGCAACGAAGACACACATGAAATGAATCTGACCTGGTGCAAATCAATGCATCCAGTAATGGTCTTCCCTTGGCTACCAAATGCAACCGTAAAATTTCCTGTGGATTTTTATGAGTCGATCCCTATTTTTGTGAAGATTAAGAAATATCGACGTTATTTCTTTAAGATATGTTGTCACTAGTAAAATTTTATGTGTTGATATTTTCTTTCTCGTTAGACTTATGCATTGTTTATGGGATATTTAGTTAATGTATATTCAATAGCATTTTTTTTTGATATTGTGTTATTCATGTGATATTATAAGTGAGAAGTTCTAGAAAGTTTTAGTAACTCTAAAGAACTTAATTTTCCATAAATAATTATATTAATGAAAATTTCAAATAAGGATTTTAGATGATGATTGGGAACATAATGATATTTCGAATCTAAAACCTTATGTGAAAGTGTTCATTAATGTAATTAGTTTATGTAAAATTGATGCATATATGTTAGGTATTAATAATTCGTGCACATATGTCTGAAAAAAAATTTGTGTTCAGATTTAATGGTTTCAACATATAAGAATATCTTAGTTGAGCTCCACAAAGGAGAGAAACTAAATGGAAAAAATTATGAAATCTGGAATATGAAAATCTAGTATGTGTTTGAAGCACAAGAAGCACTAGAAGTTTTTAATCTAGTTATGGAAGAACCTGAAGATGGAAATACTGCACAACATAGAATGGATAAAGAAGCATTTACTGTATAGAAGAAAAAAAATGTATTGCTCGCATTAAGTTTCTAAGTAGAATGGAAAATGATATCATGCATGAGGGAGTTCAGGCATTTTGACATTGCCAAAGTCATGTGGAGTAGCATTAGTAGCTAGGTTTGGTCAAATATCTATTATCAAACTGAGACAGATCATTATAAGGTTGGACTCTTATAACATGCCTCATGGACAAATCATGAAATAACATTTGAGACGTATCTCAAATATGATTAGTGAACTAAAAGATGTTTGTCACATATTAACTAATGAGCAGCAAGTGTCAGAAGGGATCCGTTATTTGCCTCAAAGCTGGGAGTATATGAAAGTTCACTTGACCAACAATGAAAATATAAAGTATTTTGGCACTTGTAATGTCCTTATCCCCATTTCAAGCATTGGATGTTGAAAAAGGATCGCATGAGAACTTAAATTAAAAAATAAAAAAAGAGGTTACAAATCATGTTACAAAGTACAAAAAAGTTGTAAATGCAAGAACGAGATGGGCAAGCACTTATCAATTATTTTTAACCATGGAGTTGAAAAATTACAATTTTTATTATATGCTTGATTTGGATGATGAACAGAGACTGCATAATGTTTTTTGCGTGGATGCACGATCAAGAGATACATATAGATATCTTGGAGATGTAGTCACATATGATGCCACTTATTTGACAAATAAATATGGCATGCCTTTTGCTCTATTTGTCGGCGTCAACCATCATGGTCAATCGCTTTTGTTAGGATTTGCTTGCAAATTAGACAGCAAGCTCTTTCATCTAGTTGTTTAAGGCATGGCTTGATTGCATGTCAGGGAACGCCCCTCAAGCTATTATTAATGGAGTTGCGAGTTAGTGGGCAATCAACCTTTCTTCTCCTTCGGAAGAGCTTCCCTCTACCCAATGGGGTAGCTTAGCAAATGGAAACCCTAACTACCAAACTTCACCTTTCCCCTTTCAGACTCAGTCACCATTAATCACCAACAGCTCCCCCGTAAGAGCCTCTCTACAGTTAAGCAGATGGAAACCTTTACTACACCATGTTTTCCTTCCCGTTTCAGACTCAGCCACCTTGAATCACAAACAGCCCCCCATAACCTAATGCTTCGTTCACTAACCACCCACTCAAAACCCATTTACTCGTTATAGATATATAGCTTTGAATGCTTCAGCAGAACCCTCAAATCGCTCTTTGGAGCGGGAACTCTCCTGTGAAGGTAAGGTTTTCTTGCATCATTTGGTGCGGGAAGCTACAGAAGCACTGGTGTCAAACTACCTCCATGGAGTCAGAAGAAGATGCAGACTAGAGGCTAGCTATGCTCTGTAAAAGATTAGGAAGATTGTGGTCAGATAAAGTCACAAAGAACGTCCAGAGTACTCTAGCATCAACAAAAGGAAAGGAAGGTAATTTAACGTTGATAGGACAACTCCTCAAGAACCCAAAAATCAACTTTCAAGCTCTCCAAAACACCGTGAGGAGAGCATGGCGAGTGGAAAATGTAGACTTTACTCCATTAGAACAAGGTATTTTCGCTATAACCTTTGATTCTCCAGCTGTGAAGAAAAGAGTAATGGGCCAAAGTCCATGGTCTTTCATGAATATCCTGTTGATTTTGAAACAATGGACACCAAATACCATAGCTTTATGTTATAACTTCGACTTGTGTGACTTCTGGGTGCATATTTTGGGGCTTCCTTTTAAGTGACTTTCTGTGGAAGTAGTTCGTGAAGTAACTGGTACTATAGGACAAGTGCAAGAAGTAAAAATTGAGACGCGAGGAATGGTGTCTTATGGAAGGGCGCGAGTGAATTTGGACCTCAAATTACCCCTGCAGTCAGGTATGCTTGCTGATAATGAAGAAAAGAAAATCTGACTGGATTTTAAATATGAAGGGCTCCCATACTTTTGCTTCTCTTGTGGAAAAATAGGACATTATGCATCTAACTGCGAAGAGGTGTCATTCAGTGTAGAGGATGTGAACACGGATGAGGATAGACTTTTCGGCTCATGGCTAAAGGCTAAGGTCAATAACAGCAGCCCTTTCCGGAAGCTATTCCATGGTAAAGACTTACTTGATAATATGGAAGAGGAAAGCATTCTGGAGACACCAATCCACCCTGGACAATTAGTTATTTACGAGGAGAGCAGCTCCGGCCCCATCCAACGATTCCGGATGAATAAGGAGGACAACACAAAGAACATACTTACTGATAAGAGAAATTCAGCAAGTCAGAGTAAGCAACTGGGAAAATTCCATGTTAATTTGGCTGGAGATCAGGTACTCCCCAAGGGATCGGTTTTAACTATGGTACCACTTAGTGCTAACAAAAAGAAACAAAGTGGGCAGAAAACTCCAATGTGTAAGAAGATTAGAAGGTTTAGCCCATATGACACTCAAGGAGATAAATCGTTACTAATAGATGAAGACCAATTGCTTGAAACGCCAATCCGGGTAGTGGAAGGCACAGGAAAATGGACTGTGGTGGCTAGCCCTAATAAGCCACTGGGGTTAAAATGAAGATTATAAGTTGGAACTGTCATGGGTTGGGCATACCCTTGACAGTCCAAGCTTTGGGAGTCATTGTGGCTCAAGAAAGGCCCGACGTACTATTTCTAATGGAAACAAAAAACCGAAAGGAAAAGATCAACTGGGTGAGGAGAAAGTTGAAGTTTGATGAGTGTTTTGTGGTCAACCCAACTGGAATAAGGGGTGGCCTAGCAATTTTGTGGAATGTTCCAGCTGCTTTATCAATCGTACATGCTTCAGATGCAGTAATAGATACTGAATGCGAAGAGTAGAATTGTAAAACAAGAATGACAGTCACATTTGTTCATGCTCCATTAATACACCAGGATAAAATCAAGGTGTGGGATTAGATATATAGAATCAGCCAGAGAAACATGCAGCCTTGGGTGTGCTTAGGGGACTTCAATGAAGTTATGTATCATTGGGAAAAGGTAGGCAACAGATTGGCTAAGCATTACAGACTACACGCTTTTAGAGAGTTCCTGCATAGCTGTGAACTAATGGACCTTGAAAGCAAGGGTTGTGCATTCACCTGGTCCAATAATCGTGAAGGAGAAGAGCTGGTGAAAGAAAGACTGGATAGAACAGTAAGCAATTTAAGATGGAGACTACAATTCCCTGAGGCAGAAGTATACGCTTTACCAGCTATTGGGTCTGACCATAGTCCGATTCTATTGTCTATTAGTCAAGTACAAAAGAGGAGAAAGAAGAACTTCACCTTCGAAGCATTTTGGCTAGAAGATGAGGAATGCAGAGAAGTTATTGATAAGGCATGGAATTCTTTGATGTCAGCAACTGAGGGCCTCCTGAGCAGGATGACCAATACTACTGCTGCCTTACAAAGCTGGAGCACAAAGAAGTTCTCAAATGGGCAATCAAGAATAAAGCTTTTAATGGAACAAATCCAGTACAAAACAAATAGGCAAACTGCTGAGGAGGAAAAAGAACAACTACAAAAGTTGAGGAATGATGTTCAATGGCTATGGAGTCAGGAGGAAATGTACCGGGCAATGCGTTCTAGGATAAATTGGCTCAAGTGGGGGGATCAAAACACAAAGTTCTTTCACGCTTTCACTATTCAGCGGAGACAAAGAAACAAAATTTCTATGTTGAAAGATGCCGCAGGGAATTAGACCCGAGATCAAGAACAACTAAAGAGGATGACTGATAATTTCTTTAGAGAACTATATACCTCAGTTGGACATCGACAATTTGACCCAATTCTTCAGCATTGTTCTTGTAGTGTGAAGGAGGAAACTAACCTTAGGTTGCTTGTAGAAGTAACGATGGATGAGGTTAAACAAGCAACTTTTCAGCTTGGAATCTCAAAGGCCCTGGGTCCGGATGGATTGAATGGTCAGTTCTTTCAACACTACTGGGAAGATATAAAATAGGAAGTATTTTCAGAGGTCAAAAATTTCTTCCAAACTGGACTGTTGAATCCCCAATTAAATAGAATGTTTATATCCTTGGTGCCAAAAGTTAAAAACCCAGAGAAGCTGAAAAAGTTTAGGCCTATAAGCTTGTATAATTTCGCTTATAAGATCATCTCAAAAGTGCTAGTAAATAGGTTGAAACCATGGCTCCCGGAGTTAATTGAAGTTGAACAAAGTGCCTTTGTAGGAGGATGGCAAATCCAAGACAATATCCTTATAGTCCACGAAGTTTTGCACTAGCTAAGGGTTCAAAGGAGAAAACAAAAATTTCAGGCGATCTTAAATCTAGACATACAAACGGCATACGATCAGATCGAATGGGACTTTCTGAAGGCCTATATGCTAAAAATGGGGTTCAATGAAAGATGGGTAAACCTGATAATGCAATATGTTACAACAACCTCATTGAGTATCAAGGTGAATGGGGAACCATTGAATTACTTCCAGCCTACTAGAGGAATAAGGCAAGGGGACCCTTTATCCCCATACCTATTCATACTGGTTGCAAACTTCCTGTCAATGTTGATGAAAAAGGCTGTGCAAGGGGATCAAATTGAACAGACATTGTCCTGTACTATCTCATTTACTATTTGCAGATGATTCAATTTTCTTCCTAGATGGAACGTTACAAGAATGCCAAAACCTTGCTGGCATAATTCACCAGTATTGCTATGCTTCAGGACAAGCAGTGAACTTGAACAAGTCAGGTATATTCTTCAGCAAAGACAGCCCTAGTGAATTAAGAAGGAACATGGCTAAAGAACTAAGAGTCCCGAAGATTGATAAGACAGGGAAGTACCTGGGTATTCACTCTGATTGGGAATATCCAAAAAGCAAATGTTTGCTTGGATTCTCTGGCCAGGGTAAATATGAAGCTTGAAGGGCGAAAAGAGAACACGATGTCTAAAGTAGGGAAAGAAAATTCTGTTAAAATATGTTGTCCAAGCATTACCTCAATATGCCATGTCAATTTTCAAGATCCCACTTTCAGTTTGTCGAGCTATTGAGCAAAAAATAACAGCTTTCTTGTGGAACAACCAAACAGCAACAAAAGGAGTACATTGGAGGAAGGTCGCAGTGCTAAAACAGAGAAACGACAGGGGAGGCCTAGGGTTTAGGGACTTAATAGCTTTCAACAAAGCCATGCTTAGAAAACAGGCTTGGCTATTGGCTAAAAACCAGACATCCCTGTCCAGTCAGGTCCTAAAAGGCTTATATTACCCAACTAAGTGCTTCTGGGAGGTAGAGAAGGGATCCGGACCATCTTGGGGATGGCAGAGCATACTTATGGGGAAAATGGTAATTGAAGACTCGGTCATGTGGTTAGTTGGTAAAGGTCAAAAAATTAACATCAGAGAAGATAAGTGGCTCAAAAGGAGAACTATAGGGGGACCGTCAAATGAAGGAGACCCAACTATGGTTTATGAACTTGTGAATCAAGAGGCAAGCACTTGGAAGGAATCGGTCCTACGAAGAATATTTGAAGAACAGGTGGTGTGTGAGATCCTCACTATCCATATTAGACCATAGATAAATGAAGATAAACTGATCTGGATAGGTACGAGAGAAGGAGAGTACACGGTTAAGAGCGGATACAACACTCTCCGCAAAAACGAAACAACAGAGGCTCAAAGTGCCTCTTCCTCTCACCAATCCCCAACTCAGCTATGGAACAGAATTTGGAAAATGAAAACCTCCCACAAAATCAGAAACTTCATCTGGTCTGTAGGTCAAAACGCACTCCCGACGAAGGAAAATTTGTACAAAAGGAAAATGGTACTTGACCCAATGTGCCCAATATGCCGAGCACATGTGGAGACCCCGGAACATTTACTTCTTCTCTGTAAATGGACGAGGGAAGTCTGGGATGCTCCTATACTAAACATCCAGATTTCTAAATTCCAAATTTCAAGAATAGATGAATGGCTGATGCACTATATTCATAGAAGCAATAGCTCACCTAGTTTAGAGATAGTCTTGGTAGTCCTCTGGGAAATCTGGAAAGCAAGAAACTGTTTCGTCTTTAGAAGGCACCTCCCAGACCCAAAGTTGCTGGTTGAAAGAGGACATCAATTGCTCAGAAATTTCAGCAAGTGGAACAACCTTGACAACGAAAGCGCAGCCAAGAACAGCAAAGGCGACGACGCCTGGACTTCTCCAGAAAAGGGCGAAACGAAAATCAATATAGATGCAGCTCACCAACCTGGATCACTCGAAGGATCAATCACCTGTGTGTGCCGCGACTCAGCTGGAACTCTAATCGACAGATTTGCAAAGGACGTTCTTGCCTCCTCAGCCGAGCAAGCCGAATGCCTAGCAATGGTAGAAATCCTCAAATTTCTCTCCTCACGTGCGGATGAAAGATTGACGGTCCAGTTAGATTGTCTGAATCTGGTCAACACCTTGAAGTCTTCACAACCATTGCCGTGGGAACAGCGGGTAGTCATTACTGAAGCACATGGGTTGCTGTCTCTCTTTACTAATTTAAAACTGCAATACTGTAATAGAAATACAAACAGTGTTGCGGACTGGGTAGCGAAGACCCACAAGAACAAAACACTTACTGATCACTGGTTGATTTGTCCTCCGCAGGCCCTTAGAAACTTGCTCTGTTTTAAGACTCCGAAAAGGGGTTACGGTTTTACTAGATATCAATGAAAAGTATTTGATTCTGGCCAAAAAAAAGCTATTATTAATAACCAGTGTAAAGCAATGCAGATACTACTTAATTAAGCAATGCAGATACTGCTCAATTTTTATTATGCGCTTTCAAATAATGATTCTAATATTTTTTTCTATTTCACCTAATTGTCCTTCTCTTGTTTTTTTATGCCATTTTGGCCCATTTATATCTCTTGAGAGAATGACGACTTACTAGACTGACAAAATTAAGTGTCAACATCCGTCATATGATTTTTCAGTCAAAATGACATCGTCCTTGTTTTGCTTAAGTCATGTAGGTGCCACATCAACATAGTTTGCCTTCTATTGTCCAGGAAGGCAGATTTTTAGCAGTGTTCATTAACGCAGGGTAAATGTGTTAGATATGCACAAGTTAGGGATTTTTGTTGTAAAAAAAAGTTTAGGATAAATAAATCACCGGAAGCATGATTTTGGGATTTTTCAAGGTTTTTTCTTTAGGTTTTATGATAAACTTAGAAAATCCCACCAAAAATTGAAAACATTTTAACCAACCACCCTCTCTCTCTTTATATATACGTCCATAAAAACATTTATATGTACAGATATCCGCTTCACAGTGAAATTTGGGAGCTCAAGTGCACCACTAGCGTTCGGCATCGCGCCGCTCTAGCGGTGGGCTCATTAGGATCCTTCCCCACAATATTGAACCACAATATTGACCCTTCCCCAATATTCTAAACTATATAGTTGTGGCAAACTTTTCACTCCCCCTCGGGTACTGTTCATTGCAGGTGCCCAAATTCTCTCTCGGTTCTGGTTCCCGAGATACCGTTCACCCGGTTAGATCTTCTGTGATTTTGGGTGATTGGCTGTTCCGTTTCTTCTGAAATTTGGAGGCTAGGGGCGTAAGGTGATCCTCCCAAACATACTCCTGGGATTCTTCGTATGGTTCTCTCTCTGGGCTGTGCGAGGAGATCTGGGTTGCTCGTTTAAGGATACTGTACTCCCGTCTGGATTTGCTACATTTCTAGTGTTCTGCTGATTAGTTTCTTTTGGAACTTAGAGGCTAGCATCACCAGATGCTGTTTAGTCACCCGACCGGAGGATTTCTTTTGCGGTGGCCCCTAGTAATCGAGTTTCTCTCTATTATGTGGAATCCCGCAGCACTGTAGCTCGCGACTGGATTCCGCAGCTTCCTAGAGATCTAGCTGTTGGAATTTCCTGATTTTTGGAGGCTGTAGTCGCCAGGTTGGTTCCTTCTTTTCATCCGCTGTGATCCCCCATCCCTGGTTTATGCTTTGCTGGGCAATAGATCTGGGTTGTCTGGGTTCGCATCTGTATTCCCTATTCTGGTCAGCGCTGGGAGTTAGCCGGCTGTTTTGGGCTGTGCGTCAGGAAGCGTGGTTGTTTTCACATAGTTTATTTGATATTTAGTGATTCTTTGGCTGCTCTGTCCCCTCTTCACTGTATGAGAGTTCGGAGGTAGAGCCAGCCATGTCTAGAAATACGAGTTCAAGGGAGCTATCCACTCACTTGTCTGATCAGATGGGCACTGTGGTAGAGGCGATCCATCCTCCTTCGATTCCCCCTGTTATACCGGCTATTCTTTCCAAAGAGGCCGGGGTGGGCACTTCCGTAGTAGCCCAGGTTGTGCGACCTCCTCGCCCCCAGAGTCGTGGTCGTAGTCGCAGAAGGCAACCGTCCACATTGCCTCGTGGTGGTGCTAATAGAGCTGGGCCCTCCCAACTGGATAAAACCCAGGTGAAAGCTCGCAGCAGTAGTAAAGGGGTTGCCCCTTCGAATTCACCAGGCAAGGTCTCAGGTCCTCAGCCTCCTCAGCGTTCCTGGGCTTCAGTGGCCAAATCAGCGGAGAAAGGGTACAACCTCTCCTATATCCTACCATCTTTTGTAGATGGTAAACCGGTGGTCAGAATCTCGGAGGAGATCTTAAGGGACACAAACCCGATTTGGAAGGAATGTCTTGTGGGATACTTTGTCGGGAAAAAACTTCCCTTTAAGTTGACAGAGAATGCGGTCAAGAATATATGGGGGACACAGGTGGTGGATGTCCTTGCCAATGTTGATGGGTTTTACTTCTTCCACATACCTGATAATTCCTTTCGAAGGAAGATTTTGGATGGTGGCCCTATCACCATTCTTAGAGTACCAATGTTTCTACAACAATGGTATCCAGACTTGAAGTTCTTGAAGGATCAACACGAGTCGCTTCCAGTTTGGGCTAAGCTATGGAACATTCTGTATGCCCTGTGGTCTGCTACAGGTATCAGTGCGGTGGCTAGTGCGATCGGTAAGCCCCTCCATGTTGACGTTCAAACAGAGCAAATGAGGATGATCTCGTTTGCCAGAGTCTGTATTGAAGTCAAGGCTACCCAAATTCTACCTGATTCAGTGGATGTTCTGCTGAATGAAGAAATCTGGCCCATTAAGGTAGAATACGAGTGGCGTCCTATGTCATGCCCAACTTATGGCACTTTTGGCCACAAATGCCCCCCTCCTGCCATAGCTACGGCTGTGGTGATGAAGTGTGCCCCTCCAATAGCTGCTGCTCCTCTTGAGGAACCCCATTCTGGGGAGGGAAAATGGGAGAAGGTTACCAGGAAACATGATGCTAACTCCCCTGTCCTAGAACCGCCTCCCGCTACCATTTGTTTATCTTTGTCCAGACAGACCCCCTCTGTCCCTGTATTGGCTTCTCCTTCTTCGTCTAAGGATATGTTCGACTCGGATGACTCTCAAAATGGCAAAGCCAGTGACATTGGCAGTGATGGTGATTCCCCCTCTCTTTCTCCCCGGTCCTTGAGGTCGAGACCCGTCCTTGAGATCTGCCAAGTGTCTCCTGCCAAGAGCCCAGACCCTCCCCTTCCTGCTCCAGTGTAGCCCCTACCTTCTCCAGTTAATACCTCTGGATCGGCTAAGAAGCCTCCCCTGAAATCCAGAAAGAAGGGGGGTTTGAAAAAAAGGTAAAGTGTTTAACTCTTTTTTTATGCTTTTTGGCATATGGAATATTAGAGGACTTATGCACCCCCTCAAGCAGGCTGAGATTAGATCTTTTGTTAGATCTACCAACCTCTCGTGCATTGGTATTCTGGAGACTAAGGTCAGCCCGTCTCTTTTTGACAATATTTCTGCTAGTTTAGTGTCGGGATGGTTATAGTCCTCTAACTATGGCCACTCTCCCCGAGGCAGAATATGGGTAGGCTGGAACCCCCAGGATGTTGATTTTGTTATTCTATCTGTATTCGAGCAGGCTATCCATGGTCGTGTAAATCTTTTGGCTTATTGCAAGACTTGTCACCTTTTGGTGATTTATGGCGGACATACTTTTATCACTCGTCGGACTCTTTGGGCAGATCTCATCCGGCTAAGCCCACAATTTGCTGAAGTGCCTTGGGTGATTGCTGGAGATTTTAATGCCATCAAAGACCAATTAGACAAAATTGGCAGCTTCAACTCTTGGATTCCTACATTCGACGAGCTCGCTAATTGCCTAGATCAAGCTGGTCTTGATGACCTTCGATATGTTGGCCACAGATTCACGTGGTCTACTTCCTCAGGTACTCGGTGGAAACAGAGGAAGATAGACAGGGTGCTCATTAATGAACACTAGACCAGAGCGTTTTCTTTCTCGAAGGCTACCTTCTTAGCCTCAGGAGTTTCTGATCACTCTCCGATGATTATAAGAATTGATTCTCCCCCGGTCCTCAGAAAGCCTTTCAAATTCTTTAACTGCTGGATGCAGCATCCCTCCTTTTTGAGTATTGTGGTGGAAACTTGGGACTCTTATGTTTCTGGCACTCTCATGTTTAGTTTATGTCGTAAGTTGAAGCTCCTCAAAGGTCGCCTCAAACTTCTTAATAGGGAATCTTTCTCTGACATCTCTACCCGCACTGCCCAAGCGAGAGCAATACTAACTTCTACTCAAGATGCCCTTGCTAGTGACCCTTGGAACCAGTCATTGGCTAACCAGGAGAAGGACCATCTCCGAGTCTTCTCTGAACTCCATATTCAGGAGGAATTGTTCTCCAAGCAGAAATCTAGAATCAGATGGCTGAAGGAAGGGGATCGCAATACTAAGTATTTCCATCATTCTGTCAATCGAAGGCATCTCCGCAATCAAATAATTTCGATTTCCGATGGCGTTGGATCTATCCTTTCTGACCCGACTCTAGTCCGTGACCGTATTGTCGCATACTATGAGAACCCGCTTGCCTCCGACACGTCTGCCCCTCGG
Source organism: Syzygium jambos (assembly GCA_031216235.1). Lineage (NCBI taxonomy): Eukaryota > Viridiplantae > Streptophyta > Magnoliopsida > Myrtales > Myrtaceae > Syzygium > Syzygium jambos. The sequence goes on from CM062226.1 coordinate 22,043,017, forward strand.
CTAGTAAGTCGGGACATTCAAGCAGTGATCTAACGCCCCCTCAACGAGAATCATACTCAACTTCTATCCCGCCAGGTGACTAACCTTGAAATCCGTGATGCTTTTATCTCTCTTCCGAAAGGTAAAGCCCCCGAACCTGATAGCTTCAATGTGGACTTCTTTTTATCATCTTGAGATATTATTGGACCTTCAGTCACTTTAGCTATCAAGGACTTTTTCAATCCGGCTCCTTGCTCAAGGAGACCAATGCTACCATTCTCACCTTGGTGCCCAAGGTCCCCAACGCCTCATCCATGAATGAATTCCGGCCGATTGCCTGTTGTAACACGGTTTACAAATGTATTACCAAGATATTTGCCAATAGAATTGCTGCAGTGCTGCCTGCCATTATCAGTCCCACTCAGAACGCTTTTGTCAAGAAGCGGCGAATTGGGGATAACATTCTTCTTGCACAAGAACTCTTTGCGGGATTTCATCATGACCCGCACCTACCAAAATGCGCCATTAAAATTGACTTTCAAAAGGCATATGACACCGTTGACTGGATTTTCCTCCAACGGACCTTGCAAGCCTTCGGGTTCCCTTGTAAGACTATCGAGCTTATTATGCATTGTGTGACGACCCCGAAATTCTCAGTTGCAATTAATGGAGCCCTCCATGGTTTCTTTCCTAGCGGCAGAGGATTACGTCAAGGGGACTCGATGTCTCCTTACCTCTTTACTTTGGTCATGGAAGTCTTCACCGGAATTCTGGTTACCCAATCTCATCTCCCGGGTTTCAAGTTTTTCTAGCGGTATAAGTCCACATCTCTCACCCATTTATTTTTTGCTAATGATGTTCTGTTATTTTCGGAGGCAAACGACACTTCAACTGCTTTTCTTAAGAGTGGCCTTGATCTTTTCTCCCGGTGGTCGGGACTTAAGCCAAATGTCAACAAAAGCGAGATATTCTTCTCGGGTGGCTGTCCTTCTCTCAGGAACCATATTTTACACACATTTGGCTTCATCGAAGGTACGCTTCCTTTCCGTTACCTTGGAGTCCCTATTTCTGCCTCCAGATTGGGTAAGAATGACTGCAACTTGTTAGTCAATGCTATCACGGCTAGAGCTCGCTCTTGGACTCAGAGATTCCTTTCGTTTGCGGGACGTCTTCAACTTATAAAATCTGTTCTCCATTCTGTTCAAGTCTACTGGGCCTCTATTTTCTGTCTTCCACGTTCTGTCCTTGCAAGAATCGAATTGATCCTTAGACAGTTCCTATGGAAGGGGCCAGACTTGGGGGTGGGGGGTGCCAAGGTCTCTTGGACTGATGTTTGCCTACCTAGGTCTGAAGGTGGACTTGGTATTCGTAGACTTATCGACTGTAACCGTGCAGCTATACTTAAGCATATCTGGGTACTTTTCACGGACAAGGAATCTTTATGGTGCAAATGGATCCATTCCAATTTTCTCAAAACGAAGAACTTTTGGGTCGCCCCTAAACCTACGGTGTGCTCCTGGGCCTGGAAGAAAATCTTAGATCTCCGTTTCGAATTTCAGCAGCAATTCAAATGGAGAATTGGCAATAGATCTTCCACTTCTTTCTGGTTTGACTTCTGGCATGATAAAGGCCCACTCTATAAATTGTTCTCTAATAGAGACATATTTTGCTCTGGCATTGCAAGAACGACCTTGGTTAGGGATTTCCTGTCCTCCGAATGGGACCGGTCTAACGTGATACAATCCTTCAATTCCTAGACGGAACATACCCCCTAGCTGGTGATGGAGTCGCCGGACCAACTTATTTGGCAAGGTCATCCTTCCGGAGTGTTCTCTCTTTCCTCGGCCTGGGATTTAACTCGGAAAAAGGGACACCATGTTTACTGGGATTCTTTCATTTGGGACTGCAGTTTTGCCCCGAGAAATAGCTTTTTGCTATGGCTGATGACCCTCAACAGGCTTCCGACCCAGGTTCTCCTCCTTTCCCATCACAGAATCTCTGAAGGACTTTGTGCTTACTGCCAAGGTAGACCAGACTCCGTTGATCACTTGTTCTTTGGTTGCACTTATACGGGCTCTTTGGCGTCATTTTGGGCCGCCAAATTTAATCTCCCCTGGCACAATGGGTCTTGGCAATATCTTCTCCGCTGGGCGTCCACATCCATTGCTGGCAACAACTTCCATCACCGCCTTGCTCGGTTTGCACTTGGAGCTCTATGCCACCTCATTTGGAAAGAGTGTAACAACTTCCTATTTAGAAATGGGACCATTTTCCTGCCTGCGATGCGGAACCATCTTGTCAAAGCTGTTCGAGATAATGCTCTTTCTCTTAAGCCTGTTGCAGATACTCCGGGCAATAGAAGAATCCCATCTGGGACATCCCGACATCTATTTTTCTTAATGTTCTGTAGTTGTTGTTCCTTTGTGGCTCTTTAGTCCGCTTGTTAGAGGCTCATCTCGTTCTTCTTAACACCCGAGCCCCTGCTGCTTGTAGCGTCTGCTAGCTTTAGTCAGCTGCTACACCTTTGCACTTATCGCAACACCTGTGTTGCGTTCGGTATGAGGTTATTGTGTACGGCTTTTCTGCTGTATCTTGTGAATTGAAAAGTATATAATCCTCTTACCTTACCAAAAAAAAACTATATAGTTGTGCATATGTAGGTGACTGGTCTATTGTGAAATCAAAGATTTGTAGATAGGGAGTTCTGTTACGTGTGGAGAAGGGCTAGCATCCCTACAAAGCCCTTTGGTTTCCTAAGACTCTTTAATTTTATATCGCTAGTTTTTTTTAATCGATGTTTATATTACTAGTTCATTTTCCGCGTAGAAGCATATATTTATTGGGGTTGATTCTACAAAATTAGACTCTGTTCTCTTAAAAGAACCAATTCACCCCTCTCTTGATTGCTTATTCAAATAATGTTTAACTCTTGAATTTAGTCGATCTCGTTCCCCGCACTATCTATAGATTTCTCTCTTGCAATAACTTAACTTCTTCGAATTGGATGCATTGTTGCATAAGAATTTCTGTTTTGAGTCATAATTTCCGCTTGTTCAAATCAGATTAACTTGAGAATATTCATACGCGTGCTGGGGAAGAAAAACGTCAAAGACGTAGACTGCGTAAAGGCCACAACATTTCTGGAAGAAACCAACCATGAAGTAACGCGTTGGACGATAAAACATCGTGGTGGTATAATGACATTACGTGTGCTAAGCCTTGCCTGTCCAACGTAAGCTGGACCGAATCAAGAAGACGACCTCAGCGACGTCGCCATTTTGCTTGGACCCTACGCAGAAACTTCATCAGCTCATACCTCGAAGTTTCACAGAATTTTTATTCTTCATACCTTCTCTTCTTCTTTTCACACCGGTAGCCAATCAACGACGCTCCAATCCATCTAGAAGGAACAATAATATAATCCAAGTTCACACGAAAGACGAGAAGTTTCTTACAAATAATTTCGCAGGAAGTAATACATAAATTTTTTTAGGTTAATATTACAAAAAACCTCAAACTGGTACACCTATGATAAATTTATCATAAATTAATTTTTTAATCACCAAAAACCCCGAACTTGTATACCTATTGCAAATTTATTCTCCGTTAGTTTCCGTTAAATTTTACCGTTAAATTGCTGAAATTATGACACGTGGCAATCGACGAGCATACCAATTTGGAGTTTTACCTCTTCATTTGTCACAAGTTTATCAATTTGTGATTTTTGGTGATATTAATCCAATTTAACGGAGAGTAAATTTATCACGAATATACTAGTTAAGCGTTTTTTGTAGTCAAAAAATTAGTTTGGAGCAAATTTATTTCAGGTGTACCGGTCTTTTGTTTTTCGTGATAAAAAATTTAGTTTATGGTAAATTTGTTACAAGTGTATCAATTTGAAGCTTTTTGCGGTATTAATCCTTTTTTTATTTAAGCACGGTGGTTATTGCAGTTTATAATTTTATTAATTTTTCGATTTATTTCTTTATGTCACACAAGACTTGACAAAAATGATTAAGTTAAATTTCAAGGACGTGTCTTTTACTCTACATGATGTGCACATCACAACATGTCTTTGTGACCCAACAACATGACCGGCCGAAGTAAAAATTAATTGAATTTATTACTTTCACCACCCTTTATCCGTCGAATAAATTATGAAAACCAAGACCTTAACCAGCTGCCAAATTAATTAACTATTCCTAGTCAAAAAGGTCCATCCAGAGGGTAGTTGACTTAATAATAAAGATAGCGACAACTAAAGTCATTTCCATTCGAGGAATTTACAAGAACTAAATAAATAATCCAAACCTCAATAAGCCTTAATTTTTTGCTGCAAGCTTCTCTCTCTCCTACCTCCTTTTACACTCCCCTAGTCTTCCCCCGCAGCACCACCATTGCCGAAGCAACGCCACCACCAGGAACGATTGTCTGCCGATGCGCCACACAGACAGCCACCACCACACCAAAGCTGCGATCGAACACCACCAAAAGCTTCACCCACATGACATTGCAAGCGCCTCTCTCTCTCTCTCTCTCATCAGATTTGAGACATGTAACCTCAGATTCAAGGTCATAATCTCCGACTTAAGGCCACCACGGCCTCATATTCCTATTTTGAATCAAATTATTGCCTATATGTATTCTTTCTTTTGTAATTAAGAGATGTAACAGATAGATAAGAAGTGCTAATTCTAGTGAAATCCTTAAGCGGGCATAGCTTTAGTTTAAAGGTGAACTAGGATAAAACCTTACGTCTCAAATTCTCTTTCTCGCTTTTACTCTCTAATTTCTTTGTAATTGTGCGGCGAATCCTTATACAAATTTGAGAGATAAAGAGAATCTTTTGGTCAGAGAGAGAGAGAGAGAAGGTGATGCTGAAGTCGTGGCGGTGGTAAGGCGCCACAAGTTAGGCGTCGGTGACGACAGTGATAGTAGGGACACGGTGGTTATGATTTGCAGCAGCGTTCTGGGTGCTAGAAGGAGGAGGAAGGAGAAAGAAAGAAAAGAAATGGAAAGAAGAAAAGGTCAAAGGAAAAAAATTCTGACTCAGAAACATTAAAAAAAAGTGGCGCTACTCATCTATTATTTGGTCCGCTCAGCCTCGGCCCTCAACATAAAAAAAAAAACAAGTACAGGAAATAAATTTAACAAACAACAAAAAATTAAAAAAATAGTACAAAGACAACATTTAATATGGAAAAAAAGTTCGGCGAGGTTGATCGCCTTCTTCTTAATCACGCAGCCAATCCAAGTTAGCCTCTTCTTCTTTGGACGCTATTATATTCAAGGCATTGAGACTGCTCTTGAGAGGCCCCCACAGGACTTCTTTCCCTTTGTCACAGACCACCTTCCTCAAGTTTCTCAGCTTCACGATTGACCGTGGCAACTCAGACAACCTCAGACATCCTTTCATGTTCATCCTCTTTAGACTAACTAGTTGACCTATTTGATTGGGCAAAGTGCTCAGACTCAGGCAATCAGATATATTGAGAGAGATCAATTTTTCGAGGCTTCCAATAGAGTCCGGTAACTGCGACAAGTTTGTACAGGAATTAAGCCTGACCACTTCGAGGGACACCAATTGCCCAATCTTGGTAGGGAGTGTGGACAAATTATGGCAGTTTGTGATGCTAAGCTTCCTCAAAGGCTTTATCTCACAGATGCCATCCGGTAATGTCAAAAGATCGTTGCAATAGTCGATATGGAGCTCCACTAAGTTTGGCATTGCATCGGAGATTTTGGTGTCGTCAGATGTTGAAGCTTGACTGATGTCGCACATGAAAAAGGATATCTTTTGTAGACTGTGTAGGCGTAGCTTTCCCATGCTTAAGAAAGGAACGGTAATGCGTTCGAGCCTGATCCTCCTTAAATTGGACCCGACGACATGAAAATTGCCCAACTCAGCTGGAAAGAAACTATAGTTTGTTATTATGAGGGCCTTCAGCTTATCTGCTTTCTCAATGAATTTCAGCAAAGCATAAGTTTTGGTTTGAATGTTTGTCTCGAAGTTCAGGACAAGAGCCTCAGCTTCAGGCAATTCAAGATTTGGCCAGGGTGTTGAGAATGTTCCATCTGCATTATGAATATAGAAGTTTAAAAGGTAATTTAACTACCGACTGAATTTTTCCCCGGAGGTCATTGTGAGAGAGAGAGAGAGAGAGTTCCCAACCTGTGGAGATGGACACTAGACGAGCACCAAGAGTCGGTTGCTTTTGCTTGCTCCACCAATCGGGAAAATTATTTCCGGTCAAGTCCAGAATAAGTCTCTCTCTCTTCTCTACTTCCCCCTGCTGGTTGCACTCCACGATAGCCAACTCTCTGAGCAGATCATGCTGCATAGCATAGTGGCTGCTGTAACATTTGTCCTCGTCCTCACTTGAATCTCTCCTGTATGTATGCAATCAAACACTCAGATATAAGCATTTGCACTTGAGTTTTGGTACTAAAATCTAATGCAAGGCATTTGATGATACCAATTTACTAGTAAAGAAAGACGTATGATCCTTCCCACATTTAAGAAATTAAGTCGGGAGATAAAAATGTTCTTTACAGATCTTTGTATAATCCACTTGACCTTTACAATGAGGAACACACTATAGCTGAAGGTCAGGTGTGGTAATTATGGTGGATTCTAAATATCTAGTATGCCCAATTTTGGGCAAACAGAAAGTTAGGTTGTGCATAATTTACTCTCTCAGTCTTGGTGCAAAGATCTAATCATGCCTTTGTCCATTTCATAGATGCATTCCAACTATCACGTATCAGGGAAAACTAATCATATGCCAACTAGAATCTGATGAGGTCTCTTAGAGCAGTAGAAAACTAGGAAAGTTAGAATGAGAGAACAAAACGAACTTCAGAGCCATACCTGGTGACCACAAGATCAGCTAGGTTCCTGTAAACGAGTTTATTGAGGTCAGCAATGGCATGCACCCCATCGAAATCTAGCTTGTACAATTCCACCCACATATCAATAAGGGCAGTGGCAGGGATCTTGCGATCCTCCGGAAACAAGCCGAGGTCCATGAAACGTTCTTTTATCGAAGGGTCACCATCCAAGTCATCCAAGCTCTTTCTGAGGCAATCTAGAATGTCACTGTCCAAACCCAAACAGGACCAATCAAGAAGCTTTGTTTCCCAGAACGGACGATCCTTTCCTCGGAGAGACTTGGCAACGACTGTAAGAGCCAATGGCAATCCCTTGCAGCGTTTCACTATCTGCCACGGGAAAAGAAAACATAAACAATTATGGGAACTTTGACAGGAATGGTGATTAGTACAAAGCAAGGCCTCTATTTGATCATAAAGAGATCAAAGTAAGGATAGGCAGGTTAAATTTCATTGAACAATTTCTTTAAAGATAAAAGTTAAACTCAGTTTCAATAACCATAAGAAATCCTATAATGGATGTACTCAAGCAAGAGTAAACCTGTTCCAACAGCTCATCATCTGGTGCATCCATGCTACTATCATCAACAGTAACAGATTGACGAAAAAGTTCCAGGGCTTCGCCATGAGTCAGTGGGTTCAGGTGATGCACAGGACGATAAGCAGGAAACTCGTATCTTGATGTCACCACAATCTTGTAATGTTTGATCTTCTTGAAGACAAATTTCTCAATTATGGAATGTGAGTCGGTCCAGACATCATCCAGCACAAGCAACACAGGATTCTGTCCTATTATGATGAGCAGTCGCTGCAAGTAATGAACTGCATGATCTTCTGTTTCAATCACAGGTACCTTGAAACCCTTATGTTGAATCATTTTCCTGATAATGTCTATCAGGTTGGGCTTCTTTGAGACAGGGACGAACATGATGTTGTTGTTGAATTTGCCTATATGCAAACCACAGTAAGTCTGACTCCTATCACTTGCAAAGAGCATGAAAATTTGCCACGACACTTCTAGTTTATTGAATTTGGTAGAATAAGAAGCTGAGCTAAGAAGATACCGTATAACAGAAAAAATGAGTGCGAATCCTATGACGTGTGAAGAGGAGGGTTCAACTGATTAAGGAAGGCACTCAGCAGAATCAAACAGAGGTGAGTTATTGCATTTGCTTGGGAAAGATATATCAGATTGGACATGATATCAAACCCGAAAATAAACCATGTGAAAACTATTGTTTTACTCGATGAAACATCCATTTGCATAAAACCCAAGCAGTTCTTTGTGCAAACATTCACATCTACAAGGAACTTTATTGCTTGACAGAAAGAACAGGTAATGGGATTCATTCATTCCAATATGTGTGCACAAGTGGAACATTGTTCAGGCAATAGCTCCTATACACATAAATGGCTAACCAAAAGCTATTGAGGTGACCGATTGGCAAGGATCAATCAATGAATTCATCCCTACTTTAATTAGTTCTGGATCAATCAAAACACTAATCACACATACCTTCAATGTCCATGTCATGACACAACTTCGTAAGCAGAGTGGTCTTCCCGCAGCCGCCTGGGGCGGTCACAACAATCACAGACACTCCCTCCTCGAGCAACCGCCCCTTGAGCGTCCTCAAGGACGCCTCTACCTCCGACCCGACAATGAAATCAGGCGCCTCAGGGACCACGAGGTTGCCCGAAGCCCCGAGCCCGCTCTGGAGGGCCCCACCGTTCGCTTGACCAGAACAGATCAACTCCTTGAATTCCAGCCTCATCTCCTTCAACTCCCACAATATCTCGCCGTTGTTTCTTGCATTCAGCAGTTGGATGTAAATCTGGAACTCCCTCAGGAGATCTGCATCGAACTTGGTCAGCTTGTTCGAGTGCATATACTTCCGGAAAACATTGAGCGGGTTGATCGTTGAGCACTTCTCGACCAGTCCTTTGCCTTTATTGAATAAGTGTTTGATCGGACGCATCTCTGTCGGACTACGGCCTAGCCGTATGTTGTACTCGTCCCAATCCTTGATGATTGGGTCTATTTCACTCAAGGTGTTGTGGATCTTCTTGAGCTGCGAACCAAACGCTCTAACAGTTTCCACTACGTTCTTAACGACTGAGAACAGCTCGCTGAATGCTGTTCCCACAGCAGCTCCTGCATAATCAACCGGCATTTCTTGTTCTTTCCGTCTTCACGGACCAAATAAGTCAAGAAATCCAAAACTTTCGATGGGTCACCAAGGATGCTAGAACTGAAACCTAGATTCCGAGATTTCAGAGGATGCTTTTCTCAGTTTTTTTCTTTTCTGGGTTTTTTTCGAAGAGGCAAGTAAGGGAGAGGAACTTCTTGGTCTTTGAAGCAACAACGGACATTGAGATGAACGAAAAGGGGAGAGAGATTCTCGAGGGATAAAATGCAAAAGTCGTAGTTAAAGTCTATTCTCCGGCCAAACATGGCAGTCGTTATATAGGAAGTTTCTTGGGAAGAGCGACCATTGGAGGCCTCGCTCCAGTACTCCTTCACTGCGAGGGCCCAGGTTTTGACAATTATGTCCGAATCGGCGAGTTTTAACCAATCTTTTTGTTGGCTTGTTCTCCTAGCCATGGTGTGTGGTCAGCTTTCTTTTTCGATCACTTCCTCGTATGCTCCTGAATTGTTTAGCAATCATAAACGTTGGTCAAGGCTCTTGAAGCTCGCCGGATTATCCCGAGCAACTCGCTCTTTTAAAATGTATATAAATAGCCGACGCTCTCACGAGCTGGAAAAAATGCAGAGAGTGGGGCAGGGATTACAAAACTTTCCATAACATAAAACATGAAGTGTCTTTCATTTCTAGGAATGTGCATGTGGACTTGGGTGGTGTTATCTAGTGAGTTTGGATTGACCCCAAGGCCGATTTAATGAACAAAACGTTGAAAAAGAATGGAGGAAATTAGGTTGCATAATTTTCAGAACGACCCGTTTGTCATGGTTAGCACAAGACGTGTAGTTAAGTGTGTAACAGCCAAAGTTATTTTTTATTCATATCATGAATGGATTATTAAATTTTCGCGCACTATAATCCAATTCAATCGTGATTTTGATAGGTTTTATGATAAACTTACTAGATCCCACTAAAAATTGAATTCATTTTAACACACCATCCGAGCTTTTGAATTAAAAGTGAGTTTTTGATGTCGATTGTAAAATACAAATTCTCGTATTAGATGCTTGGTAATGCATTTAACATATTGGATGAGGTAAGATACAACGAATATATTTTGTAATGTAACAACCAAGGAATGAAGAGCAAGATAATTTTTTGATTCGTTATGATATGGAGATTAGTACAGATTTAAAACATTTCATCACTTAAAGGATCAAGAGGGTGATGACCTCTACTGCCCCTCCCCCCAGAACACCCTTCTCTGTACGTACATACATTTATATGTACAGACATCCAAGAAAATATTTAGTGATGTGTTAGCAGTAGCACCATGTTATGAGCTGATGCCGCGCATATTTTTTAATAGATCCATTTATAATTTGACACTTGTCTCAAATTTTAAAAAAAAAACCTTAGAAATCCCTCCTTTTTTCTATCTCTCTTCCTCCATCATCCAGCCACTGCCCTACCCGAGCTTTGCGCTTCCCTCATCCGTCGCCACTAGCAGAGTTGCCGGCGCTGCGTCAGGCCGACCACCACCTCCTTCTTCATCATCGGTTCGGTCTCCCCGAGCATGACCTCTACTTCACTGTTTTTCCTTTTGCCTTGTGAGTTCGTAGTGCTACCCTTTGCAGCAACTCGTCCAACTCGTTCATGGCATCATGACCTCGCCATCAAGGCTCCTGGCCATTGACAAGTCTATTAATGTGTAATTTATATGTATTATGGGCTATTTATGTGATTATGCTTTTATCTGTATCCTTTCTGTAATTAGTCACTCCTATAAATACATATCATACAACCCTAATTGGGGTTGAGCCACCATAAACACTTTGTCGTTGTTTTCTCTCTGACTCTAAACATCATCATGGTATCAAAGCAGGAAAACGAATCGAATTCTTCAACATCTCTACCCCAAATCAACACTTCCTTTGCTCCAATTACTATCTCAACAATGTCCAATACATCTCTAAATTTTTCTTCTTCTCTACCATCTCTTTACCCACCATCTTCTTTTTCTGTTAATCCCAATTTCCCATCGCCTCCCAATAATATTGTGCCCACTTTCCCCTCTTCTTCACTCTTCACTGCTGCTCTGATCTCTGCTGCTACTCAAATTACGGCTGTGCAATCATCCTCATCGTCGCTTGTTCTTCCCAACATCACAAGTCTCGTCTCCATCAAACTCGATGCAGACAATTATCTTCTGTGGAAATCTCAGTTTGAATCTATTTTAATTTGCAACGATCTGCTGGGCTATGTAGATGGTTCTTTTCCATGTCCACCGAAGCTTATTAATGATCAGACTGGCACTACAGTGGTCAATACTTCCTATTCCACCTGGGTGAAGACAGATCAATGTGTCTGTAGTTTGATCAATTCGACTCTCACAGTCGAAATTTTCCGTGAAGTTCACGACCTTCGGACATCTCGGGAGATTTGGCTTGCTCTAGGCCAACGTTTTACTGATCGCTGCGCGGCCAAGGAAATTGGACTAAAATTGGATTTTCAGAATACTGTGAAGAAACCCGATCAGTCAATGTCTGATTATCTCCAACATCTGAAGTCAATTGCGGACTCTCTCACCGCAATCAATTGCTCCGTCTCTGATAAGGACTTGGTGATTCAAGCCCTCAATGGGCTTCCATCTGAGTATGATCCTTTTGTCACTATGGTCACAAACGGCCCTACAATTCTCTCCTTTGGTGATCTGCGGTCACGTCTCCTCATCCAAGAAGAACGATTTCTCCGAAAATCCAATGCATCCTCTTCATCTAATATTCATCATGCTTTGATTGGTCACACCACTTCACCCAGTCCACTGTTTCGAGGATCTCGAGGTGGACGTAATTCTAGAGGTGGTAGACCTAGTCGGGGACAAGGTGGACGATTCTCGCGTGATAAATCGAATTGGCAATCTTCCTATGATCGGTTCGGTTCGCAATCATTATCGGCTCCCTATGCCTCCTCCACCTCGTCTGGTCGGTCTCGTGGTGGTTCGAAGCCCTATGTTCCCCCTTTCGCACAGGGAGGTATTCTTGGATCTAGGCCTCATCTTACTTGTCAGATATGTAACGGAGTCGGGCATACCGCACTACAATGTCGACAACGATTTAACCATGCTTTTACCACTACTGATATGTCGGACTCGTTCTCAGCTCTCTCCGTTGGTGAGACCTCTGATTCATCTTGGTATCTTGACAGTGGAGCATCGGCACACATGACTGGTGATATTGGTAACATCCTAAATCCTAGACCTTTTTACGATTTGACAAAAGTCTCGGTTGGTGATGGTCGTTTATTGCCTGCTAAGCAAGTCGGTAAAGCCTTTTTACATACTGGTTCTCGATCTTTACTGTTATCTCCTGTCTATCATGTTCCTAATCTTGCTCGTAATCTTATCTCAGTTGCTCAACTCTGTCATAAAAATTCATGTGCCATTGATTTTAATGGTTCATCCTTTTCTTTGAAGGACAAACAAACCGGGAAAGTTCTCCTCAAAGCTGATTCTTCTCATGGTCTTTATCCGATTTACAACTCAATGGTGTCATCTCATTCTCATCCTATCGTGGCTTCCTCTGCTTCACTCACTCGCTGGCATGCTCGTCTTGGCCATCCAAATAAACAAGTTTTGAGTCGTGTTTGCAATTCTAGTTCTAAGTCGATATCATGTGAGTCATGTCTTGTGGGCAAATCTCATCGATTGCCTTTTGAGTCTGTTAGTCATCATGCATCTTTTCCTTTAGTTGTAATTCATTCTGATGTATGGACGAGTCCAATTTTATCTCATACCGGTTTCAAATATTTTGTGTTATTCGTTGATGATTATTCTCGGTTCACTTGGGTATTTCCCGTAAAAAATAAATCTGAAGTGCCTACACACTTTCATCGCTTTCGTTGTTTTATCGAAAATTTGTGCAATGCCAAAATTAAATTTTTACAAACTGATGGGGGAGGTGAATATACCAGTAACGCGTTCCAAACATACTTACGTGGAAATGGTATTATTCAACATTTTTCTTGTCCACAAACCCCATCTCAAAATGGTGTATCCGAACGCAAAATCAGACACTTAGTTGAAATGTCTCGAACCTTATTAATCCATGCTCATATGCCTTCTTCATATTGGGTCGATGCTCTTCTCACTGCTGTTTACACCATTAATCGACTTCCCACTCCTATCTTATCTAATATTTCTCCTTTCCACTGTTTATTTGGGTTCAAGTTTGATTACTCTTTCTTTCGAGTTTTTGGGTGTGCTTGTTATCCTTTTCTTCCGTCTCGTGCCTCTCATAAGCTAGCACCTCATTCTGTGTCATGTGTATTTATTGGGTACGCGTCAAATCACAAAGGCTATCGTTGCCTTGATCGGTCGAATGGTCGTGTTTTTATCAGTCGTCATGTTCGGTTTAATGAGGAGAATTTTCCTTTTTCAACAAAACCTTCAAATCATAATCCCGTACCCCATTGTTCTAGATCACCTCCTTCACTTTTTGTTTACTCCAATCAATCTATTCTTCCTTCTACTTCCTTCTGCCCTCAAGTTTCTCATCCGCCTCTTTCTTCTTCTCACACCCAACCTTCTACTTTGCCTCTCTCCTCCTCTCGTACTACCCAATCTACTTCCAATTCTTTTTCTTCTCCACCTCCCCTCTCTCCTAACTCCGTCACTATGTCTCACCCTCACTCCTCTCCCGACCAAATTCCTCCCATAACAAACCCGCAAATCCCCTCTACATCTCTATCTAGCTCCACCACTTCCATTTCCTCTCTTCTGATTCATCCTATGCAGACTCGTGCAAAATCTGGAATTTCTAAACCGAGGAAAATTTTTAATCTCTCTCATTCTTTTAATGAAGAGACACCGACTTGCTATTCTAAGGCCATTCTTGACCCACGTTGGAAAGCGGCCATGGCAGACGAATTTAATGCCTTGGTCACCAATCACACGTGGGATCTTGTACCACCTGATCCTTCTAAGAATTTAGTCGGTTGTAAATGGGTTTTTAAGATTAAGGAAAAATCCGATGGAACCGTGGAACGCTTCAAAGCTCGCCTAGTTGCACAGGGATTTAAGCAGCAGGCCGGACTGGACTATGATGAAACTTTTAGCCCAGTCGTTAAACCTACTACAATTCGGGTTGTTCTCTCTATTGCGATTTGTTCAGGATGGGCCATACGTCAACTTGATGTCAAGAACGCCTTCTTGCACGGCATTCTTTGTGAGGAAGTTTACATGCGCCAAATTCTCGATTTCTCTCATCCTGAATTTCCGAATCATGTGTGCCGTCTCCAGAAAGCCATCTACGGTTTAAAACAAGCTCCACGTGCATGGTTTCAACGCTTCAGCAGCTTTTTGTTATCTTTGGGCTTCATGGCGAGTAAGGCCGATCCTTCATTATTCGTCTATGCTTCTTCTCGGGGCCGTGTGTATCTTCTGCTATATGTTGATGATATCCTTATCACCGGTGATACTTCTGAGTTATTACGAGTTTTGATTATTCGACTCTCACAGGAATTTGCTATGAAAGATCTTGGACCCCTTCACTATTTCCTTGGCATTGAGGCTCATCACCGCTCTGACGGTACACTTTTATCTCAAGCCAAGTATGTTGATAGCCTTTTGCGCAAATTTGACCTTGTTAAGGTCAAGCCTGTATCTACTTCTCTAGCCTCGAAGACTCTATTGTCTGCTAATGATGGTGAGGTTCTCGCTTCTCCGACATTGTATCGACAAATGGTTGGTGCTTTACAGTATGTATCTATTACCAGACCAGATATTAGTTTTGCTGTGAATTTGGTTAGTCAGTTCATGCATCAACCACGCTTACCTCATCTTCAGGCCGTCAAACGTATATACCGATACTTAGCTGGCACCTCCACTCATGGATTGCTCATTGAGCGGTGTTCTCCTACTTCTTTAACTGCTTATGCAGATGCAGATTGGGCTGGATGCTCCGATACTAGACGATCCACCTCTGGGTTTTGTGTTTTTCTAGGCACCAATCTTGTTTCATGGAGTGCCAAGAAGCAACCCACAGTGGCCCGTTCTAGTACAGAGGCTGAGTATCGTGCTGTCGCTCAATGTGTTGCTGAAACTATTTGGATTCGTCATTTACTTCGTGAGCTTGGGGTCTCCCTTTCTAATCCTCTCACCGTTTATTTTGACAACATCTCTGCCACCTATCTTGCTATCAATCCCGTGTTTCATGCTCTCACTAAACACATTAAGTTGGATTACCACTTTGTTCGAGATCGGGTTGCTTCTGGAGATCTACATGTTCGCTACGTGCCTACAACAGATCAATTGGCAGATATCTTCACCAAGGGACTTCCTAGTCCGCGTCACGCATTATTGAGATCCAATCTCTCGGTTGTTACACCTACTTCTGATTGAGGGAGAGTATTAATGTGTAATTTATATGTATTATGGGGTATTTATGTGATTATGCTTTTATCTGTATCCTTTCTGTAATTAGTCACTCCTATAAATACATATCATACAACCCTAATTGGGGTTGAGCCACCATAAACACTTTGTCGTTGTTTTCTCTCTGACTCTAAACATCATCAAAGTCATCACCAGATCTGGAAGTTCGGCTCTATTTGTGGTCTTACATCGCAGATGTTGTGATTGGCTTCGTCAAGGAGCCTTCCAAGATCTGGAAGTTCGGCTTTGTCTTATATGGCAATCTTTGTAGTCGGCTCCGTCAAGGGGCACAGTCATTGCGGCTGTCTCCTTTAAGCCGAGCCACTCCCTCTATTTTTTTATCAAGCTTGCATTGTGTGACAGGATCATCTAGGCTAGATCTAGAGGCACGAGGGAGTTGCACCAACAAAGGTGAAGGGAGAGAACTCGTGCTGGGGAAGTAGCCACGGAAGGGAGGTGGGAGTTGAGGATGGAGGTGGCAGCGGCTTGCGTAGTGTAGACGGCAAAATGGGATCTCAAGTGGGCGGGCAAACGGTGGCCAGATGGACGAACAGGCGGTTGGATGAAGGAGGAAGACAAAAAAAACAAGATTATTGCTTTCTTGTTATTTGATACATGCATCAAATTGTAAGCAAATCTATTCAGCAAAATGCTCGCCACCTCAACTAATGGCGTGACACTCACAAATCACTAAATATTTTTTCATAGACATTCCGCTTTGCAGCCAAACATGGGAGATCGGGTGTGCTGCTGGCATTTGGCGTTGTGCCACTTTAGTGGTGGGCTCATTAGGACCCTTCCCTCGGTCTTGAGATCCAGGTGGTGTACAAAGGGAAAGTGTTTATCGATTTGAAAATAATGGAGTCAAAATCAATCCATTATATTTATCTAGGCTGATTGGACCCTAGGATCTTAAAAAGTTTCTAGAGAAGTGAACTATCTCAGTGTGAATTTGAAGGTGACCGGTCTACCGTTAAATCAGAGATCTTTGGCCAATCTTAGCCATCCATTTCCCAACTAAGCTAGACCTTAGGATATGCCATGTGTTGACACCTAATTTTTAGCCGATGCATCATTAAAAAAATAAAAAATTCGAGATTATGGTTTCCGATCGCGACGGAGCCTGTTTCTTGAGCAAAAAGTGTCGTTTTTTAATTCCGTCTATTGGTCTAGCTTTTGTAAGCGATTTTCTTTTCATTTCATGCAAAAACCCGAAAAGTCAAATGGTTGACTTTGGCGTTGACTTTTTGGTCAACCCTTTGACCAAAAGTCAACCCCAGGTCAAATTGGGGCTTTTCGCGTAAAAAGATTCCTTTCAAGTCCAATTTCACTTTAGAAGTGGAAATTTCAGAAAAATTCAAAGATTTGATCGTAAAATCAAGCTCCTAGTGAAAAGTCAACTAGGGTTTGATTTTTGGTCAAACCTTTGACCAAAAAAATTGAAAAGTACAAAAATCCAAAAATCATCTTATTTTACATTCAATTTACCTTTGGCATTAGAAATTTTACAAAAATCGATTTAGAATCAACTTTTTCCCAAATTGCGGAATTTGATTCAAATCGGCCAAAAATGAAATTACTTCATTTCTAGTCATTTTTTAGGTTAGTGTTCTTCACGACATTTGATCTAGAGGTCATCTTATATCCAATTTTTGAATCAATTTTGTGATTCCAAGCCAAACACAAAAACCCCCAATTTTAGCCCTAATCAGTGATTTTGATCGATTCTTCATGATGTGCGCAATTGAGACACGAATGAGCCTAATTTCTTATATGAAATCCAAATTCAAAATAAAAGATTCACATGAATTTGAGTCAATTTGATCAATTTAGTGATCCAATGATTAGGAAGTCTAAGAGTAATTGGTCTAAATAGTGCAATTCAACTTGACCCACTCTAGACTAATATTCAATTTGATGAATTGGGACTCAATTTGATTAATTAGACTTCAATTAAACTTGTTAGTCTAGCTCGGTCATGCAATTACCCAAATTCAGAGCTAATTGACTCAAATCGGTTTAATTCAAATTGAACTAATCCGATCAGACTAGTCATTTTCCGGTCGAAAATTTTGATGATCGATAATCCGGTCGAACCAACCAAGGTCAGTCACATCCTCTTGAGTGCAAAAATGACAAAAATGCCCTTAATCAAAAATGACAAAAATGCCCTTAATTGAGAATGACAAAAATGCCCTTCTTCAAGGATTAAGCAAATTAATTAGGGGATTAGCAAATCAATCATGGCCATTCATCTAGAATTGATCATGTCCATCCATGATGTCATGTCACCAATCCTTAGCTATTAAGGAATATTCTTAATCATTAAGGATTCATTTTGGACCATTGGATCAATCTAAGGGCTAAAATTCAAAGTTGGGAGAGGTATATAGTGTTTTTCCCTCCAAAAATCAAAGGGGGGGTTCATTTTCAGATCTAGTTTCTCTCTCTCTCTCTCTCTCTCTCTCTCTCTCTCTCTCTCTCTCTCTCTCTCTCTCTCTCTCTCTCTCTCTCTCTCCCTCTCACGATCATCTCTCTCTCTCTCTCTCTCTCTCTCTCTCTCTCTCTCGAACCTCTCTCTCGGCCGCGCGCTTTCCAGCTCCTTGCCGGCTGCTTTCCGGCGAGCCACCGCCCCATCGACGTCCCCCACGGCGGCCTGAAGCTAGTCGCAACACTAGCTGGCCTCACCGGTGGCCGGAACACCCCCCTCCGGCGACATCTCCTTCTCGGCAGCTTCACCGGCTCTGCCGCCGGTGACTGGATCAGCTGGTTCAGCCGACTGAACCGGCCCTCCGGCGACTTCCTCCGGCAATCCAGAGCAACCGACTATCATCCTCGGCGTTCTCACGTTGCTGTGGTGGCCGGCCTCTCGTCAAACGGCCACCGGATCGCATCTTAAACTTGATTTTTTCTGATTAGTCTATTTGTGAGAAAACGAATTAATTCTCACATTATTTCGTGCAATCCATTGTCGTAGGTTGGCCGAGCTTTCCGAGGCTTCTCCGTGCCATTCCAGATCAGAATACAGAGGCCGGATTGCTCGATTGAGCATTGGATCATTGTGAGACAAGGTAAGAACACTTGAACACAATTCTGTAAATTCGTGTTCAGTGAAACCTGTTGGCTTGAGATGCTGATTTGAGCTTGTTAACGTCGAAATCTGATGAAGTGATAAACTAGAGAGTCGTAGAGCTCGTCTTAAGCTTCGATTTGATATATCATATGCCTCGATCGGACTTGATTTGCTATGTCAAAACATTTTTAGAAGTTAGGATCAGAACCTGGAATATGTTGCTTAAGTCTGTTCTGATGTCTTCCTGATTGATGTTGTGTTGTTTGATGATTTTTATGATTTTTTACGATTATTTTCTGGAAAAACTTCCTTCATAAGAATTGTAGAGCACATCCTGATCTGTCCACCATACAATTTTCATAAAATTTTGAGCATGTTAGCCTAGTACGATTTGCAACGTCATATGCATGTAAATCCGGTGATATGCTGGTTTCAGTCGACCTTTGTGTGTTCTTCGATTTTCATAAATTCGTGTGTTTGAAATATGAAAAACTTTTCTTCACGAAAGTTCTTCTTGAGATTGAGATCTTTCTATTGATACTAATTTCATCAAAATCAGAGATCATTTGAATTTTCAAAAGGAATTATCACGATTTGATCAGAATCTGTGTCCAGATCTGATTTTCATTCATTTGGAGTTCAAAAGATGTTTCTCCGAATTTGATAAAGTTAGAGTCCTTTTTTGCAAAAAATAAAAACTACAAAGTTGCTCAATGGGGTCTCATTATGTCAACTGAAAATTTTGAGGACCTAATTGCAATTTTTGGAGGGCCAATTTGCTTGAAAAGTCTTCACGGGTTAAAATTCCATTTGCAATTGAGTCCTTCGTGAAAACCGAATTTTATAAAAATTTGGAGGGCTTTTTAGCAAAAACTCAAAACATAAAAGTTGTTGCACACAGGGAATCCTAACCGCACAAATATTTTCGCACTGTTTTGATAAGGTTTGTTATTTTTCCCGCCATTGTTTTGAAATTCATAACTGAACCGAATCCAGCCTGTCACTGAGATTTAATTCGACATTTTCGGGAAAATTGGCTAGGATTTAGAAAAAAATGGTCTTCTTGACTTTTGATCCTCATGTTATAAGCTTTCTAATGACACCTGAACCACTTCATTTGGACGTCATTAGGATAGTTAATCATACTTGAACAGAAGCAATCCGAATTAGACATTAATTGAATAAGTGGTCTTTTTTATAAAGCCCACTTCTCATTGTTTGATTGGCTTCGAAACAAGGCCCATGGGCTTAAATGCATGCTCATTTTATTATTATGCATGTGTTTGTTAGATGAATGTTAGGCCCGGTGCATGTTCGGCGGATAGCCCATTCATGATCATTAGAACCCGACTTTAGGGGTTAATTGATATGAGTTGCCGTTTTGTGAATGCAAATGGTAGCTCATTATCATTAACCATTAATCAAACAATATTAGGTGATTAGGTGGGTGATGAATCGAAACGCATGGAAAACAAAGGCCGATCCCGAGGCCCGTGCTTAATTAGTGAATTGATTGCATCATTGTTCTTTCATATGTCGTTTGTTATGAATGAATGCTATGGATGTAAACATCGACACCCGAGATGCGGTCCAAGGAAGAATAATCCGAAATGGTAGAAGACCAAGATGATTGACCGATGTCCAATTCGGTCTCGATTTGTACTCATTTGATGGTGCCAAACCGATGTCCAATCCGGTTTCAATTTGTACTTAATTCATTCATCCCCGATCATGTCTCGGGTTTTTTAATTCGTGTTGTAATAAACACCCGACGAGTTGCGGGTTTTTACTTTTTACTTTCTCGCACTTAGAATTAGCTCGTCTTTTCAATACTTCGAGTGTTTACTTTACGTAAGGTCTTTCAATACAATTGATTGTTTCATTCTTTTTCTAGACTAAGATAGGATTAGTTTAGAATCTTAAATGAAAATGCAAAAACAAGATGCATGATCACGTAGTGGACTAAGATTTTGGCATGAAAATAAAAAAAACAAATGCATGACGACTTAGATAACAACCATGTTAAGTTTAGCGGTACCGAAAGGGCGTTAATAGAAATATTAACGTAAGCTAGTCCCCGAACCTTTGATCTCTGGTTTTCGTAGAAACCGAAACGAAATTCCCGCGTTTCGGTTGGGTATTCTAGCCGACCCCCGACCTAGGCTAGTGGCGACTCCTTAAAAAATAATAAAAACAATCCGCTGTCACGCGAGATATGGATTTAGGGAAAATCCACGTTCATGATCAATGGATCATATGGCTAAACAAAAATTTTTACACTTCAGTAAAATCATTTTAAAGTGCCATATGAACCATCTCATGAACACTTATCTCTAAACCCGCCTCATCCGAGTTCGGCCCTCGAGGGGCAGGTCGCGACACCATGTCATCCATCCATGTCACATAACAAGGGCCAATCATCTATTTCCTTAATTATTAAGCATTTAATAAGAACCATAAGATCATAATATGAGTTGTAGGGCTAAAATAGAGGCTAATTTGAAAATTTCCTTCAAAATTTCTCTCTTATTCTCCCCCTTGACCAAAAATCTCATTATTCTCATTGGAATAGACTGAAATGTTTTTGGGAGAAGAGGATACTCTCTAAATATAGAAAAAAAATCTTTATCTCTCTCACTCTTTCTCTCTCTACTGCTGGCATCCTTCAAGATCGCCGGATTCCTCCCTCCACTGGCCAATTTCCGGCGTCCTCTCACCGTGCTCGATTTGCAACCACTCAGCTCAGCCTCTCCCCAAACTAGTCGTGCCGGTTGCCGCCTCCCGTCGCCGGAGTTGCTCAATTTCATCGGATTTCGACGATTCCTTGCCGAAAATCATGTCAAGGTAGTTTGCTACAATTTTGTGAGTTGATTTCAAAGGATAATCCACGGATCCTTGACTTAATCATGGTTTAAAATTGAGGTTTACAACTTCAACATATGATTAAAGTTGAAGGTTGGATGAGATGGAATCAAATAGCGATAGTTTCTAGTGTAAGATTCAGATTAGATAATTGATTGTCAATTCATATTTTGGACCCCTTAGCACATTCAATTTTATGTAGCCGAAACCTCTTAGGTAGGAATTGACGATGAGTTTTGACTAGTAATTGTGAATTTAAGCTTGATTATATGACTTTATGTGTTGTTTTAGAAATTGATCATGGTCCAAGTTTGACTGTGAAGTTTTGCATGTTGATTCAACCTTTTCTAAGCTGGCCGAGATTCTTAGAATATATGTTTTATGTTGATTTGAGAAGCAATTTATCATTGGTTGAGGCATGTTACATATATGTTGATTAAAGAGCAAGTTAAATTGAAATCATGTCATTTCCTTAGGAATCATGGTTTATTTGATTCATAATAATAAACTTTGGTGTTTAACTGTGTAAAATTGATCAATGAGCTGAGTTGAACCTGATTTAGATATGTTTGAATGATGAGTTGAATGTGTTTGATGATTTGCTAGTTTGAAATTGCTGGAAAATGCAATGTCTACTCTAACCTCTCTGTATTCATTGATTTTTACGTGAAAATCGGCTTAGAATTAGGAAAACTTGTCTTCCAATGAATTGAAGTTGAGATTCATAGACTAAGATTCAAAAAATTTGAAGGTCTTTAAGGCTGTCAACATCAAGTCCGAAATCACTGAAGTAATCTGGAGTCAGATCTGGAAATTGGGTCTCGGCGTCGACTAAAATTTTTTTGTAAATATAACTAGATGGAGGACTACTTAGCAAAAGTGAAAAACATGAAAGTTGTAGGGTAGGTCCTAAATTGCAAATTCGCAAAATTTCATTAAAATCTACCTAGGACAAATCGATCAATTTAATTGAATAAGATCAAAGTTGGAATTGACCTACAAAATTGATACATATTGAGTTCTCGGGGTAAATGGCATAGTTTCGCTTAGTTAGAGATATATTTTGGCAAAAGGACACTATAAGTGCCATAACTTGTGTACGGCGCTCACTTTGGTGCCATAACTTTTTTTCGGATCACTTTGGTGTCAAGTCGAAGGAAAAACGATCACTTAAGTGTCATAACTTTTTTTTGGATCACTTTAGTGCTAAAATTTTTGAAAAACGATCACTTAAGTGCTAAAATTTTTGAAAAACGATCATTTAAGTGCTAAAATTTTTCAAAAACGATCACTTAAGTGCCAATCTCCGGCGAGACTCCGGCGAGCCACGTCAGCTTCAGAAATTAATAAAAAAAATGCCACATCAGATTTTCGGCGAAAAATTATGTACGGCATCGGAGTTGGCACTTAAGTGATCGTTTTTCAAAAATTTTAGCACTTAAGTGATCGTTTTTCAAAACTTTTAGTACTAAAGTGATCCAAAAAAAAGTTATGGCACTAAAGTGAGCGCCGTACACAAGTTATGGCACTTGTAGTGTACTTTTGCCGATATATTTTACAAAAGTTCAAAATATAAAAGTTGTTAAGAACATTATGAGTCGCATGTCTGTCAAATTTGGCGCCATTTTGTGATTGTTTGATATATTTCTCGAATTTTAAAAAATGGGTCGGGTAAAACTTAGAGCAGTTAGGTATAATTGAATTTTCTGTATTAATTGGGTCAATATTAAGGAAAGTGATCCCTAAGAAAGTTGTAGAGGACATGATAATCTTTAATTTGGAATTGGAACCGCTCAATTTGGAATTCGTTAAGTCCTTCAATCGGATTAAAACTTAGATGGTCAAAATCACTAAGAAGTTGACCTCTTGGTTAACTAATTGATTTCATGATTTTTAAGGTTAATTAGCTTCAATGTGTGCCCATTTTATCTACCCCTCAAGGGCCATCTCGGAGAGAGTGGGTTTAGAGGTAATTGTTCAAGAGATATTCCAAATGGCACATCTCAAAAGGGAACTCAAAAACGTCATCCTAAAGTTCATCCATAAGGCCCATCAATCACCATCGTGGACTCTTCCTTAATTCATATCTCGAGTGACGAGGGATCATTTTAATGCTCTTTATTTTTTAGGAGTGGCCACTAGCTTTTGTCAGGGGTTGGGTAGAATACCCAATTGAAATGCGGGAATTTTATTTCGATTTCCATAGAACTAGAGATGTCTAGGTACAAGGACTTGCTTACGTTAATATTTTCACTAACACCCTTTCGGTACCGCTAACTTTATTGGTTGCTATCTAAATGGTCATGCTTTTGTTTTTATCATTTTCATGGAAAAGTCTTAATCTACTAAATGTCTATGCATCTAGTTTTATTATTTTTTAATTTAGGACTATAAACTAAACCCATCTTAGTCTAGAAAAGAAATTAACAAACAATGTATCAAAAAACACAGTGCGAGAAGTAAACACCCAATATATTGAAATGCGAACTAATCTAGAAGTTTAAAAGAAAACCCGTAACTTGTCGGGTGATTATTACAATTGGAAAAGCCGAGACATGATCAGGGTAAAATGAATTAGTACAAGATGAGACCGGATTTGACATTGGTCTTTAAACTCTATTTTCCAAGGGCCTTGGCCACCTCCTCCATGGATCACCTTGACGATGTCAATTTCGATTGTATTATTCACTCATTGTTTCACACATTCATTCAATGATCATTAGAGTAATGTCACCGGTCAAACATTAGACAAAGCAAGGTTTGAAAAGTTGAACATAGATTTTGTGAAAGTAACTATTGTTTTGATATCATTTTTAAAAAAAATATAAGCATGTGCTAGGCTTCGAGTCTCTATTAATTGGTCAGGTTTTCAACTTGATCTAGTTCAGCTTTGTGATGATCCAGTCCGATGAGAATGGGGAGTCATTTACGGGGTGAGAGAGCCTAAACTGGCTCTTGATAGGCTTCTAAGATGTTGAAGGGGGCAAGATGAATTGAATTGCATAGAAGGAAACATTCCCAGATTATATGTATGCAAAATTGGAGTTAATGCACAAGAGGTGGCTCTTGACATAATGACAACGTTTAGTATTCCAACTCCAATATTAAGCATGTGAGGATGAGAGCATAACTAGAATGAGGGACCCCCCAAGTCCCAAAACAAAAAACAAAAAAAGAATAATTAAACTCCCTCTCTTTCCCTCCCTCTCTCTTCCTTTCTAAGGTTGAGCCTTTCTTCGTCTCTTCACATTCTGGAGGGGAAGGATTTGACCTAGATCTCTCCCTCCCCTCCCTAGTTGCTTTTCATTTTATTTTTTCTTGTTTATTTCCTTACTCTTCCGATCTAGTTTTAGATTTGGGAGTTTTGCTCTCCCAATCTTAAATCTGGGAGATTTTCTCTCCGATCAAAATTTAAATTTAGGATTTTTAATGAATAAGTACCTTGCCTCTAGTTACTATGACTTGTCTTCAACTTCTAGATTTCCATCATGGACACCTTCTCCTCATTGAACCGATTGGATCATGTTGTGGCCGAAATTTCCAATTTGCTTGCACAAATAGCAAATGAGCTTGGTTGATTGATGTTGCAACCTACCTCCCGAGAGCTGCCCTAAGTATCGATTTAGAGGTAATTGCTCATGGAAATGTTCCAAATGGCACATCTCAAAAGACGGCTCAAAAAGGGCAAAAGTACACTACAAGTGCCATAACTTGTGTACGGCGCTCACTTTAGTGCCATAACTTTTTTTTGGATCACTTTAGTGCTAAAATTTTTGAAAAACGATCACTTAAGTGCTAAAAATTTTGAAAAAACGATCATTTAAGTGCCAACTCCGGTGCCGTACACAATTTTTCGCCGGAAATCTGACGTGGCATTTTTTTTATTAATTTCTGAAGCTGACGTGGCTCGCCGGAGTCTCGCCAGAGATTGGCACTTAAGTGATCGTTTTTAAAAAATTTTAGCACTTAAATGATCGTTTTTCAAAAATTTTAGCACTTAAGTGATCATTTTTCAAAAATTTTAGCACTAAAGTGATCCAAAAAAAAGTTATGACACTTAAGTGATCGTTTTTCCTCCGACTTGGCACCAAAGTGATCCGAAAAAAAGTTATGGCACCAAAGTGAGCGCCGTACACAAGTTATGGCACTTATAGTGTACTTTTGCCGCTCAAAAAGTATCATTTTTTTGTTCATTCATAAGGTCCATTAGCCACAGATGTGGACTCTTCCAAAGCCAGTACCTCGCATGACACGAGATCATTTTTTATATTATCAATTTAGGAGTCGCCACTAGTCTTTGTTGGGGGTTGGCTAGATTATATAATCGAAATGCAGGAATTTCGTTTCAATTTCTTACGGAACTAGAGATATCTAAGTACGGGTATGTTATTTTAATGTTTTCACTAACGCCTTTTTTTACCAATAATTTATTTGGTTGTTATCTAAATGGCCATGCATTTATTTTAACCATTTTCATGTCAAAGTCCTAATCTACTAAGTGATCAAGCATCTTGTTTTTATGTTTTTCCATTTAGGATTGTAAATTAAACCTATCTTAGTCTAGAAAAGAAATTAACAAACAAATGAATTGAAAAGACAGAGTGTAAAGTAAACACCTAATGAAATTGAAAGGCAAGTTAATCTAAGCATGAAGAAAGAAAACTCGCAACTCGTCAGGCAATTATTACAAATTCAAACTAAAAACCCAAAACATGGTCAGGTATCGAATGGGGTACAAAAGGGAAACCGGATTAGACATCGGTATTTTGGCTTCTCATCTTCATGGTTCTTGGCCACCTCCTCCATGGACCATCTCGTGAGCATTGGTTTTACATTCAAACCATACATTTTATACACAATATGCAAATAATCAACCAATGCAAAACAAGGGCATTTAGTTCGTCAATAAAAAAAGGGGTCCAGATCGGCCTTTGGTTTCCATGCGCCTCAATCACCCAACCACCTAATTAACTAAGACTAATTGATGATCGTTAATGATAATGGCCACCATTTGCATTCACAAAATAATGATCGATATTAATTAACCCCTAATTTTCAATTATAAATGTCCACAATAGGCTACTTGTCAAACAAGCATCGCACCTAATCATGCATCTAGAAAACACACGCAAAGACATTAAACTAAGTATTCATTTAGGTCATATGACCTTATTTCTCAATCAAGCGATCAAGAGATAGTGATAACATGATTCAAGCAACATCAGAAAGCTTAGGATGTGAAGTGTCGAAGTTCATGAAGAACGTTTGGATCGGTTTTTACCCAATTTTTCTGAAAATTGGGATTTGACCTGGATACCCTAGACTTAACCCGGTTCCAGCTTGTGATTTGAAAAAAAGCGGCAGAAGTATCAAATGATGTTCAAACTGCATGAACATTTATAGGGAGTTAGGAAAACGTGTGACAAAAAACTTGTGTTTTAACATTTTGCTAAAAACCACCTAATTTTTCCCAATAATTCAGTTTTTACCTCAGACTCAGTTGCAAACCAGTTTTCAAAGCTCAACTGACCTTATCCAAAAGTTTTGTCAAATTCCCTAAATGTTGCCATTAAGCTCTCAAACTTTCCAGTTTTCAAATTGAGGCCCCTATGAACAACTTTCGAGTTAAAATTTATGCAAAAAAGGCCTCGAACTAACTCATATTTGCTAAACAAAACTTGTTCACAAAACTGGAATTTTTCATATCAAAATACAGTTTCATGATGTCTTTTTCAAACTTGAATTGTATAGATCACCACGAAATTTTGAGGTTTTAATTATCAAGATGTGGTCTACAACTTTCATTAAGAAACCTATCTCAAACGATGAATACCAAAAATCACAAAACCGATCAACGTAAGGTCCAGCACAGATTTAGAACGAACAGAGATTAACATTTTTAAATTCTGACTTGAAATCACGAAGGCCATTTGATATACCAGACGATGCTTAATCAGGATGTATAATATACCAAATCGAAGCTTAAAACGTTCTTTTCAAATCATTAGTATAGCACTTCTCAAGATTTCAACATTTTCAAGCTCAACTAAGTCTTGGAAGCATACTGACTCAGCAAGCACGATTTTGCAGACATGCAAGCAATCATCAAATAAACTATGAACAATCAATTTCATCACAACATGAACTATTCTAGCATCAAAATATGGCATAAAACAACAACATATCAGCTGCCCTGGCTATCTTCGTTCAAGATCAATCAGCTTCATGAAACTTCATCCATTAGCTAGAACTAAGTTCACTGTAACACCAACCTTGTTTGTCGAAGTTGATGAGTTCAATTGAGCAATCTGGCCACCAAGTTTACTTTATGTTATATTTCGTCGGTCCGCCCATGATGTGTGTGTCCAAGGGACACCATTTGCTCTAATAAGAGGTGCGTCTGAGAGACACCTTTTGAAGAGGTGCGAGGAAAGTTTCTTAATGGAAGTTAAGTAACTTCTTCGGAAAATGAATAATACACAAGAGAAATTAAGAACTCTCTCTCGACGCATTAGGATTCCGTTTCTACTTTCAGAAGACAATCGACATTAACACTGTGGAACAAGAATACTTTCCTAGTGATTGTATTCGGACCAACGTGTAGTAGAATTGTTCATCGTTTGCTGGTGATTCAACGTACGATTCTGGAAATTTTTGTCTGGAGTGCATTGAACAGGTTAGTCGATTCTCCCGACACACGATTCTAACATTGGTATCAGAGCCTCGATTATGATCTTTGCCTTGTTTTCCCGTTGATTTTTTCCGCATGCTATTTGATATGGAGATCATGATCATGAACTTCATACTGTCTGCATGTTCATTACTCGGGAATTGCAAGATGTATTGACGAATATGAATTGAATCGAAGAACGGGTTTGAACGTTACGGGCGAACGTTCTGTTCGGATGATTTTCGAAAAATTTTATATGGAGAAAATAATTTTTTTAATACATAAAATTAAAGAACTCGTCGAGACAAGCAGAACGGTGGGTCGAGCGCCGTCGGAAGATGCCGGACGCGCCCACACGTGTGGCCAGAAGACCCTGCGCGTGGGAGCCACGCGCCCAAGGCGCTGGCCCTACCAGCGCATGAATGGCACGCGCGTGTCCGCCAAACGGCGCGTGTTGACGTCATCGATGACGTCAGCAACAGTGTCGGTAACCGACATGATGACGTCACTAATGACGTCATCTAGCCAGCCGATCAACACCGGCGATCGGCGACCTGACCAGATCGGCGACCGACCCGACCCGAATCAGAGACCCGACCTGGGGTTGACCCGACTTTAGACCCGACCTGAGACCCGACCCGGGGTTGACCCGACCCGTGACAGGTCAACGGTCAACCGGTCGGACCGGTCAATGGTCAAACCGATCGGACCGGTCAACGGTCGAACCGGTCGGACCGGCTCAGAAGCCCGTATAGGACAGGCGCATGCGCCACACGCGCCGCTCACTTAGGTGATGCGTGTGGGCGCGTGGATGGTCCGATTGGGCCATGGTTGGTACCGTTGTGTTCGTATTGAAATTCTCTACTTTGTGGTATAGTTATTTTATACGTTTAAAGTTTTTAAAGGTATGAAAATGCATACGGAACCCTAAATACGTGTATTTTTGGGGTATTGTTGCATTTTACATGTATTTCCATATGGTTTTGGAAATACTGAAGCTGGCTTACATGTAAATAACCACATAAATATTATGTAGAGCTGGATTCATTGATGGCATGTCTATATGATTTCACGTGCTTGCAATTTCCTATATTTTGAGCATATTAAAACAATGGCTGGAGATCCTTATGTTATGAATTTCGCTGTTTATTATATTTGCATGAATATTCTATTTGTTGATTTACATCATGCCATGCTATATGATTGCTAGAAAGGATGTGATCATTGTTTTAGATAATTTTTTGTGAATTATCTAGTCTAGTGGGAGTTCGTAGGTTGGTAGAATTAGAAAAAATTCTCACCTAGAACTTAAAATTTGCACAAATTAAACAAGTTAATGATAGTAGAATAATCGTACACCGAAGCTGATTGGGAACATCGTGAACTTTCGTTTTGGCGTCCTTTTGTTGAATTATCATTAATTTAGTTTGTCTTTGTTGCAAATTAAAATATGTGTGTTCATGAGAAAAATGTGCTAGTGTTGATTCTGCGTTTATTATGTCAATGTGTAGAAGATAGTGATTATGGCTTCCGCATCCAAAACCATTGTGGCTGACCTCAATAAAGGTGAGAAGCTAAACGGTGACAATTATGATATTTGGTACCGAAAAGTTCAATATATCCTTGAGGAACAAGAGGTTTTGGAAACCCTCAATCACACCATGGATGAACCTGAGCATGGAACTTCCGCTCAACACAAAAGAGATCAAGAAGCTTTTCAAACTTGGAAAAAGAAAAATAGCATTGCTCGCATCACGTTGCTGAGCTGTATGCAAGATGATCTCATGTGTGAGTTTGAAAGTTATGACAAAGCTCAAGTAATGTGGGTTGCTTTGAAAGATAAGTTTGGGGGTACTTCTGCCACTAAGTTGAGGAAACTCACCATCAAATTTGACACACACCAGAAGCGCTCAAATCTATCGATGAGGCAGCATCTTCGGGAGATGTCAAACATGATACGTGAGCTGAAGTCGGCAGGTCATACCTTAACTGACGAACAGCAAGTTCAGGCTGTTATAAGGTCTTTTCCTGACAGCTGGGAACATATGAAAATCAATATGACGCACAATGAGAATATCGTCACTTTTGACGATATTGCGCATCATTTGGAATTAGAAGATGAGCGCCTAGAGGCTACAAAATCCTCTACCCATGCTTATGTTGCTGAATCAGGTTCGGGCAAAGCTTCGGGCTTTAAGCGCAAGAGGAACCATAAATTCAACAACAAAAGAAAAGAGATTGATCAGGCACCCAAGAGAGCCAAGACCTTCCGACGCAAGCAGCGTGGCGGGAAGAAGGACAAGGCCAAGATGATGTGCTACAATTGTGGCAAATTGGGCCACTTCGCTCGTGAATGCACTGAGCCGAAAAATGTACCACATTATTCTATTACTTTGAGTAATGCTTTCGTTTCTAGCACTGTAATGCTTGCTGAATCTCATCCTATGTGGACTGTAGACTCAGGAACAACAGACCACGTAGCTAGAGACCGAGAAGCATTTGTGGAGTATCGTCGAATCTAGCCTGGAAGAAGATGGATATATGTTGGAAATAACTCAAGAGTTGAAGTGAAGGGTATCGGCACATGTAAATTAACCTTATATGGTGGTCGAAACCTATTCCTACATGATGTCCTCTATGCTCCAGATATTCGGCGAAACTTGGTCTCTGTAGTTGTTCTTCTTAGCTTAGGTTATGTTTTTAATTTTCATGGTGATTGTGTTGACATTTTGTTTGGAACAATTTATTATGGTTCTGGTTATGTATTGAATGGTTTTATGGTGTTAGACATTGACTATGATCTGTACAAAGTTAATGTTGATGGTTGTTTTTCTTTAATTTCATCTTCTAGTAATGTGGAGATTGATGCAAGTACTTGGCATGCTAGACTGGGTCACATTGGGTTACAAAGAATGAAACGATTAGCAAGAGAAGGCCTTTTGGGGTCACTCGCTAATGTTAAACTATCCGTATGTGAACATTGTCTAGCGGGAAAAAATAACTAGAAAACCATTTGGTAAAGGAACCAGAGATGAACTTTCATTGCAACTTATACATTCTGACATTTGTGGTCCTTTAAATGTGAGGGCGAGGCATGGAGCCTTATATTTCATCACTTTTATAGATGACTTCACGCGTTTCGGTTATGTTTTTATGATCTCTCATAAGTCCGAAGCATTGGATTGCTTTAGACGGTTTATAGCTTTGGTAGAGAATCAGTTGAACAAAACAATAAAGGCATTGCGAACTGATCGTGGACGTGAGTATCTATCTGAGCAATTCACGGCTCTTTGTGATGAAAAGGGAATTGTAAGACAATTGACTATTCCTGGTACTCCGCAACAAAATGGGGTTGCAGAAAGAAGGAATAGAACCCTTTTGAAAATGGTTAGGTCTATGATGGCGCAAGCAAATCTCCCTGTCTCATATTGGGGAGATGCGTTATTGACTGCTACTTATATACTTAATCGTGTGCCCTTTAAGTCAGTTGCTTCCACCCCTTATGAATTGTGGACTGGTAAGAAACCAGACTTAAGTAATCTACGACCTTGGGGATGTGCAGCATATGTTCACGATTCTTCCCATAAATATGGAAAATTAGGCCCTAGAGGGAAGAAGTGTATCTTTATTAGATACTCAGAACACTCTAAAGGATACGTGTTCATAGGTGAACAAGCTGATGGAAGTGTGACGGAAATGGAGTCACGAGATGTCACGTCCTTGGAGAACGATTTTCCTATCAAAGGTGAGATCGATAAGGACTTCCAATTACGTGAGATGGAAGATCCCGAAAACACACCCACTAATGTTATTGAGGGAAATACATATTTACCTCAACATATAAGACCTAGTAGGAGTGTAGCATCGCATGGCGATCTGAATTCTCAAGAAGTTCAGTTGTGTAAAAGTAATCATAAAAGTATTCCCCGTCGTCGATTTGAGATTGAAGGGGAAGCATTTATGATTGCTTCACAAGACGATGCAGAGCCTAAAACAGTTCAAGAGGCTCTCTCATCTCCAGACAAGGAAGAATGGGGAAAAGCTTTAGAAGACGAAATTGAGTCTATGAGGACAAACCATGTCTGGGACTTGGTTGATCTGCCACCTAATCGTAAGGCCATTGGAAACAAATGGATTTTCAAGATTAAGCGAAGGGCGGATGGATCCATTGAAAAGTATAAGACTCGCCTTGTGGCAAAAGGCTATACTCAACAAGAGGGTGTAGATTATGAGGAAACTTTTTCACCAGTTGTAAGGTTTGCCTCCATACGCCTTATCCTAGCCATTGTTGCACATTTGGACCTAGAATTATATCAAATGAATGTAAAGACAGCATTTCTTAATGGAGAACTAGATGAAGAAATCTATATGAAACAACCAATAGGTTTCATTGCTGAAGGTCAAGAGCGAAAAGTTTGCAAACTTCATCGCTCAATTTATGGCCTTCAGCAATCGTCTAGACAGTGGTATTTTCGTTTTCATCGAGCCATAACTTCTTTTGGGTTTCACTGTGTGTATATCAAATGGTCCGAGGATAAATTTATGATTTTATCTCTTTATGTGGACGATATTCTGTTGACTGGGAATGATAAGGGTTTGGTTATAACCATAAAAGAATAGTTATCTTCTAATTTTGAAATGAAGGACATGGGAGAAGCTGCATATATATTGGGAGTTAAGATTGAAAGAGATCGATCAAAAAAACTCTTTGCTATGTCACAAGAGTCTTATATAATGAAGATTCTTGAACGCTTCAATATGCAACACTGTAACCCCATTGATACCCCTGTCATGCAAGGCGAAGGCCTAAGTACTAAGATGTGTCCTAAGACTCCAGAAGAAAAGAAAGAAATGGTAACTATTCCTTACGCAAGTGCTGTCGGAAGTTTGATGTATGCAATGATGTGTACTCGACCCGACATATGTCATGCTATAGGGTTAGTGAGCCGATATCAATCAAATCCTGGTCCAGCACACTGGAAAGCAGTTAAGGGGATCTTGAGATATTTGAAAGGCACTATGGACTATCGACTTTGCTATCAAGGGAGTGATTTACGCTTATTAGGATACTCTGATGCTGATTGGGGAGGAGACCTAGATGAGCGTAAATCGACGTCTAGATATGCGTTCTTGCTGAATGATGGGGCAATTTCTTTGAATAGCAAGAAACAGACATGCATAGCTTTATCTACGATGGAGGCAGAATTTATTCCATGTTCTGCTGCAGTGCAAGAAGCAGTATGGCTAAAACGTTTCTTGAAAAATCTAGCCATTGTCACTGATGTCTCAAGACCAGTGACAGTATATTGCGATAGTCAAGCAGCCATTGCCTATGTGAAAGATCCCAAGTACCATGATAGGACGAAGCACATTGACATAAAGAATAACTTCATCAGAGATATAATAGCGCAGAAGGAAGTAGTCCTGCAATATTTTTCAACCAACAGGATGGTTGCTGATCCATTTACAAAGGCTGTTCCAAGAGACGTGTTCTTGACCCACAGGATGTCTCTAGGATTACATAGAATGTGATTATGATATGTAATATTATTGAGGATCACTGAATTATGTGTGTATATGTATTGTACTTGTTTGTTAATGAATTGATGTTTTATCAATTAGTACAATGTTATGAGACTAGCACAAACACACATATATTGTTAAAAGGTATGTCATCAGGTAATCATTAGCTCACTCACACAAGCAATCACCTCAAACGCTGTAGTAAGCGGGTTGAGATGAGACGATATGTACTATAAATGCTGGAAGAGCGGTTTAGTACATAAAACGATTTAATGTTGCCTTGATCGGAATCAAGATGAGGTCTGTTATTCGTATGTGATAAGACCGAACATGATAGTCCCACAATCATGTATGCCTGAAGGTAGCCGGATGCGAGTACTAAATTGGACGCTGTGGAAAGCGAGCTGATATAGCACTCGGGCTAAACATGAGTACGTGAGAAACATGTGACTATGTTTAGGCTAAGATTTGTATAATGGATATGATTAATAATGGCATATGCTCTTCTAGAAAGAGAAATCCACTATAGCATGTAATTTATACTGCATGTGCTTTATTTGACCAATAAGGGAGATGAGTACAATTATCCCTATTTATTCATCGTGTGAGTCCTTAAGGTAATTTATAATTTACCTTACTTTGTGCCATATGTTACTTCTGACTATGTTCTCAAAATAGAAGATCAATGTTGCTACTTTAGTATGTTACCAGCGGTCATGAATAGATATGGCTTTATGGGACTTGTCTAGGAAAGCAGTTGTTTCGAAATGGAGAGAGACATGAGTGCAAAGGAAGACTATTGCTGTTTTACATCTATCGCATGTGTTTACTGGTCGACCAATTATTTCGCCTTCAATGGCTTTTGGAAATAATTGTAAATACATGGTATTTTTTTTAGAAAAGTCAAGTATAGCCTTTAAGGGATAGGTATACTTGGACTGATGTAACAAAATATGTCTGGGGCACTATGAGACATCAATTGTTTATTTATTTTTGGGTAGTAGCCATTATGTTGTCCCTAACAGGTGCATAATTAGAGCTCCCAAGTGCAGGTGTACTCACTGGTCGCACGGCTTTCTTGCCAGTATGAATTGTTTCTAAGGTAGATGAATGTTGAATGCCTTATGTTCTTGATAGAGCACCATTAAGCCCATCATGTGCAAGTGGGAGATGTTATATTTCGTCGGTCCGCCCATGATGTGTGTGTCCAAGGGACACCATTTGCTCTAATAAGAGGTGCGTCTGAGAGACACCTTTTGAAGAGGTGCGAGGAAAGTTTCTTAATGGAAGTTAAGTAACTTCTTCGGAAAATGAATAATACACAAGAGAAATTAAGAACTCTCTCTCGACGAATTAGGATTACGTTTCTACTTTCAGAAGACAATCGGCATTAACGCTGTGGAGCAAGAATACTTTCCTAGTGATTGTATTCGGACCAATGTGTAGTAGAATTGTTCATCGTTTGCTGGTGATTCAACGTACGATTCTGGAAATTTTTGTCTGGAGTGCATTGAACAGGTTAGTCGATTCTCCCGACACACGCTTCTAACACTTTAAAATGACATCGGGAATAGCTCTCCAAGGTTTGAATCACAGCACCAAAGATTGAAGTAATAAAAGGATCCGAAGAGATAGAAAGAACATCTAGTAAGTCCTAAACAAAATCAATCAAAAATGGCGAATTTGGTGGTTGTTTTGATGAACGCTAGCCGCCATGGCCTCAAAGACAAGTTGAAGATGTTGGTCGTGAGGCTTGGGAAGCCGAGAAAGGGTCGCCGATGGCCGGAACAACCGCCACAATCATCGAGCCAGTACCGGTGTGTTAGCCGGTAATGATGTTGAGAGGAAAACTGAGTCTGTTCAAGGCTCTCTAGTGGTACTCCGGCGAGAATGAAGTTGTGACCGGCTGGGGCAAACACCAAAGGACGTCAGCAAGGAGTTGGCTTGCCAAAAGAAGGCTGGCAGACGACTGGTTTTGGGCAGAGGAGCTGTCAGCCAAGTAGAGAGAGAGAGAGCTAGAGAGAGATGAGAGTGTTTCCAAGTTTAGATTGAGAATTTAGATTTTCAAATGGCTAGCACCCCAAATTTTGGAAAGAAAGATCCCTATATACTCCCTTAGGTTTGAGTTGTGGCCCTTGGATTAATCCAAGCGCTCCAATCATTTGCTTCATGATTAAGCAAGCATTTGATTGGTCTATCGCTATTCACCTGAATCAATGACATGTCCCATTTGATGGTTAAGACGTGCTCTTGATGAATGGCCAAGATAATTTTCTTAATCATTAAGGAAATGCTCTAATTGGCTTAAATTTGATGAAATTAATTGATAATGTGACATTAGGGGCATTTTTGTAATTTCACATAGTGCAATTTGGTAATTCTATGCACAAGGGAGAGGGCTTGGTCAGTCATAGGCTAAGGTGGCTAGAGGTGGTTGGAAATTGACTTGAAAACTAGATTGGTGTTTTTGACGGCTAGACCGATCACACCGGTTCGATCCGATTCGGTCCAGTTCAATCGGTTCACTTGGTTCTCTGGCAAACATTTTATGTAATTTAGTCCAATTTGCTCTCTAGATGACCTAATTGCAAAGAATTCCGGACCAATTATCCAAGAAATAAGCCAAATTGAAAGAATACCACTCAAATCTAATTGGTTAAGCTTAAACAAACTCATTATTAACATCCCAATTGAATGATTTTGTTACAATTACATCATGGATGATGTTATTTCTTTCTCGATTAATTTGTCTCACACAAATTGGGGATTTCCAATCAATCGATGCAATTTTTGTAATTTTTGTTCTCAATTGACAAATTTGATTTCAATTAAATCCAATTGACTTGAAAAGTACTCAATTGAATGGGTTTAAAACACTCCAATGCACTCGAATTGACTTTCACATGATGACTCAAACTAAGCCCCAAGAAGAAATTGGAACTTAATCATCAAAGCTCAATCTATCAAATTAACCCTAAATTGGAATAAGACAAGTTGAATTGCATCAATTGGATCAAGCTTGCTTGGTTTTGGAAGTCCTTGGTTGGCTAAATTGATTAAATTGAATTTCATGTGAATTTGCCGAAATTGATTTTGGATTTGAGCTGCATATCAATAATTGGACTCATTTGTGGTTTAACTGCGCAAATCATGAAGAACTGACCGAAATCCGTTATTAGGGCTCAAATTGGGGGTTTTTAACCCTTGGCTTGAAATTTTGAAATTGGCTTTAAAATTGAATGTAATACGACCTCTAGATCAAATGTCGTGAGGAAACTATCTTAAAAAATGACTCGAAACAAT
This sequence comes from Syzygium jambos, assembly GCA_031216235.1. Lineage (NCBI taxonomy): Eukaryota > Viridiplantae > Streptophyta > Magnoliopsida > Myrtales > Myrtaceae > Syzygium > Syzygium jambos. The sequence continues at coordinate 22,079,895 of CM062226.1, forward strand.
GTAATTTCATTTTTGGCCGATTTGGAACCAAAATCCACGAATTGAGGAAAAGTTGGTTCTAAACCGATTATTCAAAAATTGATCATGTAAAAGTGAAATTGACACTATTTTGAATTTTTTTATGTAAAAAACCAAATTTTAACGATTGACTTTTCGATCAAAATCTGACCCAAAGGTCAACTCAAAAGTTTTTGACTGTTTGGGGTTAAAGTGCAAAAAGTTTGGAAATGAAAGGCTAATGTTAATCCATATACTAAATGACTCTTTTTTTTAATTGAGAAAACGGTTCAGTCGTGATCAGAAACCCTAATCTCGCTTTTACCTTTACGATACGTCGGCTAAAAATCAGGTGTCAACAATAACACTTACCAAGCTCCGCCGCTCCATCAATTTTTCTTTTGGCGATGCTGAACTCGCAGCCCCTGCTCATTCGCAGTCTCTATCACAATCCAGTTGTAGCGAGTTTCCACAGCCGTCTAGGTAATTGTTCGCCAGCGATTTCGCTATGTCCAAGTGGTCTTCCGCAGCGTCCAATGGTTCCTGCAGCGATTCCAGAAATTCAGGTCTTCAGTGAACCCCAACGATCATCGGCCCCGACATCGTACCTGACGAGCACCCAGCATTCCTACTGCGCCTCAATAGCAAACCCCGTTGCCGTGAAGAAAGTCCAGCCTGCTCGTGTCTCTTGGACGAAACCTTCATCACGTTAGCAAGCCAACGAGCCTACCAATCTGTCTTGGTCTCAGTCCAATTGCTCTACAACCGTCGCCTAGTATTCTTCCGATTTCGCTAGTTCCAGTCTCTTCCAAGGAAGCTTCACCATTGGCAAAAGAACACTACAAGTGTCATAACTTGTGTACGGCGCTCACTTTGGTGCCACAACTTTTTTTTGAATCGCTTTAGTGTTAAAATTTTTGAAAAACGATCACTTAAGTGCTAAAATTTTTTAAAAACGATTACTTAAGTGCCAACTCCGGTGTCGTACACAATTTTTCGCCGGAAATCCGACGTGGCAATTTTTTTATTAATTTCTGAAGCCGACGTGGCTCGCCGGAGTCTCGCCGGAGATTGGCATTTAAGTGATCATTTTTCAAAAATTTTAGCACTTAGATAATCGTTTTTAAAAAAAATTTAGCATTTAAGTGATCGTTTTTCAAAAATTTTAGCACTGAAGTGATCCAAAAAAAAGTTAGGACACTTAAGTGATTGCTTTTCCTCCGACTTGACACCAAAGTGATCCGAAAAAAAAGTTATGGGACTAAAGTGAGCATCGTACACAAGTTATGGCACTTATAGTGTCATTTTGCCCTTCACCATTGGCCTGCATTGAACCGCTACTATAGTGTTCCTCACGTTGCTTATGGTTTTTCTTCATCGGTCTCGTTTGATCTTGTGCAGGTAAGTGGAGTTGTTTTCAACTTTCTATGATAATTTGATTTTAATATATATTTTTAATTTGCATTTTATTAGTTGATAAAACCTTAGGTTATCATGATTTGATTGTTTCTCTACATCAACCAAGGCGTATTAGGCTTTCCAACCTTTAGATACTAAGGTCGAACTCCAATTTTGCCTTGCGTGGACTGTTATGGTTGAGTATATTATCAACGATGTGATTAATCCGTATGTCATTGCACGTCATTGTATCACGCATATTTAGAGTTTAGAGTATATTCACAATTCACACTTTAGGTTTTCATATTTAGGGCCATGCATTGGGGCATATAGGTTTGGAATATGCTAGTTTTAGAGTACATATAGATTCGGGTTAGTTCATAGCTTTCATTAAAAAAATCAAATAAAAAATGTTATTTAGAATCATTTAGATTGCATGTAGACCTAGGGTCAATTAGGCTTTTTTTTTTTTGCTAAAAAGGGTTAATTAGGCTTATGTTATAAAATACATGTCATTTAGAACAAAGTTTTAATAATCGCATCATGTAGATAGTTTTAATTATTACATTACATGCATCGTTCACATTCCATATAATTCAATAATAGTGGATAGTTTTCGAACACTACCAAAAGCTTCCCGTAGAAGGAAAATATTGTGTGCCTCTTGTAATTCCACCGTGGAATAATACCAGCCTTGAGGTCGCGACACGTGTTTGGGAGACCCACCATGTCAGGCTCGACGGCACAGCTGCAGCCGGGAGAAAATTTAAAAAAAAAAAAAACAAGCATATTCTCTCTCCACTCTCTCTCTCTTTCGAGCTCCCCATCCAATTTTCAAATTTGCCTTTCTCTCTACATTTCGTCTCCCTCACGCCGCACTGACACTGACGTTGATGCCCTAGCCTCCGCCCTAGCCTCGCACAATGCCCTAGCCGCTTCCCTAGGAGTTGACACCGACGACGAAGCCCGACGCCAACACCCTCAACGCCCCCTAGCCGACGCCGATGCCATCTCCAACGAGCGAGGTCCGTCGCCTCCCACAAGCAAGGTCCGCTACCTCCAACAAGCGAGGTTCGTCTCCTCGCACCAACGTGTCACCCTAGCCTCCGCCCTAGCTCTAACACTGATGCCTTCGCCTAATGCCCTAGCCATTGCCCGCCTCGATGCTCTGCGATTCTTGCCACAGTTGACGAACCACGTTGCCGTATGCCCTCGCCCCCACCATAGTCTCGAGAGAGGTACATATGTACTCCATTTGATTTCTTTCTCGTGCTAGACCTGAATTTGTTACTGCCCTGTACGTCAACTCCTTTGTCGAGAAAAGCTGATCCTGTTTAATAACGTCAACCCCTTCTTCTTGTTGTTTATGTTATCTAGAGCACCCAGAGCGAAAAGATTCTCAATTTGGAAAAAGGATAGGGAGACCAAGTCTCTACATTGAAGGCAAGCCGAAAATTTCCATGGTCAAACTAATACACCCGACATGAGAATTTGCCAGAAATTCCGATGTCAAATCGGCGTGTTCTTATTATTAGTAGAGAGTAGATGTCTCAACATTCCTGTCAAGATGGATCTTAATGCATCTTGATGCATGCTGCTTCAGTGTATACACATACCATTTTTAAATGGCTCAACGATGAATTCATGTAAAGTGTCTCTCAACGTAGTTCAAGTGAAATATTTGATGGATTGGTTTATTTTTTTCCTCTCAAGTTAAAGGGAAAGTTAAATGGGAGTGAAAATGTTGTCAAATTTGACCATGCAGACTGTTTAGTATCTTGTGATTGCAAATTATTTGAATTAAAAGGGTGTTTGTGTTTCCATGCCTTGAAAGTGTTGAGTGAGAAATCATTGGTCATGGATATTTCATCTCCCTATATTTTGCAAAGATGGACTAAGGGTGCCAAACAAGAGATTGTGAATGATGAATCTCATGAAATGGCACCAGGTTCATCTAAATTAAATCGATTTTCCACGTTAATGCATCAATCCTTTCAACTGATGAGTTTGGGAGCCGAAGATGCAAATACTATGAGAATAGTGATGAAGTGCGTGGAAAAAAAGTCTAAACCTTTATCATATAAATCAAGTATGGCTGTGACTGATTATGCTAGTGATGACGATGATAATGAGGCTTATTTGTGCAAGATTTCGGTATTGGACCCCCATCGAAGGAAAGCAAAGGGAATAAGTTATGGGAGGCTTTAAAGGCTGAAGTGAGAAAAAGAAGAAAAAATCTAAGAAAAGAACACCTCCAACACGAATAGAAAGTCGAGGTGAGTGGCAAATTATTCTACTTAATATGATTAGTTAAATTTATTTCTTTTGTCACATGATGCCAATAACATATTTATTACTTTGTAATGTAGAGTTGGTTGTTCAAGCAACACAAGATGAAACTCATTTCCTAGATTATTCGCATAATTCAAATCAGTTTCAAAGTGCCTTTTATCCTAACAATACTGGTGGTCCCAAAGTAAATCTAAATTTCATAACCAAGTATGTCTAGTGTTATTTTGTTGAATAGACAGAGATTTTCAATGGAGAATTATCCCTAATCTTATAGGCCATAAGGATCCTCTCCTAACCACTGAAAATTACATATGCGAATCCTTTTCATAATAAAAAAGGGCAAACTGACTATATAGCTCTTGGTATATTTATTAATTTGATACTACTAATTATTAAAGAAGATAATTTTATACCCACGAGTCCTATTTTAGGTGGATATAATCATAATTTCAAATCCTAAATTGAAATAACCGATCGTAATTTAGCAAAGCAATACCTGAATGAACAGTGTCTCATGCAGTTAGGGTAGCAAGAAGGTGTGGGGTTTGGACCAACACATATCTCTAGACACTCCTCTTCACAGTTAACAGCATCTGCTGCATCTGCCTTAACAACAGATGCCCAGAATATCAACCCCAATAGGAACATCATCACCATTCTCTTCGATCATTCACCTTCCATGACTACACCTTCTCTTTTTGCACTATGATATTGCTGCCTAATGCTTTGGAGTGGATAGATGTGAGTTTATTTTATAAGTGTAGCTGGGTTCATGTCATTGAAATAGTTCATCCTTCTCTAGCAACAGAGAGGGAAAAAAATTTCCTCCTTCATTTAAGCTACGTTTAATAGGTGAGAATTTATGGAAAATGTTTTTACCCTATTGGAGGCTATAAGTACTAAAATTATGTCTTGATTTTGAGCTCAAATAGTAAAGTTTCCTAATTCAAGTAGGTTTCCTATTTTGAATAGATTTCCAAGCTGGAAAAGGTTACCTAGTTGGATAAGGTTTCTTAAAAAGAGGTTTCCTGCTTTGGATCCAATTCTTGCCTATAAATAAGAAATTGATGTTATTTATGAAGAGTATCAAATAGGAGCTTCTGATAGCGAATTACACGTGGAGATATCCAAGTGTGTTGTAGTCAATTAAATTCTTGTGGTAAGAATTTGTGCAATTCCTTTATGAGATTGAAAGATTATTTTGTAAGGAATTGTGGGGCTAAATACTGCGTGATGTGTAATTAGGACTTGGGAAATACTTAGAGTATTTGAGTGATTCGAGTATGGTTGTAATCTCCTTTATATCGCTTGATCTATAGTGAAATTTGTTGTTGCTCTCCGCGTAGACGTAAGTCACTACGACCGACCCACGTAAATTTGGTGTCCAATTTATTTTCTTTTTCTGTCAAATTTATTGTTCGATCACTTGCTTCCACAACAATATGTCAATAGTCACTGATAAGTTGTCATTTATGGTCATTGTAGCCTTTCAAAATCAATTTAGTTCAAGATTTGTTCCTGAAGGTGATGGATGATCATTAAACACATTTCAGATCATGTGATAATTGCTCTTGTCTATTATAGTAATATAAATCTAGAAGACATGCAAGATGTCCTAAGGAAAAGTAATTTTAATTTTTTTTTGGTTGGAAATTAATCTTAATATAAGATGCAAATAATAGGATAGATATCTCCTATTCTCATGAGTATATATATTCATTGATTTTTTTAGTCAAATATATTCATTGGTTGAATCAATCAAAGATAAGGAGAAAGTTTTCTTTCTTTTTAGTCAATATTCCTTAACTAAGGATAATTGTCTTGTAAAAGTTCATTCGATCTAAAGATTATTCTGAAAAGCTCTGTACGAGATCATTTCATGGCAGCGCAACATGAAATCTCTCATTTGTTTTATGTTGATGCCACAGATATATAATTTTAACAAATTATATTTTATAGCAAAATGATTGGAGTGGATAGTGAAGGTTATGCAAGAGCGGGACATTTTGAGTTCACAATTAGACTAACATTTGCATGTACTCAATTGTTAATACATTATTATGATTATTAGTTATATTTTGGCCTTAAAAATGAATTTATTGAACGGTGTACACCAAGAGATGACAATGGCCTGAACAAGAGTTGCGAACTCACGATGTTGTTGACACTTCAGCTCAAGTACGACTTGAAGCGCGAACAACTTATGTACCTTGATTTCGTGAGTGTAAAAGAAAGACATGGCCAAGACCATTCCAAAAGAGATCAGGAATGTGTTGCTCGAGTACGAATCCGTCATGACAGATAAACCTCTAAAGGAACTTCCCCTCGTCGATGAGTGAATCTTGAGATTTAGCTCTTATCAGGTGCCAAATCACTTGATAGTGTGCCTTAAAAGATGGCCCGTACAGCTTTAGCCTAGCAAAGAAAGAAACTTGATAAATTGTTGGTGGCGGGTTGCCTCCATCTGTCAAAGGCCCCTTATGGCGACCCAGTCTTGTTCCAGAATAAGTAGGATGGGAGCCTATGGTTGTGCATTGACTCCAGGGCTCATAACAGGCTAGCAGTAAAACATCACTATCCCATATTATTTATCAGTGACTTGTTTGATCAACTATGTGGAGCCATGTGCATCACCTAGTTCGACTTTAGATAGGGCTATCATCGAGTTCGAATTGCTGAGGGGAGATAAGCCCAAGACGACGAGTGTGACGCTATGGAGCCTTTGAATTCTTGGTCTTGCCTTTGGTCTCCCCACCGCACTAGTCACATCCTGCACCTTTATGTATAATGTCTTTTAGGACTCTCTCTCAACAAGTTTGTGGTGGTGTCTTTACATGATGTTGTATACAGTAATAACTTGGTTGATCATAAGAAGCGCTTGCGCTTAGTGTTTGAGAAGCTAAATGAAAATCACCTATGAGTGAAGCGTGAAAAGTGCTCATTCAACCAAGATCGTATTAACTTCCTTGGGCATGTTTCACTGATTTCACCTTGGTTTTCGGTTTAATTAGTAGATTTCTAAAACAAAATGGCAAGTTACTACTGTACTGGTTTTTTTGATCGAAAAAAAATGCATTTCATTAGAAACTAGAGCAAAATTTGTGCAACATCTCAGCATAATAAATCTAAAAGAGTGCCACGCCCCGAACCCCAACAAGCGCACAACACCCGTAGGAGGTTTTGGTCAATGTGTGTTGGGATCTCACGATAATTTTTCCAGAACATACTACATTTCAAATGAATTACATGTAAAATTTTTCAATGTACTCCCTAAACTTAAATTTAACAAAGGATTTTATCTTGTCTATAATTCAGAAGCATGCTATTGGAATAGTTAGACGATATGAGAGAAGTCAAATTGCATATAGAAATTGGGAATTCGCCTTTCGAGTTCCTGTTGGACACACAAGATGATTAGTTGTCAAGGCTCGGTGAATGAGATATTGATCCCTGCAGCTTGTTCTGTGTGAGGTCTGACGTGACTGGGTATATCCATGTAAGGCTCGGTGAATGACATTGGGAATTCGCCTTTCGAGTTCCTGCTGGACACACAAGATGATTGCTTGTTCTGTGTGAGGTCTGACGTGACTAGGTATATCCATGTAAGGCTCGGTGAATGACATTGGGAATTCGCCTTTCGAGTTCCTGTTGGACACACAAGATGATTACTTGTCAAGGCTCGATGAATTTGATATTGATCCCTGCGGCTTGTTTTGTGTGAGGTCGGACGTGACTAGGTATATCCATGTAAGAGCTGCCGGAAGCCAATTAAATCCGCAAGAGGAAGTTGTTGAGAAAGATTGAAGATCACACAGTCGTGCCGAATCTACTTACTTGCATACTTTGCGGTGTATGTCATTGTCTAATGGATCTAGCCAACACCTTATCTTGACCTTCAGGAGTCCTGGAAACATAGTCAGATTGGAGAAAGGCAATCCCAAAACCTGGAATTTAGGAGTGAGACCCTTCTTACACAAACTATGTACTTGCAATTAATCTGTAAGGAATGAGAAATTGGTTCAAGGACATCTGCAACACAACTAATTTCTTGAGCTTCAAGAACATGTCCAGATTCGTTGTCCTAATCAAATCATCTTCCGCTAGAAAAAGTAATTTTAGATTTTGGAGCTGAGAGACTGACAATGGATTGTGGCCGTGAAATCAAGAGCAGATACCCCAACTCACCAGCCATTGTGGAATAAAAACCAAAAAGTCGGTTGCACCGTAGGTATACTTCAGCAAGTTGGCTTAGGTTAACCAATTGATATGGGATCAAACCGGTTAACTCAACCACTGAGTCGGGAAAAGTTTAGTGGAGAGATCTCGTTGTAAGTCGAGCTCTTCAAGGTGCCATGATATAATTTGGTCAGCGTTAAAAATGCAGGACGCAAGGAAGAAGACAATTGGGCAGCAAATCCGTTCGTTCAGAGATCCATATATTCAAGCTCTGAGCAAGGTGCAAGTGACCTTGCACAAATTCTACAAGGACACCAATTAGGATGATCGATACTAAAGTATGAATTTAGTGACACAGACTATTCCACAAAGTCAACAAGATCTCGCATAACTGTATAATTAGCTCATACAATTACGCATCAATTAGAAAAAAGGATGGATCTGTCAAACAAACTTATTTGCATAATTGGATTGGCCATTTATTTGCTTTTCTCTCCCTCATTAATGCTCGTAACCTTAGTGCAGCCGGTAAGACTTTTGGCAATCATCCGAGCAATGAATACACACAAGCTTCAATCTTCTCTTTGTGTGCTTCGACTCTTTTGGGATCTACAAAGCATAAAAATGGGGGGCGGGGGGGTGGGGGCGGGAGAAACGAATAGAGCCGGTGTTATTTGGATGAATAGCCAAAGAGATTTTTGTCCCTATTCTTGTAGGCCATAAGGATCCTCTCCTAGCCACTGAAAATTAGATATGTAAATGCTTTTCATTTTTAAAAAGGGCAAATTGAAAGATATAGCTCCCGGTAATTAATTCATTTGATATTGCTTGATAATTTTATACCCATGAATCCTCTTTTAGGTGATATATCAAAATTTCAAATCCTAAATTGAAATGACCAATCGCAATTTAGCAAAGAAATACCTAAATGAACCCTGACATTGTCTCATACAGTCGCTGAAGCAAGAAGGCGGGGTGTTAGGACCAGAACATTAATCTAGACACTTCTATACACAGTAAAAAGCATCTGGTGAAGCTGCCTCAACAATAGATGCCCAGAACAATAACCCCACCAGGAACATCGTCACCATTTTCTTTGATCCTTCAACTCCCATGACTACACCTTCTCTTTTTTACTCTATGATCTTATTGCCTAATGCTTTGGAGCGGACAGATGTGAGCTTATTTTGTAGGCATAGCTTGGTTCAGGTCATTAAAATAGTTCATCCTTATCCAGCAACAGAGAGGGAAATAAATTTCCTCCTCATTTATTTGAGCTACGTTTAGTAGGTTAGAATCTTGGGAAACGTTTTTACCCTATTGGAGGTTATATGTGAATACTCACAATAAGTTGTCATTTATGGTCATTGTAGCTGTTCGAAATCTAATTTAAGTTCAAGATTTGTTCCCTAAGGTAATGGATAATCATTAAACATATTTCACTTCATGTGATAATTTCTCTGGTCTACTATAGTAATACAAACCCAGGAGACATATGCTGAATGTCCCATGGAAAAATAATTTTAATTTAAGATTCAAATAATAGGATAAATATCTCCTATTCTCATGAGTATATATTCATTGATTGAATTAATCAAAGATGAAAAAGTTTTATCTTCTACTTTATATGCCTTTCAAACTTAACTAAGGATAACTATCTTGTAAAAGTTCATTCGATCCATAGAATATCCTGAAAAGCTCGGTACAAGATCATTTTATGGTAGGCAACATAAAATCTCTCATCTTTTTTGTTGATGCCATAGATATATGATTTTAAAAATTCAATTTTATAGTAAAATGATCGGTGTAGATAGTGAAGGTTATGCAAGAGCAAGACATTTTGAGTTCATAAATGCAAGAGCGAGACATTTCGAGTTCATAATCAGACTAACATTTGGATGGAATTGGTTTTTAATTCCTTATTATGATTGTTAGTTATATTTTTGCCCGCAAAACCAAATTATTGAAGGGTGTAGGCCACGAGATGACAATGGCTTGAGCAAGAGTTATAACCCATGATGTTGTCAACACTTCAGCTCAAGCGCGGACTGAACCACTAATAATCCACGTACCTTACTTTCATGACTATAAAGGAAGACATGGCCAAGACCATTCCAAAAGAAATCAGGAACATGTTGCTCGAGTATGAATTTGTCATGTAAGATAAACTTTCAAAGGAACTCCCCCTTGTCGATCAATGAATCATATGAGATTGAGCTCTTGCCAAGTGCCAAATCACCTACTAGAGCGCCTTATAAGATGGCTCATGTAGAGATGGCTAAGCAAAGAACGCAACTTGATGAATTGATGGAGGTGGGTTTCATCTGTCCATCGAAGGCCTCTTATGGCATCCCAATCTAGCTAGAGGCCGGAGAGGGCGGCCCTTGCCTATGGCTGACGAAGGAATATAAGGAAAAAAGAAAACAGAAAAAGAAAAGAAGAGAAAAGGAAACAAGGGAAACTTTAGAAAATTTAAAAATTTTGTAAAAATTATCTATATCGGTGCTGGTCATGCCACATAAAACAATCGACACTAACGGAACTACCACATCATCGATTTTCGGTCAAAATTAGCAGAAAAGACCACATTAGCTTGTCGTCAAAAGGTTTAGGTATAAACTGGCCATTTAAAAGATTTATGACTGAATTAGCATTTGTTCAACAGGTTTATGATGCTTTTAGTAATTTATCCTCCATTATAATTAGGGCCAATATCACAAAAAATCTAAATTGGTACACTTGTGATAAATTTATCCCAAACTAATTTTTTAACCACCAAAAATCTCAAATTAGTACACTTGTGACAAATTTACCCTCCATTAATTTTCGTTAAATTTTATTACCAAATTACTGAATTAAATTACACGTGGCAATTGACGAATATACCAGTTTGGGATTTTACTCTCCGTTTGTCATAAGTGTACGAGTTTATGATTTTTTTTATTAATCCAATTTAACGGATAGTAAATTTATTACAAGTGTACCAGTTTAGCGGTTTTTGGTGGTCAAAAATTAGTTTGAAGTAAATTTGTCATGGTGTAATAGTTTGGGATTTTTCATGGTATTAACCCTTATAATTATATAAACCCAAGAGACTTGCATTGGATGTCCTAAGGAAATCTAGTCTTAATTTAAAATTCAGCCAATACGGTTGATATCTTCTATTCTCAAGAGTGTATATATTCATCAAATGAATCAATCAAAGATGAGAAGAAATTTTTCTTTCTTATATTTAATATGCCTTTCAAATTTAACTAAGGATAACTACCTTGTAAAAGTTCATTTGACCGAGAAGCTTGGTACGAGATCAATTCATGTTAGCACAACATAAAATCTCTCATTTATCCATTGATGCTGAAGGTATGTGATATTAAAATTTAATTTTCTTTTGTAAAATAACCGGATTGGATGGTGAAGGTTATGCAAGAGCGAGACATTTTGAATTCATTTCGGACTAACATTTCTACGAAATTTAGTTTTTATTGTATCGTTGCGATTATGAGTAAAATTTTGTCCCCAAAAGCTAATTTAGTTAAGGGCAAAAGTTGAAATGGAATATGCTTATACCATTGTATGTAGTAGATGATTCCCTCCTTGTGTATGCTTAGACACCATTGAATACAGTAGCTTGGGGCTTGGCAATTATTTTGGGCCCAACTGATCATTTTTTGGGCTAGGCCCAGTAGAAGTTATGAAACCCATATACACTCATATACTATGTACCCTAATCTCTCTCTAGCAATGCTGAGTTCACTAAAACTGGTTGAAAATTGATTCACTAATTGATGTCTAAGTAAGTCAAACTTCAATGATGAACAAAACAATGAGAGTTTTCTAGTGCACGCACAGGATAATCAGATCATCTCTTGGAGAGAAGCCTTTCATACAAGGTCATATGTCATTGCTTTGGATCGCCCGACCCATAGCCGTAAACGATGCTCACCCGGCCCACATATGTTGGAACTTGCATCGTTGTTAAGGTACATCATAGTCATCTGGTTAGAGGCAATAGCTATGCCACTCTATGCAGTTTGCACATCAATAGCTTATCTCATGAATTAACCAACGAAATGAAAAAACTCCATCATTATCTAAGTGAACTCTATATAGTTCTCTCATTCAATTGTGTATCGATATCAAGATATCATAAAAGGAGTAACATATTTTTTTGCATTATTCTCACTTCATCCTTCAAATTTGCGACACTAGTGCAGTACATAAGACTTTTCGCAATTTTGCGAACATGAATCCGCACAAGCTTCAGCCTTCACCTTGTCTGCTTCAACTTTCTTTTCACCTGCAACACGTTACAAACAAAAGGAGGGAAAAAAAGGAAGTAAGACTCGTGTCATTTTCATGGAACATGGAATTAATGTTTGGTAAGTAATTATGCATAACCTTGTAAGTCGTGTGGACTCATAAAACACGAAAAGTAAGGTTATAACCTCACATTTGCAAACCCCCCAACATTGACAGAGACGGATGAAAAATTTATGTTCTTTTCTCAACAGGAACTACTTGATCCTCTCCTACCCATTGCAAATTTAGAGATATTCACATAGATTCGATTCATATGCAAGCTAGAATCTTTTGGTCATGCCTATAGTAATGTTACGAATCATCTTCCTTTGAAAGAGAGTAAATTGACCATCAATAGTCCACTTGATATGCAAGTGATAGAGGAAAACACCGATAGGACCTTGGACCCTCTTTCACGTCATCGGTCATAATGTTCAGAAGAACCAATCAAGTCAATGCCTATGCAAAATTGAGAGTATCAATATTTTGGCATGCGAGTACCTGAACGTTGATCGAAGCACGTCGATGCCAGGCAACCAAGCTTGCAATGGCCCAATTCTGATGAAACAAGAGCATCACTGTCGCCGCATTTTCTTGAGCACAAGAGGTAGCATAAACCTGGGGAAGCAGTACTTGCACAAAGAACTCCGCACAACTTGTCACAACGGTTAGCATTTATCTCAGCAACAAATGTCGAGAATATCAACACCGCCATGACTATCGTAACCATTTTCCTTGCTGGTTTGACTGCCATGACTATTCACCTTTCAAATTTCACTCTAGAATCTTGTTACATGGTGCTTTGAAGTGCAAGAACAACCAAAGGACCCATGTAGGTTATATATAGGGATGGCTTGGTTCAACCATCCAATAGTGTTAATTCTTTTCCACAGCAAAGAGGGAAAATTTATTAGCCTCACTCGCTGAGCTGGAAACTAATTAGCAAATATATGTCACTTAGTTAATTAGGTTAGAAATCTTTCTCATTGTTGGAAATATGTTTCAATTTGATACCAAAATAAACTTTCCTAACCAAATTAGGCTTCCTAATATGGACAGGTTTCCTAGTTGAAATTGATTTCCTAATTGGGTGATTGCCTAATTTGACTAGGTTTCTCAAAATGAGTTTCCTACTTTGGATCTAGTTCTCTTCTAAATGCAAACATATTTAGATGATTACTTGAGGAAAACTTGGGTGTTTATATGAGGGACAATTTTTTTCTTTTTTTTTTCTTTCCCTTTCTTTCTTTTTTTCCTCCCTTCATCTTCAACTTCTAGTTGGTCGTCCCATAGGCAAGGGCCAGTGAGGTCACTCCGCCCAATCGCTGGCGAGGCTTGAACTCGCTGACAACTAGCAATGTCAACCGATGAGGCTACTAGCGAGGCTCGACCTTGCGCAGCCACTAGCGAGGCTCATCCTTATCTCCGGTGGGGCCGACCTGGCTAGCCTCCATGTCTAGTTCCAATAACCGGTTAGAGGTTGAAGATGAAAGAAGGAAAAAAAAAAAAAGAAATAAAAATTTGAAAAAATAAAAGAAAAAATATATAAAAATTCAAAAAAATGAAAATATATATTTAAAAAGTTATCATGTCAGCATCGGCAGTGCAGCAGACGTCCATGTTAGCATCGACCGATCAAATTTGGCCAAATGGATTAAATTAGCATGAATGCAAAAAGTTTAGGACTGAATTAGCACAAAATAAAAGGTTTAGGACCGATTTGGCATAATTATAATAGGTTTAGGACTGTTTTGATAATTTTCTCATTATAGTGATATAAATCCAAAAGACATATACAGGATGTCCTAAGGAAAAATATTTTTAATTTAAGATTCGGATAATAGGATAGACATCTCCTATTCTCATAAGTATATATATTCGTTGATTGAATCAATCAAAGATCAAAAAAAGTTTAGTCTTCTAGTTAATATGCCATCCAATGCCATCCAAAGCCATCCAAACTTAACTAAGGATAAATATCTTGTAAAAAGTTCATTCAATCCATAGATTACCTTGAAAAGCTCGGTACAAGATCATTTTATGGTAGCGCAACATAAAATCTCTCATCTTTTTTATTGATGCCGTAGATGATTTAAAAATTTTAATATTATAGTAAAATGATTGGAGTTAATAGTGAAGGTCAAGAGCAAGATATTTTGAGTTCATAAAATGCAAGAGCGAGACATTTGAGTTCATAATTAGACTAACATTTGGATGGAATCCGTTTTAAATAACTTGTTACAATTGTCAGTAATATTTTGGACCCCAAAACCAATTTATTGAAGGGTGTAGGCCAAGAGATGAGAATGGCTTGAGCAAGAGTTGCAACTCCAAAAGGTTGTCAACACTTTAGCTCAAGCACGGACCGAACCACCAGCAACCCACGTACCTTGCTTTTGTGACTACACAAGAAGACATGGCCAAGACCATTCCAAAAGAGATTAGGAACATGTTGCTCGAGTATGAATTTGTCGTGCCAGATAAACTTCCAAAAGAACTCCCCTTGTCGACCAGCGAATCATGAGATTGAGCTCTTGTCAGGTGCTAAACCACCTACTAGAGCGCCTTATAAGATGGCCCATATAGAGTTGGATAAGCAGAGAAAGCAACTTGATGATTTGATGGAGGCGTGTTTCATCTATCCATCAAAGGCCCATTATGGCGTCCCCGTCTTGTCAAAGGCCAGTAAGGGCGGTCCTCGCCTGTGGCTAACGGAGGGATATAGGGAAAAAAGAAAAAGAAAAGAAAAACGAAAAAGGGAAACTCTAGACAATTAAAAAAATTGTAAAAATTATCTACGTTGGCGCCGACCATGCCACATGGAATGATCGGCGCTAATTGATGCTCCATGTTAGCAATTTTATATCAAAATTGGCCTGAAAGACTATATTGGCAAATCCTTAAAGGTTTAGGACTAAACTTACCAAATTAAAAGGTTTAAGACTGAATTAGCATACGTACAATAAGTTTGGGACTTTTTTAGTAATTCCTCCATTATAATTAAATAAACTCAGAAGACTTGTATTGGATGTCCTTAGGAAATCTAGTCTTATCAAAGTCAATCTTAATTCCTCCATTATAATTATATAGACCCAAAAGACTTGTATAGGATAACCTAAGGAAATCTAGTCGGAAGAGACTTCGGAGAGGGTTGTAATGTCGGTTCGGGTTAGGCTCAAAAGGTTTGAAATTTGATAGAATGGGTTTGAAAGAAGAATGATGATTATCTTGGCATCATTACCAAATCATTCCAATCTGACATCATTTGATTCTTGAGAACCAAATTGTCTCGAGAGTCTATTTTTCTTGCAACATAAGAGCTTTGCTCTTTCTAAGCATCTTTTGCTTTTATCATAAGCATATTGCTTTTTCTTGCTTTTGCTTTTGCTTTTGACAATCTCATATTCAACCAATACAGTTGATATCTTCTATTTTCATGAGAATTATCTGTACCAAATGAATCACCATTTACCCTCGTTTGGGAAGAAGCTAGAATCGGCCAAGCAGGTTGATTGAAAATTGCTATATAACCAAGTATTGGGTGTTTTTCGACTGACATTGTCTCATAACGTCACATTCAATATCGTGAAAGAGAAGATCACTTGGGGTTTGATAAAGGCCTTGTCGGATATGTATGAGAAGCCTTTTACGATCTATAAGGTTTACTAAATTCAACGTCTATTTAATTCAAAGATGGGAGAAGGTGTATCATATCAATGAATTCAATGTGGTCATTAGTGAATTAAGGTCAATTAAGACTGACTTTGATAATGAGGTACATGATTTAATTCTATTATTCTTATTGCCAAATAGTTGGAATACTATCAATACTTCTGTTAATAAATCCTTTGGATCAATGAGTTTGACATTTGATGGGGTTCAAGTCTTAATTCTAAGTGAAGACATCCTAAGGAGAAAATCTGGTGAACTTGTGTCTGCTAATTTAGTAGGTGAAGGTGATGAAAGAACTAATACTCGTGTTCACAGGAGTAATATCAACACGAATATACATAATAAATCTAGGATTTGCGATCCTGTCTGTTGGAGCTATAGCAAGAGGAGACATCTTAGAAAGGATTTCCTTAAGCTAAAAAATGACAAGGGTGGGCGAATTACAGTTTAGTTTATAGATAATGTTGCAGTTGTAATTGACAGTAATTCGGTTGGTGCTAATGAATAGGGGCAAGCAAAAGGAATCGCCTAAACCTCACCAGACCGAACGGCCAGTTCTTGGTGATTTTGAGGGCATTGGTCCAATTCTCGAGTCCAACAAATTGGAATCGGTGGTTTTCGACCCGGTTTCCAATTTCATGTTTGGAACTGTTGAGATACACGTGTGAGTTATGTTAGAAAAGTCCTACATCGGATAATTGATGTGGTGTTGAGCAGTTAATATATCCTAGTTAGTTTATAACTCAATGACTTAAGCTTTTGAGTGAAGGTGGGTCCAGCTAGATATGTTAATGGGCTCGAACTTGAATTCTCTCTTGGCGATCTCCCCAAGTGAAAGTATCGGGTTTCTACTACGCATTCCCAACAAAATGGTATCAAAGCCAATGGTTGATTGGTGGGCCTCCAATCTGTTCAGGTGTTTGGTGAATATCTCAGCAAAGAAATCTCATGATCGACGCATGTTTCGAGTTAAAATTACCATCATGGTTGGTTTAGCAAGAAGTGACCATGGACAGTTGGTCTGGTGACGCGAGTTAGACATTATGGGTGATGTAATCTTAAGTTAGCAGTTGATGACTTGGAGATTCAAGTTGAGATAAACTGATGTTGAAGAATACATAAATTAAGGAGGGGCAAACTTAACACTGAGCTCACATATGAGGGGGAGATTATTGAGATACACATGTGAGTTGTGCTAGAAAAATCTCACATCGGATAAATAATGTGGTGTTGAGCAGTTAATATATCCTAGTTGGCTCATAACTCATTAGCTTAAGTTTTGAGTAAAAGTGGGTCCAACTGGATATGTTGACAGGCTCGAACTTGAGCTCTCTCTTGACAATCTCCCTAGATAAAGGTACCGAGCTTCTGCTGCGCATTCCCAACAAGAACCGCCCACCCAAACCTAATCGATCTTTTTCAAAAAAAAATTATTGGAAATATGTAAAAACTAAAAATCCCTAATCACTTTATTCATCTTACCCTTTGCTCGACTCTTACCTAATAGCCTCTGCTGCTTTGAGATCTAGAGTACTATAAAATTGCTTAGTTGGAGAGGCATAATGGAATCACCGCCGTTATTGGCCATTTCTAACTCCATGCATCAGAGCTTCACTCTATACTGCTCCTCGATCAGAAATGAAGTGACTCAACTCCCGTTCGAGATTCCTTCGCTCGTGCCAATCTTCATCGTTGGTGAACGTCAAACTTTCCTTCATCGATCTTCATAGCTCCACCTTGATTCACTAATCAAGAAATCTCTCTTCCCTATTATTCCTTGTTTTGAGGAAGTAATAGAATCAAAAGAACATGTCCTAGATTAGGATCAAATCGATTCAACTCAAATACACAACTGTGATTCTATACATCTTCAATTAACTTTGTTTGAACTTGATCTTTAATCTGTAGCCATTGTGTTTTGTTTCGCCTTTTATTGATGATTGCACACAATGTGTTTGATACAATGCTTTTGAAACACAAATCAAAAGTAGCCTATGATTTTGCCTCAATCTGAATATGTGTTGACGTAGATTGATTGTTGTCACTTGATTTATTAGTATTTAGATTTGATGTTGGACATAGTTCATCATTCGTTGAGGCAGAATCTGAAAATCTCTTTGCTTCTTAGTCAAACATTCTTAGGCGAGCATGTTCCATAACGCAAAACCAGCAATTGCTGATCAAACTAATCGCATCATAGCATCATAACTTGCAGCCAAAACAAACCGAGCTGCTTAGGAAGCATCGAAAGTCAATGAAGCGAAGAGAACTAAGTAAGAAAGGAAAGGGAATGAAGCATCGAAAGGTAAACTCCAACTACCAGTTCCATTGGCCCACCCGGGAATTGGACTGGACCGATTAGCTCGGTTTGATCCAGTTTTAGGACCAGGTAAGCCGATTGCCGGCTCTGGAAACTAGGAACCGGTCCCTAGCCTGGTTCCCAGTTCCTGAGTAGGAACGAACCCACCCAAAAATCGATCACCCCTACTGATTATGTCCTTTTGTTACTAAGGATTCGTCATTTGATAGCTATATTATGGATTCCAGTTGATTGTTTCACACTACTCCATATAGGAACTAATTTACTACTTATCAATGCATAAATAGTAGTAGTCTATTACAATTGGAGAACAACGCTGAATTCGATATTGTGGGTATTGGGGGTGTCAAAATTAGAATAAATGATGGTATCATAAGGACATTGATCGGAGTGAGGCATGTTATAGAATAGAAGATAAATATAATTTTCCTTGAGTGCCTTGGATTAAATTAAGTGACGGTATACTTCAAAAAGTGCTGGAGGTCGTTAAAGGTGCCCTAATGATAATGAAAGGAATCAAGTATAGTGGTCTATATGAGCTTCAAGGTGAGATAGTGACAGATTTCACCGTGAAGATGTCAGATGTATCTATTTGAGAAAAAGAACTATGGTATATGCGTTTGGAGCATAATAGCGAGAGAAACTTGAAAGTTTTGAGTGAAAGAAATTTACCATATGGTTATGTGGCAAACGAACTAAATATATGCAGGCGATATGACTTAGGCAAATTATGGGAAGTGCACTTCAGTACAAATACTAGAGAAACCATGGATATTTGCGGCCTATCGCGGTTTCCTCCAAAGAAGAGTACCAAATTTATGTTAATATTTGTAGATGACTACTCAAGGAACACTTGGGTGTTTGTGCCATAGCACAAGTTTGATGTTGTTGTCAGGATGAGGCAATTTGAGAGCGTTAATCATTAATGAGTCCAGTAAGATGATCAAACATATGCAAATCGTTCTAGGAGTCACCACTAGTCATTACAAGATCGATTGGGTACTTAAAGATATCAAGTGTTGGGAGGAAGCCAACTAGTCACCTAAGAGGTCAACTGGTCTACAAAAATCAAAATACGTCCTTATTATGCCAGATTAGAAGTAGAATTTACATGACTAATAAGGTTGCCATTCCATTGAGATAAAAGTAGAAATCTCGAGTAAATAGTCGGTGCTATGCTAAATTCAACTCTTTCATTAGATTACCTCTATCAGTTAAAATCCAACCTTTGGTTCCATAAGAAGGAAGTTGTATGGAAGGCTAAATTGAGCTCAAAGCCAGACCGACTCAAGTCGAAAGATGACCAACCAATGCGAGACCTGAGGACCCATGCATGCTCATATTTTTTATAAGATATATTTTCATAACGATACTTGCTTCTTTAGAAACAATTTTTGACTATCCAAACCCCAATATTAGATATATCAAGCTAGGACCCATGGCCCATTCATCCATGTCATTAAACATGACAAGTCATCACATTTGTTCTCTCATGTCCCAACGCGTCATTACACAACAAATCATTTGGTCTTTACATTTCTCCAAAACCCTTTAAGCTAAACTATTTTATATTTTCCCAAAACCCATTGAAAAAGATAAACCAAATACAGCCAAAGTCATCACATCAAAGGGAACTAAGAACATAATCATGTGATCATCACGCGACATGTCGTTCTGTTGTGCACACATCGTATGTGCACCTTCGCTAATATAGATTAAATATAAATAATATAGATATATATGACAAATATAAAAATAAAGAAATAAAGGCATCGGAGGTTTCCGAATTATTGCAAAATGTTCAGTTATTTCTCTCAATTCTTTTATTATTTTTCATACCATTTTGTTCGGGTTGATCCTTCCACTAAAGAAATAAATGAAGATGTTGTGATGGCCATTAAATGCCGACATGTCACTTTATGTGGTATCTTATGTGGCAATGATGATGTAAAAAATTATCTTCTCAATTTTGAAAAATAAAATATAAAAAAATGAAACGGAGGAGAAGGGGTGGGCTTTCTATAGTTGATGTGCCCCCCGCCGCCGCCCATTCACTAGACTCGAGCGAAGTTGGCGCGACCGTCCTCGCCACCTTTCTTCCAGAAAAAAGAGCGAAAAACATAATGAGAACGATGACTCAAATGGAGAAAGATAGCTGAAAACAAGAAGGTAGACATCTCTGGTATTTGGGATAAATGATAGAGCCCAGGAAGGCGCTTGCAGGCTTTCTAGATCATGATTCCCTCGTTCTTCTTCTTTGCGGATCTTGTTCTTCTACTTGCGCTGAAAATGTCGCCATTGCTCCTACCGAGTATCGCCCCAAGTCTTTCTCCATTTGAGTAGTCGTTCTCTGTCTGTTATTTTTCATTTCTTTTCTCCAAATGCGGAGATGGCAACGGAGGGGCCGTGCCGGCTTTGCTTGAGCTCGGTGAAGGATGCCGGCCCCTTGTCGGTGCATGGGCAGCGGGGGCGACCGTGGCCATGACGGCGCCTCAACTACATATACCCCTCTCCTTCTCTCTTTCCTTTTCTTCATTCTAGATTTTCATTTTTTCGAAGAAATTTTGAAAATGTTTTTGGATCAATACCATGAAGAATCTCACGTATATGGCAAAATGGGTCTATAACGTATATTTTAACTCATATTTAATGGTATGGGTCATAAAGGGTTGCGTTAAATTTTAGAAACAAGCCTAAATAAGTCATAAATGAGTTACCTAACAAGCTCAAATGAATCATTAACAAATAAAAAGTCATTTTTAATTTATTTTTACTTTCTGATTTTTATTTTTAAAAAATTTCTGAATTTTTTTATAATTTTATAATTTCTTTTTTTCTTTCCTTTTTTATTTTCTTTCTTTTTTCTTTTTTTTCTTCCTCAGTTGACAGCCGACGACTGGCCGAAGAAGAAGGAAAAAGAAAAAAGAAAGAAAAAATATAAAAATCAATTTTTTTAAAAAATAAAATAAAAATTATTAAAAAGAACGCACAAAAAAAACCAAATTAGATTTTCCATACCAAAAGGCGAAAAATATTTTCCAGTTCATTTTCAGGTTTTAGCCAAACACTGTGAAATGTTATCATTTTCCTAAAATATGACTTCCTATAAAATATTTTCCAAAATTATCATATTTTCCGCGAAACAAACAAAGCCTCAATTTTTTAAAAAAATTATAAAAATTGTGAACTAGACTTGTATTGCATGAGCTTGTTTTAGCAATGCAATTTTTTTAAAAAAAATCATAAGACTTAATCTTTTGTAGATTTGGTTAAGTATAGATGGCCACTGTTCGGAACCGACCGGTTCCGGTTCTCTAGCGGTTCCGGTTCCGGTTCGAAACCGGAACATTTTTTTTTTCTTCGGTTCTCTTCTCACTTCTCAGGGCCGGCCGGCGGAGCCGCGGGCGGAGGTCGCCGGCCTCAGGCGAGCCTCGCCGGCGTCGGGCGAGGCTCGCCCTCGCCTGGGCGAGCGAGGGCGAGCCTCGCCCGACGCCGGCGAGGCTCGCCCTCGCTAGATCCAGGCGAGGGCCAGCCTCGCCGGCGTCGGGCGAGGCTCGCCCTCGCCCGACGCCGGCGAGGGCGGCCTCGCCTGAGGCCGACGGAGGAAGACAAAAAAAAAACAGAAAAGAAAATAAAAAAATAAAAAAATTATTGTTCCGGTGACGAAACATTATTCAATATAAATTGTAATTAAAATGTAAATTGTAATTAAATTTGAGGACAAAAAGATAAGACAGGGCTTGAACTTAATAAATTATCATTAAGCACATTACAATTCGTTACAACGATCTACAAAAAAAAGGAGCACAATATATATGCTCTAAAATGATCCCAAAACCTAAACATTTCGTGCACAGGGGATCAGAGGTCACATGTCGTCGGATTATACTTGGGTTTCCCTAAGCTCATGTGGGCGTACCCGATATGAGAAACAAGGGTTCTCAAAATATTTGCCAACTCCAATAGTTCTTTTACCCTAAATCGTCACTACCCGTTCCAGTACCGGTAGCGGTAGTATCTCCATCGTTAAAGAATTCGGATTCAGTATTGCGATCTATCTCTTGTTGCCAGCAACACAAGCTTGCATCTCCACTGATTCTTGATCTAATCTTGAACGATGTTCATCCAAAATATTACCTCCGGCACTAAATGCTTGTTCGACCGTAACTGTGGAACAAGGGGTTGAAAAAATCTGTTTTGCAATAAGAGAAAGGATTGGGTATCGACTTGCGTGCCTCTTCCACCAATCCAAAATTAAAAAATCTGTACCACCTTCAGATTCAGTAAACTCAAATGAAACGCTTAGATAACTCTCTAATTCAGAAATATTTCCTATTACTCCCTTTTGTTTTTTTTGTCTATGTAATAAAAGTTGGTACCCTCTACTAATTTTACCTGTACTGTCATTTTGTATCTCCATAGATTGAGAAGATCCAATATCACCTAAATTATATTTAGTATAAAATTCATTATATAATTCTATTACTACGTTTTTAACATTACGCACTATAGTTGTAACATTTATCTCATCACAATGTAAACATTGATAATACACACGCAAAAACTCATTTAAGCCATCCAATTTGCAACGCGGATCAAAAACACAAGCAACTAAATAAATAATGGGAATTTCCATATAATAATGTAGCCACTTCATTTTCATTGCAAGTATAGTATGTTGTAATTCAACATCATTTTCACATTCATCAAAAATTCCGACAATATTAGTACACTCTACTAAAAATAAATGTGTAGTAGGATAATAAACACCGGACAAAGTATAAGTTGCATCATTAAAACCTTTAAACTTCTAAAATTTTTTAGCAAATATCCCACTCTTGTGGGTATAAATTAATCTGAGGTACATTATTAGAAATGAATGCACATAATAAATCTTTATATGCTAAAGATTCAGCAAGCAAGTGGAAAGTAGAATTCCAACGAGTTGGAACATCTTTTGGAAATCTTTTTGGCTTTTTGCCATTTTCTCTACAAAATCTACCCCATTCTTTCATTTTTTGGGGATGTTTCCATAAAAATTGAATCGCCCTTTTTATTGGTTGAAGAAAAATATCGAGAGTTTTCAAACCATCTTGTACACATAAATTTAAAACATGACAAGCACATCTAACGTGAAAAAATTTTCCGTCAAAAGCGGGTTTACAAATATTTTCTAACTCGGCAATTGAAGCGGTATTTGCTGCAGCATTATCAAAACCAATTGAAAAAATTTTGTTAAGCAAATAATATTCTTCTAAAATTTACCTAATTATTCTATAAATATTATTTGCCGTATGATTATCATCGAAAACTCTAAATGCAATAACTCTTTTTTGAATACTCCACTCGTCATCTATCCAATGACATGTTATGCCCATGTAAGAATGATTTTGCCAAGGATCACTCAAAATATCACTACCTATATGCACGCATCCATTAAATTGCATAAAAAAATTTTGTAAATCTTTTTTTCCTTTTCTGTAAAGATCTTTAATTACTCGTTTAGTTGAATTTCTAGGAACACGTTTTGCTTGTGGAGCACATGCTTTTTGTACAAATTCATTAAAACCAAATCTTTCTCCAAAATTAAATGCTAAATGCTCAACGCAAATAAATTTGCCTAATTCTTCCTTATAAGTTTTGTCATTAAAACGAAATAAAGGGGAAGTGTTAGGATTGACGTACCCGGAAATTTGTTGTTGCCCGATATCGATTCCCGTTTCGGTTGGATGTTTGCTCCTAAGATGTCGTTTAAATGTTCCATATCCTTGTCCACCTATATATTTATATATTTTTCCACAATATTTGCAAATTATATCATACCTTTTTTCACCAATATCAAACATTTCCATTTTCGTGAAGTGATTCCAAATGTCAGATGTAAATTCTCGTTCCGCTTCCTTTGTTTTAGATATTTCGCCAGGAGGATGAAAACTTTCTTGAGTCGGGACGCGCTCCATATCGGGAAAAATGTTGATTTCATCATCTTGAAAATCTGCATATTCACGAGGATCAAAAGAATGATGGGATTCCGTCGCGATATTCTTACCTTTACCAGATGGCACTCGACTTTCACTTACCATTTTTCGAGTGGATTGAGAGAATTGAGCGGACTAATTGGGAGAATTAAGAAAGAATTGTGTGAATTTAGAAAATTGAGAGAATTTAAGAGAATTTCGAGTATTCAGAAAATTTGAGACTTGAGAGAAGAGAATTTGAGAGAATTTGAGAGAATTGTGTAAGTATTGAGAGAATTTGGGAGAATTTATAGGAAAAAATTGAGAAGAAAATTTAAAAAAAAAAAGGAGATAACCGTTGCAATTGCAACGGTTATCTCCTTTTTTTTTTTTTACTTTTTTGCCCGTTGGGGCTTTTGCCCGTTGGGAATGGGCCCGCAAGCCGGGCCCGCTGCGGGGCAAATTTTTTTTTTTTTTCCGTTGCTAATGCCGACAACGGGCGGCCAACTGGCCAAGGCCAACGGCCGCCATCGCCGGCATCAGGCGAGGGCCGGCCTCGCCAGTTGCAGGCGAGGTCGAGCCTCGCCGGCGTCGGGCGAGGCCGGCCTCGCCAGTTGCAGGCGAGGCTCGACCTCGCCGGCGTCGGGCGAGGCCGGCCTCGCCTGCAACTGGCGAGGCCGGCCTCGCCCGACGCCGGCGAGGTCGAGCCCTCACCGGCCGGATGCGCAGGCTGTTTTTTTTTTTTTGGGAACCGGGCCAGTAGGGCACGGGCCGGTTCCGGTTCCGAACCGCGGGCCCGGTCAACGGGCCGGGTCCGGGTTTGACCGGGCCGGTTCCGGGCCAAAACCGGCCCGTGGCCATGTCTAAAGTATGCAAATGTTTTAGCAATATAGGTCGAGTCGAGTATGAATCGAGAAATTTGCATTGCAATAAATGGGTCATAAACAAGTTAAATGAGTCAATTTGAGTCGGACCATTTATGTCCCGACCTAAATCCGACCCGCCCATTTGATAAGTCTGCTCAAACCGATATACCTATGACAAATTTGTCTCAAACTAATTTTTTAATCACTAACCAATAGGCATGCGACGCTTCTAATAAAGGGATTAGGGGGTGGGGACACTAGTATTACAAGTGCGAGAGTCAACTCCCGCGCTCTACAAGTGGCAGAGCAAAAGTCAGAGAGTGATGAGAGTTAGAGATATGATAGACAAAAAGAAAATAAATCACTTAAAACCCTAAACTGATAAACTTATGACAAATTTAACCCAAAATGATAGAGATTTTCACGTGGAATTGACAGTGTCATCTAGTTCAGTAATTTCACGGTAAAATTTGACAGAAGCTAACATATGGTAAATATGTCATGAGTTGGTGATTCAAAATTAGTTTGGGATAAATTTATCACAATTATATCAGTTTAAAGTTTTTGGTGATATTAACCAAATATTTTTAGGTATAGTAATTGGCTAAATGCCACGCAAGATGCAACATAAGGTGATACATCAGCATTCAACAATCACCTCTGCATTTCCGTGTATAATTTCAATTGAAGGACCAACTTTAAAAGAAGTATACATAATTTGAGGATCCAATTGCACAAACAAAAAAAGGCGAGGGACCTAATTGAATATTTACAAAAATCCATGGACTAATTTAATTAAGACAGACTTATGCTAACTTCCCCAGCCTCCCCCGTCTGGTTTCTCAATTTCTCTTCCTCTCCTCTCGCTCGCACAGTGCCATCGCACTCTCTCGCCGCCGCCGCCGTACCCGTCGGACCTCTTTCGGTCTCCGGCTTCCTATCGCACCTGCGTAACCCAGCTCCGCCTCTCTCGTTTCTTCTTTACAGCTCGCCGGCCCCGAGCCGCCGCCAACCTTTACAGTGCCTATGCCTAGCTCGCCAATTCGCCGTCGAGACCAAGGTGTGAATGTATGATAGCTATGGTATTTGTTAATAATGCCCTCAATTTCACAAATTTTTTCACAAATTCCGGTAGTTGTAAGAGCGCATAGAACCAATGTGAAACTCGTCATTGCTTAGAAAAGCACGTTGGCATGATCTTGTTAGAAATTGCTTCTCTGTCTGACTGCAAGAGGCTGTACGTGGTGAATAGCTATGTTGCACCGACACGCGATACGCAATACGCGACACGACACGCGACACGTCAATTCTTAAAAATATCATTTTCCGACACATCGGGATACGTATATTAAATATATATTTTTAATAATTAAATATACCATAATAATCAAAAACAATTAATTTATTATAATCCATAAAATCATTAAGTTTTAATAAAAAGACGAACTTAACTAATTTAGGTTCCGTGTAAACTCATCCATCGGAAAGAAGCGCATTTACAATTTCATTTCCTCCCCATCTGACCTCCCTATAAGACAAAAAAACGCAGCCCACCCATCTGACCTAGCCCGCCACTTTTTCCTTTTCCCCCCCAACACACCCACACACGCCCCCTTCCCCGACTTCTCTTCTTCCCAGTTCCCAGCCACCACAAACAGAGAGGTGTACCTGCAGCGACCGGCGAGCGCGAGCGGGAGAGGGAGCGGCGAGCGGCGATCGCGACGGCGAGCACGATCGGGAGCGGGAGCGGGAGCGGGAGAGGGAGAGGGAGCGGCGAGCACGAGCCGCGAGCACGACCGGCGAGCGCGAGCTGCGAGCACGACCGGCTAGCGTGACGGCGAGCACGATCGGGAGCGGGAGCGGCGAGCGGGCGAGCGCGATCGGGAGCGGGAGCGGGAGCGGGAGCAGGAGCGGCGAGCGCGAGCCGCGAGCACGACCGGCTAGCGGGAGCGGGAGCGGGAGCGGGAGAGGGAGCGGCGAGCGGCGAGCGGCGAGCGGCGAGCGGCGCGGAGGACGGGAGTTCGTCGGTCGAACAGAGGTAATCGTGTTTTAGCGCTAATTTGGAGGTGGACGCCTTTTATTGTTCTCTGTTTTCATTTTTTTACAAATTTACTCTTCGGACATGCCGGACTCGCGTGTCGGAGGCGTGTCCGGAGAGTTGACTTCGTGTCGGAAATCCGACACCGCGTTGACCGCGTGACGGAGGCGTGTCCACGCGTGTCGACGTGTCCGACACCGGCACGTTGGCCATTTTCACGTGTCGGTGCAACGTAGGTGAATAGCTTTCGAGGTGGGATCGAGCCGTTGGCTTCGATGCTGATTTATCATGTGCTCGTATTAAGCTCTTTTCTTGATTTTTGAGTTGGTTGCGGCAATTTCGTCATCTTCATGGAAACTGATGGGCTTGTTTGAATGGATAAGATGATTATGTCCGGCTTGGTGATGGTAAAACTGCCGATGCTCCTGATGGTGAGAGCTGTTGCTTGCTGCGCAGATTTGTCTGTGGTCTTTATCTAAGAATAAGTGGTTATAGTTAGAAAATTTGCGTCACATATCTTGCTCCTTGTGCTCCAGTATTAAGACAATAATCAGAGTTTTCTTTTGCATATGCAGGATGACCGGTTTATCTCTTGGAGAAAAGCAATTCATACAGGGGGGCATCGCTCAAAACCTCCGCTCCGATGGTCGTAAACGATTAACTTACCGACCCATATATGTCGAAACCGGCATCATTCCTCAGGTTTTTTATAGTTGCTGATTCGCAGTACATAGAAACGGCACTTTTGATGTCTTATGTGGTGAGATTTATCCAATGCAATTATTGTTTTGCACATATAACAGGCCAATGGCTCAGCCAGAGTTAGAATGGGTGGAACTGATGTCATTGCCAGTGTGAAGGTAGTTTAAAGCATGATTCTTTCTTTTTCCTTTTTATAGGACTTAACCGTTTGGTGTTGAGGAGTTTTCTTTCTGTTTCTGCTCAATCTGGGCACGGATCCTGGTGTTTGTGTTTTGTAGTGTGGTATTCATTATTCCCTCCTGATGTTTTCTAACGCAGGCTGAAATTGGAAGACCAAGTCCACTACAACCCAACAAAGGGAAGGTTTCCATATATGTTGATTGCAGCCCAACTGCCGCTCCAATGTTTGAGGTCCTATACTTTTAATTCTGCTGCTTCCCGACTTATCTATTTTGCTAATTTTAGTTTGCATAGATCTGCTAGTTCTAATTTTTCTCCCCTTCATGTTTCTTTTGAATGTCCCTGACTATGAAGTTAGCAGAATAAGTGGACTGATAGTGTTTAAAATTGAAAGGGTGGGTTTGAAGACAAATACTGACATTTTGAAACTTTATTCGTATAAGCTGCACCATGTCTGGTAGAGTATAATTCCAGTACCCAATTAGAGAATAGATATGTATATTAGTTTTAAATGAACTGATATGTGGCTGATTGCTGCCTTCAAACTGAACGTTGACTTGGTTCGTATGGAGTTGCTTGATGCTTCTAGATGGTATCTGGTCTCTAAATTAGCTTTCAATTTTCTCCCCTTGAGCAAGATCAACAGAAACCAAAAAAAATACTGACTTTTTGAAACTTTGTTCTTATGAGCTGCATTATGTTTGCTACAATATGCTTCCAGTACACAATCAGAGAATAAGTATCCATATGAGTTTTAAATTAACTGATAGCTGGCCGATTGCCTTCAAATGAACTTTGACTTGGTTATTATGGAGTTGCTCAACAGAAACCTAAATTTTCCTCTGTGGACACTCGGTTGAAAATTGGACATTTCACTGTTATTCTCCTTCACCATATTGTTCTTAACTTCTGATAGTTACATCAATTTAACGCAGCAGTGCAATTTTATGCAGGGTAGAGGGGGTGAGGAGTTGTCAACGGAACTCTCAGTTGCTCTTCAGCGATGTCTTTTGGGTGGGAAAAGTGGAGCAGGTTTGAAATATTTTGTACAGTGTTTGAAATGCTCTATACATTCTTTCTCTGCATTTTCTTACTGAAAACATGTTCTTTTTTTCTTTTGTCCACATGCTATCAAATGTGTATTAGTGCCTGTCTTTAAATCACAAGCTGTGATTGTTTATATTTCACAGGTGCTGGAATTGATTTGTCATCTCTGATAGTTGTGGAAGGAAAAGTCTGTTGGGATCTGTATATCGATGGTCTTGTCGTCAGTTCAGATGGCAATCTCCTAGATGCTCTTGGTGCTTCCATCAAGGTATACCTTTCTCGAGCATTCTGTTCTGTCAAACTTACTCTTAGATGGGTTGGGCTCGATATGTATTGTTCCTTCAACATTGTAATTAATTTTGTCCTGATCTGACATCCCTTCCATTGCTCCTTCTGGATTGGAGGCTGCTCTGAGCAACACAGGCATCCCCAGAGTGCACGTCACTGTCGAAGCATCCGGTGAAGATCAACCTGAACTTGACATCAGTGATGAAGAATTTTTACAATTCGACACATCTGGGGTTCCTGTCATTGTTACATTAACGAAGGTATAAAAGCTTCAGTATTTCTCCACTTCCAGAGTTGTTTACCGTCGCTATCGAGTTCTCATCTTCTTCCTTGTCCAGGTGGGCAGGCATTACATTGTAGATGCGACTTCGGAGGAAGAATCACAGATGAGCTCTGCCGTTTCTGTTTCTATCAACAGGAAAGGGTTAATATGTGGTCTTAGCAAGCGGGGAGGTGCAGGTCTGGATCCAAGTGTTATACTGGATATGATATCTGTGGCTAAGCATGTAAGCGAACAACTAATCGATCGGTTAGATTCTGAGATATCCGCCGCTGAAGCCATTGAAGAAGAATGATGCTCTTGTACAAGTCTTAAAGTTCTTTCTGGTAATTTGGGCAATGGCTAATCCATCTGTTAGATTCCGAGATATCCGCGCTATGCTGCACATTCCTTCTTTTACTAATTTAATCCACAGTTACCTGTAGCACAAGTCAGTGTCATGTGGCTGGGAAATGTCTTCAATTTGTTGTCCTCACTAGCTACTCGGATTGAAAAAACGGTTATGATTCGATAAATATTTTGGGGAGAATGAGGTAGTGTACAAGTAATAGGATTCAAAGGTCCCGTTGGGGTGGTAATTTCTTCTCCCACTGGTTGTCCGTCTAAGTTATTTTTTGGCCATCCAGTTCCACAGTTGATGATTCTTGGTGCGCCCTCTTTCTTTGGTTTAAATTTTAAGGCTGCCAAGCAAACTAAATGCCAGATCAAGAATGCACAATATCTTTTTAGACTGGGTTATGTTATTCTCTGTTCGGATTGCTTAGCTTGCGAACTGTCCGTGAAACCCGATGCGCTGGGTCGGAATATCTAATAAAATTTCAATACGAGACGAGGGACGGGATGAGCTCTCGGTGGAAGCATTGAATGCAACACGAACAGAGTATCATGCCTTTAAGTTTACAAAGCGAAGAGGCTTCATTTTCCTCTGGCCACGGAGAAAGACACTAATCATTTGTTTTTGAACTGTAATGTTGATCTGTCTGCTGTCAACAAGAAAAACGAATCGAAAAAATTTACATTTGAAGAACCAATCAAAAGAATAGTCTCAAGTCAACTGCTGCTATCGAGTTTCAATCACTCAGTTCCGAAGATAAGCCCTCTATCAAAACCTACTGGAATTAGAGTCCTAGCTTGTAACTCACTGCACAGTTTCATCGCCAACTGATCTTTCCCACACTGGCGAAGTTCATGGCACACCTCGGACAACGTAACTGAATCGGGAAGCATCGACCTATCGACCATTCCCATGAGGACCTGGACTGCTCTGTCGAGATCATCACATTTCGCAAAAGCACACATCAACATAGTAAGAGTTTCACTATTGGGATGACGCCCGCTCCTGATCATACTTTTATACAGCTGAAATGCGCCGTCGGGGTTATTCCTGACACACTGCCCTCTAATGAGAGCGGAAAAGGTCGAATTGTTCGGAACTAAGCCCTTGCTATCGAGATCTTTAACCAGATAAGCAGCTTTCTTTGTCTTACCATTCTTGCAGAGTCCCAATATCAATGCATTATATGTCAATATATCAGCCCTCACTTCGTACTTCGGCATTTCTTCAAAAAGCCTCCCTCCCATTTCGCTGTCACCGACTTTGCTATATCCGTGTATCAGAGTATTGTAAGTCACGGTATTGGGAGCCACATTCGAAGCTTTCATTCGGCTGAATATCTTGATCGCTTCATGCAACTTCCCTTCCTTGCAAAAGCCACTGATAAGGGCATTGAATGTAATCACATTAGGGTGAAAACCATTCTTCTCCATCATCTCTTTAAGCTCCATGGCCAAGCTGAGAAGACCCTTACTGCAATGCCCCGTGATCAGCGTGTTGTAAGACGCCACCGTCGGACAACAGCCCTTACTCTCCATCTCGCGAAACAAATCAACCGCCTTCTCGAGCTCTCCCGCCTTGCAGAAAGCAGACATGACCATGTTAAAGGTGAAAACATTCGGAGAGATCCTGCAGCGCCGCATCTCCCGATAGAACGAGAAGACTACATCCACCCTGTTCATGCTAAGCAACGCACTCAGGTAAGCATTGCAGGACTCCACCGTGGGCAAGAACCCGTACTCCTTCATCATACGAAAAGTCTCCGTGGCATTCCGGAACTTCTTCAGATGCGCGAACGTCTTGAACAGGGAGTCGAAAACCCGGGACGAGGAATCGCACGCCCGGTAAGAGCAGAGCACCGCATCAAACAGCTGGCGCGCAAGATCGACCGGGCCAGCCGCCTCGACGAGAGCCCGAACCATCAACTCCGCGGACTTGAATTTCCCGTTTTTCGCGAGAACGTGAAGCGCGATGGAGTGGGTCTCGAGGGTGTGGGCGCTCGGGCACCGGAGCTTCACCCAGTTGAAGAACTCGAGCGACAGGACGTGGTCCTTCCGGATCTTGAGCAAGACGTGTGTCGTCCGGAAAGGGGTCAACCCGGCGCGCAGCCGGTCGAGCTCGTCCCAGTGGGCGTGCACGAGGTGGCTGTGGGCGACGTTGACGAAGTCGAGGTCCCGCCCGGTGGGCTCGGGGATCGTCCGGTGGGGCACCGGAATCGGGTCCCGACGGGGGCCGGGGTTCGTCGACAGGGGCTTCTCGGGGACCGAGCAGAGGAGGGTCGGAAGTGTTGAGGAAAACTCCTACTGATTTTGAAGTTAGCAAAACTTTCTATAATAATCTGAACTATTTTTGTTTCAGGAATATATATATATATATATATATATGTGCTGAAATTCTTCAGACGCAGGCGGTCGCTGAAATTCTTCAGACGCAGACACTCGCTGAAATTCTTCAGACGCAGACTATCACTGAATTTTTCAGAAGAAGACGAAGACGCAGTAATTCTTCAGAAGCTGAATTCTTCAGAAGAAGTCAAAGTCGCAGTAATTCTTCGAAAGCTGATTTCTTCAGAAGAAGACAAAGACGCAGAAATTCTTCAGAAGCAATATTCAGAACGAAGAATAACAGCTAGTGATCTGGCTTGGATTTCACAGAAGGAAAGTTTTGATTTGTTCAATCTTAATCAAATTGATTGACAATCAAATACTAAGACAAGAATGGTTTACAACGGACAAATCTCTACTTATAGAAACCAAGATTCTGATTGTATGGGCGACCAGAATCAGCGGGATTCAGAACTTGTCATCTAACGGCTACTCAATCAATCCTTAACAAATCTGTCCAAGGTGTAGATTGGAAGATGATCCTCAGCAAGATGTCCAACGGCTAGTGTGGATGCAGAGGAGTATTTAAGGAGACCACGAGCAGCAGAAGAAGACACGATTCAAGAATCATCAAGTCCAAAGTCTGAGCATACTCCGATCTTTTTCTCTTGTCTTTCTGAGCTAAAACATTCAGATCTTGAGGGTTACTGTAAGAGTGATTGTGTGAGATAGAGAGTCCTATCATACACAAGAGTGATATCACTCAGATTCTGTAAATTCCTCTTGATTACATAGTGAAATCCAGCCAGTAGGCTGTCAGCGTGGAGAGTGGACGTAGGCTTACTATAAGCCGAACCACTATAAACTTGTGTGCAGATTCTCTTCTCCTTATCTCCTTCTTTATATTCTGCACTTTATCCTGACTTGAATCTGAATCTTATTCAGACTCTTCTGTAACTTGTTTTATTTCCGCATAATTTTATAGAATTGTTTAGGATCACCTATTCACCCCCCTCTAGGTGACTCTTACTAGCCACATCAATTGGTATCAAAGCAGGTTGCTCATTTTTCTGAAGTGTTTTACTTCCGAGCTAACGATCTACATGGCTAGTTATGGTGCTCCAGGACTTATTGAAGGCCAAAGCAACAACAGACCACCATATTTCGATGGCAAGGAATACTGTGTCTGGAAGAATAAGATGAAGGCATTCATTAAGTCATGTGATCATATGCAATGGGACGTCATCATCAATGGGGTCAAACCAAAGTCTTCAGAATCAAAAGAAAAGGCAGATGCAAGCAAAGCAGCAGATCCTCCATTATCTCAAACTGAGATAACCAAAATAGAAACTTCAGATTCAAAAGCAATTTATTCTCTCTACTATGCTTTATCTCCTGTTGAATATAAAAAAATTTCTGCTTGTGATTCTGCTAAGGAAATCTGGGATACTCTCTATATTACTTATGAAGGAACAGATCGTGTCAAGGAAACACAAATCAATATCTTACTTGGTCAATATGAATCCTTCAAAATGAAGCCTGGAGAATTAATTGCTGATTTCTATGACAGGTTTACTGACATAGTAAACGGTCTTGCATATCAAGGACAACCAATCCCAGATGCATTGAAGGTCAACAAACTTCTGAGAGGACTGACAGATCAATGGGATAACATCAAAACATCTCTTCGAGAGACTCAAAGGATCAAGCCTTTATCAGTAAATGAGTTGATTGGAACCCTTCAATCATATGAGACTGAGAAACGAAATGAAGAGATTGAAACCAGAGGTAATAAGTCAATTGCTTTAAAAACTAACATTGATTCTGATGCAGATTCTGAAGATGAAAATGTTGATGATGAGGAACTAGCTCTCTTCATAAAAAGTACAAAAGAATGAAAATCAGAGGAAGAAACCTCAAAGGGAAAAGATCTTTTGAAAATAAGAGGCCTATCGACGAGACAGAGAGATCAAAGGAGATTATATGCTTTCACTGTAGGAAACGTGGACATATCAAGCCTAACTGTCCACTTCTGAAAAAGAAGACTAAGTTTGAGAAAGCAAAGAAGGCCTTAAAAGCAGAGACTTGGAGTGACACAGAATGCGAAGATAGTGATGAAGACATCTCAAATTTCTGTCTAATGGCAAAGACAGATTCAGATTCAGACTCTGATTCTAATCCCAAAGTAGAAATCGAGGTAAGACCTTCTGAAATGTCTTTTGAAGTATCAAATTACATTGATGATTTATGCTTCGAATTCAAGACTGCTCTTAAAAGAATCTCTTCTCTGAAAAAGGAAAATTCTTCACTAAGGCAACAGGATATTTCTCAAAAGGAGAAAATCGATTTCCTTCAAAAAGAATTTCATCAAATCAAGGAAAATCGAGATCTTCTTTCCAAAGAAAACACTGTTTTGAAAAAGGAAATTTCAGAAATTACTTGCAAGTTTTCAAAAGGTTCAGAAACCTTGAAGCATATCCTTTCCATTCAAATTCCTTACTACAACAAATCTGGTCTTGGATTTGTAAAGGAAAGTGACAGCTTGATTGATTTTCCAAAAGTCAAGGAGAGATTAAAACAAAGACCTCCTAGACAAGTTTATAAAAACCATTTCAAAAGGAATTTCGTAAAACCTATTGGCCGAAGTGCACTCAAGTGCTCAAAATGTGGAGATCCACAACATTTTGAGAATGAATGTCCTAAGGTCTGGAGACCTATTCGAAGAGATTTTGTTAAGACAGCCTATACTAATGCTCTAGGACCCAAACAAGTTTGGGTACAAAAAAAAACTTGAGATGTTGTATTTCTTGCAGGTTACCACAAAGAGAAAAAGGAAGTGGTATCTAGACAGTGGATGCTCCAGACACATGACAGGAGATCCAAGCATATTCGTTAATCTTCAAAGTCTGGAGGGTGGAAAAGTTTCCTTTGGAGGAAATACTAAAGGAAAAATCATTGGCAAAGGAACAGTTGATATTGGAGGACTAAGAATCAATGACATTTCATTGGTAAAAGGACTCCACTACAATTTGATTAGCATAAGCCAGCTTTGTGATACAGGTTTCAGAATCAACTTTCAAGAAGATACATGCTCAGGAACAAGCAAAGATTCTTCTCAAACATTCACAGGAAGAAGACATGGCAATATTTATCTTCTGGATGTCAATCCAAACTCCAATCATTGCTTAATCTCAATCAAGGAAGATGAAGATCTTTGGCACAGAAGGATGGGACATATCAGTATGAAACAAATCTCAAAAATCTCAAACAAGAAACTGGTTCGAGGTTTGCCAGATTTGAAATACAGAAAGACAGACTTATGCAATGCTTGCACGCTAGGAAAACAAGTAAGAAGTTCTTTCAAATCTATACATCATGTTTCTACTGATCGAGCCTTGCAGCTTCTCCATATGGACCTTTTTGGACCAACCAGAACACAAAGTATTGGTGGTAAGAAATATTGTTTAGTTATCGTTGATGACTTCACAAGATTTTCATGGGTGTTCTTTCTTGCACATAAAAATGAAGCATTTTCATATTTTTCAAAATTTGCAAAAAGAGTTCAAAATGAAAAGGGCTATACCATTTCATGCATTAAAACTGATCATGGGGGAGAATTTGAAAATCAAAGTTTTTCTGCCTTTTGTGAGGAAAATGGCTTTCAACATAATTTTTCTACTCCAAACACACCTAAACAAAATGGTGTTGTGGAAAGGAAAAATCGTTCTTTACAAGAAATGGCAAGAACCTTGTTGATTGAAAGCAAGATTTCCTCTCATTTCTGGGCAGATGCAGTTTTTACAGCATGTTACATTATCAACAGAGTTTTTCTCAGACCCATTCTTGAGAAAACCCCCTATGAGCTTTACAAAGGTAGAAAGCCCAGTATTTCATATTTTCGAGTGTTTGGATGCAAATGTTTTATTCTTAAAAATCCAAATGATCGTCCTGGAAAGTTTGATGAGAAAGCAGATAAAGGATTCTTCCTTGGATACTCCACCACAAGCAAAGCCTACAGAGTTTTCAACAAGAACTCTCAGACTGTGGAAGAAACAATGAATGTGAAGGTTGAAGAAAATATTCAGACTCATAAAGATGAATCTGAATCACCTCCCCACATTCAAGTATCTTCAGAGGGTCATCTTGAATCTCAAAAGATTGAAGATTCCATAGAAAAAGGAAAAGAAGACAATATACAGACTCAACCAGAAAATTTAGAGTCTGCAGATATTCAAAAGGAAAAATATGACAAGAACTGGAAACATAAGTCCAGTCATCCCAAAAACCTCATCATTGGAGAAATAGAAGATGGTATCAAGACAAGATCCAAACAAAAGGAGAATATCAGCAACTTGGCATTGGTATCTGAAATAGAACCAAAAGATGTTGAAGAAGCTTTATCAGATGAAAGCTGGATAGAAGCTATGCAAGAGGAACTTCAGCAGTTCAGAATCAATGAAGTCTGGGAGCTTGTGCCAAGACCCAAAAACCATTCAGTAATTGGAACAAAATGGGTATTCAGAAACAAACTGGATGACAAAGGGAAAGTTACAAGAAACAAGGCAAGACTGGTTGCAAAAGGCTATTCTCAAGAAGAAGGCATTGACTATGATGAAACATATGCACCAGTTGCAAGGTTAGAAGCCATTCGGCTATTATTAGCTTATGCCTGTTTCCATAACTTTAAACTTTTTCAGATGGACGTGAAAAGTGCCTTCTTGAATGGATACATCAAAGATGAAGTATATGTGGAACAACCACCTGATTTTGAATAACCAAGAAAAAATGATAGTGTTTACAGACTCAAAAAGGCCCTCTACGGTCTGAAACAGGCACCCAGAGCTTGGTACGAAAGGTTAAGTAATTTCCTTCTGCAAAATGATTTCACAAAAGGTAAGGTAGATACAACTCTATTTGTTAAGAGAAAAGATAATGATTTTCTACTTGTTCAAATCTATGTAGATGATATTATCTTTGGATCTTCTAACGAATCACTTTGTAAGGAATTCTCTAAGAATATGCAGAACGAGTTCGAGATGAGCATGATGGGAGAACTAACATTCTTTCTTGGCTTACAAGTGAAACAAATGAAAAATGGTACTTTCATTTGCCAAGAGAAGTATGCCAAGGAGATAGTCAAGAAGTTTGGTCTGCAAAATTGCAAGAAGACAGACACTCCAATGTCTCAAACATCCAAGCTAGACAAAGATGTAAATGGTAAAAAAGTTGATCAGAAGGTATACAGAAGCATGATAGGTTCTCTATTATATCTTACTGCATCTAGACCTGACATACTCTTTAGTGTCTGTATGTGTGCGAGATTTCAGTCAGATCCAAAGGAATCGCATCTCTCTGCAGTAAAAAGGATAATCAAATACATTGGAACTTATCCAATGCTAGGTCTTTGGTACTCCAAAAATTCAGATTTTACTCTTACTGGTTATTCAGATGCTGACTTAGCTGGATGTAAAGTGGACAGGAAAAGTACTACAGGTACATGCCAACTGCTTGGAAACATGTTAGTGTCCTGGTATTCAAAGAAGCAGAATACAGTCGCACTATCAACAGCAGAAGCAGAATACATAGCCTTAGGAAGTTGCTGTGCACAGATTCTGTGGATGAAGCAACAGTTGCGAGATTTTGCTGTTGAAGACTCAAATGTGACAATACCAGTGCCATCAATCTCACTAAGAATCCCATTCATCATTCTCGAGCCAAGCATATTGAGATAAGACATCATTTCATTAGAGATCATGTTCAAAATGGTGATGTGAATGTTCAACATATTGATTCTAAAAATTAATTAGCTGATATATTCACAAAACCACTTGATAAATCTTCGTTTGAATATATTAGAAATGAACTGTGCATTACTTATCCTTTGTGAAGTGTTTGACAGACAGGAATATTTTTCAGACTCAAGTGTCTCGGTCTGAATATTTCTCAGACTCTCAAGAAAGGTACGTACATAGTTTAAATTTTTGGCGGGAATATTTTTGGCTGGATATCTTCACATTCGCTATATTTGGAAGTAAATCAGGTACGTATCCTAACTTATTTGGGAAATTGCATTTAGAATATTATCTTAATCTTATTCTGATCTTTTTTGCTTTAGAAAATCTATTCCCTTCCTATTTTACTTTTGGCCTATTTTCTAAAAATAACCTTTTTATTCCAAAAGCCTTCATTCACCTTTATAAGCCTTTTCGACTCTCTTCAAAACCCTCGCTTTTCTGCTCAAACGTTTTCGAGACTCAGAGACTCTCCTCGTCCTCATTCCTCCGAAAGATCAGAACTTTTCGTCCTAGAAGGAATCATAATGCCTTTCAAGAGAAGATCGTCACGAATCTTGAATCAGGATTCAAAGTCTACTGCAACACCAGAAGTCATGGACATCTCAGACACGGAATCTGAACGACTTGAAGAACCTGTTAAAGCGACACCACCTCCTCCTCGTTCGTGGACTCCGTCGGGTAAAATAGATCTCAAATTCAGCAGCATTAAATTTGTGTGGAAAAATTATCAGAGATTAAAGAGAAGTAATGCCTCCTCTTGGGCTCTTCTAAAATGTCTCAAAGACAATCACTTTCGGTCTGAAGCTCATCTTGCTGAAGAGTATTCTGCGTTTATTGCTGGAACTAATCAAACCCCTGCTAGCACGACTCCACAAACGCCTCCTTCCAGAAAGGGGAAAGAGAAGGTCGGAGAAACATCTACTCTGTCGGCAAAATCAGTAAGCCCTAAATCTTCGTCAAAATTTGTGGTTCCCGAAGATGATGCTAGACTCTTTGAGCTGTTTGAAATGAAAGTGAGCATAGCATCTGGACTGCCAGGAACTGGTAAATTATTTAGAAGCAATGAACATCAGGACTGTTATAAATTGTTCCTTGGTCGAGGGGTAATGAACCACAGAACTGTGGATTTCCTTTACCTGGAGAAGATTGGACTGTCAATACAACGTCTTTTTGAAAAGATAGGCATTAGTGAATTCTGCCTTCAAGCTGCAGATGTCTATGCTGAACTAACCGCATATTTTTACTCTAATTTGTCCATTCTATCGCCCAACTGGCTCCAGTTTACTGTGGGGGACAAGAAATTTGATCTAAGGGCAAATGACTTGGCCAGAATCATTAGAGCCAAATACTCACAGTTTACTCCTCTGACAGTAAGTCTTGAAGATATTGTCAAAGTTGTTTCTGAAAATCCAGACTTTGATCATGGATCAAGGCGGCACCTTTCTTACTCTGACTTATCGAGAAGATCAGTGATTCTGCACAAGATCATCATCAACTGCCTGAAGCCCAAGGCAGCCTCTAAAACTGACCTCTCAAAATCAGAAATCAAGCTGATTTGGGCTATCTTGACAGGTCAACCCTTTTCTCTTCCTCACATCATAATATTCCATATGTACAGGGCATTACATAAGGACAAGGGACAATTGCCATATGGTGCCTTAATTACTCGAATCTTTATATTCCTGAAGATATCGATTCCTGATGAATTACGGCTCAACCCTGTTCCCTGTATGTTTGTGGGAGAAAGAATGCTCTCCAAAATGAAACAGTTTGATGATGTTATGGAAAGAACAAAGGGAAAAGAGGCTCAGAAGTCTGAACCTAAATCTGCTGAGAAGACCAGTATCAGAAAGACAGTTCAGAGAAAGGAAGCAGAGTCAACAAGTAAGAAGAAGGAATCTCCAGATTCACTAAGGGTGTATAAGAAAAGAAAAACTCTTCTGCGTGATGAAAAAGAAGCAGAAGCAGAAAACCCTAATACAGGCAATGCTAGTGCTCCAGAACATGTTCCTATTTTCTCATAACCAACTTCTACAGATCATGTTTCTGAGCAGCAAGCACCTGTTCAGGGGGAGATTCCACATGAAGCAGGGGAGATCCCACAGGAAGCAACCAGGGAGTTCGAACAGTCTGAGCAAGAAAATATCCAAGAACAGTCTTCCAACAATCAGAACATCCTCTCACTTCTGCTTGAAATCAAAGACAAACAGTCTGCACTGGAACTAGAAGTAAGAAATTTGCAGAAAATTGTTGAGGAAAACAACCACTCTCAACAACTTCAAGCAGCAGCAGACAAAGCAGAACTGGAGAAAGCAGTGGGGGAATGCAGTTCGAGGATTGAGGAAGCTGTCTCGATCTTGGAAAATTTTCAATTGATTCGCACTCCTTCAAAAAATTAGCCTGATTTTTCTTGTCAAACATTTCTTTCCTAGTTGGTCTGTAATATAACTATTAATTCTTGTTAGACTGGTTAATTACTTAATATATGCTTCATTCTCCGTGTTATTCTTTTGCTGATGACAAAAAGGGGGAGAAATTATGCAGATTTAACATGCAGGATCATACGAAGAAAACAAAGACACAGATCAACAGAGTTTGCTCTTTCAATTTTTATCTGTGATTCATGCTCTAAATATACTTCAAATCTATAATAATTCGATCTGCAGGAAAGTTTTGTCACCATCAAAAAGGGGGAGATTGTTGAGGAAAACTCCTACTGATTTTGAAGTTAACAAAACTTTCTATAATAATCTGAACTATTTTTGTTTCAGGAATATATATATATATGTGCTGAAATTCTTCAGACGCAGAAAGACGCTGAAATTCTTCAGACGCAGACAGTCGCTGAAATTCTTCAGACGCAGACAATCGCTGAAATTCTTCAGACGCAGACTGTCACTGAATTTTGCAGAAGAAGACGAAGACGCAGTAATTCTTCAGAAGCTGAATTCTTCAGAAGAAGTCAAAGTCGCAGTAATTCTTCGAAAGCTGATTTCTTCAGAAGAAGACGAAGACGCAGAAATTCTTCAGAAGCAATATTCAGAACGAAGAATAACAGCTAGTGATCTGGCTTGGATTTCACAGAAGGAAAGTTTTGATTTGTTCAATCTTAATCAAATTGATTGACAATCAAATACTAAGACAAGAATGGTTTACAACGGACAAATCTCTACTTATAGAAACCAAGATTCTGATTGTATGGGCGACCAGAATCAGAGGGATTCAGAACTTGTCATCTAACGGCTACTCAATCAATCCTTAACAAATCTGTCCAAGGTGTAGATTGGAAGATGATCCTCAGCAAGATGTCCAACGGCTAGTGTGGATGCAGAGGAGTATTTAAGGAGACCACGAGCAGCAGAAGAAGACACGATTCAAGAATCATCAAGTCCAAAGTCTGAGCATACTCCGATCTTTTTCTCTTGTCTTTCTGAGCTAAAGCATTCAGATCTTGAGGGTTACTGTAAGAGTGATTGTGTGAGATAGAGAGTCCTATCATACACAAGAGTGATATCACTCAGATTCTGTAAATTCCTCTTGATTACATAGTGAAATCCAGCCAGTAGGCTGTCAGCGTGGAGAGTGGACGTAGGCTTACTATAAGCCGAACCACTATAAACTTGTGTGCAGATTCTCTTCTCCTTATCTCCTTCTTTACATTCTGCACTTTATCCTGACTTGAATCTGAATCTTATTCAGACTCTTCTGTAACTTGTTTTATTTCCGCATAATTTTATAGAATTGTTTAGGATCACCTATTCACCCCCCTCTAGGTGACTCTTACTAGCCACTTCAGGAAGCCGACAAAGTGGGGATTTCATCGTCGTCGGAGTCGAAGGTGGCGGAGGAATTCAACCATGAATGGATCCAAGAATCACGGGAACTTGGAGCTCCTTGCGGGACTCGCTGAGTGACAAGACAACTACATTATGTTCGGAAGTAGGCTATGCAAAACTCTAGTAAGCTTAGGATATGTTTTCTTCTTCTTTTTTTTTTGAATAATGACATAAATGGCTCCTAAAATTTGGTATAACGTGCAATATAATTCCTGAATTTTTAATTTATTCAATGTGATCCCTGAACTTTAATCCAATGTACAATGT
The DNA here is from genome assembly GCA_031216235.1 of Syzygium jambos. Taxonomy (NCBI): domain Eukaryota; kingdom Viridiplantae; phylum Streptophyta; class Magnoliopsida; order Myrtales; family Myrtaceae; genus Syzygium; species Syzygium jambos. The sequence goes on from CM062226.1 coordinate 22,121,963, forward strand.
AATCTCTAAAACTTTTAATTTGTTCAAAAACTATCCATAAACTTTTGGTATATATTCAATATGGTTCCTGCAATATGGTTTCTGAACTTTTAATTTATTCAATGTGATCCTTGAAATTTAATTCAATATGCAATGTGGTATCTAGAACTTTTAATTTGTTAAAAAGAGGTCCATAAACTTTTGGTATATGTTCAATATAGTCCATTTATTAATTCAAGATCAGGAACAATACTGAACATTTTAATATAATCCAAGAACTAAATTGAACATATATCAAAAGTCCAATTACTACATCATCTATTGAGCTAAAGTTCATGGACTATATTGAACAAATTAAAAATTCATGGACCAAATTATGCATTGAGCCAAAGTTTAAGGATCATTTGTGTCAATTTCCTCCTTCTTTTTTTTTTTGGCAAAGAAGCTTACGATGTGTTGGAAAAGAGAAAAAGAAAGCATTTTCATTGAATCCAAATTTGTAGGGCCCATGTAAAACCCACAAGATCGACGGTTATGATGGATCGGACCTAGGGGACCTGTGTCCATATAAGAGTTTCTCCATTTTTTGGGTTTAAAACTAATCCAAATTTGTAGGAAGCTACAGTTCCTTTTCTTTAAACCATCCACAAATAGCCAGTGATTATCAGAAGGCAGATTGCATGGTCCAGTGTGTTTAAGTTCAAAGACAAGGACCTCCCTCGTTTTCAAGGACATTTATAACTTGTTTCTACATATATGATGAGGTGACCTTGTTTGTAGTCTAATCGAATTAGGACTCGCACATCTTATGCAGGTATGACATCCGAATGTGAAGTTCGACATGCTCAGTACGCATCACGGCAACTTCTTGCAAAATACTCTGGGTTTGTTCATGCGGTCAAATTAACATGGTAAGCTTTTTATAAGACTACTGGTCTACTAGCACTGTCCATATTGATGGCATCGGAGCAAAGAGTGGTTGTGCTGTTACTGTGTATAAAGCATCTACAAATCGTCTGCATCATACTATATATTCATTCAAATTCTGTACAAATGCAAACCCATATTGAGGTAATTCGTGCTACAAATCAGCTGATCAGAACCGGACATGAAGTGCAACAATTAGACATACACCCATTGAATCTGAAAACGAGTAACTCCACAAATAGATAGCTTTAAGTTATCTGCAAAAGGGAGGTTCTATCAAAAGAAAAGATGGAATAGAACATTGGCAGTATGAGAGGGTCATGAACTGATGATCCAACGACATTACCAAGGAAGTTCATTCATGCACTGTGACTTCGGCCTCGATGATGCAGCAATCATCAACTAGGCAGTCTCGAACTGTTTTTAGTGGCAAGGAGAAGGATTCGCCCTCATAAAAGTTGGATTTGCTGAACCAACGTGAAAAGTGAAAATTTTGCTTTGAATTCCAACCCAGGAGATCGAACCAATGAGCAAAGATGCATGTCACGCGCTTGAGTTCAATTTTCCAGTTACCTTTTTCCACTGTCCTGTGGTAAAGATCTGCTAAAGAAGAAAAGGATTCAACTGATCGGATCAGCGGTTACCTTCTGTCTGCTGATGCACAGCACCATCTTGGCCTTTTAATTGAAAGGTGTAGCTTGCGTTAATTTTCCTCTTAGGATCTTGTTCATCCAGATCTGCTAAACGAAGAAACAACGAAAGGTTTTTGTTTCTGTTTCTCGCTGGCCAACCCTTGGATATAGCTCCAGTATTTTCTATATAATAGATGGAGGATACCAGAAAGAAAGCTAACAGACCTTTAATTAAAAGGACCAAACTTAAGACAGCGAAGAAATTGGAGCCTACCATTTCACATCGCTGACAATGCACACTTAAGAGCGGCACGCTTCAACCATAATTGAGAAACCGGATACCTTCCATTTGTGTGTATATGGAACACTCTCACCATCAAGTATCGACCATTTTCCAACACCCGAACTCTTGATAACAATACCTTTGCTCCAAATGCCCAGGAGTCATCAACAAGATACCCGTCTGATGGATCAGTGAAGATCTCTAGCAGCATAAATCTTGGAAGACCACGTACTTTCTTGTTCACGCGAAACCTCCTAGGTCTCCCTCTAACGTTAACAATCGACATCTTGCTCAATCAAAGGTACAAATCACGTTCTTTTTTTTTTTTTGGTAAAGGTAAATGTATATATACTTTTCAAATCCAAATACAAACTAGAGCCCAAACCTCCTCCTGACCCTATTTGGACAAAATTGTCCACAGAAGGTCAAGAAAGGTTTAGCGGATCTATACAACAGCAAAAGCCTGTGTCTCCAGGGAAAAGTAATCCGACCCATATACCGAAAACGGCAGCAGCAACCATCCAAGCAAAGAAGGCACCGAAAGTCCCCCGGTGTAGAGAAAAGCAGGGAAAGCTCCAATGGATCCAATGGTCATCCAGCTAAGGGTTAGGCATCCGTGTCGCATCAAAGATTGAGGTCGGTAACTCTTTAGCGAAATGTCACCCTCTTTTGTCAGGTATACATCTCGCATCTGATCATATACGAAAGAACCTAAAACTCACTTCTCTGAGCCAACTTCTAGAGAACTAGTCTCGAAAGCTGACACATATATCGAAACGTGATCTCCTACATTTCTGCTGATATCTCCATTAGGATAGAGAACCATGCTCCAGCACGATCCAAGAAAACTCGCAAACCGTAAGGAGAAGCCTTTGAAGATACGAACATCAATCAAAAAGGAGAAACCTTTGTATCGTATGACGATTTAGTATTATTGACATTCAAGCAACATTGCTATTTCTAGCGGATAGAGAAAAGAATCGGTAAAAGCTTGGCAAGATAAGACACCCTCTAAACTCATGGTTGCGGCTTAATGTGTAACATACACGGGACCGATCCCCCAATCTGGAGCCCAATGTTGAGAAGAATAAAAGCTAAACTACCTGGTAGCTAGTGAATTTGTGAATCACTAATACGCGATGTTATTAATATTACCTTGTTTCCGAAAATGTCGGTACCGAATAGGAAAACAACTTGATACAAAGTTCTATGCTTTTACCACTTTTGCCCTCCCGCTTCGAACTCGCTCATTGTGTACTTTTCCATATTGATCTTTACAAACGAAGAAAATGAATTGGAACAGATAATGCGCAGGCGGTATAGATCTGCAATCCGTAGTAATCATCCCTTCCTAATAAGAACAGTAAAAACAAAAGAAACAGCAAAGAGAGTAATCAACTTAAGTCGTTCCATATGCACGTGTATATAAAGTCACAATCTTCTTATGTGATTGTCTAATATATCATGAGCAATATGAAAAGAAAACCGCGAGGAAGAAATGTTTAAGCAAAATACCGTCATCTTCATAGCCATTTCACTGTTTGAACTCGAAGTTTTCATCAAGGGGCTTCGACTTGCTATGCACCTCAATGCTCGAACATTGATCAATGGTCGTGGAAAAGAATCATACAGTAATTTTCATGCTGTAAATGAAGAGTACTTCAGGAGAAGTTTCCAGTTTGAAGACAATTGACAAGAATGAAGAAACTTCACTATCACTGCCATCTGATTTATATCCTCGACAATAGGAAGAAGACTTTCCAACTTCCACATATTGGACCGTGTGAACTGTTTTTTTTTTAAATGAATTTGTCTCTGAGATGTTATCTGTATAATTTGACATAATAAGCAAAATTATTGGCTAATGAAAAAATGAATTAGTTTATGTAAAGATAAATTATGAGTTATGAGTTGATTAGTGCATAACATTAATGAGATGCGAATACAAGTCTACTGTAACATTTACGGGGATGGATATATAGGTTTCGAGACATGGAAAAAAATTCAAAAAATTTCATGGAAAATTCAAAAGTAAAAAAAACATGGGAGAGGGTCATAGAATTGCTGTGTCTGACCACCGTGAGCCACCTCTATGGCGGTAAGGCCAGCGACCACCTCGGTGGAGTCGCATCTGCATGGCGACCATCATATCGGTGAATCGCTTGTCAAGGAGGACCACAAGTGATCCACTGCAATGGTGGTCTCATCTGTTGTGGCGGTGGACGACCACCACGACTACCCGCGACGATAGAGATGAAAACGGGTGGGGGAGAGAGAAATCTCATGCGACAACCACAATGGGGGTCACACGAGAGGCGCAACCACTGTGCGCAGTAGTGCTTGTTAAATCCTTAGTTCTTTTGCCCTATTTTTTTGTTCTTTTATTTTTTTTTATCCGGGTTGGGATAATTATATCCCGCCCACAGCGTCCAGCTAAATCATGCGTGATTTTATATAGGCTCATTGCTATATAAGTGTATTTCCAGATACCAGACAAGATCATTTTTATTTTCTCCCACCTAATGTTCAGATAACCAAACCGCCGGATAAGAAGACAAACCATGCAAAAAGACGAGGTTCAATAATTGTATAGACTAAAAGTACATCTCATAGCACATAAAGCAATAAAACTTTTATAAAATGATCTTTTCTTTCGAAGGAAAATTTTGAAAAAGAGAGAATATGTGAGACGGACGGCAAAATTTTAAATCAGTAGTTAAAGTGGAATTATTTTCTCAAAAAGGGGTTCAAAATAGATATGGTGTCAAATAAGAGCTTGAAATACCCAATTAGTCTCAAATAGGGGCTCGAAGTGCCCAATTAGTCTCAAGTAAAGGCTTGGGTTTGCCGGTCGGTCAAATACTTACCAGCTGGCAAGCACGTCACTATTTCGGCGATCAAAACAAAAACAATTTCGTCTTTTACTTTTTAATTTTTTTTGTTTCTTTTTTCTTTTTCTATTTTTTTATTTTCCTTTTCCTTTTCCTTTTCTTCTTCTTTTTTTTTCTTTTTTTCCCTCCGCCGGCCATAACCGGGGCCAGTAGAGGTTGCCAGCCTCGGGCAGAGGCTATCCTCACCGACGTCGGGCAAGGGCTGCCCTCGCCTAACCCCAGGTTGCCCTCACCTGACGCCGGCAAGGGCAGCCTTTGCCTGAGGTCGGCAACCTCTGCTGGCCCTGGCTATGGCCGGCGAAGGGAAAAGAGAAAAAAAAAAAAAAGAAGAAGAAAAGGAAAAGGAAAGAAAAAAACAGAAAAAAGAAAAACAAAATTGAAAAGTAAAAAACGAAATTGCCCTTGTTCCGATCGTCGAAACAGTGACGTGCTTGCCGACCGATGAGCATTTGACCGGCCAGCGAACTCATGCCCTTACTTGAGATTAATTGGGTAAATATAGGCCCCTATTTGAAATTGATTTGGCACTTCATGCCCTTATTTGGTACTATGTCCACTTTGGACCCCTTTTTGAGAAAATGACCCCACTTTGGGTACTGATTTGAAATTTTCCCGAAACGGACCTTAGCAATTCCTAAAAAAGCTTTATCACGATTCTCATTCGAACCTCTAAATATAGGAAGTTTAAAAACTTTGGGGGAGTTGAGGGTGCTATTAAAATAATGAACATATTCGTGGAACATGTCTCACAAGTTAGGACAGGTTGCGTATGAGCAAAAGCTCCCGTCCTTTGATGAGGTTACGACTTAACCAAGCACTAAGAATCCAAAAGAAAATGATGGAAAAAGTGGGGGTGTTAGGTAACTTACCAATAACTAGCCACGCATATTCAACTACTAAAGTAACTCAAGATCCGTTTGTTTCGCGAAAAATGAAACGATCGCTTGTGTTGCTCATAAAAATGAATGAACGAAAAATATTTTCATGGTCTACGAAAATATTCAGACTTAAATTATTGTCATTAATATAAAAAATATTCTATTGACTAATTATTTCAAATGATATAAATAATTATTTTTTTAATATTATTTTTTGCAAAATGAACGGAACCAAACATGAACGTCGTACATAAATTTGCCTAAAAGGATAATTCACGGTGAAAAGCCAGATTTGTCGTTCTCAATGGTCGGACCCCCAAGCAATGCAAGCTCTCCCAGGCCCGAGGTCAAAGTCAAACTTCACGACATTAACAATTGGGTCCTCGTGCAGGAACAAAGGGGAAATCCAAATGGCAGAGATTTTCCTGCTGTTTTGTCAGCTCGTGCTCCTCTACCACACAAAGGTTAATAGTACAAAAAATTCTCAAATTATATCTATTATAACATAATTATTTTAAATTTTTATTATATCATTAAAAATTTTAAATTTACTCATCATGATATATATATTCTAAATTTTTTTCATGTCATAAAAAATCATAAACTTATATCGGTGTAACAAATATATCCATGATGAACTAAAATAGAAGGTATAAATATCACACATGTATAAGTTTAAGTTTACTCGTGACACAAAAAAAATTGGAGTATTTGCATCACGATAAGCAGGTTTACAATTTTGTGACATAAAAAAAGTTTAAGGTATTTATATTACAGTGAACATAATTTAGAGTTTTTTGTGGTATTTGCCTTATTATTAACACCAAGGCATATTTCGTGTGACTTCATCTTCACTTTTTTACCTCTTAAAAATTCATGATTTGACTTTTATTTAATACCAAACCTATAAAAACCTTTATGGCGATCATCACAACTTTTTCATTATTTTTTTAAAGGTAATACAAAAAAAATTATTTGCGACAGAAATTCATAATAAATGGTCTTTAAGATAAGAATAAATCAAGTATAATCGATCTGTCTATCTATACTTACATAAGTTTCTTTTTTTTTCTTCTTTCTTGTTCTTCCAAAATTTGAAGATAAAACAAATGTTCTCAACCTTAAAGTTTATGAAAAATTATAAATAATTCCACCATACGTAGATATTTTTTTTTTCAAAGATTTTAGTCATTTCTCATTAAAAAAAACTCAATTTTCAAAAGTCATAATAGCTAGAATATTTACTGTGCAAAATGTGGATTATGTATTGAACGGGGATCATAGTTATTAGAATCCGTTTATTTTCGATTTATATGAGATTATTCGAGTCAATTCGAGGTCTCAACCATATACGTATCTATTAGGTGAATTGCTCATTTTGAGTAAAAGTTGGTGCATTTGTATGCGACGCCTGAAAGTTGAGGCCAAAATTGTTCCTAAAGTAAAAGTTGGTACCTTTTCACGTGTCGGTTGAAAGTTGAGACCAAAAAATCCTAATTTCTTACTTCATAATAGGGTTGTAGAATTCAGAGAAAGTGTTGAAGAAATCCTAAACCTTTTATATTTGTGCCAATTTAGTCATAAACCTTTTCTAGTGCCAATTTAGTCTTAAAACATTTTGTCTTTGTACCAATTCAGTCCTTCCGGCTAATTTTACCCTGATTTTGGTGACGTGGATGCTGACTGGCCTATGTGGCACCGCTGGCGCTGACGTTGATAATTTTTAATATTTTTTTCGATTTTATAATTATTTTCTGATTTTTTTCGTTTTTCCTTCTTTTCTTTTTCTTTCTTCTTTCTTCAACCTTTTTCCGATGACCAGCCACCCCGGCCATGGCAAGGTTGGCTGGCCTCGCCTTGGGGAGGCCTCCGCCGCCTGCCACAGGCGAGGCCTAACCGACCCTCACCTGGCCCGGGCTCACCTCGGCTATGCCAGGTGAGGGCAGCCCGCCCAACCATGGTAGGCCATTGCCAGTGGCTGGTGGCTAGTCACCAGCCATGGGAGGAAGAAAACCAAAAAAGAAAAGACTTCAACTTAAATTGATTCATTTTTATGCAATTCAAATCTAGTAATCAATATTCGACCCGATTAATATTGCTAAAATACTTTTATATTTGACTTAATTTAGGAAAATTTATACATAAACTAAAGCGAAAGCATGAAACGAGGGAGCGTGAGATTGAATAAAGAAGAGAGAAAGTAACGAGGCTACCCTCCGAGGAGAAGGGTTTGGATGGTATCCTTAAACATATGGCACGTTTGGTAACGTTTCTACTTCTATATTTTTATGTTTTTATATTCCCTAGAACAAAAAAAGAACAAAAATCTGTTTGGTAACGCATTTTATTTTTCTATTTCCTAGAATAGAAAAATGGGCAAGAAATAGATTTAGAACAGAAATAAGAAGTAGATTTTTTCTACTTCTTTATTCCCAGAAACAAAAAAAGAAATAGAAAGGTATGGTCCTCAAGCTGCGGCCTCAGCTCCTCCTCCATCCTCCGTCGTCTGTAGACCGTCTCAAAGCACTAGTCTGGTCCATTCCCGGCTGGAATAATAAAAAAAACTCATAAAAAATTAAAAATTTCCAAAAACTCATAAAAATCAGAAAAATTCTCAGAAAATCCATAAAAATCAGAAAAACTCAGAAAACCCATAAAAATTTGCAAAATTCTGAAATTGAAAAAATTAAAAAAATTCATAAAAAATTTCTCTAGAAAATAAAAAGAGACAGATTTTGGGAAAGTAAAAAATTTTAATAAACTTTTCCCCAAAAAAATAAAAAATTCACAAAATGGCTCAGAATAAATTAAAAAATTCCAAAAATTCATAAAAAAAATAGAAAATTTTCAGAAAAATCCCTAAAAATTAGAAAATTAGAAAATTCAAAAAATTCATAAAAATCATAAAAATTCTCAGAAAATCCATAAAAATTAGAAAAACTCAGAAAACCCATAAAAATTTGCAAAATTCCGAAATTTAAAAAATTTTAAAAAATTTCATAAAAAATTTCTGGAAAATAAAAAGAAACAGATTTAGAGAAATTAAAAAATTTTAATAAATTTTAACCCAAAATTTTTTTTAAAAAAATTCACAAAATGACTTAGAATACCAATGGCCACCCACTTTGAGTGAAATTTAAATTTTTTGATGTGCCCAAGTGGTATTTTTGAAGATTCTTTAGTTTAGGGATTAAAAGGGGTTTTAAACCTCTAAAAAGGATTAGACAAACCAATAAACCATGCTTATTAATTTTTTTCACTTACAACTTGTACTTATGGTTAAATAAAAGATATAGATTTGAATGCAAAAAATTGGGAATAGAAATTTTTTTGGTTGTAACAAACGCATTTCTGTTCTTTTTCTGTTCTGGAAATAGAAATTTTATGCAGTTACCATACACATTCTTTTGCTTAAAAGCTCATTCGGGAAATAGAAATAAAAAAAATTATTTTTGAAAAGAAATTGTTCACAAAAATAAAAATGTTACAGAACGCGCCCATACATGCGCGATGGCTGGTTGGTCCCCAATGCAGTGCAATGTACACCGGCTTGGTCCTCGTGCAGGAACAAAAGGAGAAATCCAATTCATGGAGATTCTTTTACTTTTTGTCAGCTCGTGCTCCCCTCTTTTCCCCCTTTCTCTTGATTCCGTGGGGATGGCGAAGAGCATCCCAAGGTAATGGAATGGAAGGGGGAAAACTTTAGCAAGGATAATCACTTTATATTATTGACATCAAGGTTTACAAGGGCCCAGTTTCCTAATAAAATCCTTAACTTTAGATTGAGTCATAATTTTATCTCGAAAGAAGCACTAAACATTAAGTTTAGTCTCAAATTTATCTTCGACTTTTTTTTGTCTGAAAAAAATCATTGATTTTAACTCTAGTTCTAAATTTATCCCGAACTTTTTTTCTCTAAAAAGTAATCTTCAACTGTCAATGTATTCTCAAATCCGCCTCCGTTAACCATCCGTCCAAAAATCGCCACTAATTGTTTGATATAGCATTTTCATGTTTGTAACAAATCCACATCAGCAATGTGACGTGGAAAAATATCTCCAAAATAAAACCGTTCTTTGTTGTGAAACTTAGGAAAATTAGTAACGGCTAATGGTGATTTTTGGATGAAGCGCTAACGAGGGTAGATTTGGGCCTAGTGTTAAATTTTGTGGTTTTTTTAAACAAAAAAAATGTTTGGGATATTCAGGACTAAATCTAAAGTTGGAATTTTTTTTAGACAAAAAATGCTAGGCAAATTTGGTATGGACCTAAAGTTGTTGTTTGTTTTAGAAAATAAACGGGTCGAGGCAGAATTGGGACTGAATCTAAAGTTAAGGGTTTTTTAGGGGATTAGGTTGGTTTTTTTTATTTTTTTTGGTCGAAATAGTTGGCTGGTTTATATGACCTTTTTTTGGGGTTGAATATTTGGTGTAACTTCATCTTCAATTTGTTTAACCGTTTTAAAATTCATGATTTGACTTTTATTTAATACCAAACCTCTCAAACCTATAAAAATTAATACCTATTATCACAAATTTTTCATAAATTTTTAAAGGTAATAAAAAAATTTCATTCGAGACAAAAACTATAATAAACAATCCTTTGGTTAAGACGAAAATAAATCAAGCGGATCCGACTGATCTGTTTATCCACACTTAAAATAGTTTCTATTTAACTTTTTTCTTTTTCTTCCATAATTGAAGATAAAAAAATGTTTTAAGTCCTAAAGTTCATGGAAAATTTATAATTGATTATAAGTTACGGAAATATTTTTGTTTCCAAAAATTTTAGACATTTCTCACAAAAAAAGATAAAATTTCGAAAGTTGTAATAGCTAGAATATTTACTATGAAAAATGTGGATTATTTATTGAACAGGGACCAAAGTTACTAGAATTGGTTTATTTTAGATTTATATGAGGTGATTTGAGTCATTTCGAGGTATAAGCGATGGCGATTGCTCATTTTCTGAATTGCAAGCAAATCTATCGATATATCAACGAATTTAGAGTTTTTCGGTAAAAAAATGCTTTCACTCTGAAACAATTTTGGCTCAAACTTTCAACGTCTTGAAAAGCACCAATATTTAACATAAGAATAATTTTGGCCTCAACTTTCAGGCATCACAAAAAAAGGTACCAACTATTACCTCGAAGACAATTTTAGCCATCGTTAGAATTTGTCAAAATGTGTGTACGTGCCATCTGAGGCGGCACACGAATGTTGACATGGCAAACAGTAAGTGCCAGCGAATGTTACTTCCATTACAATTAAAACGACGCCAATTTATAATAAAAGTGACAATGTTTCCAAGCCAAATATTATGGCTTCAAATCAGATGGAGAGAAGGGGCATACAAATTAGGGCGCTTGGGGTTCTTCACAAAATTAGAGCACATCCACCAATATATCATAATTTCTTACTTCAATATGATTTTGTGAAGAAACATAACCTTGAGCCCCAGTTTGCATATCTCTCTCAATGCTCGGAGATGAAGCTTGCTCTTCTTGTTTAGTGAGAACAATGTAATTCATGAGACTCAAAGTTATCTTCAAATGGAAAAAGATATAATATTTTTCTTCTCCCTCCCTAGAGAATACCCTCAAATTTCAACGTCTCAAAGTTCAAATGGAGCAATTTAAAAACCTACTCATGTCCATATGTTTATCATTATGTGAATGTTGATTGTGTATTGAAGACACTCATCTTGCCATGTCAGCATCCGTTTGCCATCTCAAGTGCAACCTAATCACATTTTGCCAGAAAAATTTTGTGGCCAAAATTGGCCCTTGGGTAAAAAGTATATGTTCAGTTTTGCGACACTTGAAAAATTAGGCAAAAAATTATTTCCCTAATGAGAGTTGATTCCTTCTTTGAAAGCCATGCAAATTCATGATTCAATATATGTTTTTCGATTCAGGAGATTCAATTTTTTTTTCGTATGCTTATAGATATCAGATGACATAACTTTTGTCATCCCAATATTTTATTAGTCATCGAATAATCGAAGTGACATTTATATCTATAACATAAAATTCTCATTTTAAGTATTTTATTAAATATTATAATTTAATTCGATTCTCAATTCACAAATTGAAGATCACGATTCTAAACATGGATCTCGATTTATTAGTTGTTATGAGCATAATGACATCAATAGTTACTCTACTTTTTCTTGGAAAGCAAAATCATCCCTTTACTTTTCTTTGAACCAAAATGGCCGTTGTGCCTTTTAAAAAGCTCCAATGTTCATCCTATTTTTTAATGATTGTTTCTGACATGGACTATGGGAAAGCTAACTTAGTGGCCAATAAGCTTATGTAGATTCATTGAGTAGAAAAAATTTCAAAATTAAATAAATTAAATAAAGTGCAAAAAATAAGAGACGAAACAGAAAATTAAAAAAAGAAAAAAAGTTAAAGAGAAGCCTAACACCGCCAACACTAATGATGTGGCTTGCTGCTAAACTACTATGCTGTCTCGAGTTTGAGCATCTATGGCCACGAACTTGAAGCTCAATCGGCCACCGGAGCTGGCGCGGAGATCTTGGAACCATAACTACAAGCTCAAAGTTCAAGCTGTAGCCACGAGTGAGAAGAGATAAAGTAGCCATCAACTATAAAGTTTGTAGCTTGAGAGGCCCTGACGATGAGTTAGAAGAGATGGAATGACCATGGTTGCAAACTCGAACCTGAAGCAGCCATGGCTGCCAGCTCAAAGCTTGAGCTATCATAAGAGAAAATTCCAAATAAGGATATGACGTGTCATCGTTTTCTCAAATAATAATATGAAGTAGACATTGTCTCAAATAAGGGCAATAAGGACCTGAAGTATCTTCGTTTTCTCGAATAAAGGCCTGAAGTAGTCATGTTAGTCTCAAAAAAATGACCTGACCTTGCTAGCCGAAGGTCATTTTCATCATTTACTTTTTTTTCTTTTTTTTATTTTCCTTTTATTTTTATTTTTCTTTTTCATTTTCATTTTTTCTTTTCCCCCTTTCCGCCGCCAGCCATGTGGAGGTCACTGGACTCAAGTGAGGGCTACGCTTGTCGGAGTCGAGCAAGGACAGCTCTTGCCCGAAATGGCGAACTAGCAAGGAACACCCTCGCCAGCCTAGGCAATGGCGACCCTCGCCCAATGCCGAGAAGGGTTGCCCTCGTCCGCCTAGGTGAGGGCAACCCATGCATGAGGCTGGCGGAGGCCGCCAGAGACGGTCGGGGGAGGGAAGAGGGAAAAGGAGAAAAAGGAAAAAAAGGTAAAGAAAGAAAAAGTAAAAAAAATTGGAAATTAAAAAAATATACTTGAATTTTTTTTTACTAAAATACCTTTTCTCCCGTGACCAGAATAGACATTGGCCGGCCACTATCCTTATTCGGGATAATTTGGCCACTTCAAACCTTTATTCCGGATGATCTGGATACTACATACTCGTATTTGAGATAAAATCTAATTCGTAGTTTTATTTAAAAAAAATTGACGGCACTTCAATTTCTTTTTCGAAGCATTCTCCCGTCACAATGGTCGCGAGGAGGAAGCCCCACGCCAGATAAAAAGAAGTTCACGGGGGGGGGTAAATCTATTCAATGCCGTTAAGTTTGTGTCGGTAAAATCCGTCGCGTGAATTTTTGGTTAGAAAGTAAAGCAAAGGGACGATGATGATTCTGGGGTCACAATTAAGGAGGTACGATTTTAGATTTTCCGAGAAATATAGGGACCTGCAGCGAAATTTATTATTCCACTTGGTTCTCTCCTCTTAATGACTAGAGAGAGAGAGAGAGAGAGAGAGTGGGGCGGGGCGCAGTTGACGGGACGTCCGGATGTCGGGGGGTCGCGTCGCCTGAAAAGAAGAGCGGCGGGGGCCCCGCGGTCCTGGAAAGTCCCCGCCTCTTTTTTGACGTTTCCTTCGTGCAATCTGCGAACCTGTCCCCCCCGTTCTGATGCGCAACGAAAGAGGGGTGGGGGAAAATACGGTTTGTTAAAAGAAAAAAAATTAATACCACGAAAATTTTAAAACCGATCCATTTATGATAAATTTATTCAAAATTAATTTTTTAATCAACAAAAATCCTAAACTGGTACTCATGTGGTAAATTCACCCTTCGTTAATTTCTGTTAAATTTTACCGTCAAATTACTGAGTTTGATGACATGTGGCTGTTGACGGGTGTACCAATTTAGGGTTTTGTCCCTATGTTTGTTACAAATTTGTCAATTTATGGTTTTTCGTGATATTAATCCATTATGACGGCGGGCAAATTTGTCACATGTGTACCATTTTGATTTTTTTGTGATAAAATAATTAGCTCGGAATAAAATCATTACATGTGCACTAATTTGGGGTTTTTCATGCTATTAAACCATGCAATAATAAAATAAATTCTAAAATATGAAAGCAAATTCTTTACGGAATATTTTGCTATCACCAATGTCTTTGTTTCGCAAAAAATAAATATTATTAAAATTATTTTCTAAAAATAGTCACTCATATCTCTTACGAAAATGACCAAGGAGCGACGATATTTATCGATCCACGAAAATATTTAAATGTAAATTATTATCGATAATGAAAATATATTCTATCGACTAACTATTTCAAATAATATAAACTATATTTTACAAAAAATATATTTTTTAAATTATTTATTTTTCATAAAATAAACAAAGACCACGTCACTTCATCCCTATGTAGGTATGCATAGCATCACTCCACATGCCACGTGCCTCGTCTGTGTTTTTGAAAACATGGATGCTTGTATGCATGATGGTATACCGACATGTTTGCATTATCCTAAATAGTATACCTATGCGGTTTGATCATGTGGAGATTTATGATGCATGAATATAATTTTTAGAAACACTAGAGTCATGTTTCTACTTGGCTTATTCAGACTTAGGTATTGCCTCCTTCTGACCATATATTATAATATTATATTTGTTTATAAAAGTCTAAAGTAGCTTTCGTCCCAAATGCTTATGATGTTTCAAAGTATGTTCGACAACATGACCTTCGCGGGGCCTCGCTCCACAGTCCGACGGTTCGTACGTTTGGTTTGCTTAGAGAAATAATGAAATATTGCATAATGACAACTATAAAAGCTCGATACCTTCCATCGCCAAAAAGGACCTTGAGTTCAAATCAATCAATATGTCTGATTGTATCTATATTTGCTCAAAAGTTTAATTTCACGAATTATATGTCAATTAGGAATACTTTGCAAGTTCTCTTTTAACACAACTCGCATGTGTATAAAATTTTTTTATATAATTGTATAAACATAAATGGTTAATATCACGAAAAACTCTAAACTGATATACGTGTGTCATTAAAAATCCCAAACTTATATATTTGCGACAAATTTACCCTTTCGTTAGTTTCCTGATAAACTTAAAGGAAACTATTCCTTACCACGCAAGTTCTCTTCTAACCCAGACTTGCTTTCTATTTCAGTTTCATTGAGGAAATATTTGAAATGCTGGTATAAGTTAAGGTTTTTTATGATACAAAAAAGATTTGGAGTATTTGTGTCACAATGAGCAAGTTCGGGATATTTATGTCACAGTGAGTATAGTTTGAGATTTTTTGTGACATGAATCCCTTGTAAAATTATAAGGAGAGGAAATTTCAAAAGAACCAAACAAAAAAATCAATAATAATAACACAACAAATGCTGCCAAATGGGAGTCTGGGTGTTTCTATTTTTTTGAAAGTCTGGGTGCTTGGATTGACCGGAAATGGGCCACATTATAATGCCAAAGTGCCATGTAGCCCCACGAAATATTTTTTGGTGATCTCGAATGCGTACGAGCTTAATTTATCAAAAACCCCGATATTAGTGGATCCCACGTGAGATCGACGTGATCTAAGGATTTGAATGCCGTGAGATCATCTGTAGCTAGTGTACCCAAGAATGTCTTGGAGCCTATAGGTCACGTAACGTTGGGCTCTGCTTGACTTATCCTTGTGATTGTGAAGCCACATGCTCGACCAGGTCGAACTGTGCCTAGCTAAAATATGGCCTGGCTCGAGTTGGCATTAATGTAGCATTGACTTGGTGCCCTCACGAGGCGTGACACAAGTCGAAGTAAACAATTGCTGTTTTAATATTTTTGGTGATCACTTCCAAAGAAAGCTTCCAATTGACCATCCAAATTCGGCATATCGAGTGTCGTACCAAAATTCTTGGTGATCACTTCCAAAGAAAGCTTCATATGAATAGAGTTGATCTATGGTAGTGACGATGTTTTTTTTCTTTATTTTAGTTTGGGATAATGACATAAACAATCCATATACTTTGTACCAATGTGCAATGTAATCGCTAAACTTTAATTTGGGTTAAAGTTCAGGGACTACATTGCACATTGGCCCAAAGTTTAAGGACTGTTTATGCCATTTTCCTTATAATAGTCAAATTTAAGCAAGTACGGCTTCAATTTAAGATGAATTTTCTTTGTAAGGTTAGTACTACGAAAAAAATCCAAACTGGTACACTTGTGACAATTTACCATCCGTTAGTTTCCGTTAAATTTTATCATCAAATTGCTAAGTTACATGACACGTAACAGTTGACGGGTGTACCAGTTTGGGGTTTTACCCCTCTGTTTATCAAAATTTTACAAATTTGTGATTTTTTTCGGTATTAATTAAATTTACAAGTGTACTAGTTTAGGATTTTTGGTGGTCAATATATTAGTTTAGAGTAAATTTATCACAGGCGTATCAGTTTAGAGGTTTCATGATTAAAAAATTAATTCGGGATAAATCTGTCACTGATGTACCGACTTGAATTTTTTCGTGATATTAATTTTTTTTTTATAAAGAGCCAATTGCAATTAAGGACAAATAGAGGGGCCCAAATGAAAGCGCCCCAAAAAGGACCCTCCCACTCACTCACTCGGGTACACACCTCTGGACGAGCGAGCAGCGCAGCTCCCGTTCAGCCGGTACCACGCCTCCCTCGTTCCCTGCGCTGTGCTCGCTCGTCCAGACGGACAACCTCGTCGCCTTCACATTTCGATCCAACGCCGTTTCTTCTTCGCTTTCCGTCCCTGCCAGGTCTGGTCTCGTCTCCATTCACTGCGAATGTGAGCCCCTCCCGGGCTCCCACACTGCCCATTCCTCTCTCTCTCTCTCTCTCTCTCTCTCTGTTTCTCTCTGCTCCACATTTTCACCTTCTGAACATCCCGCATTTCGCTGCAGAGCAACCTCTCGAGCCCCTGATTAGCTCGGCCTCATAAGCCTCTGCTGCTGAGAAGGGCAAAGCTAGCAAGAACCTCACTTCCTCACATGGATCTTGGGCTGCTTCCTCTCCGTCGTCGCTTGGGGTCCTCCCCTGCTTACGCTCTCGCCCTCTGTCTTCTCATCGTCTCCAGAGGTAACACTGACGGCATTGTCTCCGGGTTCCTCTCACATTCCACCTCTTGTCCCACCCACAGAACTTCCCGAGAACAAAAGCTTTGTCTTTTCTTGTTTTAACTCAAGTGTTTTTGGTTTTTGGGATGTTGTTGTGGTTGTTGTTGTTCAGGTGTGTCCGGTGCCACGTTCACGTTCGTGAACAAGTGCGAGTACACGGTGTGGCCGGGCATCCTGGCCAATGCCGGTAGCCCGAGCCTGGACAGCACCGGGTTCGAGCTCCCGTCCGACACCTCCCGCACCTTCCAGGCCCCGACGGGCTGGTCCGGCCGCTTCTGGGGCCGCACCGGCTGCAGCTTCGACGGCTCCCTCTCCGGGACCTGCCTCACCGGAGACTGCGGCTCCGGCCAGCTCGAGTGCAACGGCCTCGGCGCCGCCCCTCCGGCCACCCTCGCCGAGTTCACCCTCGGCTCCGGCGGCCAGGACTTCTACGACGTTAGCCTCGTCGACGGGTAAACTCCCCCCCGCAAAAATCAAAACCCTCGAAATATGACTTATTTTCCTTACTTTGATAGTGACCCTCGTGCTGTTTCTTCACATGGGTCGTATTAACGTGCAAAAGATGAGACCTTTGCTTTTCTTTTTGTCTTCTTCCAGGTACAACTTGCCGATGTTGATAGAAGGGAGCGGTGGCTCGGGGGCGTGCGCCTCCACGGGCTGCTCGGCGGATCTGAACCGGCAGTGCCCGGAGGAGCTGAGGGTCGGGGAGGGCGACGCCTGCAAGAGCGCGTGCGAGGCGTTCGGGTCCCCCGAGTACTGCTGCAGCGGCGCGTACAACTCCCCCGTCACCTGCCGCCCCACCGTCTACTCGGAGATGTTCAAGTCCGCCTGCCCCCGGTCGTACAGCTACGCCTACGACGACGCCACCAGCACCTTCACCTGCACCGGAGCCGACTACACGGTGACCTTTTGTCCCTCTTCCACAAGGTCGGGTGACATTTTTCTCTCTCCTCAAATTTTTCTCAGTTAATCTGTTTTGTTTCCATTAGTGTCGGGTATACCTGTTTTTACTGTCTAATTTCATTAGTGCATTAGGAGTTGTCCTAAGTTTACTTGAATTTATGAAGCAATGGAGCAAAATGAGGGAACCTGCAGACCCGTTTGACAGAAATTATGTGAGTGGTGATTATTGTAGCGATTGATGTTAATCAATGCGCCAAAAGGATAGAGTGTGGAACCGTGTGCATTGTGGTGGTCCAGGGGGGAACTGGCGAGGACCAAGGCCAAAGATTCTCTTTTTCATATTTTTCTAAAAGAAATTTACATGCTGTGCTCATTAAAATTTTCTGCAATCATTTGTTTATTCTGCCTTTAGGTGTGAGTCCGTGATTCACTCAGGTGCAGTAAAGCTTCCCCCACCACCAAAGAATCTGACTCACTAATTTAAATCTAGTGATGATGTGTGTTTCATGATTCATGTGGCTTAATAAGATTTTCACCTTGTTATATGTTTTCTGATGTTCAGCCAGAAAACGGCTAGAGATTCAACACCAATGACAGCAACGACCACCACCACTCCAGCACAGGAGTCCGGGTCTGAGACTGGGACTGGGACCGGGACAGGGTACTCAGGGACTGGGTCGATGTCGGGATCGGGGCAAGCTGTTCTGACCGATGGGTCTTGGTTGGCGGGGTTGGCCATGGGAGATTCCTCGAGGACTGCCTCTCCATGTGCTCTGCAATCTTCTGCAGCAATTTGCCTTTTCTTTCTCTTCCTCATGATCTCCTCTTTTCACTTGTAGCTCTCTCTCTCCGTGGTTTTGCTCTATTTGATTTTCTATCTTCTGGGGTTTGTGAGGTAAGGTCATAGGAGTCCCATCCACATCCACGTTGTAAAACCACCACCCCCCACGTGACATTTGCCTCGTAACGTTTCGGCCGAGCGTGAAGAAAAGTTCTCATTTTGTGGCTATTTTGGGATATGTTTTGCTAATGGATCATGGTCCAGTCATGAAAGAGAATGAAATCATTGTTGGCTTCTTGTTTCTTTTATGATGCTCTGGCAATCTCGTGGGTCGCGACTCTTGTTAGTCTATCACGTAGTATAGATTAGTCCGTGAAGAAAAGTTTCGAGCTGAGGGCTTTTTTGTCTTGTGATGGAAGTGTCTCTGTCTCAATGTGAATGCATAGCAGAGGATTGTGGGCCGATAAACGTTTTCATGCATGCGGACTGCGGAGGAATAGCTTTGATTGCAAGTCTTCAGCTTTGCTTTTTATTTCGGCCTGTCTGCTGTGTGCTGCCAGCTGTATAAGATGGAATACTTTCTTTTAGAAGTTGGGTATTTTCATTGTTGTTCATGTATAAATTTTGGTGTGATGTTGAAAAAAGAAGAACGCTCGTCTTTTTCTGGGACCAAGCCAAGAATGCAGATCACGTTCTGTTTCAAAACATGGCATTACAAAGTTTAAAGCATTGTTCTTTGCCATGGCCGATGATTTTATTCTATGGTCGCAGTGATGTCTGATTCTTTTGGTCGAAAATGTCGCAAAAAAGTGGTTTCTTGAGTCCATGATGGGACCCGCCCAACTTAGACGATGGGGGAAAAAAGCACTTTTCCACCGAAATGAAGCTGGCTTCCAGTTATTTAATATCAGTATATATAATGCATACAAGAAAAGAAAGAACTCATGTCAAATTGACAAATGATGAGAGGGCAGAAGAAAATTTTGGCTGGTCCATGTTCATTCCCATTTGAAGGGTTAATGTGACAGGCTTAGTGACCTTTTCTTTGTGTGGGTTTGTTCTCCAAAATGAACTTGACTGGCTTTTTGGTGTCGGGATTGATTCGAGTTCTTTCACCTGGCTCGTGGAAACTGACGGTCGAATTTGCGACGATCGAGTCCCTTTACATGGGCTTATCGTCGTCTCACGTGGCAAATCTGCTGGATTGAGATTTTGCAAGGACATGGGAATGTTGCAGGAGGTGGGGAGTTGGTTGACCGAAGCACTTTGTCGACCTCATCAGCATAAAGACACAAGCTTTTGATAATCACTTGCTAGAATGAGATTCATAGAGATCTTGTCCAAAACAGGGTAACAGATATGGCTTTAGAGAATAAATCACCAAAAATCGTGCACCGACCATTCTGCATCTTGCAGGAAAACCTTCCATAGCTTCCAATCATGGAATGTGATCTATACGAGTACCTTGGTCTTTTTAATTTGCCTAGGTTGTCTTTTGAAGTGTGAGAGTTACAAACGATTTTGCTGATTGTTAAGAGTTAACTCCATTATCAGAATGCCGAAGGCAACGACAAGTCCATTACATAATTTTAGCTGGCGAACGCATGTGGTAAGTGTCTAACAATAAAGCGGAACGGAGAAGTTTGGGATATTTGTAGCATCTCTCTGCATATTGTGAGAAAGGATCTAAATCAGAAGCAGGGGCATGACTAGTTCTCTTGTCAATTGGAATTAAATGCTAATACAATCCTTCAGAGATCAGCATGAAAATTGCGGGAGAGAATCAAGAACAATGACAGGTTCAAAAGCTTGAAGATCCAGATCAAATCCAAAAGAAAACCAAAATGAGAAAAAAATGGTTTTGATTCTAGTCTGTACCTTGTAGGCTACTGCAGTATCGACTCTAGGGACTTTGATAACTGACTTTAACCATGCATATGCCTTCAGATTCTTTATGGGTCACAAAAGAATGGTCACATGCCTGGTTTCAACACCTTGAGATAGTGCAAATGTTGAATTCGCAGTTTGATCTCCAAGCTTGACGCTTACTTCGTATTCACCGAGGAATCCCTCAAAACTGTATGACCCGTGCTCTTCGGTTGTCCCGATGACCTCCTTGGTCCTCCATTCCGCCAGAAGAGTGTCCACCACGTCGCCAGCCGGAAGGTTTTGGAAGTTGGTGTCCGTCAAGCACATTTGGTAGCACCCATAAGGATGGAGGGCGGTCCAAAGCATGATACCGTTCAGGGAAGGATGCGAAAAACCTTCTCTTAATACTTCCTCCAGATAAATAGCCTGCTTTAATTGCAAGCCACACAATCAGTTATGCTCAAGCAAGAAATCACCCTTCAATATGTGCAGATATGTGCATTAGACACATTATTGTTAAACAAGGATTATGTGTTCGGTTTTGTTTCATTTGCCTGTTCATCAATCTGGAATAGTCCAAGCATCATATGAAGAAAGTTCGAGGGCTGCTACGAGAATTTCAATTGAAATCAAGAAAAAGAAACATGCTATTGTGACTGCCTATGTCTTCGGACACTGAGCATCGAATCAGCACATGAAGAGTGAGGCCACAAAGTCTATTTAAATGCTCAGCTACAAACAGGTGGTCTTCGACTCTCAGTTTTTGTGCCATCTAAAGCTACATTTTGTTGGCCAACTATGCTTGCATACCTGTGCCTCCTTACCGAGGGTGCAGCTAATGTCGATCTCGGTGAGCCATATAGGAAGCTTGAGCGCGCCCAGTTTGTCTAGGATAGCTCTCATCAGAGGCAGATTCGGCACTGTGAAGTGACCCTCCAAACCAATTCCGTCCATTGAAACACCACCACGCTTGAGCTCTCTCAACGTCGAGATGTAGCTGTCCACAGTGGAGTTGGCATCGCTGCAGGTCTCCACCACATTAAACTCGTTCATGAACAGGGTTGCCAATGGATCTGATTCATGTGCCGTTTGGAAAAAATGCAGTGTCGCATTGGGCCCGAGCCGTTGCTCATAGAAATCGAAGTGGAGCATCTCGTTGCTAACATCCCAATGTACAAATTCTTCCCTGTATTGGTTCATCAGGCTTTGGATCCTGGTGTTGACAGCAGACTCGAGTTGGGCCCCTTCGAGATTCCGGACCCACTCCGGTGTGTATTTTGGGTCCTCCCAGAAGATGTTGTGGCCTCTGGTGATAATCCGGTTCACTCGGACGAACTCCAGCATTTCGTCTGCGATAGTGTAGTTGATCTGTCCGGGGTGCGGCTCAGTTGCGTACCATTTGAGTTCATTCTCAAATACTGCTGCATTGAATCGCTCGACAAACCATTTCTGTAGAAAGAAAATCTCGACAAACATGCGTTGACTGCTTAGAATAGCCTCCCTTATAATGATTCTCATTAAACTTGATCGCAATTCGCATCACAGGAGTTCAGTTAATGTCTTAAAATGAAAGGAACCTAACCTGATAAGCCCCATTCCCAAGAATGGTCTTGGCTATGGCAGATCCAAATGGGAAATCTTTGGAGACTTGCTTCACATTAACTTCCACTCCTTGCAACCTGTCTCCGTTATTATTCGATACATGGATCATCACAGCACGCTTCCTTACCTGAAACTCTCCAGAATATCTCTCTTTGAAGAAACTAGTCATGAAAATTAAATGAACCAAGTTCACACGGAAAACACTGTTCCACGGCATATCTTTAGTGATATGACACCTTATTATCTTATTTTGAGGGAGACCGAGTTGTAAGCAACGAGTTTTATAGCGTTTCATACTTCTGCTGATCGACAAAATATAGGGAAAGAAGCTAGGAAACCAGAAACTCACGCCATCATCAGACCATCCATATATTCTTAACGACATAAAAAAAGTTGCTTCAAAGAGCAGAAGTACGGTGCTCACTTTGTTTATCACGTCTTGCTGATTCCTCCTCCATTGGTGATCAGTGAATGGTTGGAGCGAAGCACTAGTGATCGCTATGGCGATATCTCTGCCATCTGAGCTCTTAAAATCAACCCCACCGGAAAAAAAACAAAAAAGAACAAACGAAAGTGATGCAATAAGAACAGAACTGCTGTCCCTTGGGAAAACACATCTTTGTAAATGGTCACCTGAAAGGACAGTGTAGAGGAGTTTGATGGTGAATCCAAAGTGAATCCGCCCTTGAGAAACGACCAGCAACCACATTTCGCTGCGACAGTGCCTATGCAATTGTATACTTCATGTTCTGTCCTCAAACTGGCCGTGACGAGAGCTGAATCTAAATCCGGACTCTGTATCTTCACCCAACCTGCAAGAAATTATCCATTAACGTGGCCCAAAGCAGAGAACATTCTAACAACAGATCCAATCGGAAGGATAAAAAGTTTGCGCACACATCATGAATTGGAAAATAATTGTCTAAGGCATATTCAAATAATCGAATCAATGACAATTCATAGTGGCAGTCCTGTGTGTACACTCACACAGTTCACACTGATCAACTCTACCAAAGTTTCTTGCAAGACAAAAAGTTGCACTTACTCCATCCTTGCCATATGCCTGTACTACACTTGTGCAACTTGAATTTTTACAAATAAATTATCGACTTCTAGTTGGACATGCCAAAAAGAAAACACGATATGCGAAATGCGACGAATGCGTTGATGACATACTAATGTAGCATAGTCAATAAATTGAATATTAGCATGAACGTCTGTAGAGTCTGAAGAGTGGCGGATTTAATGTTGACGCTAACGATCACACAGTTTCTGCTGGTGTAGGTGCCAATGTACCACCGCCCATTTAATGACCAGTTCATTTTCTAAAGGAAGAGAATTAAGTCATCAAACCAACTCCTAACTAACCCTTAAAGAATGCAAAAAAGGAAAAATTTAATTAGAAGGAAGAAGGTAGAGAATCAGAAACAAACAAGAGAAGGAGTATTTAGTTGATGTGGTAAGATTGTGCAACAGGAGAGCTGGAGAAGAAGAAGCAGATTGTGGAAGCAGATGAGGCTCGAGGATGCCTCCATTGTAGAGTGGCTTTTCTGGCTCCTCCTTGCACTGCCCATTCAGCAACCAATACAGAGTTACACTTGCCATTTTACATTATTATGCATGAAATATAAAGAAAAAATGTTGAGAAACTTGCTTGAAACGTCTTGTGAGAAACGAAACTGTAAATTTAGGACATCAATGTCATTTCGTATTTTGCAGAAGATTACTCATAAGGTAGAATTCTTTCGGAATGCCATGTGCTAAACTTGCTTGAAATGACTAATCCATACGGGATTGTCAATGTATAATCTACCTTGGTGTAAGCAGTGTGATCATATTGGGGGTCATCTGCACCAAAAGAGAGACCTTTCAAGGTTAAATTGCATTACAAGGACAAACCCAAAAGACAAAACAAGCCACATAACAGAGAGAGAGAGAACCGAGTGAAGCAGCAATCCAAGGAGAGCACAAGAGGAGGAAGAAAACCAAGAAACAGATGACGGCAGAAGCATCCTTCATCTTCTATTGTTCTTTCCTTTCTCTGGTGCAAGGTGACCGAATAAGCAGCGAGAGAGAGAGAGAGAGAGAGACAAAGAGAGAGAGACAGAAACAGAGACTCCTTTTGAGCAGAGTAGAAGATGAACGAGACGGTTCAGCTGACCAGGGTCATGGCATTTCCATTGACACTGACGAAGAGAAACGAAAAGCCAGCTGCCAAAAGGAAAAATGACACAAATAGCCCTTAAACTTTAATCAAATGTACGATTCATAAACTTTTAATTTGTACAATATGGTCAATGAATTTTAGCCCGGGATAATGACACATTTGGTCCCTGAACTTTGGCTTAATGTGCAATTTGGTCATTGAACTTTTAATTTGTTCAATGTAGTCTCTGAACTTTAGCCTAATGTTCAATGTGGTCTCTAAACTTTTAATTTGTTCAATGTAATCCATGAACTTTTGGTACATATTCAATTTAGTTCTCGAACTACATGAAAATATATAATATAGTCCCTAAACTTGAATTAATGAAAGGATTATATTGAACATTTTTTATAAAGTTCAGGGACTATATTGAACATGTACCAAAAGTTTAGGAACCAAATTGTATATTGAGTCAAAGTTCAAGGATTGTTTGTATCATTTTCCCTTTTAGCCCAATGTATAATATCATCCTTGAACTTATTATTTGTTCAACATGGTCCCTTAATTTTTGGTATACGTTCAATTTAGTTCTTAAACTATATAAAAAAGTTCAATATCATCTCTAAACTTGAATTTAATGGAAGGATCACATTGGATATTTTCATATAGTCTAGGAACTGGATTGAACATTTGCGAAAAGTTTATGGATCAAATTGAACAAATTAAAAGTTCGATGATGACATTGAACATTGAGCCAAGTTCAGGATTCACGTCGAGCAAATTGAAAGTTCATGGATGATGTTGCATATTTGATTGAAGTTCAGGGATCATTTGTGCAATTTTTTTCTTCCGAGACAAAGCATATAGACAGAGAGAGCGCACCGGGACAGTGGGTGGAGTGAATGTTGGTGACTTGAGTTTTGGTGTGGTGGAATCACGGGGGAATAGTGAGAGAATTGGATCTTGTCCCGTGCCTCTTCTTCGCATTCACATGCAGGTGGAGAGAGAGGGAGATTCATGTGAACAAACGTTCTCAGATTCGGTTCAGTGACTGACAACAAGTCTCCTCTAGCAGCACTAGTTCCTTTCCCCTTGTTTCTCTGCGTGGCATTTCCACCTTTCTAATGATGCTTCTGCGGCCTAAACTAGAAGTCAATCCGGTACCAAATTTGAGCTCGACTCGATTCGACTCATTTGAGCTCGATTGGGTATAAAAACTTATGCTCAAGGTCAACTCGACTCGGTTACAATAAATTTCCAAAGTAAATCGAGCTTGATTTAAAGAAGACTCTAACATTGTGGATATTGTGATATTTCGGGGATATTTATGCCTATTTCTATTATTATTTGTAATGATTTGGTCCGATGAGGGTAGGGAGTGGTCACCGGGACCATAGGATCTGGACAAGGAGCGGCTCCTGGTAGGTTTTTAGGATAACGAAGGAGGCATGAATAAACCGAATTGTACACCGAATAGGGAGAGAGCGATTATGAAATATATATGTGAAAACTGGAATTAACTCACGGAGGCGCTTTTTGATGTAACGGCTAGCTTTGTTTTGGAACTCCAAAGTTAAGCGAGCTCAGGCCAGAGCACTACTAGGATGGGTGACCTTTTGGGAAAGTGCTTGTTTGTACGCCAATGGACAAAACCGTGAGGCTCGTATGGGACGGGTCAAAGCGGATAATATCTTGAGTGAGTTAACCCAGGGATGTCACACTATTAAATATTTATGAAAAATTAATAGAATTTCGTTTCGGCTCAGTTAGGCTTGCAAGCCTATCAAGCTGAGTTTTAAGCTAAACATTAACGAGCTCGAGCTCGGCATACTCAGCTCGACTTTGAATCAGGCGAGTCGATCTCGATTAAATCATCGAATCGAGTCAGAGCTAGCCATGAGCAGCACGACTCGGTTTCGATCCTACTAGGGTAGGACGACAGTGATGTCAAGTTAGATAATATTTCCTCTCTCCCTCTCATGCAGCTTTTTCATTTTTTTTTTATAGCACGCTCGACTTATCTTGGGACATACACAAAACTAACTGCTCAGGCCTTGTGCATCGAAAAAGGCTATACCTGTGGAGTCATTGACATTGCCCCGATTCCCGAAAGTTATTTTGAGGGGGCGATCTAGTATGTGAATACTGCATTTCCGTGTTCAAATCAATCGCTTAACTATTCGATCAACTGTTGAGGTCAATACAGCACGGAGATTCCAGGATAGAACAAATCATGTCCGGATTTGTCTGATCCTGGGTGGTATCTATTGTCTTGACTGGTTTATACTTTACACGTACTTTTGATTCGATTCTGTTCTCGATGCTCGCCATGCATCTTCAGATGAGGTCACTATTACTATGTGTTAAGCAATTTATTCAATTTACATAATGTTTGGTACAGGTTTGGGTTTAGTTGGTATGTGTTTAGAAACCTGAAATAGACTACCGTATTACTAAAATTTCCTTATACTTTTTCACGATACACTAAAAAGCCCTTGGCGGCCACAATGAGGGCCACGAGTCCTTGCCCAGTACCAACGAGGGTCGCCGGCCCTCACTCCAAAAAACAAAAAAAAGAAGAAAAAAAACTATAAAAATTCAAAAAATTATTAAAATATGTGACAGCGTCGATCATGCCATGTAGGACGGTTGGTGTTCATGTCAGCAATTTTCGGCCAAAATTGGCCAGATAAACTCAATTGACAAAACGAGAAAATGTTTAGGACTCAAATAATACAATAGAAATGTTTAGGACTAAATTGGCAGAAATGTAACAGGTTTTAGACTTTTTCGGTAATTTTTCCCTATATTTCATGCAAAATTACCTATTTCAAGATCAAAGTCGAACAATTTTGAGGATCGATGTATTGTTATATATGCTTAATAGTTTACCTTAATGTTGGCGAGTCGGAAGATCGCCTACGTTTAGATACCCTCACCACTCAAAATATATCATGAAAAGTTTTGAAAAACAAATGTGCTATACCACCATGACGGAGATATTTCTATTTTGGTGCACTAAATATAGATAGCACGAGACAATCGATTTCTATGCAAACAATGAGGAGATGCCTCACCTTGATCAAGGGGTGATCATCTGGTAGCTCTTCTTGCCAATTTGTTAGATTGCATGTAAAGGTGAGCGCGTTCAAAGGTCTCGTGAACGCGAACATTGTGGTAAACTGAAAAGGCAGGCATTATCTTTGGAGCATCTAACTTTTTGTTCGAGTCTCTAATCTCTATCCATCGAGTTGGATTGCCAATAGTAGCTATTGCTGAGTATGCAACTTCGGTAATCCTAGCAAAACCTTCCAAATCGAATCCCCCAAAATTGCATGACTCGAACAACAAGCAACCTCTTGTATGTAATTGTTTGGATCTTTACGGTTGTGGCGATTGGTTTAGCTAGTGTTCAATGAGTTATCAATCTTTCGTAAGGTTATGGGTTTGATTCACTATGTGAATAGACCTTTGAACGGGATAGCTAGGGCATATCTCGTGTGGATAGACTTCCTGATTACTAGTAGTTCAGTGAGGTTGCGGCGATGGGTTCGCCAAACCTCGGACCTTCGATTCTCAAGTGGTGTGGAGTATGTATGACTCAATATGAACATTCCGTGACGAGTAGGACACTTATGGTATCGAACAGAAGAGGTGAGATCTTTATTTCACAATTCTAGTCTTCATTTAATGAGGCTGAACTACTTTGATGACTATACATAAATTTTGCACCAAACTTACGTCATATATCCTTCATTGGATAAGTGGCCTGCAACTTTGATGGACAGACTTTCGTCCTTGAGCGCAGAAATTACTCCTCTAGTCTCCCTCAGCGAAATGAAGTCTACCTAATCCTCTACCGAAAATAATTTCCGTTTGACGAAGTGATATCGCAAGGTACAGGGGTCCACCCAAGACTAATAGTAATAGGTGTCCGATATGCATGGCATGTCTCCCTAAAGTTGTCATTATGAATGTATTGATTGATTGAATTGTAAGATTGGAAATTATAAGATACGGAAGAGATACAGGAATCTACTACCATGGGGAGATCTCTTGATGCTTGATAGGATATTTAAATATTAAATCACACATTTATTCAGTAGATTAAGTTTTTAGAATAATTAGTAGTGATCTCACAAAATCTTACTTGGTTAGGAAGTTCTGAATTTAAATCTTTCCAGACCTATTTGCGTTCTCAATTAAATAGGCAAAAGTACACCATAAGTGCCATAACTTGTGTACGGCGATCACTTTGGTGCCATAACTTTTTTTCGGATCACTTTGGTGCCAACTTTTTTAAAAAACGATCACTTGAGTGCCAATGCTGACATGGCACGCCGGAAATCTGACGTGGCTATTTTTTATTAATATTTGATGTTGAGATGGCTGGCCGGAGCTGGCCGGAGAGTCCAGTCAGCCCTTATAGCGAAAACGACGTCGTTCAACCTTTCTCCCCCCAATATAGGAACCCTAAATCGGCTAATTGGACATATCCCCAATTGCAAACCCTAACCGGCCATATTATTTCCTTGTTTTCCCCGAAATTGACAGCTGAAGGTTGCAAATGGATGGTAGGAGCTTCACTAGCGGCTCAAATTCGTTTGAACGAAGTGAAGAAGAAGGTCGGTTCTTCTGCTATTGTGGATTACCGAGTCCAAGAAGAACATCTTGGACTCAATCGAACCTCGGGAGAAGATTCCATGGATGCGCTAGGTATAGAGAAGGCTCGAAGTGCAAATTCTTCAAGTGGGTTGATGCGAAATTTTCAGATCGAGCAACAGAGGTGATAGTGAAGCTACTTGAAGCTCGACATCAACCTCCACCTACATTAATGGACAAATTGGACGAGTTGGATGATGTCGACTCATTGCAAGCTGAAATGAAGGCTTTGGCATCTCTGGCCAACCATTTGAAGAAGGAAGTTCGAAGGATGAAAATCAAAAGAAAGTGTTATCGATTGTTCATTGTGTTATTGATATTTTTTATAGCTTATTTTATGGTCAAATGTAATGTCAGTGATGAGCAAAAGTTTCTTAGTCTACCATAATTTAAGATAGGCTTGTACTTTGTACTTGTATTTGGCAATTTGTAGCTACGGTTGTGTTATTAGTTTGCTGCAATTTATGTAGGTAACAAAAGGTTTGCTGCAATCTATGACAAATGGAAGGTTGGAATTTATTGGTTCTCAATGTAGAGTTGCTTAGTATTTTGTTGCTGCATATTTTGATGCAGTTTTGCCTCATTGGCAGCATATTTTGTTGCATATTTTTGCTCATTTGCTGTCTTTTGCTGCAAATCCTCATTTGCAGCATATTTTGCTGCATATTTTTGCTCATTTGCTGCATATTGTTGCTCATTTGCAACATATTTTCGCTCATTTGCTGCATATTTTCGCTCATTTGCTGTCATTTGCTACACTTTCTCATTTGCAGAAAATTTTACTGTATATTTTCGCTCATTTGCTATCATTTGTTGCAAGTGTCATCATTTGCAGCATATTTTTGCTCATTTGCTGCATATTGTTGCTCATTTGCTGCACTTCCTCATTTGCTGTATATTTTCGCTCATTTGTTGTCATTTGCTACACTTTCTCATTTGCAGAAAAGTTTACTGTATATTTTCGCTCATTTGCTATCATTTGCTGCAAGTGTCATCATTTGCAGCATATTTTTGCTCATTTGCTGCATATTGTTGCTCATTTGCTGCACTTCCTCATTGGCAGCATATTTTGCTGCATATTTTTGCTCATTTGCAGCATATGTTTGCTCATTTGTTGCACTTGCTCATTTGTTGTATTTTTTTCATCTGGTTAAATAGTTGCATATTGTGGAGTAAGGCTCACTATTGAAAAATGAGGTGCTGCAAGTGCTGCAACTCTGCGTACCAGAAAATTATGAAGTCGTAACAAGTTCAGCAGTTGACATTTTAGTGCCAAATGTTTCTAATCGTGATCACTTAAGTGCCAGTCGTGGTTCAAAAGTGATCACTTAAGTTCTAGTCGTGGTTCAAAAGTGATCACTTAAGTTCCAGTCGTGATTCAAAAGTGAGCACTTAAGTGCCAATTGTGGCCGAAAGTTGATCACTTAAGTGCCATGCCGTGTGTTTCTTCGAAAAATGGAGACTTTAGTTCCAACAAACCAATATTTACACCAGATCATTCCATAATCAAAGCAGTAACTGTACCAGCACTGCTCACCTGCACCAAATCGCCCCAAACCATACTCATAAATTGGTTCAAACAGCCCCCAAACCATATTCAATAATCAGCACCAAACAACCCCCAAACCATATTCAAAAACAGGTTCTTCAATGCTTGCACCAGCACATACAGGTTCTTCAATGCTTCCAAATAGTACAAACTCAGTAACTAGTGCAAACACCATACTGTACTCTCAAACAACACAAAATCAGCAGCTGGTGCAAGCACCATATTGCACCTGAATATAGCACAAAAAACCAGCACTAGCAGCACCAATTCCCACCCTCCCCACCAACTGCATCAGTAAGTTTCTTTGAATATTAACTTACTGATGCAACTTGCAAGCACCCCGCTACACCAGTACTATACTAAAACAGAACAAATACGTGTGCAAAAATATGAAAATCACATCCACCTTAACCACGGTAAACATCGAATTTAGTCATTACATACAACATCTCATTAGTCAATAATATTCCAAGACCACAAAAAATCAATCTCCTATTAGCCAATATGGTAAACTTCCCTAATTTCACAAAAACTAACAATCACCTCAACACCCTCACATTAGTCAATAGTGATAAGTCCAGCATTTCCTTTTCCTTTCGACGACTTCTTGAATTGATTCATAATTCTTTGACTCTTTCGAACTGGTCGAACTGCAGGTTGTTCTTCTGAAGATGCAGGTTCTTCAATAACTGGAGCTGCTTCTTCTTGAACTGCTGGAGCTACATCTTTTTCAATAACTGAAGCTGCTTCTTCTTGAACTGCTTGAGCTGCATCTTCTTCAATAGCTAGAGCTGCTTCTTCTTGAACTGCTCCAGCTGCATCTTTTTCAACTGCTGGACCAGCAGGTTGTTCTACTGGCCTTCTTGCTCGAGATTTCTTCTTAGGCACAGCAACTATCTTCTTCTTACTTGTGTTGGTGGCTGTTTTGGAGCTGTCAGCATGTGCTGGTCGATCAGGAACGAGTGTTGAGTTTTTTGTTGGTGGCAGTTTACAAATGCTCTTCTCTACAGCCACCCTTCTTCTCTTCGGACCAGCTGCTTGCGACGTTGGTTGGATTCTTTTTGATGCAGGTCTTGACTCTTGGCTTGGGCCAACTTGAGATATGAGAACCTCTGAACTCCTCCCAAGCTACAACATAATCATGGATGAGAAGAAGCAATATTGTCATAAAAGTGAAAAACTAAAAAATGAAATGCATGAGATATACAAAACTTACATGCAAAATAGTCATTCCAGTATTAAAGTCCGTATAAATTCCATAACCATATTGCCTTAATCTTCTACCGAGGGCCCCTCTTGTTTGATATGGTGCCTCACTTTGAGGAACCTGAGCTGCTTGTTCAGTTAGTTTTCTTCTCAACTGATAAGGACAAAATAATGTCAACTAAAGCCAAAATTTGCTCACTAAAGATTAATACAAATACATATAGCTTACTGGATATTTTCTCCTAGCCCGTGTAATAGTCAAGGAGGAGGTTGCCATTGAACCTGGGCCTCCGGTTGGCTCTTCAGCTGGTTCTTGAACTTGGCCTTCAGCAGGCCCTTCAGCTAGACAATCAGCATGCCTATCAGCTGGCCCTCCAACAGGCCTTTCAGCAGCCCCTTCAGCTGGTTCTTGTGCTGGTGCTGCACTTGATCCAATTTGAGTCCCTCCACTTGGCTGTTCAAGCAACTGATGTTGCTTCTTCAAATGATAACCACTTTTGTTGTGACCTACCTCACGACAATATGAGCATCTTATCTCTACACCTGACCTGCTCATCTTCTTACTTCTGGGCTCTCCCTCCTGCTTTCTTCGTCTCCTTTTAGGCCTTCCCATTTGTTTCTTAAGTGGCAAAGGATGAGGGGCTTCATGATTTGTCGGCTCCCAGAATTTTGTACTTCTAATAGGCTGCATCATGTGCTGGTACGCAGCAAGATATGTGCTTTTGTGGTAGCAACCATGAAGGTAATCCTGGGGATTTTGGTACTTCGCTTGGATGGCACAAATGGCATGTGTGCAGGGAATTCCATAAAGTTGCCAAGCTCGACATGAGCACTGTAGTTTGTCCAATTGGACAACATACTTGTCTGTCTTTTCCATGACCTCATAGCCATCATCTCCATTCCAGATAGGATGACAGAACCTACTACTCGCCAAGTTGTCATCCAATCTTTTAGTAATCCTAGGACCACACTGTCCAGTCCACTTCGCAGCCTGATCTCTCTATTTTTGCAGCCTTGTCATGACTATCACTCGAATATCCTCAAGCATGCTGATGATTGGTTTGCACCTTGCCTCTAAAATTCTGCCATTGAAGACTTCACTGAGATTGTTATCAATGATATCACTCTTGAATTCTTCACTAAAGAAGGCCTTGCACCAATGCCTGGGTTCAGTTTGAAAAAGTGCTTCATAACCATCCTTCGTCAAGTCAAGCAGCTGCTGTTTGTGAATTCTAAAATCAGCCACGTTGGTGCTCTTAGCTATCATCCAAAATTGCTTATGTAGTTTCTCCCCTTTGTAGATCTTTGCCCAGTTTGCATATATGTGCCTCGCACACATCCTATGTTCAGCAAATGGCATCAACTCAGCTATAGCAGGAAGAAGTCCCTACAAGAATTCATACATCAAGGCATTAATAAAGGCATGTGCAAGATAAAATGTCATAAATATTGTTTGTGCAGTTGCACCAGCATTACCTTTTGTTGGTCGCTCATGAATGCCCAACCTCCTCCATTAGTGATCTCAAGGTCCGCCATCAAATTTTTTAGGAACCACGACCAAGTGTCATTGCTCTCTACCTTCACAACAGCCCAAGCAATTGGAAACATCTGATTATTGCCATCCCTCCCAATGGCAGCCAACAATTCTCCCTTACACACACCCTTCAAGAAACATCCATCTAACCCTATGACTCGTCTACAACCAACAACAAATCCCCGCTTGCATGCATCAAAGCAAATATAAATTCGGTCAAAGTTAGTCCCATGGTTAGGCAGTGGCCGCTCCACGACCTCAACATAAACTCGACTACCCGGGTTTTGCAGCCTACATTCTCCAACATATTCCCAAATTTGACCATATTCTTCCTTGTACCTCTCTAGAATTTTTTTCATCATCTTATACTTGGCTCTTTTACACTGATTGAGTGACACGTTAATCCCTACGTGCTCCCTCACCAACTGCTTCAGCTGAGGACTCTTCACATCAGGCATCGCTTTGATGGTATCGAAGAAGTGCTTCGACAACCAAGCACTTGTTACCCTTTTGTTGTCAAACATGATGGAACAAGTATGTTCCTCCTGTAATGACCTAATTTGGAATGACCCGTCCCTCTTTGAACGTGTGCCATATATCTTCCACGAACAACTAGGTTGAGAACACTTTGCTCTAACATAGTCTTGCGTATTTCGAGTGAACTGAAGAGTCCTCTGTTCAGCTATTGAATACTTGATAATCGCTTCTTTGAATTGTTTGGCATCAGAAAATTTCAGACCTACAGTCAACACAGAAGAAGAAGAGCCAGGATCGTATAATGGATACTTACGTTTTCTTCTGCGCACAACGGGATCATCATCTTCATGCTGATTTTTAGAATTATCATTCTGTTCATCAGAGCCACTTTCTTCATAATCGGTGTCATTACCTTCAGCTGGAGCTCCATCAATGCTATGTCCTAGTTCAGCTTCATGCAATCCTCCAAGTGCAGCTGTTGATTTTTTCCCAAATTCCCTTTGCTGTTGCCTTGACTGTGCAAGTTCCTCATCGTCATCTTCACTTGGTAAATTTACATTTGTCACACCCTTATCATCTGATACACTAGATACAGCAACTTCCCACGATAATCCAGTGAACTCAAATCCAGTGAACTCTTCACTTGCTGCATGGCTTGCCTCCCTCTCATCCCTCTCATGTCCAACTTCATCTATCATAGAACTAGCACCAACCTGAGTACTAGGTAAAGCAGCACCATCCCCTACGTCTCCTCCCTCAGCCCCTTCATCAGATTCACCATCACTATAGGACTCAACATACACAACAACTTCTTTTCCATGAAGATAATAGTAGATGATATCCTTAACACCATTATCATCATCAAAGTTTCTAATACCGTCCTTCAAGCTGATTCCAGGAACACAATAATGCAAACTTCCTATTTTACATCTTAATTGTTGAACTATATCCCTCATGAGATTAATATATGCTGGCTTGCTTCTATCGAAATAAACAATACCTTCAAGTCCCCCAAAGTATTCCCACTCGTCAGTACCGATAACAAATTCTCCTCCATAGCGAACAATGATGCCGATAATTGTGTCTTTATCCCCCATATCGACCCTGCATTGACGGAAAAAAGCCAAAAAATTCAATGTTTTAGCTTTCGGGACCACACCACATAAGAAAAAGAGCACAGCTTCACATGAAGGTCCCCCACATGGTCGACAAGATTGAAAAAGCCACCATCAGACCACATGGGTGACAATGACAGAGGTCCCCACATGGACCACAGTCTATCGCATATACTCAGCTCGGCACCAACACAATCGAATCCACTTCAAGCACTAATACCCGAACAACTAGCCATAATTTATGAAGTTCAAGCTTTAATTTCAGAAGTTCAAGACCTAATTTCAAGTTTGAGCCCCAATTTCTCAAGTTCGAGCCCTTAATTCCTACTTCAAACCCTAATTTCCCGAAGGCAGCCTTAATCTACCAATTAATTGAGTGAAACATAGGACAATGAAGCACAATGTGTCGATCAATTCAGCAAAATAGAAATTAATAGCCCTTATTTGAAGACCGACCTTCGTAATTTGCCACGGAGACGAGACCGACGCCGACGGTACGAGTGATGCTCAGTCCACGAGATGAGGGAGCG
Source organism: Syzygium jambos (assembly GCA_031216235.1). Lineage (NCBI taxonomy): Eukaryota > Viridiplantae > Streptophyta > Magnoliopsida > Myrtales > Myrtaceae > Syzygium > Syzygium jambos. The sequence goes on from CM062226.1 coordinate 22,157,335, forward strand.
ACGCCGACCGACCGCAAGGGGAAGGCAAGAGACGGCAATGGCGACGGTGACGGTGACGGCGACGACGACGAAATTAGGGCGGCACGAGCGACGAGCGACGACGACGGCGACTGGGCGAGGGAGACAGAGCAGGTGTGACGAAGGACGTGATGCTAAGACCTTTGAACTGAGCGACGTCGTTTGCTGTCCTAAATGGAACGACGTCGCCCTTCTTGTCCACGTGGACTGAGCGACGTCGTTTTGCTCATCCATGTGGACATCAAATGTTGAACCCAATATCCACGTCACACTCTTTTTTTAAATAAAAATGCCAGGTCAGCTTTTTTGGCCGGAATTTTGGCCGGAGTCACTAAAGTGATCCATTTTTCTCCGATTTAGCACCAAAGTGATCCGAAAAAAAGTTATGGCACCAAAGTGATCGCCGTACACAAGTTATGGCACTTATGGTGTACTTTTGCCCAATTAAATATGTCCGCGCTTAGTACTAGGTAAAAAGACATAATAATTTAAACTTTTAGAACAGTCGGCAACCTGCTTGCTTTTTCTTTTGCAATACAAATTGGAGAAACGACCATCCTCATGGAAGATTTTTCAAATTTATCAATAAGTTTGAGAAACTTCAGTATACTTAAACACGTTCTAGTGCCAAGATACGCCATAAATCACGCAAGTTGTGCATGAACGCCTTGAATAACAAAGCCACCGTTGCCTAAAGTTCTCGGACAGATGGTTGCGTAGTTGGTTTTAGAGTCTGTATATTTGAAGGAAAACTATATTCGGGGAATTGTTTTCCAACTTTTCGGTGTTTGCACGATGGAAAACTAACCAATCTGCAAAAAACTTATCCATAGACTGAAAACAATAAGCTTAGATTGGAGAAAAATGACTTCTTCTTTTAGTAAGAAAGAAATCACTTTTCCTAAATCACCAAACGAATGAAAACTAACCATTTTTCTTGAAAATGATTTTTATGAAAATATTTTCCTTTATCATGAAATTTTCAGTTAAACAAAACACACCCTTAGGGTGTATGTGCTTGAGTGAAATCATTTTCTGTGAATTAATTTTTTGAACTTTCACGCATTTGGTTTGCTGAAATTGATCAGTAAATGGAAAATCATTTTTGGTCAAAGAAAATACACATGCTTAATGTTAGGAAAATAAATTCCTTAACTGGAAAAGGTGAAAATATTTTCCTAAAAAAATGATTTTTCGAAAAAGCGGTTTTCTTTATCTTAAAGTTTTCTCCGAAACAAGTGCACCCTAGACCGATTTTAACATGGGTGGTGGACTTGGCTACTTACAGTTGTCTGTTTGTAGCCCCTACTCGATTTAGGCAAAGAGGCCGAGGAACGGAAGCGAGCTTTTTGTTGCCCTGGTTGAGGCTTTTTCCCTTTCAAGTTTCAAGGCTTTGTCCGGCGCGCGCGCATGACATATTCATTTCAAGAGCGATGGACCATGGAACGTGAAGATTGTGACTCATCATGCAACAGCACATGCTATGGTAGTTGTCATAGCTGAATTTACACAATGCTGGTCTCTACGCTCTTATTTTTATCTTGTGCATTGGCACAGGTCACCTCTCGGAACTCCCTCATGCATGCCATGAGTGCTTGCAGATCATAATGGCACATTTGAAATTGTGGCGGAAGCCAAGCGATCGAACAATAAAATTGACAGAATAAGAAAATAAATCGGACACCAGATTTACGTGGTTCGGTCGTAGTGACCTATGTCTACGGGAAGAGCAGTACGGAATTCCACTATAGATCAAGCGATACAACGGAGATTACAACCACGCTCGAGTCACTCAAACACTCTAAGTGTTTTCTTTAATTCGAGAGTAGTGCCAGATCCTTCTAAGGCTATGCCTTGCACGCGGCGCATGGCATTCGATCCGAGAGCAAGGGACCGTGGAATTTGACGATACCGACTCATCAGGCAACAGCACATGCCACGACTCTATGGTAGTTGTTGTAGCTAAATCTCCTCCGCGGCTGGTCTCAAGGCTCTTATTTCATGTGGTGCATTGGCACAGGACAAGTCTCACAACTCCCTGACCTACGTTGTGAGTGTTTTGCAGAATCCTAATGGTGCATTTGAAACTTCTGTTGAAGCAAAGTGCATCAGAAGTCAAATACCTTTGGTCCCAATAAAGTGTCCCTAATGTGAAGAATCGGTGGTCAAACCTATAAGGATTTGCTAGACCAACTATGGTAACGCAAGTGGCCAAGTGTCGAAGATGATTGGCCGGTAAGATGCAGTCCGTTGATAAGTGAGTCCAGCTCTAACACAACATGATTGTTAATGGTGTGATCGAGTGTTGGAGCGAAAGAAATTGGTAATTACTAGCAGTCTCGGATGCAGTAATGAAAGATGGCAACCACTGAAGAAGAGAAGGCAATGTGGTTGCAGCGAGTCGATAATTTCAAGTTCAACTATTTGTAGATAAGTTGTGCTGGATCGTGGAAGCCATGTGTAGCTTGTGTAGTTTTCTCATTATATGCTTTTGACTTTTATATTGTAGTTATAAATAATTGAATTGTAATATGTGCGCAGAACTGCTAATCAACCCAGGAACATCAGTCGTTCGATTTTATTTCCAGTTTCTCTTACCGGGGGAACGTAAGATATCAAAGTGGTTGCTGGCTGCATACGGGAAGTATAAATTGCCAAGGCAGACCATCATCATTGCTCGCACTACGCAAGTCAAGCCTAGCCGCCTTCCCGTTCATTCTAGGAAAGGGTAAGGAGAAAGTTCCTTTCGGAGACGCGGGCGTAGCAGCTGGATGGACTTTCTTGTATCTTTTACATGGCCGACAACGATTGTTCCCAGTCTCAATACTTTCAATTTTCTCGTCGTTTACATTTCTTATCCAAGAATCAACAAAACACCCTTTGCGACCTTTGTCGGTTTGTATTTGATCGATCTGTATCTCGAAAGGTATTTCATCGTCCTTTTCGGCGAAACACCTACGTAATAAAGAGACCCAAGCGAGACTGTAAAACTTGGGACCATTAGCATATTTAACTTTTTTTTTTTTTTTGGGTGAAGTAAACATATTTAACTTTAATCTACCTTCACTTGAAAACTTGCGGATTCATGAGATTTTTTGTCTACTCCACATATCAATACACATTGGAGGGCGCGCACATCAATCATCGGCGTTGATATCAATGTTAAAAGAACACACGGCAGCACTCCAATACCTCCATAATGGAGAGATCCACGAGGGAGCCCAGAATTTCAGCTTGTTGATTAACGTTCTAAGTCGTCAATTTAGGGGTCAGTTAGCCAATTAAGTTTTTGTTCCTTTTTACTCCAAACGATCAATGTGGTATCTTCATTTGTTTCACGCCCTTACGCGTGTACGACAAAACTTAGAAAGTAAAATATCTAATATGACGTTCTGGAGATTCGATTTGAACATCATGATGAGCCCTTCCTTACAAGTCGCTGATCGACTTAATTAAGGTTCATATTTGTTGCCTCATCACATAAGTTCATATAATTAAAGTGTATATTAATCCTATACTTTACGAATCACATAATTAGACTGAAGAAGCAAAGCACCTGTCATCATCTCCCGCAGCTGTCTCTCATGACAACCTAACACGCCATTGGATGCATATTACCTTGTTGACTTAAGAAAATGACCAATTCTTTGTTGAAAATGACCAACTCTTTGTTGATATCCGCGAGTAGCAAGCTCTATCAATGAGAGCAAAGTTTTGTCAATATGGAAGTTATCAATGAATAAAACAATCAGCAAGCTATAAGCTCATCGACAGTGCATGATGTTGATACAACATGATGGTAAGATTAGTGCAGAGGTTATCGAAGAAGTTCTTCACCAATTGCCAACTTGTAGGAAATTGATTGATGAAACAGTTAACAACTTGAAGGAAATTACCACCCGCCTGGGTGGCGCTGCTGGAGCGCGCACTCTTCCTCTCGCAAAAGGTTGAGTGTTCAAATCCCGGGTGCCGCAGGGTGACTTAACCGGTGGCACGTGTGTGGTGGCTAGCACGTGTCGCCCCCAGGGTTTACTCCCTGGCTATTGACCGTGCGGGGGTTCCCTGGGTTACCAAAAAAAAAAAACTTGAAGGAAATTGACCAATAAAACAATCGACAATAAACAATAGCAAAATTTTGCTAAGTGATAAAAGAGTGTCAGTTATGAGCAAAACAGAAGTTTGCCAACACATCAGTCAAAGACAAAAAAGGTGGATTGACATGAACTCATGATTGCTAGGTCGTTATGCCTATAAACTCGGAATTTGTAACTTCTAGTGGATAAGCTTTGTTAAATGATAGAGGATCATGTTTAGAATCTTGAAAGCATAACTGCTTATCAAAACTATAGATAGTACTAGAAAGTTGTTCTAGATTCAAAATCCATATCTGTTCGTAAATAACTAATGATACTGGGATATAAAAGCCCATGTTGTAATATTTGCAAAGCCTAATCTGTCACGCCCTGCACCCTACAAGCATGTGATCATCCCTCGATGGTCGATCATTGAATGCGACGTCCCAGGCACGTCGCCGACCCAACCCAAATATCAGATATTAGGCTCGCGCGAAAACAAGTTGAAATAACCCAGACAATTAATAATGACAAGAGATAGCAATAGCACGAAACAATAACCGTAATTCCTACACTTGGCAAATACATACGACATTTACAAAAGACAACTCCAAGCTAGGCCACAACAACAGAGCCACATTCCTCAAAAGGGATAATGGTTCGCAAACTTAACTCCTCTACAAAGGGGGGGACTCAAAATACCGAGTACTTGATCCGTCCTTGATCTCCGAGATACCCTTGCAGCGTCTCCAATCACTCATGGCCGCGGATCTGAAATGGTTATATAATAACAGTGAGAACGAGTCTCAATAAGCAACCCCCTATACCCCACGTAGGCCAATGCGTACCCAGACAAGTCATTCGTGCAATCTACCCCAAAACATATAGAATACGCATCATTGAACTTACCTGGCCATCAAGCCTATGTAAACTCTGCACGTTAGTCGTCATGTGATAATGCAATGATAGTAATTAAATAACACATCACAATTTCTCGAATACCAACCACGCTTGCACTCAACCAATCCAACTAATTCAACCAGCCAATTCAATTACACGCTCAACCAGCCAATTCAATTGCACACTCAACTAGCCAATTCAATTACACTCAAATCGCATACGTGGCCGAACATCTTTTTCACGACCCGCGCTACTGCGCCTCAGGTCCATTCTCACTGCCCGCGCCACTGCGCCTCAGGCCCATCTGGCACACCGGCCACTCATGTTTCACACGGACCGCCGTCAACACGTCCCAAGTCCGTAGCCCTCCGATCAATCCGGGCTCAATTTCCAACTACCGACGTAAACACGTCCCGGTCCAACACACCTTTAACGGGCCACCGTCAACACATCTCAAGCCTGCATCCATTTGGCACATCGGCCATTCATGCCTTCACACGGACCGCCGTCAATACGTCCCAAGTCCGTCTTTCCATTTGGCACACCGGCCAGTCAAGCCTTCACACGGACCACCGTTAACATGTTCCAAGTACGTAGCCCTCCGATCAATCCAAGCTTGCAATCGACAGGCATACACACGCCATTTAATTCAATCAATTTCACGCCAATTACACCAAGCGATCCAAAATCACAATTCAATCCAATTCACGACAAGCCACACCAACCCACAAACTCGACATTTAATCGGCCACATACGAACATCCAATCCACCCACGAATGCCACAACAAGCCAATCATTGACCCACCAACATTAGCCACTAATATGCACCCAAAACCATCCAAGTCGGCCACAATCAAACGTCAATTTTCCTCACACACGCCACAACAATACGGTCATTTAGCCCACTATAAATAGCCACTAAGTAAGCCCCACAAATATCACAATTTAATATGACAATTACACACATGCAAATATTGACCCTACTCCACGTTTAGTCCCTAAACCGGTACTAATTAATCTTTAGACAAGTCTAATAATACCCAATGTACTAGGTAGGGTTTAGGAAGTCACTTACCTAAGTTTGGCCCGGAGAAAATCGGCTCGGGCCTAAAATGGCCCGGGAGAACAGTGTCGAACTAGGAGCGGGCGTGGGCCAACGGGGGCACAATGGCCGATTGGCGTGCCTGGCGCGCGAGCGCGGTGGCTGAACGGCGTGCTCGGGGAGCACAGCCGAGCGGCTGGTGCGCGTGGGTAACGGGCCGGCCACGGCTTGGGCAAGTGGCCTGAGTTGCTGGCCGGCTGGAGCTGGTTGGCCGGGGTGGCGACCGGCGACGATTGGCTGGGCGACGGCACTGGGCGAGTGGTCGGACGAGCTGGCCGGCGGCTCGGCGGGGCTCGGCCATGGCGGGCGCAACGACGAGCTGCTACTTACTCGAAGGAGGGGAAGAGGACGGTCGGCTGGGGGGCGGCGATGAGCAGCGGCGACGGCGGGCAGGCGTGACGGCGGCGTGGCGGCGGCGGCGGCGGCGAGCTGGTCCCGGCGACGGTAGGAAGCGAAGGAAGAAGGAGGTGGATGAGGCGGGGTGACGCGGTCGGGGGGCGTTCGGCGGTGGCGACTGCGACGCTCAAGCATCGGGACGGTGCTAGGGAGCTGGCTAGACGGCTGGATGGTGGTCGGGACTCGTCGAGCACGGCGGTAAGCGGCGGCGAGCCGAGCTGGGCAGGGGCGAGCTTGGGGCGGAGGAAAACAGGGGAAGGAGAAGGAGAGTGGGGGGGTTCGTGGTGGCGATTGTGTGACCGGACGAACGGCGCAGTGGCTGGCGGGGCGGCGGCACCGGGCGAGCTGTCGGCGACGGGGCGATCGGCGGTGACGGTTCGGGCGAGCAGAAGCAGAAATCGAAGCAGCCGCGAGCGAAGGGAAAAACCAAAGAAGAAAAGAAGAAGAAGAAGAAGAAGGGGAAGAAAGAAAAGAAGAGAGAGAGAGAGATGGGTCTGTCAGGGGGAGGAAAGGACGTTGCATGGGGAAGGAGAGAGAGAGAGAGAGAGAGAGAGAGAGAGAGAGAGAGTCCAAATAATCATTGCGATCCAATGGACACGGTTCAAGCCCAAAAACGATCTAACGGTCCATGAAAATTCTAATAATATATTAGGACAAAGGCCGGATACCCACACTAAATAAAATATACTAAGAGGGAGTTCTACTAGTCGAAATCCGCATCCGGTCCAAAATTTCACTTTCTCTCTAATCCTAGCAATCTTGAGGCTGGCCACAATAATATCGATACCGTCCAATTTATTTCGTCCCGAAACTCTCGAAAATCGACTGCCAAGTTTGGGGTCTAAATAACGGCCAAATTCGATCGAATGCGATTATAGCAAAATCTCTATTTTAAAAACAAGAACTCGGGAGTGATCAGTTCCTGAGTGAGATTCTATTATAAGCGCACTGACGAATTACACGTTTTATAAATCCCAAAAATGGGCCAAAATTCGAAATGTCACATAATCAATCAACAACAAAACATATGTTCTTATGCACATTTACTTGTGTCTTTATTTTCCTGCAAATTTAATCCTTTTAGCATTTTTAATTGGAAAAATGACATAAATAGTCTATGAATTTTGACTAAATATGCAATTTGGTTCATGAACTTTTAATTTGTTCAATGTAGTCCATGAACTTTAACCCAATACTTAATGTGGTCCTTGAACGTTAACCCAATGTTCAATGTGGTCCTTGAACTTTTGGTACATGTTCAATATAGTTCGTGAACTTTATAAAAATATTCAATATTGCCCTTCAATTAATTCAAGTTCAGGGATTATATTGTACATTTTCATATAATTCATGAACTAAATTGAACATGTATCAAAAGTTTAGGGACCACACTGAACAAACTAAAAGTTCATGGATTATATTGAATATTGGGTTAAAGTTCAGGGACCATATTGAATAAATAAAAAATTCAGGACTAAATTGCACGTTGAGCCAAAGTTCAAGAACTATTTGTGTCATTATCCCTTTTTAATTCATGTATCTTTTAGTATTCTTGCAACCTTTAATTACTAGTACTTGCACTTTACTTTACGGTTAATATCACAAAAAACCCTAAATTAGTACGCTTGTGATAAATTTATCCCAAACTAATTTTTTGAAAAATCCCAAAATGATACACCTATGACAATTTTACCCTCTATCAGTTTCCGTTAAATTTTACCGTCAAATTTTTGAGTTGGATGACACGTGATAGTTGATGAGTATAACAGTTTGGGGTTTTACCCTCCGTCTGTCACAGGTGTATCATTTTGTGGTTTGTTATGATACTAATCTAATTTAACGGGTGGTAAATTTATAATAAATCTATCAATTAGAAGTTTTTGATGGTCAAAAACTTAGTTTAGAGTAAAAATGTCATAGATGTATTAGTTTGAAGTTTTTAATGGTCAAAAAATTAGTTTGAGGTAAATTTATCACAAATTTATCAATTTGGAGTTCTTTGTGATATAGTTAGTTACCCTTTACTTTAACAGCCATACACTACTGTTCATAGTCAACAAAGAACCATTTCCATAACATTCATTGATTCGATTCCTTAATTGAGATTTTCACTTTTTGGTCAAACACAAGTCTACAAATCCCCTCATTAATGACATAATTGCCACCAAACACTAATTACTTACCCACCCTTTTTCATTTCTCTTTGTGATACCACAGCAGTTGTTAACACTTAAATTTTGGTTACTCCACTTAGTCATTAAGGATAACCTTGACCCCGGGACAGAAATATAATTTTGCATTCACACAGCCTTTAGATTGCATTTTAAGGACTAACCTTTGTTGGAGGGAGTCAGAGATGAAATTTATGATCGAGGAGGTGAGATGAAACCAAGACTAAAAATTCTTGCTTTCTTGGAGCTTGAACCCGAATCCGAAAGATAAGGCGGGCTCAGAATTAAATGTCTAACATTATGAGAGCTCGAAGCTAGCTCAATGAGCTTGGGAACATGTTTTTCAAGAACGTGGGAATTTCGGGGTCCTTGACAGTAACCGTTCGCAAGGGCAATGCCGCCTTTTGGCATCTGCAGCTCCGACTGCATTGTCCTCCGCTTCAAGAATATACCCACCGCCAAGCTCCAGGACTCCAGCTGAATATACCTTTTGATTTGTCCCCTTGCTCACGTTCCCGAATTTCGCCAGAGAAGTCTCTGTTTCCTATGCCGCCTCTAATTTCAAAGCTTGAAAAATGTGTGTATGTGAGTTGGTAAGTCTGATTAGGGGGTTTTGCATGGGATTGTAGTCTGCGCTAGCTACGTATGTCATGATTCGGTTATAGTGATTTGATCGTGCGTATAGTGATTGGGTCATGTATTGTTGGCCAGGGTGGAGTTGATATCAGCATTTTGATTGTTGTTTTCTTGCTAAAAATACTGAAGCTCTAGCGATTACGGCTAAATCAATGGTGATGAGGCAGAGAAAGTGCTCACCTATTTCACAAGTAGAACTCTCTTATCATACACATTTTTCATCCACAACACTCTCAATGTCCATGCTGACCCACCCCTCGAGAACATAATCCAATCCCTGAGAATGTTTTGTGTGGTTCTTCCTTTACTAAAAGCATCTGAATAATGCGGGTCGGTTACAACTAACCAAATCGGTCCTTATTTCTATCTGCACATACTGGATGCAAATGTTTCTTCTTCCGAAGCAAACTATTTATGAGATTGAGAAGAAGATTCGTCACTTCCTATGGGTTGGGTCTTCAACAAATCGTGGATCACACAAAGTTGCATGACGTGTAGTATGCTCACCCAAAAAGGAAGGAGGGTTAGGATTGCCTAATTTGAACCTATGGAACAAAGTGTTATTAGGGCGCACAATGTGGAATCTTATTAATTATCTATCTTCTTCACTTTGGAGCTCCTGTGTCCATAGTACAAAATGCAGAGGAACCCCATTTTTGCAGATGGACATGAAGGGTAGTATGGACTGGAGTTGGCGATGTCTCCTCAAACTACGTCATGTCCTAACCCCGGTCATGTCTAATCCAAGATATTGCTACCATGATGTTTTGGAAGAACTTAGACACGAGAGTCCGGCTGTGGAGTGGTATAACTTAATATGGAGTAGCGGCGTTAGCAAACACAATTTTATTGGTTGGCTAGTATGTAGGGATAGGCTTCCGATAGCAGAGATCATATCACGGTGGATGACCTTAGTCGATGTCCAATGTACCCTCTGTAGGGCAAGTATAGAGAACAGGACTCACCTTTTCTTCCAATGCGAATGGACAGGTAGCATCTGACGAATATTCTTGCGCAACATGGGATTAGGCGTAATGTATGGGGATGGAATGAGAAGCTTCAATGGATGGTTAGAGCAACAAGAGGCAAAGATTTGGCAGCGAAACTTCTCAAAATATCTTTCCTAGCGACTGTATATTGCACTTGGATGGAGCGCAACCATAGACGGTTTCAAAACAATCCAACTGACATTCAGATTATTTTGGCGAAGGTGTAGAAAAATGTAAGAAGAAGAACTTCGCTATACCAAAAAATCAAACCTTCGCAAGCTAACTTTATTTTAGCTACTTTATGGAGACTTCCTATCTCCATATTCTCGAATTATTAGTACTAGTTGTAATGCCGGGGAATGCCCCTAAGCTGCTGTACATCTTCTGTTATATTACTTACATTTTACACAGAAAAAAAAGCATCTGAATAATAGTCTTCCCATACTGGGCAACTACAACCTTGCATTCTTTAGTCACGACACCAAAAGGCTCCGATAATGTGGTTAACTTCAGTGTTGTTCTTTCAACACAAAACTAGCTGGACACGCAATCGACAATAGAACTCCAAAACTTAATTGGAACAGAAATAACGTGATGGCAATGCCAGGGTGAAGAGCAACAGTTACTCAGCAACGGATGTGGAATGCTGGCTTCTCATATGTGTACACTGAATGTTTTAATTCAGCAGTTTTGCTTACACAGAGCTTAATGATCGAATAAAAGGGATGGAGCTAATTTTTGCTGTCAGTCGCCATTACACTTTCCGGACCAGGTTCATGATCATGTAGCATAAAGTGGGCCTAAGTTGACACCTTCATTGGTTCGATGATTCAGGGTACCCTGTGAAGGACCAAATGCAAATGCCCTACTATGAAGAGGATCTTGATCGTATTTCTGAATTTTGTGGTTTGCAATATGCATAACTTTTCTGAAAGCCAACCATGAATATTGCTTCTTGTGAGCTTGAGAATGCTTCATGAGACTGTAAATGGTTCCGTGTGGATTTTCCTTGTAGCCACATGGTTCTCTTCCATTTCGTGTTTTATTTCGCCAAGCCATGCTTTTTATTGTTAGGAAATGTTAGTTCTATTGTGCCGCATTGCTTCTAGTCATATCATTCTTTGGGGGTTAAGCGAAACTGTCAGTTCCATTGTCACAGTGCAATGAAGTGATTTTTCTCACTCCATTTTAAATTCCCGAACCATAATTCTGTAAATGATCTGGAGCATCAGCAACTCATGCTCAAATCTTCCATTTAGTTTTGTCTACAGAACAGTTAGGAAGATAGTGTCCTCGGATGATCACATTGCATTGGCCTATGCTGGGTTGATAGGAGATGCACGTGTCTTGATAAATAGGGCACGCATGGAATGTCAGAGTCATATACTTACAGTAGAGGTTCCCGTTATGGTTGAATGCATAACAGCTAGATAGCAGGTCTACAGCAGAAGTATGCGCAAAGTTGTGGTGTCGGACCGTTTGGCCTGTCAAACCTGGTTGCAGGTTTTTATCTGTACACTGGAGTCCCGTCTCTATATCAGACAAATCCATCAGGGACATTTTCAGCTTGGAAAGCCAACGCAACTGGTAGAAACTCAAACTCGATAAGGCAATATTTGGATAAGAACTATCAAGAAACCTCTGGATAAGAGACTGTAAGCTGGAAATTCGTGTTTTACATGAAAGTTTTTTGTTTTCATTTACATTCTTCGATGAACTTAGTTTGTTGTCATTGTACTAGTAGTTGTCACGGTAATTTTATGCAATTTATATTGCCCTTTGAGATGATATGATGTTGCGTCCACTTACTTGGATGCTTGAATCAATTAAGCCATTTGCAAATCTATCGGCTAGGAGTTGGTCTAGAGAATGTTTTAGTGGTTAAATTGTTGTGACAAAATGATCATTTAGCTAATGTTGAATAGGTCTTGAGCAAACGTGTCTTCTGGTCAGTCTATATATTTGTTGTATCCATGAAGATTCTATGAAACATTCAGGTTTGCCGCTTCTTTTTATGTGTACAAAATATGAACTTTTCTTAGTTGAATTTACTTTGCTGTATATGGTGATGGTGGATTAGAGGCTTCAACATTTACTTCTGATAAAGTTAATAAAGCTCCAGTTCTTGCTGTCGTTTCGGTACTGAATTATGTCCCTTCATCTGTTCTTCTTGCATTTAGCTACAGCGTATGTTCCCTTTGAGTTGACGATGTCTGCTGCTTCCCCTTTTCTATTATAATAATATTAGCTGTCTCAGATTCAATTGCCTGGAGAAATGCTTCTCTCTTTTCTCTGCTACGAGGAGATGTGAACACCTAATGAGGATGAAGGACGGTTTTGTAAGGTTCAGTTCAGATCATGGAAGATTTTGTATCTTTAGATTTTAAGAAAAGCCCTATAAACCAGGGAAATGTTCTTCAAAGGGTTACACAATTGTCTTCTGGTCCATAACACATACGGCAACGTTTGTTCCATTAGCCTCAACCAAAATTGATTCCTTCAGCTATGTTACTCTAGCCCCTTGGATATATCAGGTATGCTTTTGGGATGCCGGGCTCATTGTTCTATATTGGTTTAAGTTTGAGGTATCATATTCATATTCATACATTTGGATGTCCTATGGAAGTGACTGTAACAATACATTTCCTTTAGTTTCTCACATGGGAAGGGTGCTAGGACTCTGCTATCTGAAGTTAGATGCACGCATCTTAGTGTCTCTTCTTTTCAAGCTTTGTGTAGGTGCTTCCTGAATGCTTACGTGAAATATCAGTAGTTAGTTAAATAATACTGTCTGTTGAAAATATGTCTTGAGTTTGAGTCCGATAAACGAAATCCGACCCGAGATTAATTATTAAATATTTTGAATTGAATATTTTGCGGATATCCGAAATCAAGTAACAAGAAATATATGGACACATCAATTTTGCTATTCTCACATTGGAGTCCGAATCGCGAAATAGAAGGACAAAAAAGGAAAGTCCAATTGTGTCAGAGAAAGGAAGGAAACACTACTTGAAGTCGGCCAAAAAAAAGTCAAAAGAGGAAAGTTCAAACTTTGACTAGTTGACCGAATAACATGATTTCCTAATCCATGTTGACGTGGGCTTCTGAAGGTGTTCTTCTTTTGGCTATAAATATATTCAGTGGGCACTTTGGGCGTGTTGTTGTTGATAAATACGTGAAGTAAAGACTTCTTGAAGCGTCGCTCCACAAGCGAGTGCTCGGTTGTGGGTTCGTGATTTTGTTCGTGAAATTACATCAAGAGTTCAAGTATTCGTAGCGATTAAATCTTGTATTAAGATTTGTGTACAATTCTTTTACGAGATTGAGAGATTATTTCGTTAGGAATTATGAGGCTAAACACTGTATGAGTAATTGGGTGTAATTGGAGTTTGGGAAATACCGAGAGTGTTTGAGTGACTCGAGTGTGATTGTAATCTCCGTTGTATCGCTTAATCTATAGTGGAATTCCGTGCTGCTCTCCCCGTGGACGTAGGTCACTACGACCGAACCACGTAAATCTGATGTCCGATCTATTTTCTTATCCTGTCAATTTTATTGTTTGATCGCTTGACTTCCGCAACACTGTCTCCTTTCTGGAATGATGCAATGTAATTGGCTAGTGTTGAAATTTTAAACGGTAGTAAAATGATAAGTGGATTGATCTTCTTCTGGTACTTGGAGTAAGTGATGCTTGATTGCACCTTTTTTTTTTTGCTTGAAGATGATTTGGTTGCAGCTGGGTCGCAATAGATCATCCTAGGTCAAGTGTTTGAGCTTTTACGTCTTCCTGCCTTTTGCAGACGAAATGGTATCAAAATAGCATGATAACCTATGCCTAGTCATCTGAAGAGGTTGTAGGAAACACATTCTATGCATTGATGAATCTTTATGTTGACCCGATGAGATGCTGCTTCATGTATGAGTTCAGTTTAGAAGTCAAATGTCCAGTCTGCCCAATGATGTTAACATGATAGTAAATATTCAATGATAAATTGTTTCTAGGCCATAGTTACCGTTTATCAGTACTGTATTTGCTACTAGACATAGAGGTAAAGGCTCATGCAATTGTGACTTCTCAAATGCATCTGAACTTCTTAAACAATAAATAGAGCTCTCAGTGAGAGCAAGCTTCACTAGTTCATTGAAGTGGTTAGAACAATGAAAGTTTCCTCCGATCATTCCTTCCCTCATTTGCGATCTGTTCTTCTTGTGCAATGACGACAGCTCATGTTCTTGAGCACGATGTTTTGAATTGTCAATGTGAACAATTTGATTGGCTCTGATATGATTTGACTTTTTATCGGGCAATTAAATTGTAGAAAGTGGGGGGAAGAACATAGAGATTGCTGTTGTTACTAGAGAGCATGGGCTGCGGCAACTCGACGAAACTGATACCGGTGCTATTGTTGCTGAGATTAAAGCGAGGAAGGCAGTTGCTGAGGCTGCCAAGAAAGCACCAGAAAAGAAACATAGTTTTCTCATTTTTCTCCAACCATACGAATCGTACATCCATTCACTCTAAAATCTTTAGAACCTTGCCTTTTAGTTCTCAAAGCTGCTTCACGATTTCTTGGGTATAGCAGATGGCATGCCCTTTTGTTATTGGACGGGAATATTCGTGGAGTATATGTTCTTTTTCTGCAATTTCTAGCTCTGTGTTTATATCATTCTCAATTAGTTTATTCCCACGAATTATACTTTGAGTTTGCTGAATAAGCAAAGCAGGATCAAATGATTCTGCGGGGTTCAAATCCTGCTCATCAGCTCATGGTTCTATGACATATCACCTGCTTAAAACTCGAACAAACTTTGTTAGCGGGGAATTTCTTGCTTGGGTTCAGGTCCATCTGTCCGAGAACTCCAAAGCAAAGGACGATGTGCAAACGGGCAAGGAGGAACTCCAGGTGCAGTCGAAACCGGTGCAAATGTGCTTTTTGAGACCCCGCACAGATCACCATTGGATATTTGGTAGCACCCTTGGCAGATGATTATATAAGGTGGCTTCATGACGACGCGTGGCTGACACGATCACATAGTTATATCTATTGGAAGTTTGTTTGTAAAACAAATAAAAGTGGATTTTCTATGTCCCACCTAGAAAAGATGGAGTGAAGTAAGCTTGTTTATAAGTGTGGGCTTCTTTCTAAGTGCGTCCTAAGGAGGCTTATGACTTATGGGCTAGGCTCATAATATTCGCGTGCAGGGGCATACTTTGCGCGCTCGCGGATTAACCATGCCAATCCTCTATTTTGTTCTTATTTTTTTTTTATGTCTTGCGGTTTCTTTATGACTGTTATTAGTCGGAAGGGTGCCTTTGTTCATTTTGGAATTTTTGGAAATTATGAAATTCGAAATTCATAAAAAAATTATTATTATTATTTTAATTTTTAAATTTTGTATACCCTTTCGGCAGCATACCTTTTTTAATTATAAACTGTCGACCGAAGAGTTGTGTTTGTTTACTTTAACCATTTACCGAAAGGTTGCCATTGTTCATTAAAATGTGTTTATATATACTCATTAGTTTTTGACATGATAGAATGCTTTTTATTTTCGAGATTTTCATTCCTCAAAAACACAGCCATCTTCTCGAATTGTTTCATAGAGAGACCCTGGAGAAATACTAGAATTGCTATCTAGTATTCTCATCGAGACTTTATTGTATACCGGAGGAAATTTGCCGGTGACCATTATCAACTTAGTGGGGCAAATAATTCATTAAAGAAAGTGATATTACGCCTCAAAGTCTCACTTCATTGCTCTACCTATTTTCAAAGTCAATTTTCCAACAATTTTAAGGAATTATTTTGTTTAACGATGGAGTCAGAGACAATCAAAATCATGAATCAAGACATGGTCAAACTGGACCGGTTCGATGGGAACAACTATGCTCACTTGAGGGACAAGATGATGTTCCTACTCACTGCCCTGAAGATATCCTACATTTTGGATCCAAAATTGGCGCCTATTGAAGATCCGAAGCCTATTATTGAGGGAGGACAGCCAAGTGCGGAAGCCGTTGAAAGGGTTAACAAGGAAAAGAGAAAACATGAGGAGGACATATTGCTATGTCATGGATACATTCTAAATACATTGTCTGATAGATTGTATGACTTATTCACCGAGATGAAGTTGGCCAGAGAAATTTGGAACGCACTGGAATTCAAGTACAAAGCGGAGGAGCAAGGCACCAGTAAGCATTTGATCGCAAAGTATTTTGATTTCAAGTTCATTAATACTAAGCCCTTGTTGGAACAAGTCCATGAATTACAAGTGCTTGCCAACAAAATTCGTGCCCTCAAAATTGAAATTCCAGAAGCCTTTCAAGTTGGAGCAATTATTGCAAAATTGCCCCCAACTTGGAAAGATATGGAAAAAGGCTGATGCACAAGTGTGAGGACATTTCCTAGAGCAAATAGAAAAACACCTTCGAATTGAGAAAGAGTCACATTTACGTGATAATTTTGTTTTGTATGACTCCAAGGTAAATATTGTGGACCGAAAGCGAAAATTTAGCCAGAACTTCAAAGTAAAGAATGGGCATAAATTTAAGAAGACACAAAAGAAGAAGAAGGGTTGTTGTTTTGTTTGTGGCAAACAGGGGCACTTTGCTAAGGAATGCATTCATCGCAAGAGCATGTCAAAGGACAAGAACATTCCACAAGTCAAGGCAGATGCGAATCTAGTTGAAGAAAACTATGTGGCCATGATTTCAACCATGCTCTCAAACATGAAAATTTCCGAATTTAATAATTCGATGGCAATGATTTCTGAAGTCAACTCTACTACTGTCCAGTCCGGTTGGTGGTTAGATTCTGGTGCCACAGTCCATGTGTGCAAGGACAAATACTTGTTCAAGCAATTTAAAGAGACTGTCGACACAAATGTTTAAGAGGTTCTGGTGGCGAATAATGCTATTGCAAAGGTTGCTGGCAAAGGCACGGTGGAAATAGACTTCACTTTTGGAAAGAAGATTACTCTTTTTAATGTGTTGTTCATACCCAAAATTAGGAAGAACCTAGTTTTTGTTGATTTACTTTGTAAAAGGGGATTTCGGGTTTTGTTTGAATCCGACAAGGTTATCTTGTCAAAGAATGGGCTGTTTGTTGGAAAGGGCTATGCCAATGATGCATGTATCAACTAAGTATCAATAATAAAATTTCTACTTCTGTTTACATTGTTGAGTCTTTATCTTTATGGCATAGTAGGTTGGCACATATAAATATTCGTTATTTTAAGAATATGAAAAATTTAGACTTGATAAATTTCAATGGTGACATTGATAAATGCGAAATATGTGCTAAGTCTAAATTAACTAAGAAACCATTTCCTAGTGTCATAAGAAATTCGAATTTATTGGAATTGGTGCATAGTTATATATGTGAATTCAATGGCATGTTAACTTGAGGTGGTAAAAGGTATTTTATTACCTTTGCGGACGACTGCAGTAGATATTTGTATGTTTGTCCCATGAGGACGAAAGATGAAGCTTTTACCATGTTCAAGAAATATAAGGCTGAAGTAGAAAATCAATTGGAAAGGAAAATCAAAGTTCTACGTTTAGATAGAGGTGGAGAATATTTCTTGAATGAATTTTCTTCATTTTGTGAAGAATATGGTATCATTCATCAAGTTTCGGCACCACACACTCCGCAACAAAATGGTTTGGCCAAAAGGAAAAATCGTTCTCTCGGAGAAATGATTAATTGTATGATTTCGAATTCAAATCTACCAATTAATCTTTGGGGAGAAGCATTGCTTACTGCATGTCATATTCATAATAGAATACCATCCAAGAGAAATGACATAAGTCCTTATGAAATATGGAAGGGTAGAAAACCAAACTTGTCATACTTTAAAGTGTGGGGGTGTTTGGTATACTACCGAGTACCGGACCCCAAGAGAACCAAACTTGGTCCTAGAGAAATCAAAAGTGTTTTCATTTGATATGCTGAAAACAGTAAAGCTTATAGGCTTCTTGACTTAGAGTCCAATGTCATTGTAGAATCGAGAGATGTTGAATTTTTTGAGAATAAATGTTCAAAGGGTTGTGAAATTATTGAAAATAATTCAAAACCTGTAAAGACTCAAGTAGATTCTCATGAGGAGACAAATGATTCTAAGGACATGACTGAACTGAGAAGAAGCACTAGAGCTAGGAAGTCAAAGGACTTAGGTCCAAACTTTATTACTAATGTTTTCCTTGTTGAAGGAGACCAAGAAAATAACGTGATAAATAAATACCCTATAGTATTAAATTTAGAAGATAATCCTAAATATTTTAGTGATGCTATGTCTTCTAGAGATGCTTCTTTTTGGAAAGAAGCTGTAAATGATGAAATGGACTCAATTATGTCCAACAATACTTGGGTGTTAGTTGATTTACCGAAAGGATCCAAGCTTGTTGGATGTAAATGGGTCTTTAGGAGGAAATACAATTCTGATGGTTCTATCCAAACTTTTAAGGCTAGATTGGTGGCCAAGGGGTATAGACAAAAGGAAGGAATAGATTATTTTGATACGTATGCTCCTGTAACTCGTATAACTTCTATTCGAATCCTTTTTTCTCTAGCTTCCATTTATGATCTTTGTGTTCATCAAATGGACGTCAAGACTCCTTTCTTGAATGGAGACTTAAATGAGGAAATTTACATGGAACAACCGGAAGGCTTTGTTCTTCCTGGAAATGAAAAAAAAGTATGTAAATTGATTAAGTCTCTTTATGGACTTAAGCAAGCTCCTAAGCAGTAGCATGAGAAATTTGATTAAGCCATATTGTCTAATAGTTTCTCACACAATAGTGCTGAGAAGTGTATATATTCTAAATTCACTAAAGACTATGATGTTTTAGTGTGCTTATATGTTGATAATATGCTTATCTTTGAAACAAATATGACTGAAATTATTGAGACTAAGAAGTATCTAACTTCCATGTTTAAAATGAAAGACTTGGGTGAAGTAGATACTATCTTAGGTATTAAAGTTAAAAAACATAGTGGGGGTTTTTTTTTGAGCCAATGCGATTACATTGAAAAAATGTTAAATAAATTTCAACATCTTGGTTTCAAGGACATAAGTACTCCATTTGATTCCAGTATTAAATTAAATTATAATACTGGTAGGGTTGTAGTACAACTTGAATATGCGAGTGCTATAGGGTCTTTGATGTATGTGATGCATTGTACTAGACTTTATGTTGCTTATTTTGTGTGCAAGTTGAGTAGGTACACTAGTAATCCAAATATGTAACATTGGAAAACTATTACTAGAATCTTTGGTTATCTTAAGAGAACAAAAAATTTAGGCTTGTTTTATAGTAATTATCCAGCTGTATTAGAAGGATACACCGATGCTAGTTGGATTATAAGTGTGGGTGATAAATATTCCACTTCAGGATGGGTTTTCACTCTAGGTGGAGGTGCTCTTTCTTGGGCGAGCAAGAAACAGACATTTATAACTCACTCAACTATGGAGTCAGAATTTGTTGCTTTAGCGGCAACTGGGAAAGAGGCTGAGTGGATTAAGAATTTATTGTTGGATATCAAATTATGGCCTAGTCCTATGCCTCCTATTTCTATCCATTGTGATAGTCAGGCTACTTTGGCAAGAGCTTATAGTAGCACCTATAATGGGAAGTCTAGACATATTAGCTTAAGGCATGAGTTTGTGAGATAATTGATTAAAGATGGTACCATAACAATTGTCTACGTGAGGTCAAGCAATAATTTGACTGATCCTTTGACAAAGGCATTACCAAGAGATATGGTAAAAAACCACCCGCCTGGGTGGCGCTGCTGGAGCGCGCACTCTTCCTCTCGCAAAAGGTTAAGTGTTCGAATCCCGGGCGCCGCAGGGTGACTTAACCGGCGGCACGTGTGTGGTGGCTAGCACGTGTCGCCCCCAGGGTTTACTCCCCGGCTGTCGTCCGTGCGGGGGATCCCTGGGTTATAAAAAAAAAGAGATATGGTAAAAATGACCTCACAAGAAATGGGGCTGAAACCCTTTAATTAAAATAACTAGTAATGGTAATCCGACCTTTTTTTAGAACATCACTAGTTACAAGGTTTAATGGATAAAAACAAGTTACTGAAAAGTGATTGTTTGATACCGACCCTAGCTCTGATATGAGAAGTCAGTATCATCTGTTACGGTTTGAAGGTTAAATTGAATTCTTAATGAAGTATTGTATAAATATGTAATGTGTTAATAGTAACAGAAACACATGGTAGATACTTTACCTATATGAGCTTAGAAGTGGTGCTGCTTCTTACGAAAGTTAGGGTTGCTTTCAAGAGAGCTCATGAAATAGGATCAAGCACAAGGCCATAATAGTGCTGAGTAATATAGAACTTCTTGCTAAAACAAGATATTAGTATATGTGCGGTATGTCTGATTCTATTATTTAAAAGTACAAGTTTAAAGCCGAGCTACTTGTCACTTTGATAGAGTTTTGAGGTACTTGTACTAAGTAAAACTTTAACTCGAAAGAGACCTTTATGTATGTATATTTAATCTCATTGAGATTTTGGCTATATATAGTTTTAAAAATTTTATTCTCATGTGAAATCTTTGTTTTACAAACAAAGTGGGGGATTGTTGGAAGTTTGTTTGTAAAACAAACAAAAGTGGATTTTCTATGTCCCACATAGAAAAGATGGAGTGAAGTAGGCTTGTTTATAAGTGTGGGCTTCTTTTTGTGTGTTCAAAAGAAGCATATGAGTTATGGGCTAGACCCATAATATCCGGGCGCGATTATTAGGTGCACTTAGCATTTTGCACCCATGTGGATTAATTAGCCTAATCCTCTACTTTGTTCTTTTTTTTTTTATGTGATGTGGTTTCTTTATGACTGTTATTAGTCGGAAAGGTGTCTTTGTTCATTTTGGAATTTTTGGAAATTATGAAATTCGTAAAAAAAATTATTATTATTTTAATTTTTTAATTTCGAATTTTTGTGTCTTTTCATATACCCTTTCAGCAGCATATCTTTTTCAATTATAAACTATCGACCGAAGAGTTGTGTTCGTTTATTTTAATCGTTTACTGAAAGGTTGCCATTGTTCATTAAAATGTGTTTATATATTCTCGTCGGTTTTTGGCATAACAGAATGCTTTTTATTTTTGAGATTTTCATTTCTAAAAAACACAGCCATTTTCTCGAATTGTTTCGTAGAGAGACCTTGGAAAAATACTAGAATTGCTATCTAGTATTCTCATTGAGACTTTGTTATATCATGTAGAAAATTTGCCGGTGACCATTAGCAACTTAGTGGGGCAAATAATTTCTTAAAGAAAAGTGATATCACGCCTCAAAGTCCCACTTCATTGTTCTATCCATTTTTTAAGTCAATTTTCCAACAATATCGAAGTAGGATCTATTGATGTCTCTTCCTTCTTTGTCTAAATTCATCCCTTGCGAAGTCATGTTGTAAGTCACTCTTGCACGAAGAAATCTTCTGAAATGGGCAAGGTGCAAGAAAGGGCCTTGAATTGTCAAAGTCATGGAGTAGCTCTAGTTGTAGTGATAGCAATGGAAAATTGTGTTCCTGAAATTGAGGCGTTTTAATGAATGCGACTGGATTGTGCTGGCAGGAAGACCTACCAAAACCAATTTGGCCATGCCTCTACTTTGAGTATTGCCTACTGAGGAAGACCTCAATGAGATCAGGACTTGGGCCACAAATTTGTTAGAACAAGTTGCCTAAAAAGTGATTATTAGGCATGGATCTTAATCACGAGGCCGACCTAGACCCCCTACAAATATGAATCAGATAGTCGTGCCGAATAACAACTACTCTCGTACCTTGGTGATGATATCGGATGCATTGGTTTCATGCAAGCTAGTTTTGTATGGACAATAAATTGTTTAAAAAAGTCCTAAACATATTGCATTTTTGCCAATTTATCATAAATTTTTCAATTTTGCTAATTAAGTCATAAATCTTTCACATTTTGCCAATTGAGTCCATCTGACTGAAAATCGCTAACGTGGATGCTAGCTATTCAATGTGGGTGCTGACTTGGACAATTTCAATATTTTTCTGAATTTTTATTAATATGTTTTTCCAGAAATTGATTTTTTTATTTTTGTTTCTAGACGAGTTTCTAAGCAAAAAAACATATTTGATAAAGACACAAAATTTCTACTCTCGAAACAAAAATTTGTTTGATAACAGCACAAAATTTCTCCCTCTTGGGTGGCCGGTGAGTGGATGGCGACCGGTGGACAGTGGCAGCAAATGGTTGGCGACAGATGGCAGGGAGAGGCGGCGGCGGACGGTGACGCGGTCAGTGCGAAGGATGGCGGCTATAGGTGGCCGACGATGGGAGGAGGGCGGCGACGGGAGGAGAGCGGGCGGCGGTGGGAGACGGTGGGCGGCGACCAACGACAGGAGACAACGAATGGCAGGAGGCGACGGCTGGCAGGTGGGCGGCGGGTGGGCGACTAACTAGTAGCGAGGGCGAGCGATGAGAAGAATTTAAACTTCTCATTTCTGTTCCAAACTTATTTTTGAAATCAAAATTTATTCCAGAAATAAAAAAATGAAATTGCGTTTCCAAACAGATTTATGATCCAAACCTGTTTCTAAAATAAAAAAATAGAAATAGAACGGTTATCATTCGCAATTTTAAAGTCACCCTCAGTGAAACAAAAATGAGCTTTGTACTCAGCACATAGCCCCTGTGCTACCAGTTCTGGGGACCAACCTATCCTTCTAGGGGCATGAAATACCAAACAGGGAGCAACATCAAAGCTTAATCTTCCGCGAAAGGACCTCGACTGGACTAGGTTACGACCACAATGAACAAGTTAGGGACGAAGTGGTACAGGCACGTAAATACGAGTCAGCAGCTCAGGCGTCTATGCCTAGCATTATGAGTGAATGGTTTCCGATTAGGAAAAGTTTACACCCGAGGAACCCTATCTATATACTTAAGTTACCGCCTTTTTTCGCTGTATTACTGGATCAAGTATCAAAGGGCTAATCCGAGTCTGAAACTTGGATGCCTTAGCCATTTGTTTGTTCATAGCTTGCATTTTCCTGTCAAAATTCTCAAATATCCGGTATTCCCTCGCATTAGATTTCCGCTCTATTAGCTCAGAAAATCATCTTTTCGTTGATTACGCTTCCAAATATTGAAAATCTTATTTTCAATCATTTACACTTCCATGGATGAAAAGGATATGCAAACTCTTATGTTTCAAAAACAAGTGATCGGACGCAATAATAACAAATAGAATAAGGAAGTAAATCACGCATTAAGTTTCCGTAGTTCCGTCGAAATGACCTACTTCATGTGAAGATCAGTATATGATTTCACTATAAATTAAGCGATAAAATAAAAATTACAACTACATAACTCAAATATCAGTGCTCCATTAACTTGCGGTATTTAATCTTGACGAAACAATTACTCAATCCCGCAGAGAAGTATGCAAAATCTCAATGACGGATTTTATGACTAAGACATTCAAACTTTTGGATGAAGTCCGCGAAAAAGCGCTCTTAATTGGATGCTAAACAAAACCCACGAAGAAGGCACTCTGCATATCAACGGCTTGAAGACAGATTTCGCCTCTTGAATTATATTCGTATAAAAGCCATGAAACCCCAATGAAGCCAACTTCACCAAGACTTCTACTCCAATAAGGAGTAGTATTATCTCTTGCTTTGCATACTCGGAGTTGTACACCAAGTCCAATTCGGACTTTGTACAATATGCACCAAGCTCCTGCGATGAGGGCCGAATTTCGAATTTCTTTTACGGGCTCAAACTCAAAACATAATTTCATAAATCTTCATTTTGGCTCGACGTTTAAGCGAAATTACGATCACTTGTTGGACATGAACTTATTGCTACCTCCCACATCATCCACGGGCTCCTCAACCACCACGTGGAAGAATTACCAAAAAAATCCTAAACTTATTGCAATTGTGCCAATTCAATCCATCTAGTTAATTTTGGAGGCTGGCATTGACATGATATGACCGGCTCTGACTTGGATAATTTTTCATAATCTTTTACTATTTATTTAATTTTTTAATTATTTTTTTCTTCCATCTACCTTCTTCCTGTAGCCGGCAAGATTGACCTCATCCGCCCCTAGTGAGGCTCACCTTGCCATTGCTAGGTGAGGCGGGCCTCACCCAACCACTGGCGAGGCTCGCCCTCGTTGGATCTAGTAGGGGCTTGCCTTTGCCAATGGTGAGCGAGGCCGACCTTGCCGGTTAGAGGAAAAATGAAGGAGGAAAAACGAAAAAGAAAAAGGAAAACAAAAGAAAATGAACAAAAAATAATTAAAATTGTCCACGTTAGCGCCGGCCATGTCACGTCAGCACCTGTTGGCTAAAATTGGCCGGATGGACTGAATTAGCACAAGTGTAAAAATGTTTAGGATTCACTTGGCCAAAAAAAAAAGTTTAGGACTAAACTAATATAATTTTAATAAGTTTTGGACTTTTTTGATAATTCTCCCACCACCACAGACATATTATAAATCCAAGTCATGCTTGTCGCGACCTTAAAAATCGGGTTTTCCGATCTTAGGCTAATGGATTACTAGATCAATTAAATTAACTAACCTAGCTCGAGTTCTCCCAAACTCTACCAATTCGCAACTTAGGTCCAATTATGAGCATGCAAATATTTTCAATGGGAGTCGCCACTAATCATTTAAGGTAGATTGATTAGAAACCTAAATAAAATAGCAGGAGTACTATTTTATTCCTGCGAACCAGAAGTTATGAATTCGGGGACTTGGTTACGCTAGATTCCCTAACGCCCTTTCGGTACCAATTTCAGGAAAAATACTTAATTTGACAATTTTGATAAATCCTAACTTAGAGTTCAAAGGTGCAGAAATTTATTTTTATTTTCACTTATTTAAATGAAAGCTAACCTATATTTAATGACGTGCAAAAATTGACATGCGATTAATGCAACCTAACATGCAAACTATATGTCATGCGACGACGTGACCTATTTCTAATTACGGGCATTTGTATTTTTTTAATGAAATTCGGAATTAAAAATGCCAATTATCTAAACATGCAATTTTAAACTAAAGAAATTAACCTATTTTAGAGTAATCTTTTTGGCATTTTTCTATTGAAATTCGAAATTAAAATCAAGTAAAAAAAAATACAACCGCTAAATCTTTCGAATTAAGTTTCGATCTGAAGCCTGACAGATCAATCCTAAAATTCGAAATACCCGCTATGGAAATAACTCTATCTAAAGCCTGATAGATAGATTTATTTCCACGTGTGCAGTTGCGGATTAGGAAATTTTCCTAATCGATCACATCTTGAAAAAATTTAGATATCTCAAATATCTTGGATATATTCAAAGGATTTTGAAAATTATAAATTCTATCCAAATTTGATAAGATCAGATATCCAAGATTAAAAAAAAAGGAAATAAATCCTAATTGAAATATTGCCTATTATCTAAATATGCAAGATTAAATATCAATAAGCACAAATTAGGCAACCAAATATTCGAATCAATTCGAGATAAGATAATTACCTGATTTGTAGATTTCTTTCCTAATTTGAATTTGCAGCGGATCGGGACGACCGGCGGTGGGTGATCGACAGTGGCGCAAGGGCGGCTCGACTAGGCTCCGAGCTCACGAATGAAGCGGCGACGATGGCTGTGCTCGATGATGGGACTACTCACGATGTGGGGAGTTTGACTGTGGATCACAAGCAACTTGTCAACGTCGCGGCTAAAGATGCCCCCGGTGGATGACTTATGGCCAATGGAGGCGTTGATTCACGAACGGTAGCGCAATATTCTATTGTCTGTTCTTCACCCCAATGTTCATAGTTGCCACACGTCCAAACTCTTCACGATCTCCTTGCCCACTGTCCTTATGCTTGCATGAAATACAATCACAAAGCCCACAATGTTATTATCAAATCTGGACAACACTCAGAAGAAGACAAATCCAACCCTTTAATGTGCTTGTTCGCAGCACTGGAGAAGTAGCAGATCGCAGATCGTTGGTGATGCAGGAGCTGCTCACGCGATTGATGCAAGAGGAAACCACGGTCTATCGGGGCAGCAGCCCGTCAGCATCTCGGTTGAGTGGGCGGCTCGTCTTGGCTTGGTCACTCGGCAGTAAGCTTCAACTGGGATGAACAGCGTGTGTCGTGGAGGTCGGCACAGCAAAGCAGCGTCGGCGTCAAGGCTAGGCGAGGCGAAGCTAAGAGGAGCTCGGCTGCGGGCACTCCTCCTCTCTTTTCTCTCTTCTCTCTTTTTCTCTGAAAAAATCTGATTTTTCAAAATTATGAAGGCTTCCCCTCCTTTTATATACTTTTTTTCACCAACAAATCTTTGGACGCATGCATATTTTCTTTCCTCTTTCTTTTCAATCAAATATTCCTTTTGTTGACTAAATCTTGCTCTCAACTATTTATTCCCTCAAATAGTTGATCTCACAAATATCACGGGAATTATGCCGATTGCTTTTTTCTTATTTGCTATGTGACCAAAATCTTGATAATATCAAGCTTTATCGCTTCAAATTTTCATCAAATTTTCCTAACTTGATACACATGATTTCGGCCACCGTAGGCTTAGTCCGGTTAAGTTCAGAATCATTCACTCAAGTCCATCCGCCGTGCTCCAATGCAAATGCAACTATATGACCCTAAATACTAATTCAAATGTTCCTAATTTATGTGCAATTTAACTAATTTTTTAGTCTAGGGACTGGGATCGATCCCTAATTTTTTATGCAACGAACGACTGACTGGATCGTCAAAATTTAGGTGTCAACAATGCTTAAACATGACCACATATGTGGATCTCATCAAAGCGCTAACTCCATCCACGCCTTCAACCATTCCACAAAGATTTTCAAACCCAACCTCTATCGTAAATAACGCAAAATCATTGTTCCATCCATATCTTTCAAGAGGCCAACTTGCACCTTGTCTTAGTGGTTACAACATTTATTGTCTTTACAGTCTCCACCTTGACACAAGCATTGTTTATGTCGCTTACCATGTGCTATTACCCTCATATCTTAGGAGTTTTTTTTATTGCAACTCTACCTTGAGTTGGACACCTTTCATATTCGTATGAACAATGCCATAACCACTCCTATTCGAAAGAACGAGAGGCTTCTCAAATGTAACTTCTTTACTAACAATATGTGAATTTAATTCTAGGCAACACATCTGATGGATGCAGAATTCTATCACACATATGCCACAATTCATGAGGTTTCATGGCATAACCTCTTCAATAATAGAGAAAGTATGTGCCTCCAAACACATATTCCGCAATTCTGATTCTCGAATATATGCATTCGACATCTCAAAGGTGAATGCCGCTGTCATTGCTTTGACCTCTTACAGGTCATTGTGCTTGATTCTTCTCATTATTACCTAGGCATTTCGAACGATCTTCAAAACTCCATCTTTTGAAGTGCGAAATATCCATTATTAACAAATCTTGTTGTATGAGAAAATAAGTTTATTCTATAGAATTATGGATGATGCATCTAGTGGATAGTATTCAAACATTCGGTCACAAAGTATGGCAAAATATAGATCATTATATGGCTCATTTTTTGAATAATTTCCCTTGGGATCAAGTATGAAAATCTGACAGTGGCTATCTTATTTCTTGACATATGAATCTATCCGTTTACGTGTACACGTGAGTCCATATGTACACCACGTTCGTATGTATGTACACATATGTCGAGAGAGACATTTGGATTACAGAAAACTTTGGTGAGGACATTAAATGATGTTGGGAAGGTAGGGAGACTCTTGGATATTGTGAAGAGGATGAGATGGATGGAAGACAATGTAGGGAAGGCCTTAGTAAATGAATTCTTCCTGACTTTTTGTGAAAGGGACAATCACGTAGTTGTCCAAATACAATGACCTTTTGGGATCCATCACTATCCCAAACGAAAAGCCCCCCTACCTAACTCCCTTGAGCATCGTGCATGCATGTTACTTGTGGCCCACACAAACGTCTTATCTTCTATTTCTTTCCTTTTTTCCTTTGGTGTCGTTAACTGATGCCTACGAGACACTTCAGAAATATATTTAACTGACACAAGTTTTATTTGATTTAGTGGTGGTGTAGAAAAAATCATCACGCAATTGGGATTCAGACGCTGACGCGTTCATCCCATTCGCAAGTTAAAACTTCCATTTTGTTATTGCTCGTGTAAAAAGTAATATTTTACACTGGCAGTATGCCTATTACCTTACATAAGATCCTAACTTAGACAAATTCAATTTTCGGAACATCGATTATGCAAAACATGAGAATAATGGGTGCTTTATAAGCTGCAAAATTTCCTTAAATGATAGCTTTTAAAAACATTTTTTTTCTTTTTAAGTTATGGTATTAAATGGTTTTATTTGAACACTGGGACGTAAAACATGATATTCCCTGAGGAGAGGATAGAAAATCTTTCTCTAATTAAGAGGTTAGGCGTGCGGGCACCGGCACTTTAAAATAAGGAATGCAGTCCTGTTAGTCCGCTAGGTATACATGCCTAGACAAGCAGGGGCGGCCCCAGTCGGTAGCAATATCCCTATTGTGGTGAGGTATCGTCGGTAACCATTACTAGAGATCCACGACAGGTCCCGATTTTTCTTTTTAAGTTGTAATATTCATCTAATCTTCATGAAGTTTCGCTA
This sequence comes from Syzygium jambos, assembly GCA_031216235.1. NCBI lineage: Eukaryota > Viridiplantae > Streptophyta > Magnoliopsida > Myrtales > Myrtaceae > Syzygium > Syzygium jambos. The sequence continues at coordinate 22,186,304 of CM062226.1, forward strand.
ACATGAACCGTTCCGAATGACTATTTACGATCATTCTTTCGGTTAATCTAGACAGACAAATGTTTTTACATAAATTGTGTGCAAAATGACAGATCCATCTGGACCTCATCTCTGAATTCCCCATCCTCCCATTTTTGTCACTTTCTTCTCCCATGCTTATCCCTCCCTCCCTCCCTCAAGCATTATTGAGCCAACAGATCTCACCAAACTCTCTCTAGCCTTTTCCGACCACCCTCACTTTTGCCATCTTGCGCACCGTGCGTAGTTTGCACATTACCTGTCGAGTAGCGCAGATAAAGAAGAGATGTCACTTTTAACTGACCATTGCTCATGACAGACATCGGCCGTACTTTTTATTCGGTTCCCCAGTCGATTACAGTCCACAGCCGCACTTGGTCAATTCCCAGCCATCGTCAACGGCGAGTAGTGTATACGGTAATAATTTTCGACGAAAATTATTCATTTGAATTAAAATGTGAAAAGATTTAGAACTTAATTAATATGATTAAAATATTTAGGAGTGAGTTGATCAAAATGTAATAGATTTATGATTTTTTGGATAATTTTCCGTAAACATATATGGATAAAAAATGATTTGTTTCTAAAAAGATTACCAACAATATATAACCAATGAATCTTGAATGTTCTTGGGTATAAAACCCTTGATTTTTTTAAAGGTAAGATAATGACTTCTTTAACGTTGATTTGTTTCTAAAAGGATTACCAACAATACATAACCAATGAATCTTGAATGTTCTTGGGTATAAAACCCTTGATTTTTTTAAAGGTAAGATAATGACTTCTTTAACGTGTAGCTTCTAAAAAAAGGGCAATTTTTTTTTCCATTACGAGGCAAAATACATTGTTCCTAAACCTTTAAGTTCAATGAGAAAGAGCTTTCGCAATGATACACTCACTTTGAATATCTGAAAACTTCCCCTAGGGTTAGCGTGATTGGTTTCGAAGCTGGGCATCTCCATATCAGAATCGAAGATCATCTCTTCAAATTCTCTAAATTGCATGCAAACTTGTTGACACCTAAATTTTGGCGACTTAGTTAGTTGTCCATTACATAAAAAACTAGGGATCGATCCCGATTCCTAAACAAAAATATTAATTAAATTGCATATAGTTATTAGGAGCATTTATCATATAATTTAGTTATTACATTTGCATCAGACCAGCTACGGATGGATTTAAATGAATGGTTCTAAGTTTAAGGGAATTAATTGGACTAAGCCCAAATATATACATAATTCGGCCAAGTCCATTAATTTCTCACACATGACGTATCCACCATTGTTTCATTCCAAGGAAAATTTCTTTTGGAAGTCACTGATGAGAGAGGTGGCCAGATATTATAAGATTTATTAGCTAAAAGAGAAGGAGTTTAAAGGGGAACCTTTTCTTGGCCACGTGTGAATTGAGAGGGGGAATGAAGGATCCATGCTAAAAAGTATGTTGTGTAATATATAATGAATGTAAACATGGGCTTTACTTTCTCAGCAAGAGTTGGTCAACCAGGGAAAGAAATATTTGACCGAGGAAAGAAATATGTGAAGAGGTTGGTTTCTATGCAGTATAAATAGGCCATTGCATGGCCAAAGAAAGGGGAAAAGGCCACACATTGAATACACACCACAATTCTGAGAGAGCACCTTATAGAGAGAAGAAAAAAAGAAAATCCGGAGAGGGTTCTTGGAGAAGACGGTCACAAAAAGACAAGGGAGAGGGGTTGAAGCTCGAAGCTTGGAGGAGACAGACGTTGACAATTGAGAAAAAGGGAGACTTCTCTCTGGAACCATAGAAAAGGACAGAGAAGCTATCCACAAGCTTGCACTCGAAAGAACGCACGCCCACTTTAGTGAGTATCGAGGAAGAAAAAGGGTGGTGGTTTCTGCTCTTGCAGTTCTCGTTCGTGCCTTGTGCTTCCGCTGCCACGCGTCTCCACGACCTCCTGCTCTACATCCTCCCCGACGTCCAGATTGCATTGGTTCAAACCATTGTTGTTTTGGTGTTTCTTATTTGCAGGATATCTAATGTCGACTCACCTAGCTCAGTCCACCCACGAAAATCGTCGTCGCCCATAGCCAGCCGACTACCGCAAACTGTCTACGTGAAAGTTTTTGTATTTGCAGGTTTTTCCCGAGGCTGTTCATTGTTGATCATCGGACGAGTAATCATCAAAGACAACTAGATGTCAATGATCTCTCTTCACTGACTGGTCCAAGATGAGAAGTCCACACCATCACATCAGCCTCCGTCGAACAGCCTGCCGACCGAGCCGCTCGTGATCCACCGTTGACCACCTCGTCTCGATCTGCGATTCCGATCCCGAGACAATTCAAATCTGGAAATAATCCGCGAAATTAGGTAAGATTCTCATCCAATATTCTTAGAATATTTAATTTCCTAATTTTTCGGTGTTTGAATATTTCGTGATATCTTTGGTGGATTGTTAGATATCTTAGGGATAATATGCGTGATATTCGCAATATTTAAAATACCCCAAATTAAGAGTTTTTCCTAATTTAGCAACGTATCTGGACGACTATCTGATCTTAAACCTAAGGTACGATACGTGGCGGTATGGAAGATTGTTATCTTATCTATAACCACATGAATATGATAACATATTTTATTCGCTTTCCAAATTCAAACGGTCGGCTTTCCATTGATATCCATAATCCTGTGGATATGATCGCTAGCCCGAGTCATTTTCAAACTTGAACATGATTAATGGATTTTGCGGATCGCGTGGGTGGTTGTGATTACTATCTTTGTTTAATTTATTTCCCCTTAAAAAAAAGAAAATCCTAAAATATTAGTTAGAATTTAAATTAGAACTTTGCATATTTAGGGAATCCTGAATATGTTTAGAAGATAGGATAATTGCTTATTTTAAATTGGGATTTAGGGTAGTTTATTTCCTAGTTTAAATTAGGGATTGTTCTAGTCTTAATAGATTGTTTAGGATATTTAATTATTTCGAATTTTCATAAAAATACCCCAAAAAAAGAGTCACTTTAGGATATATTAAATTATCTTTCCTAGAATAGATTGCATCTTAATTTAGGCAATTTTTAATTCAGAATTTATTGGAAAAATACAAAAAAATACCTTCCTGTCATTAGAGTTAGGTAATTTAATTCCATGTCATATAGTTCACATGCTAAGTTTAATTAATCGCATGTCATAATTTAGACGTCATGGCACGTAGGTTAGTCTTCATTTAAATAAAGAGAAAACCCTAAAGAACAAATTGATTGAAGTGCTTGTTAATTAGAAATCATAATAGGACTGTCTGTGTGATTCTCTAACTAACAATGCTGATGCTTACGTTGCTAAAAGGTATGTTGCTCTCCTAAGATAGTAATTTATTTAATGCTTTCTTTATTGGGTGTTAAATTGGTGAATTGCGCACCTGCATGGTTACCTCACATGTTAGCAACTAGGTAATAAAATGGATTTAGACTGTCTGCTCAAACATTTTCATGAAAAGAAAATGTATCGAAAGGGCGTTAGAATAATCTAGCGTAATCAAGTCCCTGAACTTAGAATCTCTGGTTCGTAGAAATAAATCATATCTCCCTATATTTTATTTGGGTTTCTGATCGACCAACCGCAAATAGATTAGTGGTGACTCTAGCATGAAAATATTTACATATTAAAAACTTAAATCCTAAGTCGCGAATTAGTAAGGCTAGAGAGACCCGAATTAGGTTTAGACTTAATAATCCATTAGCCGAACCCCTAGGTGGTCCACATTGCAGGAGGAGAGGTTGCGACAGCTTAGCGACTCCGTTGGGGATTTGAAAATTCTTAGTGGACTTAGGCCATTTTTCTTTAAAAAAAAATCTTTTTGTTTGATAGTGAGGATTCCGGGTAGGTCCCTAATGTTGAAGGTGTTAAATGTTTTTGTAGAATGGGAGATATAAGGGGAGGCATGATTGTTAACTTTTATTTTACAGGGAGGAGTAAGATGTATGATTTATTTTATACACGAAGCGCTGTTTGATATAACCTGTTATGCATGTCTTGCATTTACACTATACCGCACTAACTACCCACTGCTGGACCTAGGTGGCACAGGTTTAGGATGGAACTGAGACAATGTACACCTTGACTACATCCGAGTGGTATGAATCGCCCTCCTCGATCTTGAAAGTTCTTTTACAGTGTCATTGAGTTACCACCACGGTTGCAACCCTGCGACCCGGGTCAGCTCCTTGACTGAGTCGGAGTCAGAGGAACCCCGGCCAAACTACCACCATGTCTGGTTTAGCCCGGTAATCCTCGTGTCTCCATTTTACAAGCCAGAGTCTAGATAGAAATCGAGCCTCACATTTCATGCGCATGTCTATGCGGTTGCCATGGTACTACTAGGTGAAGTAAGTCTTCTGAACTCTCCTTGCAATTTACTTAGTTATTGCAATTTTCGGGTCGGTCCATGATAGGTTTAAGTCAGTTATAAATTTGAAGGTAATAATCATCGAGTCCTTTGAAAATAAAAAAACAAAAAGAAAGCTTTTAAGAGAATTATTTTCCTAAATGTGTCATAGGTAATTATTTTCTAAGAAGTTTGTTGTCTTTTTTTTTTACAAAGAAAAGAAAAACGAAAAGTGGCATGGGGAAAGAAAAAAAAGGCTTTAGACAATTTGTTTTCAGTTCATAGTTTCTAGGGAGTCTCAATTTTTGTTTTTCCTTGTTATATGATAAGGGATTTCCTTGTTTCTATTTCCTAGGTTGGGTCTAGGGTGTTGTTTATATTTCTCTGTCTAGATCACTTTTTCATAAAGTCTCGTTCAAATACGAATATTTTCATGAATAAACAAAAAAGAGACTAGAAAGCGTGTCATGGACCAACCATGTCTTGACCATGTGCTTATTTGGTTCGTTTCTCTTGAATCAAGTGATTATGGATCATCCACCGTTGTTGATCCATCGCTCAAGCCTTTCCAAGGGGCAACCCTGCCGAGTTCCTTTGTTGCTGCTCCTCCTCTATCGTGAGCTCACCGCCCGGTACAAATTGCAGCTCTGTCCACCACTTGCCGTTCTCGCGACAACTGCGGCTTCTCTACATAAATGCCGTTTGTGTCTTTGTTTCTTGGAGTGCCACACGTCAGCCAATCGCTAAGCCGAGACGCCCTTAGCTATGAGCCACCGCGGGGAAGTTGATACTCGAGCTAAGTGATTATAGATCATCGCCCTGGCCACAAGTGAAAACAAGTGATTAGGGTGAAGTGCTGAGCCGCCTTGCTAATATCGAGAAGGACCTGAAGCAGACCTCCATCATTCTCCAACAACTCTTAAGCCAAGCAGCGCATCTGTCGGACTACTTGAAACAACTCACCATGACCCGTCCCCTTCCTCAAGGGCTAAATGTGATGATTCAAATGAAGCCTTTCAGCACCAATCCAAACGACAAAGTAGTCGTACTCGGCAATGCTATTGAGTCTCCTGATACAATGGAGTTGAGCACCCTGTGTCCAAAGTTCATGAAGCACAACAAGGTACTTAGGGTCCACCCATCCCAACGTCACGCCCCTAGCAAAGCAAGGTACAACTACTCCCTTGGTGTCGTAACAACCCATTGAGACACCCGTTCTCTAATCAACAACGAGGCGCTAGGAGGTAGTTTACACTTCTCCCTGCACCCCTGTCTAAAGTCTTGCTTGCTCTCCAATAGAAGGGCTTGCTCTCCACTCAGCCGAAGCGGCCTAATCCTAAATGTTTCTATAACTACAATCCCTCCAAAAAGTGTGACTATCACCTAGGAGAAGTCCATAACTCCACCGATGACTGTTATGTTCTAAAGCATAAGGTCTAGGACCTCTTTGATGCTGGGGCATTTACATTTCGCGCTTCGTGCCTTTGCCAAGGCCGAGACGATCTTCTCATAATTTCAAACATTCGCATCATATTCCCAGGCCCTACAAGAATAATGCATGAAGAGAAGGAGGTGATCGACACTTTGGGGCAACCAAGCGGTAAGTTCAACTATTATGTAAAATACTCGGCTCCTTCGAGTTTTTATATTGACTCGCGTGATATTGTCCCCAATGAATGGGGAAGTGTGGATGATCTAACATCTCCAAAGATCCCGATAACACATTGGAAGGAATTGTCACCCTGTTCGATGTCATGCTTGTTGGAGCGATCGAAGAAGGGCTATTGGAGGGAATGGACACTAGCCCACAAGAGTGACACCTTTACTTTTCCGCACCTTCCCCTGCATAGGAAATTTTATTGCTTTTTATGACTTGCTGATTTATAGCTTTCTAGGATTTGCTTGCTTTAATTTCGTTTCTAGGATTCGATTGTTGTGATTTCCATTCAATAAATGTAATTCGATTGGTGATAATCAATGAAATTACAAAGTATTTTGTTTTGAGGGCATGTTGAGGTACATTAAACCAGCCCGGTGGTGATATCCAACCGATAAAAGAAAAATATAGTCCAAGGAGAATCCCGAGACCTAGGCTTCTTCATGCTTCCTCGTGTTAAAACCTTTTTTGAAAAAGAAAAATCCAAAAAAAAATTGAAACTTAAAAAAATTCAGAAAAATACACTTTTTAGCCCTATTTGTCCTTATGAATCCCCTACCTTATGTTTCAGTAGCAATCTTGTGACACTTGAGAGTATGGGAATGGTCTAACTTGGTGAATTATGTATAGTCAATGACAACTCGATGATCCCAATGATTTTAAAGATCTCTCAGAAATGCTACGTGACCTAGAACGACATGAAAGGCATAAATAAAGTTTCCACATCAGACCAAACTATTGCTATTAACTTAGGTGATACGGAGGAACCCAAGGAAGTGAAGATGGGGGCAACCCTTCTCGAAGGTGAAGCAAAACACTTGGTCCAACTGCTGAAGGACTACCGAGATGTCTTTGCTTGGTCGTACGCCAATATGCTGGGTTTAGACCGTTCTATTGTGGAGCATAGTCTATCTACTAATCCGAGCATGCCGCCCAAAAAACAAAGGCTGCGGAAAACTAAGCCTGAACTTTCAAAGAAATTAGAGGAGAGACCGCGATAGCTTGATAACTCCGCTGAAGACAATTCTGACACTTCTATTTTTCTATTGGACATCGGCCTTTCTTTTACCAGGCACTCTGCCTTTTTTATGCCTCTTATTTCATTTTTTTCATTTTTTTACTTTCACATTTATGGACATTGGTGTTACAATAAAAGTCACAGGACTTAGAAGAAAACAAACAGAGGAGATAATGAATGCTTTATTGCCCTTAACCCCCTACTTCATCTGACACAAGCTCTTTATATAAACAGAGCAACAACGGAAATAGCTAAAACACAACCTAAAAAATAGCGACAGAAGAGACTCACTAATATGCAGCAATATGCTGTAACAAACCCCTGAAGAATAGCAACAGAAACATTCTCCAGCTTATTGACTACGTAGAACATCAACAAATTCAAATATTGACTCATTCAACATCCCTCCCTTAAACTGATGTTGTAGATAAATCAGTTTCAAGGAACATGTTAACTCTCCCTTAATCTGGAGCATCCACTGAACAAACACTAAAAAGCTTCCTTAACTTCTGAAATGTGGCAATTTCGAGAGGTTTTGTGAACAAATCAGCAACTTGATCTTCACTTCTGTAGAAAACAAGATCAATCACACCATCTTTTGTAACATTCCTCAAGAAATGATACTTCACATCTATATGCTTGCTTCTCCCACGTAGAATTGGATTCTTTGACAATTTAATGGCTGAATTGTTGTCACAAAAAATTATTGTTGCTTCATGCTGTTCGAATTGAAGTCGTCCAAGAATCTTTCTCAACCAAATAGCTTGACAAGCATTTGATGTGGCAACCACAAATTTGGCTTCTGTTGTTGAAAGAGTAACTAAGGGTTGTTTCTTTGAAGTCCATAAGACAGTTGCTGAACTAAGTGTAAATACATAGCTTGAGGTGCTTTTTCGGTCCTCAATATCACATGCATAATCACTGTCAGTAAAACCAAACAAATCCAAACTTTCTCCTTTCTTGTAAAACAACCCAAGAGATGCAGTCCCTTTCAAATAGCATAAAATACGCTTAGCATCCTGAAGATGTTTTTCGGTGGGACTCTCCATGTATCTACTAATGAGACTAACACCATACATGATGTCTAGTCTTGTTGTTGTTAAGTACATGAGACTCCCTACAATTTGCTTGTACATGGTGCTGTTCGCTTTCCTTCCACCATGATCTTTAGTGAGCTTTAATCCAACCTTTGTTGGTGTGGCAACTGAATTGCAATCCTTCAACTGAAACTTCTCCAAAATCTCCTGCGCATATTTCTTTTGGCAAACAAAGGTACCAGCAGTAGACTGATTAACTTCAATGCCTAAGAAATAGTGCATTAACCCGAGATCTGTCATTTCAAATTCATGCATCGTGGATTGCTTAAATGTCTCCATCATGGCACCATCATTCCCTGTGTAAATGAGATCATCTACATACAAGCATACGAAAAGTAGTTTTCCACCATGACCAACCTCAATAAACAAAGTATGTTCATAAGGACACTTGGTAAACCCTTCCTTCAAAAAATAAGCTTCAATCCTACTGTACCAAGCTTGATGAGCTTGCTTTAATCCATATAAAGCCTTCTTTAGTTTGTATACTTTATCCTTACAATCAAGCTTCACATATCCAGGGGGGTTGGTCAATAAATACCTGTTCTTGGAGATCACCATGTAAAAAGGCGGACTTCACATCTAACTGATGGATAGGCCAAGATTTATGTGCTGCTAATGCAATCACCAACCGAATTGTGTTAAGTCTCGCAACTGGCGTGAACACCTCTTTGCAGTCCACTCTAAATTCTTGCTTGTAGCCTTTTGCCACCAAATGCGCCTTGTATTTGTCAATGCCACCATCCTTGTTCAGCTTGGTCTTGTAGACCACTTGACACCAATAGTGTTGTGCCCTTTGGGAAGATTTGTTAATTCCCGAGTGTTGTTTTTCTCAATTGCTTCAATTTCAGTATCCATTGCATATCTCCACTTTTGATGTTTAACTGCTTTGTCAAAAGTAGTTGGATCACTATCTGCAAGAGAAGCAAAATGAGTTAATGGGTTTTTTACTTTGATCAACTCCAGACACTTCATAATCTCTCATCCATGCTAGCCTTTGTAGGTGACGTTGGGGGCATGCACCATGTGTTGCAGCAGCTTCAGAATTGGGCTGCTGCTCCTTATCTTCAATAGGGTCAGAATTGTTACTAGCTGAGGCCGAGTTGTGTTGTTGGTCTTCCTCGCCAATTTCTTCAAAATCAGCTGCAATTGGTGCATCACCTTTAGCTTGATCATTCAAAGGCCAGAACATTTCTTCATCAAACACTACATCACAACTGATTATAATCTTCTTGGTCATAAGATCATAGAGTTTGTAAGCTTTTATTTGATCACTTACACCAAGAAAGACACATCTTAATCCCTTATCTTCAAGCTTTTTCCTTTTCTGATCTAGAATGTGGGCATATGCAATACACCCAAAAATTTTGAAGTAATCAACCGTTGGCCTTCGACCATTCCAAGCTTCTTCAGGAGTCATATTCAGAACAAGTGTGGGGCTTCTGTTCAAGAGATGGACACTCCAATTTATTGCCTTTGGCCAGAACTTCTTTAGAATTCCACTTCTTTCGCAGTAGACTTCGAATTGTGTTGAGGATGGTTCGATTCTTCCTCTCACATTCACCATTTTGTTGTGGTGTATAGGCTACAATAAGTTGTCTACGAATTCCATGCTTCATACAAAAATCATCAAACTCAAGAGACTTGTACTCCCCTCCACGATCAGTACGAAGAACTTTGATTTGATTGCCACTTTCCTTTTCGACAAGGCTTTTGAAATTCTTGAATTCTTCAAAAGCTTCAGATTTTTCTCGCAAGAAATATACCCACACCTTTTGACTGAAATCATCAATGAATGTGATCAGATATCATTTACCTCCATTAGAAATTGGTGAGATTGGACCGCAAAGATCTGAATGAACCAACTCAAGCTGCTTCTTAGCCCTCCACACCTTGCCTTGTGGAAACTGAGCTCGATGTTGTTTGTTGACAACACAGTCTTCGCAAACTCCTGATGGGATTGTGATTGAAGGAAGTCCCTTCACCATCTCCCTTTAGTGTAGTGTCCGCAAGCCACCAAAATTAAGATGCCCATATCTGAAATGCAAAATCCATGCTTCCTCCTTTAATTTTGCCATGTAGAAAGCATGAGCAGAATCATGAAGATGAAGAGGAAACATTCTGTTTGGTGTCATATCAACTAGAACAAGCAAGTTCTGCTGCTGATTATAAATCTTGCAAACTCCACGAGGTTTGTCTGGCACCCATGAGGTTTGTCTTCAATTCAGGAACATAGAAAACATCATTCATGGTTTGTGTTTTCCTTTTTGAAGAGATTTGAATAACACCTTTTCCCATGACTGAAATGGTAGAATCATCCCCAAGCTTCACTTTGGTGCGGTGGGTATAATCGATTGAAGAAAATGCCTCCTTGTTGCCACACATATGATTGGTACAGCCAGTGTCAAGGTACCATAAATTTGGTCAAGACATCTCTTTCACTTGACATGCGCGTCTCTTCTTCTTCATTTGCTGCAGCAAAATTTGTTTCTTCCACATGTCGACTAAGATTGGTTCTACATTCAGACTTGTAGTGTCCACACTTTTGGCATCTAAAGCATTCAACTTTAGATTTATCTGTTGGTTTTGGCTTTAAGCCACTTGGATACCATCCTTGACCTCTACTTCGTGCATCATCAGATGAAGAGCCTTCAATTCTTGGATTGATGGTGCTGCTACGTTGGTGGAATCCTCTTCCTCTCCCTCTACCATTATTCATTCTTATTGATGAAGAATGATAAAAATTAGTAGAGGTCTTCAAGGCTTGTTCTTCCGTATCTTGGTGTTGGAGTTTCTCTTCATGAACCAATAAAGAACCTTGCAATTCATCAATTGAAAGTTCTTCAATATCCTTAGCTTCTTTTATGGCACAGACAACAAAATTGAATTTTGGTATCAAGGATCGAAGAATTTTTTCAACAACGGTGACATCCTCCGTCTTGTCACCGTGGATTTGCATCTCATTGACGATTGCCATCCTTCTTGAAAAATAATCTGTGGCTGACTCCCCTGACTTCATTCGTAGTGTTTCGAAGTCCGTACAAAGAGCTTGTAGTTGTTGCCTCTGTGCTCTTGCTAAGCCTTGATACTTCTTCTTCATGGAATCCCATATTTGCTTGGAAGTATCCTTGCAAAGGATTGTCTCCATGATGGACCTGTCTATTACTTAAAACAAGTAGTTCTTTACTTTGAGGTCCTTTAGCTATGCCGCTTCAAGAGCTGTTCATTGTGCTGATGTCAAAGTTGCTTTTTCTGGTTCTGCAATTTTAGAAGAAACAACGTCTCAATACTCCTTGGACTTGAGGAAATTCTCCATCAACATACTCCAATAGTCATAATGACCATCAAAACAACGCATAAAGGGTTGTACAAAATTCTCTGTGGCCATCACCTCTGCTGCAAAGAAGAACCACTGCTACTGCTGTAAGCAAAAAATAATCTGCTCACTCATGGGTTGTTGCTGCAACTGAAGTTACTGTCCAGGTCTCTCTTTCCTCGTGTTTGAACACTCAAGACTCTCCTTTTGAACACTCAACACACTCACATTTCTTTGTGGCTCTGATACCACTGTTCAAATAAAAGTCACAGGACTCAAAAGAAAATAAACAGAGGAGATAACGAATGCTTTATTGCCCTTAATCCCCTACTTCATCTAGCACAAGCTCTTTATATAAACAAGCAATAATAGAAATAGCTAAAACATAGCCTAAAAATAGCAACGGAAGAGACTCATAAATGTGCAGCAACGTGCTGCAACAAACCCCTGAAGAATAGCAACAAAAACATTCTCTAGCTTATTGACCATGTAGAACATTGACAAATTCAAACATTGACTCATTCAACAATTGGCCTTGCTTTTACCGGGCATACTACTTTTTCATGCCTCCTAGTTTTCATCATTTTTTTATATTATTTTTTTGACAAAAAGAGGAGATAACGAATGCTTTGTTGCCCTTAACCCCCTACTTCATCTGGCACAAGCTCTTTATATAAAGAGAGTAACAACGGAAACAGTTAAAACATAGCCTAAAAATAGCAACAGAAGAGACTCACTAATGTATAGCAACGTGCTACAACAAACCCCCGAAGAATAGCAACAGAAACATTCTCCAGCTTATTGACCGCGTAGAACATTGATAAATTCAAACATTGACTTATCCAACAATTGACCTTGCTTTTATCAGGCACACTGCTTTTTCATGCCCCTAGTTTTCATCATTTTTTTATATTATTTTTTTGACACTCACTGTCTACAATGCATACATTGGCCAACCACACTTTGCGTTTTGATCGAATGACTCAACATTTAGACTCATAGGGGACTTTGTCTTCCATCGACGCTTTGGATATGTTGCTTGGTGGTGATGGCTTTTACCTTACCCCAGTATGGAGGATGATTACCAACTGGGTTTAAGAAATGAATTTGTAGGCTCAATTGGGCTTAACAAGGGATAAAGTGTGCATAGGATAGATAAAGAAATGCTCTTTGTCATCCTAAGGCACTTGATTTTTGGAGGCATTCATCTGAAAAAGCATCACTCGAATATTGATTCAAGTGAGAGTAAGAAAATTTTTATCCATTTTACCACATCCTGATGCTAATTTATCTCTAGTTTATCCTGCTGTGGGGTGGTTCTTAATAGGGGTAATTTTGAAAGAACCTCTCCAAGTGTTTAGGCTCAAAGTGGTGAAATAATGGACAACTTATAGTGTTTGAGATAGAGAAATGAAATGCCTTTTGTCATATCAGCTGCTGTACCTTTTTTGAGATAACCCTTTACCTTGCAGATATGGAATTTTTTCACTCAACTCACTGGAGATTAGTGTATAGGATTGTGTATAGGGTATGTTTTGCCTTTCATCATTCCGATATAGCTCATTTAACACATTCAATTCATTTCACATGAGTTATTAGTTTGTTCAAGCAAATTCCCCTTTCTTGAAATCGATGATGCAGACTAACGAAATAATCAAGCAGAATTTAAAGCCAATGCACTCATTCCATTTTGAAATTGATTGAAACCATTTATTCATCAATGAAATATTTGCAACTTAGAGTATAAAACCGGACACTAAAAAACTCTTGTTGCAAAATGTTAGATTCTATAAGGGAAAACTCACAGCATCAGAATTAACAGGAGTGAAAAACTCACAATCGTCCAGTTTTGCGAGAATTAGGGCACCTCTGGGAAGCACATTTTAACTACATATGGACCATTGTAGTTTGGGGCGAATTTTCCCTCGAGAACAGGAGCGATTGGTAGTACTTTTCTTAGGACTAGATCATTTATCTCAAAGTGTCTTGGACGCACCTTTCGATTGAAGGACCTAACTATCCTTTGCTGATAAGTTTGACCTTGGCAAATGGCTTTAGGTCGTTTCTCATCAATCAGGTTCAGCTGCTCGCACCTTTGTCGCATCCATTCTACCTCGGATAACTCCACTTGGGACAAGACTCGCAGAGAAGGGATCTTTACTTCCATAGGCAGGATTGCTTCCATGCCATACATTAAGGAAAAAGGGATTGCCCCGACAGAGGTTTGGATTAAAGTTCGATGTGCCAAAAGTGCGAAGGGCAACCTTTCATACCAGTCATGATAGCTTTTGGCCGTTTTGGCCAAGATCTTCTTGGTGTTCTTGTTGGCAGCTTCAATTGCTCCGTTCATCCGTGGGCGATAGGGAGACGAATTTAGGTGTCGAATCTTAAACTTGTTAAACAACTGATTCACGAACTTTTTGTTCAGATTTATCCTGTTATTAGTGACAATAGCCTCGGGGACGCCATAACGAGCGACTATGTCTTGCTTGATGAATCTTACAATGTTCAGTGTAGTGATGTTTGCATAAGACGCAGCTTCAATCCACTTGGAGAAATAATCAATCGCGACTAAGATAAATTGATGTCCATTTGATGCCTCAGGATTGATTGGGTCAGTCATGTCGATGCCCCACATTGAAAAGGGCTATGGCTTGAACAATTGGTGCAGTTCAGTCGGAGGGACATTTATCTTATCCTCATGAACTTAACATCGATGACATCTCCGGACATGTTGTATACAGTCACTTTCAAGGCTAAGCCAATAGTAGCCTAATCCCATGATCTTCTTGGCTAACATGTGGCCATTCATGTGCAGATCACATACTCCCTTATGTACTTCTTGCATGATTCTCGTGGCTTCAACTGCGCCCACACACCTCAGCAAGACTAAATCGTAGGACCTTTGTATAGGTTTTCAGTACTGATGAAAAACTTTGAGGTCATTTCATTACGTACTTCCTATTGGCTGGGGTGCTTCCTTTAGAAAATTCTTGCTTTTAAATGTAGTTCATGATATCGTAATACCATGGTTTTTCATCAGGTCCTTCAGTCACGACGATACAATATGCCGGCTTTGTGAGGACTTAAATCTTCGGAGGCTCTACTTTCAATTCACTAGTTACTTGTAGCATAAATGATAATGTAGCTAGTGCATTAATGAACTGATTGTGGGACCTCGACAGGTATTCAAAGAAGATGTTCTCGAATTCTTTCATGATTCCTTCGAGGTATTCGTGGTATGGCACTAGCGTAATGTCCCTCGTCTTCCATTCTCCCATAGTTTAGAGCATGATCAAGGCAAATCATTGAACACTTTCAACCTGGTTAGCCCCATTTCGACCGCGGATTGAAGTTCAAGGATGCAAGCTTCGTACTCGGCTATGCTGTCGGTGCATGGGAATACCAGCTTAGTGACTACTGGATAATGTTGTCCATCTGAGAATACGAGAATTGCCCCAGTGCCGGAGCCAAACAAATTTAGAGCTCCATCGAAGAACATGGTCCAGGGGTCTTCTTTCACATGCAGAATAGGTCCTCCAGGGAGTATCCATCATCAGCCGAGACTCCGGGGTTCTCGACCAACACATCAGCGATTACACGGCCTTTAAATGACTTTTGCGGCATTGCCTAGACGTCAAACTCTGAGATTAAGATCTACCACTTAGCTAACTTCCCTACTAAAGTCGGTCGATCAAATAAATACTTGATGGGATCGTTTTCAGTTACAAGAAATGTCTAGTGATGCAACGTATAATGTCGCAGCCTGTGGAGCACCCACACTAGTGCAACATAAGTTTTCTCGACTTCAGGATAATTCAACTCCGAGACGGTGAATTTCTTACTCAAGTAATAAATGACTCGTTCATTTTCATCCTCAGGCCCTTTCTAGGCCAACATTGCACCTAAAGACTCGCTATGAATTCTGAGGTAAATGCTCAGAGGCTGCCCTGGCATTGGTAGGACTAGCACCAGTGGTTTCATCAAGTACCGCTTCAGCTCATTTGTCACGTCCTGACTCGGTATCACGATCGATACTTAGTGACCGAACATGACCCGAACGGACCTGTGACTCGCGAAAATATATTAGTTCGTCTCGTTTATTTTAAACAATTAAATGCACATGCTGAAGCAAATAAACAATAAACAAGACAAACAGGAATGAGATAAACAAACCACGCACGTTATATTTACATGATACGTGCTTATTTCATTGAGCTCCTTTTTTACGGGCACTTACAAGCCACGCATATATTTTACATGCCCATTCTAAGGATGGTTCTAACACAAGCCGCTATCAAACAAACAAAACTTGACTTGGGTTCATAGCTTCACTATAGCTTCTTATTCCTCTCGCTCCTCCCGCTCCTCGTCCAGTTGGACATCTCACACTCCACCTTCGGTTTGCCCCGGAGCTAACCTGCCCGGTTCTTCAAATGGCCCGTTGAACCCGCGAAGGGGTCCAACCCATTCTCCGTTCGCTAGGCGGTACCACGCTTCGTACGGGTGAGGGACTAACTCCGCACGACCTTCGTCGACCATCACATAGGTTGTGATTCGATGGTAAGCATGGTTCTCCCGGGCATCGATCACGGTGAGGAGTTCGACTCACATTTCCACTGGGTTTTCGAATCGGGTTAGAGGCGATGCCATATCATGGACCTGAAAAGAGAAAAAACAACGAGAGTAAGCCGGGGAGACTCAGTAAGTAAAAACTCTAATATCAAGCGAGGACGATACAATCGTCATTCACACAAGTCGACTCTTATCGTACCGGCATCGATGGCAATTCAAATAGCAAAGTCATGCTACGAAACCAACAAAAACAAACATCAAATGTGAGCATCACATGTGAACATCGTTAGTCGAAAAAAAAAACGAACCACCATGAAACCAAGAAAACGGGTCAAGCAACCCATGTTACAACGTATCGCAACTTCCTTTCCCGATATTAGGGAATTCACTTACACAACAACTAACAAAACTAGAGAACGGGCTAGAGATGGGTGAGCTCGGGAAATCTTCGGGCTTCCTCCTTGCTCGGCCGAGCAAATCTAGGCCTACAAAGGCCAAATCATGGGCTTTTGGGTGGAAACAAGAAGAAACACGGGCCGATTCGAGACTTTTTTAGGCGTGAACTTCTTGGGCCAAAAGGTGTGAAAAACAAGAAACAAAAAGGGAGAGGAAGATGATGGTGAAGTTGGCGTGAGAAGAGAGGGGGGGTGTCTTGCTATTTATAAAAGGCTTGGACCTTTCTAGAAAACCCTAGAATAAGCAATAATGGAGGGGCCTCTTAAGTCAAGACTCATGATAGTATACATTTAATGCCATGAATGGACTAAGGTCAAAGGAAATGATGAAGGGCCAAGCTTATCTTCATCTCATTAGCCCTCTCTCTCTCTCTCCCCCTTAGCCGAATGGCCTCCTTTCTCGGTTCCCTTGGCTTGGCCAATTATTGGCCTTGCCTTAGGCTCTATTATTGATGTTTGAGTTACCAAGGAGCCTTAAATGAGCCATAATGGAGGGGGCACAACTTAGCTTGCCACAATAATAGAGGAGGGACACCTCATAGGGGGGTTCAATTATGAAGGTTTAATGGCAATAATTGCACCTTTGAACAAGTCAACCCTTTTTGTCTCTTTTCTTCAGCCAAAATCTGAACCGTGGGAGGCCTACAAGCTGGTTGGTTCCACTCAAAAGCCTCTCGGGCCAATCGATTTACCCGAAATTGGCTAAATGGCACTATAGTCGCAACCCCACATCATATTGATTCTCATAGGTTTCGAGGGTTTTCTCGCGATAAATAATCTAATAATCCCATTTAAAATGAGGTTTGGTGTGGAAAAGCCCTCACAAGTGACCAAATAGAATTACACAAAAATTTAAGCCCAACTAGGCCAATTTAGGCTTCTCAGGTGGCCCGGGCACGTGGCCGGGTCATTGGGCACATGGCTGGGCCTGACCGGGCAAATGGCCGGATACGTCGCCGGGCCACATGGGCACATGGCCGGGCGCAACTGGCAATTTTACCCGGGCCGTAACCAAGCCACTAGGCACATGGCTTGACACATGTCTCGTCCATGGTCTTCCCGACTCAACGCAATGATCCGTGGTTGATTCGTGATAGAGCCACATTTGAGTATCAACGACCCGTGATCGACCCTCAGTTGTCATGCAGCCTCGCGGAGTCCAGTGCCTCGGAATTAACTCATGGTCATCTGTGACCGATACATGGCCGTACGGTATCACCATCGACCGACACATGCCGACATCGAACTGATCCACAGCTATCCCGGACCATTCCACTAATGGCCCTTATGGTCGAAGGGTCATTTCACAGTCATATTACTCTAATCATTTGCATAGTCAGGGGGTTATTTTACTGTCGATCCCTAGGCCAATTCATAGACAATCTTTCAATCGAACCATGATCAACCCTCAGTACACTCGTTCCGATCATGCTGTCTATTCCATTACTGACTCTCAGCTTGAGTTACCCGCTCATCCATTTCTTATCAGGCCTCGGCTTCCTAGGCCTGAAATCGAGGATGTCACATCATTAAACGCCTCTCGACAATCATCGTCTCATTCTACTTAAGCGTTCTTCTTTAGAAGTTTAAAGAATGGCTTAGCAGTTTCAAATAGCTGAGAGATGCAGCGAGCTATGTAGTGCAACCTACCCAGGAGGCTTTGTACTTCTTTCACGGTTGACAGAGGTTGTAACTCACATATAGCCCTCACTTTGGAGGGATTGACTTCAATGCCCTTACTGCTTACTATGAACCCAAGTAGATTGCCCGAAGTTGCTCCGAATATGCACTTTGTCGAGCTGAGACAGAATTTGAACTCACTGAGTCTCTCAAATAATTTCTTCAAGGTATTGATGTGACTCTCTCCGGGTCAAGATTTGGTAATCATATCATCGACATAGATCTCGATTTCTTTATGCATCATTTCATGGAAGAGCGTTACCATCACTCGTTGATATGTTGCCCCATCATGTTTAAGGCCGAAGGGTATGGTTTTGTAGTGGAATGTCCCCTATGGGGTAATGAACGCCGTTTCTCCTTATTGCCGTCTTTCATTTTTATTTGATTGTAACCCGATAAACTATCCATGAAGGAAAACAACTCAAACCCAGCAGTACTGTCCACCAGAACGTCTATGTGTGGCAATGAGAAGTTGTCTTTAGGGCTGGCCTTGTTCAAGTCGCGGTAGTCAATGCAAACCCGAACTTGGCCATCCTTCTTCATGACCGGCACAATGTCGGCCACCCAACTAGGGTATTGGGTGACTTCAAAGAAGATAGAGGTTGTTTCGGGTATACAACTTATGTATTCAAAAAGAAGTAGCTGTCCTTTTTTCCAATAATTTTCAATGTGTCTCATGTAATTGTTGAAAACCCGTTGGTCAAACCTATTCCATCCGTCGATGTTACCTCAAGTGACTTATAGGTTACGTTTGTTTCACGGAAATGAATGTTTAGAAAACATTTTCCTAAAAATAATTGCTTGTATCGCTTACAAAGATGAGTGAACGAAAAATATTTTCATAGTTCATAAAAATATTTAGATGTAAATTTTTTTATCAATAATAAAAATATTTTCCATTGGCTAATTATTTTAAGAGATCATTTTTTGAAAAATATTTTTCAAATTATTCATTTTCTAGAAAACAAACGGAGCATTAGATAATGAAATAGAAATTCAGCCATGTTTTGTTAGAGAATTTGGGATGAAAAGCAAATTAGGGAAATAAATCCATGATTTGACTCCGTTTATTTAGCAGAAAATGAATGATTCAAAAAATATTTTTTTAAAAATGATCATTTATATAGCTTACAAAAATGAGTAAATGAAAAATAATATGATCGTTTACGAGAAATGTGTGTGTGTGTGTGTGTATGTATGTATAGATAAATTATTGTTGATAATGAAAATTTTTTCCATTGACTAATTATTTCAAACAATCATTTTCAGGAATATATTTTGGGATAATTACCAAAAAAATCATAAACATAATGTAAAAATGTCAATTCAATTCTAAACTTTTCAATTTTTCAATCAAGTGCTGAACGTCAGCGCAGAAGCCCAAACTCATGGAATTGTTGATCTTATAGCGATTGAATAAAAAAAATAGCAGTAAGTTTACAAAAATCGCCGACTTGAGATTTTCTTTTCTTACTAATTATGGGGTTTAATAATCTTCTATTCATCTATTAAATAGAGAAGTAATTCTTAATCATCCGGTTAGGATGAATCTAAACCAACCCATTTATTATGTATATGATTCAACATACCAACTATTAAACAACTTATTAGAAATACAAGGCAGCCAATAAAAAATGCTACGAAATCCCCCACTCTTGGGGGATGTCCTCAACATTGAGGAACATGCGTTATATCGTCATATAGTAGCTAAATTGAAATCCGATGATTATTTCCTTGAGCATGGCATGTGCTGTATAATCATGCATGAGAAAATCACAATTTACCAAAATAACTTAAAACATCCTACACCTATAAGATTAAATATTATCGTACAATGCTTTTCATCTCAAGTACAACAAATTGTTACATGAGTATTATAAAAAATTTATTGCAATCGACGAGACAAGTAATAACGTCGTATCATATTAAAATATGGCATTCTTCGACTTTGGTTAGAGTACAACAAAAACAGTACAGTCGCACCAAAAAATTTTCCAATTTACAACTATATAATAAATGAAGTGATACGGTCTTACAAATAATAAAAATATCGCGTACTGCAACTTTGGCTTGGATATTTAAATTTTATATATGAGGATTTCAGCTTTAAATACGATGAATGTTGAACGTTGGAAAGTATCGACATGATGATTGGCCTTAAGTACAACGCGACGTTATACAGTTTAGCAAGATGTCATATAACGTCAAAAAATAAAAATATGGGGAATTTTGGCCTTAAGTGCAACCAGATGTGGAATGACTCGGTAATATGTCATATAATATCAAAAAAAAGGAATATGTTGATTGGCCTTAAGTACGATAGAATACTGTGTGTTTATGTAAAAATGCCTTATAATAGGTTCGAGAATTTTGGCCTTACGTAAGACTAAATACGCCTTGGTAAAACGTCTTTGTTATTTTAAAAAGAAGAAGAAGATGATTGGCCTTAAATACGACAGAACATTGTACATTATGGTAAGATGTTATAATACTATAAAGTGTCATATGACGATTTTGGTCTAGAAGATGAGGAACTGTACTGATTATAAATAAAATTAAGAAAACTGGAAATAAAATTACTTTGCCAAAAAAATGAAAATACAAACAAATTTTGAGAATTTTTTTGTTGGTCGGAAAACAAATATTGAGAATTGACAAAATAGAAAAGAAAGGATTGGGGGCAAGGGCCATAGGGGCAGAGCGCGGGCCACCCCTTTGCTAGCGACGGCCTAATTGCTCTCGTTAGATCTGGACAGGGGAAGCACCTTTGCCCGCGTGGCTGTGGCACTAGGATTGTCATGACCAAGCTAGGCTGACTTGACCCTCATTGTCGCTCGGCGGTGGCAATGACCCTAGCACCATCACCTCGTAAACGGGGGCTTGATTGCTGTCGATCTTTCTCACAACCCCAATGACAGTTGCCAACCCTCACCGGAAAAAATGGGACAGTGATGCCATGTCGCTGTAGCCCCGCCCTCACTCCAGCGTAGCTTAACCTCTTCGTTTCTTATTTTTCTTTCCCTGTTTTTTCTATAAATTTTATTTCCAATTATCTTCAAATAAACGGTTCTTGTGGCACTAGAAACCGCATCTTACAGAGAAAATGGGACCTTCCTCCTTCCATATTTTGTTAGTACTGATACTGGATACTCTGGTGTCTTCTTCAGGGGATGGCGGAGTTTTAAGACGTCGACCTACTTCCCGTGGGCATTGTTGTCTCATCTTGGCTTCTGGCTGTTGTATAGTTCCTGCAGATCCTTTCTTGATCCTGTGTGGACATCCTTTTTGTCCTAATAGGTTCAGGTAGTGGGTTGTGCTTAGGTTGTATTTGGTCTTTGAAAAGTTTTTTATACATTTACCTTTATCAAAAAAAAAAAAAACGGTTCTTGTGGCACGAAACGAACATCAATGTGGAGATTCATGTGGCAGGTAATGTATGACTGGTTGAAGTGACCCATGCTTATCATATTTCCAATACCTGCACTTGTCCTTGCATGAACCGGAAGAATGATTGATTGATTAGGGGCCCCGCCGCCGCAATTGCGCCATGATGCCTACGTCACGTCGTGGAACTCTTTTGACTTCAATGCGCAACGTAAAGCAGGTTGCTGGTTAATCATAGCCAAAACGATAGCTGATAACAATAACAATGATCAAAAGTGGATTAAGACTAATCAAAAGCACAGAATCTAGACATAGCCTATGTAAGTTCTGTAGATTTGCACGTCATATTTACAACCGCTATCCATATTCATCTTAATCACCTCGTGATTAATTCAGGCAAATAAGTTTTTTTTTTTTAATTTCTTAGTATGACAATACTTCTGAAAATTCAAAAAGATAAGAAAAAGAAAGAGATAACAAGAGAAGGGCAACTAAACTCGAATCACATAGATGACAATAGAAGTTATTTCACAAGTTAGCATTATCTACATTTTCTTTCCTTTTCTACCTTAATCATCAATTTGAACGGGCGCAGATATTTCTCTCATTGTAAAATTTTGTGGGGTTGGACTAGTTTTTCGATAATTGGATGTATACTTAATATATAAACATATTATAATACGATCTGTATTGTAGGCTGGGATTAGTTGACAATATTACATCATGCAAATTGATTATAGGAGGTAAATTCGAGGACTTGAAGAAATTGGAGTTCGAACCTTTCATTACGATACTACGTGAAATCCTATGAGATGACAATCAACATCTGAAGGCACTAACATCCGCCATATCCTTGAGGGTATATTGTATTAATCAGAACGAACAAGATATTATTAACGGGTGGAGATATCCCTCACATTCTAGGTTGAGTCCTCTTAGTGCTACAATTTTCCTTCACGATTTTGTCATCTATTATATTATTAAATCAGAAAACCATTTTATCTCACATTTCATTGATTCGAATATTGTTCCTAACGCTTTCTCATAATAGTGAAAAAATAAGGACATTATTATAATTGGATGGGCTCAACCTATATTTTTGAGAATTTTGGTATTTTTGTGGTAACCTCCTTTTTAGTTGCACCATTCTTTCTTCACCTTCACACGACCGGTCTCATCTTATCCCTAAATTGGTAACATTTAATTTATCAAATAGAATTTATGTAGTATTATCTCGTAATTATTATTGCAAAATTTTGACTTTTCCCTGCTTTCCAATTTTGGTATTAGTTTAATAAGGGGAACGAATTTCTTAATCTGAGTTTAGCTTAAACTTATTACATCTTCCAAAAATTCACCAGAGTTTCAATTTTAAGAAAGTATATGATAAGGGGAATGAATTTCTTTCTCACGTTATGTATTGGTTTGTGGCAAATAGTGCAATACGTGCCCTTTCCGCCCAATCATTCTGGAGAACTGGTTCATAAACAATATTATTTCTACTTAATAAATTTCATTCTTCGTATGCTATTACTTTAAATATTTGTAGTAGAACCCAGTTAACTCATATATATTAAACTGATCAATTATTAAGAAGTAACTAATGAACAATAACTCGTGAGGATACGAATTTAATAATACATATAGCACACAAGATCAAGACAAAGGTGGTTTTGTTAGGAAGAAAGGATCCAAAAGAGTGAAGTAGATGGTAGGGGTGATCAGTTCCAGGGTGGGTTTGGTCCAGACCTGGAACCTAAAACCAATCCTGTTATAATTGGTTTCCAATTTTTGGAACCTGAAACCAATCCTGTTTTCCCCGGACTATGTTTTGGAACCGACCCTATTTTTCCGGTTCGATTTCAGGGTCTACTCGAGAACCTATTTTTTTTTTTCCTTTTTTTTGGTTTCATTTTTTTCTAGCAAAATAATATATGTTCTTGTCTACTATGCGAAACTGATATGTGACGAATTATTCCCTTCCTATTCATAAATTACAAGCAGCAAGCATAAAATGTTAGCGATCTGCATGCTAACAAGCACGAGTTCTTTTCTTTTCTATATTGGATAAAAGGGAGAAATTTCTTTTTAGTGAATTTAAGTTCTTCATCTAAACCAAAAGAACGACAATAATGAACAAAGGGGGATTCCTGATGAACATATCAGGTTAACGCAAGGGGGTTCTCAACTCAAATATGCAAAAATCACTGATCTTTAAGAAGCTTGCAACATATAGAGTTTCGAGTTGAGGCCAACCACTAAAATCAGGTATGCAACCAATGCTTATATTCTACCATTAAACAAACTCAGAAGTCCAAGAAGCAAGAGATAAAAGTTTCACAAAAAAAAAAAAACTCAGACAAGTCGGATTCCGCAAGATCAGATGGCGTCTCTTCCCTCAAGTCCTCCACTAATCATCAAAATTCAAAGAATCTTCTACACCAACCCAAGCCCGCAGTGAAAAACCCCTAAAACTTGAACGCAAAACCTCAAACTCGAACTCGAACATTTCCCCAACACGAGAACAGATTTGGAGCTCAAGCTCGAAACCATCTGACCTTGCAACAAAGACGAAGAAGAGAGATTGAGGGAACAAAGGACTCACGGATCGGTGAGAGTTGGACAGGCGAAGGGAATGAGGAGCCTCTTCGGTTGCGTAATTGCGTTCTTGCGGCAAAGAGAGAACTGAGATAGAGGAGCAGTGAAGAGAGCGAAGATAGAAGAGAGGTAGGGTAACGTGATCGTCATTTAGGATTTTTTTTTTTACATTATCTTAAAACCGGTTTTAAAATCAGTCCGGGTCGATTTTTACTTGGAACCGGAAACCGGACCGATTCTAACCGGTTCACAAAAATGGAACCGTTTCGGGAGCCGGTTCAAACAAGAACCGGTACCCGGACCTGTTTTTCGGGTGGACCAGTCTGGTTTTTGGGTAAACCCAGTCCAGTTACACACCCCTAGTAGATGGGACCCGCACGTCAAAGTCATAGGGTGGGAATTAATCTCCTAGTTATCTTGACGTTTTGCAATAATTACTCTATTGATAGTGAGACAAGCAATAATCTACGATAAAACCAAACCTAATCTCAGCTAAAGATCGAAAAGAAGACCGAGATCGGGGATTGTTAACCATAGGCAAGCTTCCAAAAATGTCTACCTATCCCCATATTAAAAAGAAGGATAAAGAATAATGTTGAAAAACGTGATACCCTTTTTCCACGTGGCAAAGGGCCATATTTTTTAACATTTATATTATATCAAAGAAAGAAAGAAAGAATAGCTACCGACCATTTGTCCTTTTGTCCCTTTGTTATATCTTGATTTGATTGCTTTGAGGGTTAATACCAATCCCTAAACCTACTAATTTTTTACCACGAAAAACCTCAAATTGATACACTTGTAATAAATTTATCCCGACCTAATATTTTAACCGCCAAAAATCCAAAATTAGTACATTTGTGATAAATTTACCTTTCGTTAGTTTCTGTTAATTGTATCGATATCACGAAAAATCATAAATACATCTGTGACAAACGGAGATAAAATTCCAAACTGGTACACCTATTAACTATCACGTGTTATCCAACACAGCAGTTTAACAGTAAAATTTAACGAAAAATAATAGGAGGATAAATTTATCACATGTGTATCAGTTTATAATTTTTTATGGTAAAAAAATTAATTTGGGGTAAATTTATCACACGTGTACCAATTTGGAGTTTTTCATGGTATTAACCCTTGGCTTTATAATGTTGTGGGGATTCGAGTGTTCCTTCTTTTGGCCCGAGGTTGTTTTTAACAACATAGATAGGTGCCTCTCCCTTGTCATTTGCTATCTCTATACTAAAGTTTCCCTTTAATAGGAGGTTGGTAATACATCCTTATTGATATTATGGGGATAATCACATCAACTTTTTGTAAGGTGGTGGTTCAAGGTATCAATCTAGAACTACACAATTAATGTAGGGTAGCTTGCCATTAAAATGGTGGACTTAGGCCCCTTGACCTAGATTTGGTACCTAACTTTTGAGGGCTTTGTATGTTGGAAAATTCACAACTAGAAGATGTTTAAGTGAGGTTCAAAAGGCAAAAAGCAAGCATAATTGGTAATTTCAGAAATTTCATCAACATACTTAGATATTTCATATGAATTCAAATCCGTTTTAACTAAATTTCGTGGGTTATACATGTACATGGATTCTAAAATTTTAAATGGGATAATGATACAAATAGTTCTTGAACTTTGGCTCAATGTGTAATTTGGCTGTTGAACTTTTAATTTATTTAATGTAGTCTATAAACTTTAGTTTAATGTTCAAAGTGATCCCTGAACTTTTAATTTATTCAATGTGATTCCTAAACTTTTGATACATGTTCAATTTAGTCCCAGAACTATATAAAAATATTCAATGTAATCCTTTCATTAATTCAAGCTCAGTGACTACATTAAATATTTTCATATAGTTCAGGGACTATATTGAACATGTACCAAAAGTTCAGAGACCACATTGAAAAAATTAAAAGTTCAGGGAATAAATTGAATAGTAGACTAAAGTTCATGGAATAAATTGCACATTAGGCCAAATTTCAGAGACTGTTTGTGTCATTTTCCCATTTTAAATCCCAAAATGGTAAACCCATTGGAGTCAAGCTTGTTTATATTCTTTCATATTTTCTAACGTGAAAAGTTTGCATGACTTTTTCTTAGTGTGATAACCTTAAAAGAGGATAGAATGAACAGGGACAATATAACTTTCACATGTGGTAAAGGTTGGGCCGTGCACCCGCAAATGAAAGTTTTCACACCCGCACGAATTCCTAACTACAATGAGAAAATAATATTTTCCATTAGAGAATTAAATTTAGTGATTAGCATATTTTTAGCAATCGTATCTATTTTAATTAAAACACTATCATGACATATATTGGTTCCATTGTTAGGATATCTCTCGTTCAAATGGGACCTTTATTTATTTCTTTATTAATGGTGTTTTTATATATAAATGGAGCTCTCAAGATAAGGGGAAAAGATCTGACCTAAGTTAACTACCTAGGATGCTAGTCACATGGATATGGAGGTCTAGGATCCTTTCTACTTTACCAACTTTTAACCACTTACTAACCTTTGTTCTTCAATTTAAATGTTGTTCAATAATGTGACCATCCTAATTTATAGTGTCTTTGGTTTAAGGGGTTCTCGACATGTAAGAGAAAAGAGATCTACCCCAAAAAATGAAGACAACTGTTTTGATACAATTTCATGATCCAAGCATGTGATTTCTCTTTTAAAGAAAATAGTAATTGGAAGATTACACGATGCCAAAAAAAACTGTATACAACTTCTGCATTAGAATTTGGGATAAGTGCAAAATCAGTCCTTAATGTTTTGATAGGAAATGGTCAACTGAATCCTCAAACTTTTATTTTAATCAATTAAAACCTTAACCTTTGACAAATATACAATCAAGTCCAAAAATTACCGTTTTTAACGCGTAGGGATGGCAATGGGGTAGTGCGAGGTGGAGATCGCCTATCCTAGCCCCGGCAGCCTTGCCCCATGACATTAATCAATGTCCCTATCCTCATCGTGCACCCTACACGAGGCTAGGAGGAGAATCCCATCCCCGGCGCCCAATAGCCACCGCAGGCTTCACATCCCCACCTTGTTTGCTTCGTCTAGCTTAGAGAAAGCATGTATCACTGGACATTCCCATTAAGATGTATATCATGCTCATAATGTGTTCAAGAACATTAGTTTACCTATTGACGCATTTACAAAATAGAAACATGTGCTCCATCTACGAGTACATTCACATTCTGCTCTCTACGAACTTTGTACAAAATAGAATGATGCACACTCTTTGTAGTTCGAATACTATTTGTTGACACCTGAAATTAATTAGGGATATCGACGCTTAGGATAGATGAATAAAACGAAAAGAGATGACGTCGCTTGTACTAAAATGATAGCTGGTAGGTACTGGCAGTCATAATCGGGAAATTTGAAATTCAGATGGATGGGGACCAAAAGTGCTGAAGGTATTTTCATCGAGGATGTCGATAAGAAGAAGAACGAATGCCAAGTTAGGAAAGATTCAATAAAGGCCTTTGCTCCAGAAAAGGAGGTGTCAAAGTGCCAAAGATATTTTTCATCGAGGACATCGATGAAAAGGATGATAGGTGTCAAGTCAGAAAAGCTCGATGAAGGTCTCTATTTCCAAAGGACAGGTGTTAGATGTAGGAAACTCGATGACAGTTATCATCCAAAAAGACAAGTGTCAGACGGAGAAAAGCTCGATGATGGTTACCATCCTAGAGGACATGTGTCAAACGAAGAAAAGCTTGATGGTGGTTACCATCCTAGAGGACAGGTGTTAAACGAAGCAAAGCTCGATGACGGTTATTGTTCCGAAGGACAGGTATCAAGCAGAGAAAAGTTCGATGATAGTTACCATCTCGAAGGACAAGTGTCAAACGGAGAAGAGTTCGATGACAATTACCGTCCCGAAGGACATGTGTCAAACGGAGAAAAGCTCAATAACGGTTACCATCTCAAAAGACGTATGACAAATAAAGAAAAGTTCGATGACGGTTGTCGCCTTAGAGGACAAATGAACTCGATGACAGTTGTTGTTCCATATAACAAATGGGCTCGATGACGGTTGTTGTTCCAGAGAACAAATAGGCTCGATGATGGTTATCATTTTAAAAGATAAAAGGGATTCGATGATAGTTATCATACTAAGGACAGATGTCAACACAGAGAAAGCTCAAGAGCGATTATTACTTCATACAAAAGATAAGATTGATAACAGTTGATAAACAAGTGGCATTAAGTGAGCAGTGAAGATGAAATTAACGATGGATGTAGGATACAACACCAAGAACGGTTACCAAGTCTGCGTTATAAATAGCATTTAATTATCGATAGAAAGACCCCCCCCGCACACATGAACAAAACAAATGTTGTCTTTTATCCTTACTTTCCAGTTTCGCGCTTTCAGTTTCCATAGCTGTAGTCCTTACTTGCCAGTTTCGCACTTTCAGTTTCCCTAGCTATAGTTATTTAGGCCCTTATGAACTTTAGACGCCGTCGGTAATTGGATGGTTTCGTCTGAATATTCTGTAAAAGGCAAGTTCTTTATTCGCGCATGGATTGCTCATGTCCGGAATCAGATCTAGAACCCAGTCTCCTTTCAATAAGAGTTGAAGAACGACTTTCGATAAATTATATTTCGTCGCGAGAATATTTCTGACGAAACATAATTTTGGCATGCCTGGTGGGACCCTTAGATCAATTGGAGGAGTAATAATGGCATGAACAAGAAGTCAGAGCCAATTAGATTAGAATAACAATGTTCTAAGTAGCAGTGCACCCCCAAATCCTATCGTAGAACGAGTGACACGTGCAGAGTTGTCAAACGGGCGAACAATTATAGAGCAAGGTCAGGTGGGGGAGATGGATGTTCCTAAACACTGTATTGAAGAGTAAAGAAGGCAATTAGAATCAAATTCAGTTACACTTACTACTATGAGAAGAATCATGGAAGAACAACATAATGATTTGGCTAATTTAGTCACTAGATGTGTGGCTGATACTATTAGGCCATTGTTTATCAATATGGTTCAGGAGATCACTAGAAGGCCGAATTCATCAATGAGCTCTTCTCAGCCACAAACGGTCCCCATTGTACCTCCAGGTTCAGTCGAAGGTCTTAGACAACCTATAGTTACAAATTCAGGTAGTGCAACAGCAGGGTAGCTTGTGCCTCTTACACCAGTAAAAATTCTTCAAAGAGAAGAAAACGCATTGGCAAGTCAAACACACGGCCAGTTGTCGACAAGTGAAGGTAATGCGGTTAATTCGGTACATTGGAATGAGAATATCAATACGAGTCAACTACCAGCCAACGGAGTAAATTTGTCTAGTCTAGTTCAAACAAATGTGACTAATGCAAATATGGTTTCTCAGCATATTACTCCATACCAATTACACGACAATGTGTTGTCTGGTGGTTTTGCCATTCAATCAAGCGTTCCTCAAATGATTTTCAGGCCAAATGTATTACGGATAGTCCAGGGAGGAATGTAACATCACCACAGCTAGTACCACATTATCAAGTGCCACAACCGTTACAGCCCTTACCACCATTGCAAAACCCAATTCCATAATATCCACAACCACCATTGCAAAACACAATTCCATAATATCCACAACCACTACTACAAAATCCAGCTCCAAAGCATCCACAGCTAGCAGCACAGTATCCATTACTACAGCCAATCCCACAACCACTAATACCTCAATATCAGATGCATCAGCTTCTGCAATAAAACGCACCACCAATTGTGATCCCAACAGGACAAAACCATTACACAGTTGATCCAGTGTTATGGCAATACGGTGGTGAACTAGGAGTTTTTACGCAAGTATATAGGAAGCCGTATCTAGAATGGATGGATGCCGTTCCGTACCCAAGAGGGTTCAAGATGCCAGAATTTAGCTTGTTTACCGACAAAGATGATTAGTCAACATAGGAGCATATCAATCGATTTACCGCTTTATGTGAAGATGCTACGTATGGAGATCATTAGAAGTTACGTTCGTTCCCATTATCATTGTCCAAAACTGCTTTTACCTGATACACATCTTTACCGCCTTATTCTATAGTCTTTTGGGATCAAATGGAAATGATGTTTCATAGTCAATTCCAAAGGGCAGTGCCAAACATGTCCGTGGCAAATTTATCAGCAATGAAACAGTATAATAATGAATCAGTTGATCAGTTCATGTTCCGATTTAGAAAGGCAAGAAATAGATGTCTTGTACCATTACCTGAGAGAACATTTACTAAATTTGCCTTTAATGATCTAAAGTTTGCTATTAGGGAAAGAATGGTAGGACAAGCCTATTATGATTTGTTTTCATTGACCATCATTGCTGTGAAGCAAGAAAATTTCTTGAAAGAAAAGGATCGAAAGCATATTAGACGTGAAGTAAACTTTGTTGATGAAACACTGGTCGATGAAAATGAATTAGAATACGCTGAAGTGGCAGTGGCCAAGACAATAGGGTCGATGAAATATTTGACTTTCTTTTGGCCGATGGGCAAATCAAGCTTACTAAGGGCCAACTTATACCGAGCTCAAAGGATTTGTGAGGAAAGAAATACTATAAGTGGTATCATTCATGGAGTCATAATACGGTTGATTGTATTGTATTAAAAAAAACATTCAAGAAGCGATTCGATAAGGCAAAATCAAATTCACGGATGACAAAAAAAAGGCTCCTATGGAAGTGGATGTTGATCAATTCCCTGTGATGACGGGAATGGTGTCATTAAAACTTAAAGGTAAAATGATGCAGCCACACCTATGCGCTCGATGCAAAGAAGAAATCAAACATGATTTAAGAAGAGAGCATATTTCGGCACAGGATTCTTCACAAGGAAAGACTTTTTGGAATCAATTTGAATACCAAAAATATAATAAGAAGATTGAATATTGGAATCGATCCCCAAATTTTCAAGATAGGAATAAACGTTGGGATCGGGAGCAAAATGCTCAGGATTTCGATAGTTCAAGATAATACCCAACAAAATGGAAGTCTTTCAAGCAACGCTATGAAGAGGGCAACCCTAGAATTGGAACATTAGGAGAGCCTAGTGGTAAATTCGATTACTATGTTGACTATGGTCCATCTCCTATATATTCGGAGGAAGTGTTTGCAACTGGATGGGGTGAAGAATTTGATGATCCACCTAAAAGAGAGACCAAGACGACTTTGACACCTCACTGAACTAGAACTTTGAAAATATCAAACAATCCACCAGAAGATGAGTGGTTTGAATCAGGAGAAGTTCAAGGGCCGGGGGGCAATATAAAAAGGATTCAAAAAAGGAAGTTACAAAAAAAGAAGAAGATGCATGAACTACAAAGACAGGTTAATCAGATTCATATTACTCAAATTCCATCAGTACTTTATAAACCTAAGAAATTCCGAGCTAGGAATTTAGTATGGAAAAGGAATCCTAGGGATTAGGGGTATGCAACCGGACCGGGTTTACCCGGGAACCGGATCGACCCACCCGAAAAACAGGTCCGGGAACCGGTTCCTGTTTGAACCGGTTCGGGAACCGGTTCTATTTTTTCGGAACCGGTTGGAACCGGTCCGGTTCCCGGGTCTAAGTAAAAACCCGCCCGGACCGGTTTTAGAACCGGTTTTAAGTTACTGTAAAAAAAGTAAAAACCCTAGGATTGAGACTTGAGAGTGCGACCCCTTTCTCAATTTGCTCAGTCGCTCCCTCCCTCCTCTTCGCGACTCGCGAGTCCCCTTCCTTCTAGTTCCCTCGTCGCCGCTCATCGCTGCGGCTGCTCGTCGTCGTGGCTACTCGCCGCAACCCAGCTCGTAGCATCTCGTCGCCGCGGCCACTCGCTGCAAGCCAACTCATCGCCACGGCCCACAGCTGCTCGCTGCCTGAGTCGCCGTAACGCCGCTCGTTGCTGCTCGTCGCCGGAACCCAGCTTGTCGCCCCTCGTCTTCGCCACAACCCAACTTGTCGCCGCTCGTCGTTGCGGCTGCTCGCCACCTCAGTCGCCGCAACCCAGCTCGTCCAAGCTACGCCGCCGCGAAGGTCAGCTCACGGTTCCCCCCCCCCCCCCCCCCGATCCCGCTCCCCTTGCCTAAGTTCGAGTTTCAGTGACCCCCGACCTTGGATTATTTGCCGCCGGTTGAAAATCTTGTGCTCTGGTTTTGTTCTCGAAGTGAATCGGCAATGGTGGCTGATGTTCCACAGAAGAATATGGTTGTAGATTATTTTCCGCCGCTTGAAATTTTTTTTTTTGAATCGCGATCTCTGTTTCTTGAACTCAAGTGCTGTGTTTTTGTGGATCGCGGCGTACTTGTGGGCTGTAGTATGGTTGTTCGAGTTTTTGATTCCTGATATTTGCATTTTTTGTCCGTGCAAATCTGCTCAGACAAAAGAAGGGTGTTCTTGTTCTATTTGGTTCGGATTGATTTCTCTATCTTCTTGAAGTTCCTGGTCTTGGACATGTTGTTTTGTTATATTTGCACACTAAGCTCCTTTTGTTCATGAATATGGCTTCTTGTGTCTTAAAATGCTTTAGTTTTGTGTTCTTTGGACCTTTTTTCCACTGGATTTGAAAAGGGAGAATCATTTTTTGCTTCGGTGTTGCCCTTGATTGGTGAGACCAAGAAATTAATGTGTTTAAGCCGAGTGGTTCTTTCAGATACAGTCAGATTTGATCTCTGTTTTCTTTGCAGGCTAACTGTTTGTTCTTTTAGCCGCAAGAACAGAGCAATCCTTGGGGTTGCTCTGCTCATGGGGTTTCCTCTGTGACCTCTCTCTTTTTTCCCCTTTTAAACGGATTTGTGCCGAAAGATAGTAATTTGAGAACAAAACCAGATTAGGCCTCTTATTATGCTCCATCACAGTCATGCACAGGAATGAGCAAAAACAAGGTTGTGCCACAGAAGAATATGCAGCTTGTGCAAACAACTGAATTAGTTCAATCATTCATAATATACAAGCCAAACACTTCCATATACCTCCTGAAGAAGCATATGACCTCAGCTTAAACTTTGTCATTCATAAACTTTCGTAAAATCGTTGATAAAAAAAACAGGTTATCGGGTAGACCCTGGAACCGGACCGGAAAAACAGGGTAGGTTCCAAAACAGGGTCTAGGTAAAACAGGGTAGGTTCCAGGTTCCAAAAATTGGGAACCGGTTGTAACAGGGTAGGTTCCAGGTTCCAGGTCTGGACCCTACCCACCCTGGAACCGATCACCCCTACTAGGGATTCTAGTCGGGATAAATACAATAATGATCAGAAAAAAGCTAAGATTAATGACAAGATTGTACTTAGACCTGCCGTATTATCGAGATCTGTTTCGCTTTTGAGTTCGTGCATGGTTCAAGTTAGACTTCCATTGCAATATAGAGTGACATCTGTAGACTCAACAATCAATGGAGGTTCAATTATTGATGAGAAAGATAAGGCAGAATTTCAATTTGAAAATGAAGAGGAATTAATGGAGTTTGAAAAACCGTCTTACGAAAGATCCAAACATTTGAGGGCACTTAATATAAACGCTAGGATAGATGGCCGTCCGGTTTCCAAGGTTCTGGTCTACGGAGGATCTACTCTAAATTTGGTTTCATATAGATTCTTCAAAAAGATGGGGAAAAGGGACGAAAAAATTATCCCATTGAATATACAATTATCGGATTTTACAAGAGAAGTAACAAAGGTCAAAGGAGTATTTGTGACTGACTTGACTGTAGGATCGAAAACTTCTATAATAGCTTTCTGTGTTGTCGAGGCAGATGGTTCATATAACATGTTGTTGTGGAGAGATTGGATCCATGAAAATCAGTGTGTACCATCGACCCTTCATCAGATGTTAGCTTTCTAGAACGGAAACAAAGTTAAGTATGTTAAAGCTAATAGTAAGGCTCATGTGTCATGGACACATCCTTTAAGGACTGATCGAGAGTTAAGGAAGATGTCAGATGATAATTCATGTGTTATCGAACCACCTAGAATTGATTCAAGGGATATTGCATTCTGCCAGTTTGACAAGAGAAATGTTCATTGGATTCCCAAAACTGACCTGGCAGGGTGTTTGGATAAGGTTGTTCATGGAGAACCTTACATTATTAGGCGACCTCAATAAGAGGTATATGGCCTATAAGGCCAAAGTAAGTAGTTAAGATCTTGACGACTGCATTATGGAATTTGAAGAATCGCCCCTTAGAGAGGACAATAAACTCATTGAAGCTCAGGACCCGTTAATAGAAGTTGACATTAGATATTCCCAACACCATCGACCAATTTTCATCGGTGCATTGTTAGATGAGATTGCAAAATCCTAGTTAATTGAGTTATTAAGAAAGCATAGAGATTGCTTCGCACGAGATTATCATGAAATGCCAGGATTAGGACGAGACGTGGTTGAACATAGATTGACAATTAAGAAAGGATTTTGACCACACAAACAACCACCAAGAAGGTTTACACTAGAAATTGTGCAGAAGATCACAGAGGAAGTTAAACGCTTGTTGGCAGTAGGCTTTATTAGGACAGCAAGATATGTCGAGTGGTTATCAAATGTCATGCCAGTTAAACAGAAGAATGGGAAGTTAAGGGTGTGTATAGATTTTCGTGATTTAAATGCAGCAATCCCAAAAGATGAGTATCAAATGCCAATAACAGATATGTTAATCGACTCGGCATCTGGCAATGAGATTATGTCGTTAATGGATGGTTATTCGTGTTATAATCAGATATTTATATCTAATGAAGATGTTCATAAAACAACATTTCGATGTCGAGGAGCTATTGGGACGTTCGAATGGTTGGTGATGCCATTCGGATTAAAAAATGTCGGAGCAACTTATCAGAGGGCTATGAATTTTGTCTTCCACGACATGATTGGGGATTTCATGGAAGTTTACATCGACGACATCATCATCAAATCGAACCAGGTAAGTCATCTGACTTATCTTGAGCGTGCTTTTATAAGGATATAGAAATTTAAATTAAAAATGAATCCTTTTAAATGTGCTTTCGGGATAACGGCTGGCAACTTTTTAGGGTTTATGATTAATTAGAGGGGAATAGAAATAGATAAGAATAAAACTAAAGCTATTCTAGAGTTGCCACCACCTATAAGCAAGAAACAATTACAGATGATCATAGATAAGATAAATTTCTTGCGTCGATTTATTGCTAATCTGTCAGGTAAGATAGAAATATTTTCTCCATTACTTAAGCTTAAGAGCCAAGATCAATTCGTTTGGGGGAAAGAGCATCATCATGCTTTTGAGTAGATTAAAAAATATTTGATCAGTCCACCAGTTTTGATGCCGCCTAAGCTAGGTAGACTGTTGAAGCTTTATTTGTTGGCAATTATCAATACCATTGGAAGTATGTTGGCACATGAAAATGATAATGGAAAAGAGTAAGCAATATATTATCTCAGCCGAACGTTGAATGATGCAGAAAAAAGATATACTCTGGTGGAGAAATTATGCTTGTCATTGTACTTCGCTTGTACAAAATTACGTCATTACATGTTGCCGACAACAGTTCAGGTAATTTGCAAGACTGATATTATTAAATATATGTTAACTCGCCCGATTATTAGAGGAAGAATTGCCAAGCGAGCCTTTGTTTTGTCCGAAATACATTTGATATACGTGCCGCTTAAAGCAGTTAAAGGTCAGGCGATTGCCGACTTTATTGTAGAATATCCATGTGTACATCTGAAAGAGGATAATGTCGAGGGATCGATACAGGTGATATCATGGACATTGTATTTTGATGGGTCAAGTATGACAACAACATTTGGCATTGGGTCTTAATCATATCCCCTTAAGGACATCGAACAAAACTTATGTGTCGACTTGATTTTGATTGTTCCAATAACCAAGCAGAATATGAAGCGTTAATTGTTGGCCTTAATATATTGGCTGACATGAACGTTAAGTTTGTAAAAGTAAAAGGGGATTCCTAATTAGTGATCAATCAATTATCGGAAAATTACCAATGCCTCAATACGAATATTATTCGATACTTCGATATGGCAAAAGTTTTATTGAACGAGTTCTTTGATTATGAACTGGAGCATATAAAAAGAAATGATAATGCGAAAGCCAATGAGTTAGCTCAAATGACATCTGGATATAAAATATCAAAAGAATTAGCGAAATTTATTATTACACAAACAAAAACTTTGCCATCGATAGACAATCGAATTATGATGATACAGGCTAATAGGGAGCATATCGATGTCGATGAAGAAAATTGGAGAAAACTTTTCATTCAGTAACTAGAGAATCCAGTTTCTGATGATAAATCATTTAAGAAGCAAGTGTTGAAATAAATGCTGTTGGATGGAGAATTATATTGAAAGATAATCGATAATGTTTTGCTTAGATGTTTAAGTAAAAGAGAGTCATTTATAACAATGGCGGAGGTACATGAAGGAATATGCGGTGCGCATCAAGCGAGTATAAAAATGAAATGGTTGTTAAGGCGTTACGGTTACTTTTGGCCAGCAATTACTCAAGATTGTATTGATTATGTTAAAGAGTGTAAGACATGCCAAAAATATGGACCACTGCAACATGTCCTTACGGTAATTATGCAACCCATTATCAAACCGTGGCCATTTCGAGGATGGGCAATAGACATAATTGGAAAAATATATCCTCCATCATCTAAAAAATATAGTTTCATATTGGTTGCTACGGATTATTTTTCCAAGTGGGTTGAAGCCACCTCACATAAGAACATAACTCAAAATGTAGTAAAGGAGTTTATAGAGGAAAGAATTATTCATCGATATAGAATACCAGAGACAATAATGGCAGATCAGGGTATTGTATTTACTGGTCAAGAAGTTTTGGGGTTTACTAGATCCGGGAGGATCAAGATAGTTCATTCAACTCCTTACTACGCTCAGGCGAATGGGCAAGCGGAGGCATTTAATAAGGTTATTATTAACCTTATTAAAAGGCATTTAGAAGACAACCCTAGAGAATGGGATTACTCTTATCAATGGTATTATGGGCCTATAGAACATCGAGGAGGTTGAGTACGGGAGTTAGTCCATACATGTTAACTTATGGCCAGGAAGCTGTGCTGTCTGTAGAAATTACAGTATAGTCATTAAGGGTAAAATTACAAGGAGACATGTCCAAGGAAGAATATGACTAATTGATGTATGGAAACATTGATGAATTGGGAGGAAACAGAGTTATAGCTTTGGAGAAATTAATTGCTCAGAAGAATAGAGTTGCTAAAGCATATAACAAACACGTGAAGGAAAAATGCTTCAACGTTGGTGACTTAGTTTGGAAAATTATTTTGCCAGTGGGTTTGAATAATGAAAAGTTTGGAAAATAGTCATCAAATTGGGAAGGTCCATATTTAATTATACAAGTTTTAAGTGGAAATGCTTATCATTTGATGAATATTGACGGGCTTGGAGAAATGTCTAGATCAATCAATGGAAAATTCTTAAAGAAATATTACCCTACTATGTAGAAGATGAAGGAAAATGAAGAAACTCATAGTCATTTGACAAAAGAGTCCGTAAAACAAACCAGCAAACTGAATGGTTAAAAGGGTCAAGCTAGCCAAAATAGACAATCGAATTTACAGAAATAGTTTAGGCATCATTACATGATCAGTCTAAACCGATATGATGCCTAAACTTATTTACAAAACTGCATAGACGACTCTCCAGATGACGATTCTCATTTTCAGCATGAAAGCAGGCAGAAGAGCTGGTGTTCCTGGCCGAATAAGCTCGGTTACATTCTGCTTCTAGTGCTGTGAGAGTGGCGAAGCATGTGTTGGCCCGCTCATCCAAGTAATCCACTAGCGACCTACAGGAGTTGATGTCCTCGTCAATCTGGGCTAGCAGTTCAATCAGCCCCTCTTTCTTCGGATGTCAATTTGCCTTGGAGACGACGGGTGGTGATGTCCAGCAATTCAGCTTTCACTTCTCTTGTTCGGGTCAAACTACTTAGTCCTGCACGAGCGGGTTCTAGAACTTTGAGCTGATCAAAGTATACTTTATCAGCATGAGTGACAAGGTTAACCTTGTTGAAATATTCGCCCTCAACGATTGCATGCCGTTCGATTGCCAGTTTGTTTTCAGAAAAGGCTTGAAGACCATGGGGAAAAATGCTGCAAAACTCATTAAAGTCAAATATGAAAGGATGGACAGACGGAAGGAACTTAGGCTTAGCTTCTTTGAGAAAAGTGAAGATTTCATCTACAGCCCTGGATTCGATAGACAAATAGGTATAGGTGAGGGACAGGCGGCATAATATGTCATTCCACAAGGAGATAAACTCCTCTGTAAAAGGTGAAGCATGTGAAGATGAGGAAGAGGAAGATTTGACCATGGCAAAGCTATTCTGGAATATGGGATGATTGGATGAGGATGTTATGATAGTAAAACTGCAAGGATTGTTTAAATAGAGAGCCGAAGTGGATAGGCACAATAGGAAACAGAAAGAACTAAAGCGACGTGAGTAATGAATGTCACCGACAGGTGCTTTGAACTAATTAAAGAGTAAGGACACGTCGTAAGGAGTTATTAATGCTGGTAGAAATGGAACAACAAGATGGGTTCATATAAGGGATCGTGTTCGCCGGCAATTTTACAAGAAAAGGTGGATATAGTGAATCAAGACCCAGTGACATAAAAAGGTTCATGTCGAAATCAAGCAAAGTGGAAAATAGACGTGACTGACAGGTTCTTTGAACAGATGAAAATAAAGATATGTCAGGGCATTATTGATATCGAAGAGAATAAAACGGCATAATGGAAGTACGAGAAATCGTGTGCAGCGAACCCGTCGGTAGCTTTTATGATGAAAGGATAGGTGCAGCTTATCAGAATTAATGGATATTTAAGATCCATACCTGCCAAGTATAGGAATGTGAAGGGTTGCAATTATATGCTCCATTCGCTAGGAAGATAGGTCATTATGACCAGCTATAAATTTGAGTATGTGTGACGTAAGAAGTTGATTTTGAGCGTTTGAAATTGGTACAATGCCATTTGGATAAAAAATACCAGAAAAGAAATAAAGTCCATCGATCAAGCTTGTTTAGTGAAAGGGAAAGTGCATATATTTAAGAATTAAGAATACACTTGGACGTGAATAAAACAAAGATCCTAATATATACATTAAGAATTTACAAGGCGAAATGGACCTATGGTTACCTGAAATGCTGCTCAATTCTTAGATAGAAGTTGTGTAAGTGTATTTCTAGATCACAATTGGCCTCGAAGAATTGATCTTTTTCATAGGTGATCTCTTGAAGTTTGTCCTCTATAATCCTGCATTTGATCCCCAATTGTTCTACCTGTTTAAGTTGATCAGCTAGGCGTTGCAGTGGAACATCATCAACTGCTTGATAACGTGCAAGGACAGCACGTGCTTGCTCTAGATCCTCTTGTTTGTTCATATATGAATTTTCCATTTGGTCGAAGATATCAACACAATCTTGTCTAAACTTATAAGATGTCAAAGCTGAATTAAAAGATTGAGCCAACTCTTCGATAGCGTACTCCATAGCTAGACAATCTAAAGGACAAGGTAAACTGGATAATTCGATCAGAAGAGATTTAATTTCTATCTCCATAGAAACATCATTATAAATACAAGCTAAACCAAGTGACAGTAAATGGAGAAGTCGAATCCATTTAGGTCGAAATTCGTCATTTCCCCAAAAAAGGGACGGTTTACCAAAAATTTGCCTTGGTGGACATTGGCTATTATCAGAAACTAGGATATAAGTTGAAGAGTAAACTTCGACAGAAGTGCCAATATAAATCTCAACTTTTCTTTTATGAGACGTAACGCTCATGCCTGCAAAACAAAAAACTATAGGAGATGAAGTTTAAAGTAAATAAGAAATGAACCCTACAGAGGTTGGTGGCTCAGGGTGATACCTTCATCGGATGAATATTTTGATTCTGAGGAAAGGTCATCATAGTTGGATGATAGATCACAAGGTCTCTTGAACGGGTGGTTTAGTCCAGGAAGACAGTGGGTGACTTTGGACATCATTATATCGACGTGCGAATAAAAAACATAGGCTTGATATTCAACGCACCATTCATCGAAGGCATCGATGCTATGTGGTTCTCCAGCAAAATGTATAAAGTTAAATTTTCCAAGAATGGTATGAGTAATTTCATTGCAGCAAGAAATACTTCCCTCATTGATGAAACAATGATTACTAGTTACGAGAGAAAGGATATTTCATGGAGTAATCAATAGAAGCTGGAACACCTTGGGTAAGACCGAATTGACGAGAACAGTAGTGTGGGTTGTGTACCTCAAACCCTGGAAAAAACTGGCTTTTGATCGAGAAGTCCACAATTAGATCGCAAGGGGTGAGAATGCTTTTCTAGAAAATGCAAATATCAGGCTTATCATAAGAAGGGTTAACCTCAAGAGCATCGACGCAGACTCTATAGAAGACAAAGTTCCTCGACGAAAGCAAATGCTGAAGGAAACCTTCGAAAAGGAAAGTTCAAATTAAAGGATAATAAAGAGGACGATAGAGTCTCCAAAGACCAAATTCTTTTTCGATAGGAGAGAGGTCCGTCTCAAACAAATGAATAGGAGGTATTCGTATATCAAAGAAGAGAGCGGGAAAGTACATACGTAACCACTCGTGTACCGTCCATAAAGGACCAAAGAAAGGATCAAGATGTGCATTGAAAAGAGAGGTCTAAGCATCTGTAAGAGATCGATAAAGAACAGCAAGTGCAATTCGATCGAGACCAACATCAAGCCCATGAGAGAGCATGTGAGCAATATCAAGGAACTCGAAAGAAACTGATAAGGTTCTTGTGCAAAAAATGTACCGTGAAAGCCAACATAGAAGAAATGTAACACGCTTGTCAGAATGAATTTCTCCTTTGGACTTAGCAAATTGATCCATAAATTCATCATAGGAAAGGTTAAGAGAGGTTGAGTTTTGAAAAGGCAAGCATTCAAGGATCTCTCAACCCTGGAACTCAACAAAAGGTGAAAGGCCCATTAAGGCCCAAATATCCAAAAGAGTGATGGTTACTGGACCAAAAGGAAGGAAAAAACAATGCGAAGAAGGTAATCGAAAGGTACAGAGACTGCCAATGAGACCATACTCCATTGGATTGATAGACATGCAACAGAACATCAGAGCCGTATCAATTCGAGTTGATTGCCATTTGGACTTCATCGCATTATGCAAGCATTTATACCATTGGAAAAATCTCTTGTCAAAACTGGGATAATAATTAAACCTATAATTGGGGGTCAGCCAAGCATGAGCATGAATGCGGCTATTGTTAATGGGAAGAATCTCTTGATAATGGCGAGGAAAACATTCAGTGAACATAGGAGGTGCTAGAATAGATTTAAGATAAGGACCCAGTATAATGCGATCGTTGTTAGTATCATAGTCCATAAAGGACAAAGAAATGCGGCCTCTTGTCTCGTAGGATTGAAGGTCATCAAGACGATTCAAAAACATGGAAGGTGAGGCATGAGAAAAGAAAGGAAAGTTGGATGCCATGTTTAGGGCGGATGAAGCGAAAAATGGAGATAAAAGGATATAAATAGACCCAGCATGGTTACCAACTTCACCAATGATAAGGAACGTGGAGAAATTTGAATGAAACAGTTCCCGCTGAAAATAATTTATTGAAAGAAAATATCAAAATAAAGAAAATAAATTCAAAAGAAAAGAGAGGTGATTTTATTGATTGGAAGTTTTCTTGAGGAACAACAGTTTCTTTACATCACTCTGGAGGGACAATATACTACGGTCAAATTGACCATTCTTAGTTATACATTTGTTTTTGGTACGTCGATTTTCAGCTTCGGCTGTTAGTCGACATTGATGCTCAGTTTGCTAAAGTTCTTTGAGAATGGTAATATCTTTGTCAAAGTCCATCTCCAGTTGAAGCCTCTATGTGTGTTTGAACTTTCGAGTATCTCGAAGAAAGGCCGGCTTTTGTTCAATCTCTGCTTTCTGCTTCTCAAGAAGAATTTCTTCCTCATCGAGTCCAGATATTTCTTCGATCAGGGCATGAAGGTTAGTCTGTCTTTCCTTTATAATATGATTGAGCTCGTTTATGGCTTGATTATTCTCAGTATAAGGTTCATTAGAAAGAGTTAAAGACATAATTAGGTTATAATTACGTCGATAAGACTCTATCCTGCTGACAAAAGCTTATGAGAAATCATCAAGTTTAGCCTTCAGCTCAGGGGCAGTATTTCACTAGGTTCAACACTAC
The DNA here is from genome assembly GCA_031216235.1 of Syzygium jambos. NCBI lineage: Eukaryota > Viridiplantae > Streptophyta > Magnoliopsida > Myrtales > Myrtaceae > Syzygium > Syzygium jambos. Next base: position 22,228,717 of record CM062226.1, read on the forward strand.
ATAGCTCATTGAATAGAAATTTTAGTCGATCAAAAGTTGTCTGATTGCACAGAAGTATAGGAAAACCCTCACTAGAAAGGTCTAGAAGTCGCATTAGTTTATCTCTAACCTTTTTAATGGCCATTTTCCTTGGGGAAGCTACATCTGAAGTAAAACCCAGTATGTGAGAAGCCTCGTCTAGCATGCGCTTAGTTTTCAAGAGAGACTGTGGAGAATTTCTTTCTTCGGCATAGGGAAGCGAATGGCTTGAAGAAGGTTATGTTAAAGGAACAGCAACACTCTGTACTGGGATAAGAGCAGTGGCCGGGGACACAGTTGAACTAGAAGGATTGACTTCAGTAAAGTGGACAGAGGAACAAGGTGTGATATGGCTATCGATAGGTTGAGTAGTGACAGTTATCCCAAGTTCTGAAGTTGCTAAGATTAGTGGTACCAAATCATTTAAAGATCCTCAAAATAGAAAAAAAAAATCAGTCATTGAGATATATAGTGAATTATAACATACCATTATAACACAAAATACCTTGTTCTAGTGCTGTAAGGAGTAATATGGGTGGATCAATAGTAGCAATCTCCAAATCAGGGTCAATAGAGAGTTTTGCTATATATATTGCCAGTAATGAATTGCCAAAAAATTAATCACTTTGCATTGAATAGAAAGAACAAGTAAAGAAGGGTACAACAAAAGTATACCGTTTGAATTATCTTTAGATTGGGTGAGATTGATCTGAGAACCTAAAGTCTCTATAGAATTGGCAGTAGCCATAGAAGAGGAAGCTGATATAGTTGAAGGGTCGAGACATTTTCTTTTGATCAACGCAGCAATTAGTTCTTCTTTTACGTTATCAATAGACTGACTAGATGATGGAGACCCTATAAGAACAAATACCAGGGTTAAGAGGTAACGTGGGAATTTTATGAAACAGAAAAGATTGCAATAAATGGATACCTTGCACTGGATCAGATTTCCTCTTAAGAAGAGGTGTGTTATCATCGACCAGGGGTTGATCCATTGTAGTAGCGTAGTACAATCGGGTCTGAATAGGAACACTTCTTGAGGGAACCACTTTCTTAGAAGAAATTGTCGACTTGGCCTTAGGACTTTTGATTTGTGTCCCCTAAGTTATCCACAATTATCCTGATTCAGAATTTGGAACATCCAGTCCTATGGAAAGGGTTTTTTTACCCTTCCTACTTTTACTCCTTGGCTTAAATACGCCTCCCGCTATTCGAGTCAGCATAGTTTGAGTAGCCTCCTCATAAGGGCTTTCAAGACAGAAGGAGAGCCACCAAGAAGTCCATGCGGGAGTGCATCCAAGCTTAGGTTCAAAGTCATCAACATCAGGGGCAAATTTGGCATACACAAGCCAAGTGATTTTAGCACAGCATGCGAAGGGGGCATCCTTCTTAAAAGGATATTTTTGTTTGATCATATTTGGAAATTCAAGGGAATAAGGAATTGACATATGAATAGCTTGAACTAAATCAAATTTCCTTACGCAATACTGACGAAAATAAATCTCAAAGCCATGGTAAAATTTGCCTTTCTGGGACAGCCTTAAAGGAAGGTCCACAGGAGTAAAGATATATAGCCAAAAGTCAGTCGAATTAGGGCGAGCTATCGAATCAAACATATAATTGAATTCATTTGCAACATACGCAAAAAATTTAATTTCATTCGGGTGAACTATCAAGAGTTTATGGAGGTAAAAGGCAAAAGGAGAAAGATCCTCCGAGATACTTAATGAGGAATAACTAAGTAAACGACATCCAAAAGGAAGAGGTGTTGGTGGCTGGAATTCTGGAAAAGAATGGTGACGAAAGGTGCGAAGGGTGTGAGTGGAAAGAAAAGGAAAATAATGCACCATTCAACATTGAAGTACCCAGAATAGTCCAAATAAAGTACCTTCATCTTTAGACGTTATTGATAAAGATGCATGAGTTATTCCTCTATACAGAGTAGCTAGCATTAATGGTGCCAAAGCGAGTGTTTTACTAGCAGTAAGATTGGCTACGAGTGGTAAGAAATCTTTGGAAACTTTCAGTGTGGGAGCAAAGAAAACGTATTTAGACAGCCAGAAGAGTAGGAAACAAGTACGTTTGTCAGGGGTTATTGGTTCGACACCAAGAGAATATGTTTCTAGAAATCTACCATAAGTAAGATATTCATCAGGGATAAAGGGTACTGATATCGAAGCCATGTCACTTATGGGGGTCCCAATCGGAGGAAAATTAGTAATAGCGTACATGTCCAAAAGAGTAACAGACATAGGGCCCCAGGGAAAAAAGAAACAATTGATTGAAGGGGACCAGAAACTGATGGCAGCACCCAAAAGCCCTAGATTTAAACCATATGACAGCATGCTGACCTCTAGAGCGGTATCAATACCAGCTCTTATCCAAGCAAGGCGAGTGGTTATTTCTCCCTTTAATCTCACATACCAATGGTGAAAACCCATTTCAAGAAAAGGAAACCCCTGAAATCATGAGGTTTTTGGAAACCAGATGTCTGCAACCGGCGACTTTTGAATAGGAAGAAGTTCTCCTATTCTCTTTGGAAAATAGGAACGAAGAGAAGCTGAAATCTTGTGATAATTGTCAAAACAAGGACCCAGAATGAGTTGGTTGGAAGATTCATCGACCAAGTGTAATAGCCGAAAGTCACAGTTCGAGGACTCTTGATCACGACGTAGTTAATCGAATTTCTCAATGTATGATTTGGGAGAATATTTGCGGGCTATGGATGCGGACTGAGTGAAAAATCTGAAAGGAAACGAAGGAGTGGAAAAATGAGAAGAAAACCTAGAATTGAAGAAGAAGATGTAAGGTCAAAAGTTACGATTTTTCACCAGGACACAACGTTTCATGTGATTTGCTATCATGAAGATCTGCTAGGTCATAAATGATCAAGATGACGTGTCAGAGTAAAGCGAAGCGTTTCAGGAAGGATGAGCAAAACAAGTCACGAGGCATTAAGATTAAGATTATTCAGATCAAATTTGTTTTAAAAGAATTAAACAAAAGAATTAATTCTGTTAAAAAGGGGGCATATGTTGACACCTGAAATTAATTAGGGATATTGACGCTTAGGATAGATGAATAAAACGACAAGAGATAACGTCGCCTGTACTAAAATGACAATTGGTAGGTACTGGCAGTCATAAGCGAGAAATTTGAAATTCAGATGGATTGGGACCAAAAGTGCTGAAGGTATTTTCATCGAGGATGTCGACAAGAAGAAGAACGAATGCCAAGAGATGACGTCGCCCGTACTAAAATGATAGTTGGTAGGTATTGGCAGTCATAAGCGAGAAATTTGAAATTTAGATGAATTGGGACCAAAAGTGCTCAAGGTATTTTCATCGAGGATGTCGACAAGAAGAAGAATGAACGCCAAGCTAGGAAAGATTCGATGAAGGCCTTTGCTCTAGAAAAGCAGGTGTCAAAGTGCCAAAGGTATTTTTCATCGAGGACATCGATGAAAAGGATGATGGGTGTCAAGTCAGAAAAGCTCGATGAAGGTCCTTATTTTTGGAGGACAGGTGTCAGATGTAGGAAAGCTCAATGACGGTTATCATCCCGAAAGACAGATGTCAGACGGAGAAAAGCTCGATGACGGTTACCATCCTAGAGGACAGGTATCAAACGAAGAAAAGCTCGATGACGGTTATCGTCCCGAAGGACAAGTGTCAAACGGAGAAGAGTTCGATAACTGTTACCGTCCCGAAGGACAGGTGTCAAACGGAAAAAAAGATCGATAACGGTTACCATATCAAAGGACGTATGACAAATAAAGAAAAGTTCGATGACGGTTGTCGCCTTAGAGAAGAAATGGGCTCGATGACGGTTGTTGTTCCAGAGAACAAATGGGCTCAATGACGGTTGTTGTTCTAGAGAACAAATAGGCTCGATGATGGTTATCATTTCAAAAGATAAAAGGGGTTCGGTGACAGTTATCATACTAAGGACAAATGTCAACACATAGAAAGCTCAAGAGCGATTATTACTTTGTACAAAAGATAAGATCGATAACAGTTGATAAACAGGTGACATTAAGTGAGCGATAAAGATGAAATCAACAATGGGTATCGGATACAACACCAAGAATGGTTATCGAGTCTGCGTTATAAATAGCATCCGATTATTGACAGAAAGACCCCTCCGCACACATGAACAAAACAAATGTTGTCTTTTATTCTTGCTTTCTAGTTTCACGCTTTTAGTTTCCATAGCTGTAGTCCTTACTTTCCAGTCTCACACTTTCAGTTTCCCTAGCTGTAGTTGTTTAGGCCCTTATGAACTTTGGACACCGACAGTAATTGGATGGTTTCGTCTGAATATTCTGTAAAAATCAAGTTCTTTATTCATGCATGGATTGCTCCTGTCCGGAATTAGATCTAGAACCCAGTCTCCTTTCAATAAGAGCCGAAAAACGACTTTCGGTAAATTATATTTCGTCGCGAGAATATTTCCGATGAAACAACTATACTACCATGATTTGTTGGGGTTGGCTCATGGAATGAATTGATAAATATAAGGTTGGTTGAATTATGGTAGTACGGATAGTTGTTGGTTGGTTTGCGCTTTTAATATTAGTTTTTTGTGCTTTAGTGTAATTTGCATGCGATAGGCTACCAAATGTTGTGTTAACAAGCAATCAAACACAATAATATATAGAACAAGGAAATAAATCGCAGAACAGATTTTTGTGGTTTGGTGGGCATGACTAACTTCATGGAGAGAGCAGCACAGGATTTCGTTATAGATCGGGCTCCTACATACTTCGATCAGGGTCAGATTTGTTCGCAAATTCAAACTTGAGACATATGTTAATAATATTCATATACTTTATAACATTTTGTGGTATTGGTATTAGAATGAGGACAGCACAAAACTGCATTGTTTTTTTCATCTTCTGTCTTTTTTGGGACACCATCGGAGTCAAAACAACGCCAAGCGATTGTGGGATGTTGATGTTCTTCATGAGTCGCTTTTCCTTTTGCTTTTATCCATCGTTCTTCACAAACAATTTGACAAGGTCAGATTCCGTTTCTTCTCCATTTTTCCCTTAAGATTTTCTTACCATCTTGACACAAATTCTGTTCTATCAATCATGTTTTGTACATATGTTGTCCGTTGCTTGAAAAAAAGGCAAGAAAAAATGAAAAAAAAAACAATGGGGTTGGTGCTATCCTATTAATAAATCTTCTTTCATCAGAAAATAAGCTTATTATATAGAATTATGGATGATGCATCTAGTGGAAAGGTTTCAAACATTAGGACACAAATCATGGTACATACTTGGACCATCATATGGCTCATTTTTGGACTAATGTCCCCTGGGACCAAGTGCAAATTCTGATAATGGCTATCTATTTTTGACGTATGAATCCATCCATATACATGTACACGTTTGTTATGTATATACACATATGTGGAAAGAGACGTTTGGATTTCAAAAAAGTTTGGTGAGGACACTAAATGATGTTTGGGAAGGTAGGGTGATTTCTTGAATATAGTGAAGAGGATGAGATTGAGTGGAGGATAATGTAGGGAAGGCCTTAGTAAATGAGTTCTACCAAAGTTTTGGGGAGAGAGACAATCTCATGTAGTTGTCGAGACACGATGACCTTTTGGGATTCCATCACCATCCCAAACAGAAGCCCCCCCACCTAACTCCCTTGAGCATGTATGCATGCATGCTCGCATGCCTACGTGCATGTTATTTATGGCCACACAGATATCTTATCCTCCATTTTCTCTCCTTTTCCTTCTCTCGAGTGCCGTTAACGAATGCCTACGAGTCAGTTAATAAATATATTCAACCGACTGGATTATAATTTGGTGCGTTGACTGTGTAAAAAGAATCATTATTTAAAAAATTTTTGGCGCTGACATGTAGACAATTTTTTTTTTAATTTTAGTAAACGACTTCATCCAATTAATGCGCAAAAACTTCCATTTCATGATTGCTAGTGCAACATATATTTTATGCTAGCGACGTTCAATTTTTCAAATATCGATTGTGCATGACATGAGAAAAGTTGGTGCTGTGGAAGTTGCAAAATTCCTTTAAATAATTGCTTTTAACAAGTTTTGTTACTTTATAATGTTCGGTACGTATGCACCTAATCTTTGCAAGGTTTCGCTAACACGGACCGTTCTCAATGACCATTTGCGCAAATACATAAATGCTTCCAAAGACAACCTTACTAACATCCATTCGATTAATCTAGACAGACAAATGTTTATGTAAATTGGGTGCAAAATGACAAACCCATTTGGACCTCATCTCTGAATTTCCCCATCCTCCCATTTTTGTCACTTTCTTCTGCCAAGCCTATCCTCCCTCCCTCACCATTATTGAGCCAACAAATCCCACCAAACTCTCTTTAGCCTTTTCCTACCAGCCACTCTTTTGCTACCTTTCGCACTGTGCGCAGTCTGCGCATTACCCGTCGATTAGGGAAGATAAAGAAGAGACGTCACTTTTGCCTGACCACACTACTCATGACAGACATCGGCCGCACTTTTGTTCGGTTCTTAGTCAATTATAGTTCACGGATACCTACATTATTCGAATTCAAAATTGTTGGTTCTAAGAAGGATTATCGGAAAATTTATCAAAAAAATTTTAAACTTATTATACAATAGCTGTTTTAGTCCTAAACCTGTTAATTATACCAATTTGGTCCTAAACTTTTTGACGATTAACAAACTTAGTCCTAAACTGTTCAGCTGTGTCAATTTTATCATAAACATTTTGACGATCTATTAATTTAGTTCTCAATCTTTTGACGATTTGCCAATATAAGTCTTCCGACAAATTATCCAAATAATAGGTTTTGTGACTGAGTTGACAGATTTTCAAAAAGTTTATGACTAAATTGATAAATTAAGGATTAAGGACTAAATCGACAAATCATCAAAATGTTTATGACTGAATTGGCACAATTGAAAGGTTATAACTAAATCAGCTGCCGTAATTATCCTTTCCCCAACAAGTTTCAACTTGTCTTATGAAACTTTCGAAGGGCCGTCGGTCAAACCTCTTCCATCTATCAGTGCTGCCCCTATGACTTTTGGCTATTGAAATTGGAATTCATCCACTTGTTGTTTGAGAATTGGGAATGAAAATAAAAACAGGGAAGGAAATCTACGAGTTTTTGTTCATGAATGAGCACTGTCCTTGAAGTTTGAAGTTCCTCTATTGTAAAATTGTGCAGGGTTAATACCATGAAAAATTTTAAACCGGCATACTTGTGAAAACTTTACCAAAATTTAATTTTGGAACCCCATACCGGTATACTTGTGACAAATTTACCCTATACTAATTTTTTGTTACCAAAAACTCCAAACTGGTACACTCATGACATATTTACTCTTCTTTAGCTTCCGTCAAATTTTATCGTGAAATTGCTAAGTTGGATGACACTTTGCAGTAACTCAATTGACATGATAAATACACGTGAAAATCCATATCAATTTGTGATAAAATGTGTCACAAATGTATTAATTTGAGATAAATTTGTCACAGATATATCAATTTGGGGTTTTTCGTGATATTAATCCAATTTTGCAATCACAAGAAGTTTTTTTTTTTGGGTTGGACAATCACAAGAAGTTAAGACAGTAATTTTTTCTACTTCTTCCATTGATCTTTCTAAAGAGAAAGATGAGGCGACAGGGATTCAAAATTTTAATAGCAAGAAGAAAATTTTTCTAGATATTTACTTTTTTTTTGGACAAATAGATATTTACATTTTTTTTGGCAAAATCAATAGATATTTACTTCAACAAGACAAAAGTAGCAATTTCGAAAGAGGGGAATACGAACAGACATGTCTATTTATTTTCGTATCATTGGGTTATAACCTGAATAACCGTGAATTTGCTGAATTTGGTTAATTAACTGCTGATTGCCAAAAGTCAAAAATCAATATTTGAACATATCTCTTCGGATCTATATACATTAGATACAGTAAAATGAACCTGAAAAATTTAAACGACCAAGGTATTTTGTACAACACGTTTTGCTTAATGCACAACCAAGCATCGTAGCGTCATATAATAGCAAAACTGGATATACAATCATTGTTTCTTCGAGGACGACATACTGTCGTATAATTGTGCATGAGAAAAATGACAATTTACCAAAATATCATAAACATCCTATGCCTTTAAAGATTAAAAATTGTCTTACGATGCTTTTCACCTCGAGCATGACAAATTGATACGTGAGTATTATACAATCTTCAATTTATGGCGGTTGGTAAAATAGTGTACATCTTCGTAATAACATATTAATGTTAAACAGTGACATACTACGGCTGTGGTCTAGAGTACGACAAAACATGGTATACTGAAAAAAATTCAAAATTTACGAGATAAGATGATTATAGAATGTCGCATACTGCAACTTTTGCCAGGAGTACGATGTTTCGTAGAATGTATAATATAATATGGTACACAATTTACAAAATAGCATATAATGTTGGAAGTTAATGTTTGAGGTATTTGGCTTTGAACGTCCAACCTTGAATAATATTTGATTAAAGACATACGATGATTGGTCTTAAATACGACGGACTGCTCTACATTATGGTAACATATATTGTAATGTTAGAAAGTGTCATACGATAATCTTGATCAATAATATGAGGTGTCATTGTACAATATACCGGTGATAAATAAAATTAAGAAACTGAAAAAGTAAAATTATTTTGCCAAAAGAACGAAAATAAAAACAAAATATGAGAATTGAAGGAACAAAAAAAAAAAAAGGGCGGGCAGCGGCATAAGGGCGAAGCTGCTCAACATCCCTATTCTGGCGAGTTCCTGCTTGCACTCGATCGATTCGGACGAGGGGAGCACCCTCGCCTGCACAGTGATGGTGCCAGGCGACCGTCACCACAAAGCTCGGTCTTGCTGTCGACCTTTGCGGCGTCCCCTTGTGGGCAGAAAAGGGGGCGGCGGGGCTGTCCGACCATAGCACCGCTCTCCCTCCGGTGCAGCTCGGCCTCTTTGTCTCTTTCCCTTCTTTTTTTTTTCTTCTCTAAATTTCCTTCAGCTAGTTTCAAAAGAAACGGCTCATGGGGCACACACAAACGAAAAACAATGTGGGGATTCATGTGGCAGGTATGACAAACTGAAGCGATTCATGGTGATTACATGGTCAAGAGGGCTACATTTTTCCTTGCGTGACCCACCAATTGGTTCAAGACTTTGTAGTACAAAACATTACGGCGCCATTAAAAAATCGAGATCGATCGATCGATACCGTGGGGGGCCCGCCGCCGCAATCGCGCACGCTAGGGCCACGACGGACGTGGGGTCCACGCACTAAAAGGACAGCGGGGCCCAGCGCCGGGTAAAACTTTCTATCCACCGGCGGGGGGGGGTCCACTCACCTTCCCCTCTTTTCGGCCCCCAAATTCACAATTATGCCACTGGTCTTGGAACTCCATTTGCTCTCCCTTTGAATTCTTTTGTTTTTATTTTTTCTCTTTTGACGATTTTTTTTTGTCGGTCGAATCTTTAATCCTCTCCTCACTCTATAAATTTTGCTCTGCATCTTGCACAGCGCGGAAAATCGAACTCCTCACCTGTAATACTAACGTCCCTACCCTCCCAATCACTTTATTAGTAGGGCCGTTTATCTATCAGCTTGGGCTATCTCTATGAATTCTCTTTCTTTTTTTCGAGGGCTATTTCTTCGAATTCTCGTATTGCAAAGTTTTAGCTGGTTTATTGGTTAGTTAATCCGAGCGAAAGCAACAAATGACAAGGACAATTATAATTATCAAGTAGCGTTTTGTGGGACCATATTAGTTTTCCAAAAAAAATATTGAATGTTTAATGAATGCGTATAATCTCTCGTGATAGTTATGGGATTTAGCCAATAAGATTAAAGAGTGCAAATCATCAATAGCAGGTAAATATGAACATCTTAAAAATTCGTATCTATGATACCATGAAAAGTTTCGTAGGATTACAGTCAACAACTAGCAGGCCACCAAGGTCCGCCAGATTTTTTGTCCATTCTAACGGGTATATCATATTAATCCATAATGAAAAAGGTATTTTTAATTCATGGGACATCTCTCACGTTATTCGGAGATCTTGTGATTTAAATCTCATACTCTTTCGCCCTTTTCTTTTAGCCTTCTAGGTTGACTCCTCTAAGTGCTGCAATTTTACTTCACGATTTTGTAATCAATATTATTAAGCCGAAAAGGCCATTTTATCTCCTGTGCAAATATTGTTCCTAATACTCTCTCATAGTAGTTAACAAGTACGGACATTAATATAATTAGATGGGCTTAACCTATACTTTCAATAGTTACATGTTTTTGGGGTAACTTTCTTTCTGGTTACCATTTTTTCTTCGCCAACACGCGACGGTTCTCATCTCTAAATTGATATTACTAAATTCATCAAATTGAATTTACGAAATATCATCTAGTACTTCCTCGAGCAAAATTTTGACTTTTCACTGCTTTCCAGTTTTGGTTTTAGTTTTCTAACGGGAACGAATTTCTCAATCTGGATTTAGCTTATACTTATTACATCTTCCATAAGTTCACCAGCGTTTCAATTTTGACAAACTATATCATAAAGCATACTGTCATGCGCACATAAGAATACATAATTGAGTTGTATACTTACATGTGATCCTTCAGCAAGAATTGTTCATTTTAATAGATGCACATCCCACAAAGCTGTCATTTTAGTATTGTATATAATCATCAGACCCAAGTGTTCTATATATAATGTGGTAATTAAACTTTAGTGATATAATTAACTGTTGGGAAAATTTTCCATTTAAAAAAAATATTTTCTTTCTTTCACATGGGTTTGTGGCAAGAATCGCGATACACGCCCTTTCCGCTCTGTCATTCCGAAGAACCGGTTCTTGAATAATATGTTTTTTACTTAATGAATTCCATTGTTTAAATATTATCTCCTTAAATAATTGTAGTAGAACCCAGTTAACTTTTATATATATATGAAACCGACGGATTATTATGGAATAACTAATGAACAATAACCAATGAAGGGTACAAATTTATAATAGTATATATTAGGAGTGAGCATGGTCTGGGTGGGCCGTTCTCATTCTAAAATCAGAAACTGCCTACTAGGGACTAGTTCCAAAAAATTGGAACCAGGAACCACCCGGGAATCGAACTGCAGGTCCAAACCGGTTCAATTCCCGGGTGGGTTCATGGAACCGGTCCCACCAGCCAAGGATGGAATCGGAGCCGGTGATGTGAGCATCGACCGAGAAGAGTGAGAGAGCGAGAGTAAGCGTGAGGCTAAAGAGAAAAAATATGTTTCTTGGCTTAGTGTGAGGCTATGAGCGTCAAGCAAGTTAGGTTTAGTTTAGGGATTAAATTTTTTTTTAAATTAAAAATTGAATAACTATAATATATATTATTATATTACTGATTATGTTCGAAAGGGCAGGTGGGCAGTTCCACACCTTAAACTGGAAATCGGACCGGTACCTATCGGTTCCGAAAAATTGAAACTTGAAACCGGACCGGTATCCTTAGGAATCATCGATTCTAGTTCGATTTCGGGTGGTCTCAGGTGATCAGGATAATTCTCGACTTTTTTGTACACCCCTAATACATAAAGCTGAAAAGGTCAAGACAAATTTGATTTTATTAGGAAAAGAGGATCCAAAAGGGTGAAGTCGATGGGACCCGCTTGTCAAGGTCACATGGTGGGAATCAATCTCCTAGTTGTCTTGATGTCAGCAATAATTACTCTATTGAATATTGATAATGAGACAATCAATTATCTACATTAAAAACCAAACCTAATCTCGACCAAATACTGTAAAGAAGAGAGGGATTGGGGATGGCTAAACCCTAGATAAGCTTCCAAAAATGTCTCTACCTAACCCCACATTAGAAAAAGGATAAAGAATGGGTGGAAATGTTGAAAAGCGACGCCCTTTTTCCACGTGGCAAACGGTCATATTTTCTTTTTATATATTTGGATATTGTCAAGAAAAGGAATATGAAAGTATAGCCACCAACCATTTGTTCTTTTGCTCTTTTCTTATCTCTTGCTTTGATTGCTTTTATAGTGTTGTGGGGATTCGAGTGTGCCCTCTTTTGGCCCGAGGCTGTTTTTAACAACATAGATAGGTGCCTCTCCCTTTGTCATTTGCTTTCCGCACACCAAATTTTCCCTTTAATAAGAGGTTGGTAATACATCCTTATTTGATATTACGGGGATAATCACATCAACTTTTTTGTAAGGTGGGTGGTTCAAGGCATCAATCTAGAAGTACAACTGAGAAAGCTTAGCAACTTGATGAGTCAATATAGTCAGACCTTAGTGGCATTAATCACCATTAATGTAGGGTAGCTTTCCATTAAACTGGTGGACCTAGGCCCCTTGACCTAGATTTGGTACCTAATTTTTGAGGGCTTCGTATGATACAAAATTCATGTCTAGAAGGTGTTCAAGCCATTCACTTAAGCTTCAAAAGGAAAAAAGCGAGCATAATTTTAGAAATTTCATCGATATACTTAGATGTTTTACATGAATTTTGAATTTGTATTAAATAAATTTCTTGGGTTATAAATTTACACGATTCTTAAATTGTAAATCCCAAAGTGGTGAACTCATTCAAGTCAAGCTTGTCTATATTATTTCATATTTTTCCACATGAGAAGTCTATGTGACTTTTTGTTAGTTTGATAACCTCGAAAGGTAAATGAATAAACAAAGACCACATAGCTTTTCCATGTGGTAAAGGTTGACCCAGTACACCTACTCATAGGGGTGAGCATCGATCCAAGGTTGACCCTAGACCGACCCAACTCGGCCTGTCCTGGTCCAGTTCCCAAGGGGACTGGGTCGGTTTTTGGTCATGGGACCCTGGACCCTGCACTGTGTGGGTTGGTCCAACCCGGACCAAGGACCAACCATGTATATATTATATATAATTATTATAAATATATTATATATTATTGTTTACTTTAAACCCTATTCTAGCAACTGTGCCTCTGTTCTTTCATTTCTTATGCAGTTTTGCCGTGTAGAATTGTAGATTTTTTTTTTTTGGTCAAAAGAACTATAAATTAGAAAGTAGAAACCTATCGTTTTTCTTTTAGTCAAAATAAACTCAGTTAACTGGTTAACCCAACCCTGATTTGACCAAAAAAATATAGAAACCCTCCTCTTCCTCGCTTTGTTCACTCGCCGCTCACCTATGAAACCTATTCCTCACCTCTGTTTACTCGCCTCGCTCTCAGCTCTATTCGCTCACCACTTGCCTCTTCGCTCGCCTCGGCCTCGCTTTCACGTGTTCGTTTTTTTATGGTTTGTTGTTTTTAACGAATGAAGATTTCTGTTGTTATCTTATCTTAGATTTATGTTTGATACGTACCGGTGTTCATTGTTTGGTTGCTCAATGTTGCATTGTTGATGGATGTAAAATTTGAAAGAGTATGTTTGTACTTTCAAGGGATACAAAAAATGAAACAAAAAAAAAATCGGCTGGTCTAGGGTTGACCCTGGAACCGGACCAGACCCATAGGGTTGGTCTAGTCCTCGGTCCTACGCTCAACTGGATTGGTCCTTGGTCTCAAAAATTGAGGACCAACACTGCGTGGGTTGGTCCCAAGGTTAGGTACAGGACCAGCCCAACCTGGACCATGCTTACCCCTACCTGCTCGAATTCCTCACTATAATGATAAAAATTATACTTTCCATTGGAGAATTGAATATAGTGATGAGCGCCAAATTTTTAGCAATCGTATCTATTTTTTTTAAACACCATCGTGACATATACTCTTTTCATTATTAGGGATTCTCTTGTGTAAATGATTTGTTTTATTAACGGTGTTTTTAGTACAAATGGAGCTCTCAAGATAGGTGTTGACACCTAAATTTGCAGCGAGGTTGTGACAATAGGCGGAAAAAGATTTGACCTAATTTAACTACCGAGGATGCTCCTCACATGGATATGGAGGTCTAGTATCCTTCCCGCTTTACCAACTTTTAACTTCCTACTAACCTTTCTTCTTCAATTTAAGTGCTATTCAAGGACGTAACCATCCTAATCTTTAATTTTAAGGGATTCTCTTCTCTACATGTAATAGAGAAGATATCTACCCTCAAAAATTGAAAATGATCGTTTTGATGCATAGCATGATCTAGGCATGTAATTTTTCTTTCAAAGAAATTAGTAATTGGAAGATTACATGATGCCAAAAAAAAAATTTCTACTTCAGAAGTCGGGATAAGTGCAAAATAAATCGTTGGCGTTTTGGAGGAGTGGTCAACTGAATGCTTAACGTCCGCTTTGGTCAATTAAACTCTCAACATTTGACAAACATGCTATAGAGTTTCAAACTCGCTGTCTTATGCGTAAGGATGGCAATGGGGTAGGGCGCGAGCCCGGGTTTGTCTATTGCTGCCCCGCCCCCTGCCACACAATCCCGGCCTCGCCCCCTGCCGCATGACATTAACAGTGTACTCATCTCCACCTTGTGCCGCGCATGGGGCTAGGAGGAGAACCGAATCCCTGCCCTCGCGATAGCCACAAAGCCCTGCACGCCTACCCTGTTTGTCCTGTCTGGCTTAGAGAAAGACATGTATCACTTGACATTGACCAGCAGCCAAAACATTAAGAAACGATTGTGTACTCATCTCAATTAGAATCCTTTAGAAGCTACAATTTGCAAATTCAGGATTAGAGCAAGGGCCAAAAAGAAAAAAAGTAGAGAAGGGAAAAACAATCAAGCGAGGGTTTGTTGGGGTGGGCTCATGGAATGAGTTGGCAAATATTAGGGTGGTCGAGTTATGGTACTACGGACAGTTGTTAGTTCCTTCACGCTTTTAATATTACTTTCTTTGGTGCTTTTATCGCAATTGTGCCAGAGATAGGCTACCAACCACTCCATCCACCCTATTATCTCCTCCTCTCACATCTTATCCAATTCCTTCAAAAAGGAGAACGATTTTCGTTTTGCTTTTCTATAGTCCATAAAAGACAATGCTTGTAATGTTTTTGTCGCATGGTGAATCACTTATCTTAAACGGTGGCTCAGTCAAAAAAGGATTTGACCTTAAATCAAATGAAAAATTCCCAAGTAATGATGATTATCCTCTGTTCTATGGAGAATTTAGCTAAACTAAAACCCTTTTTGTCCCGTCGTTAATACTCGTGAAAAAGAATGATGGTCTCCAAAGTGGGCTATAAATCTTCTTGATCTCATTTGGTGAATTAGGCAACGGATTCAAAGATTACAAGTACTTGTTGTTGAATATGTCTTTTTTAAGACATATCATTGTCGTGTTTTATTTAAGGGAAATGTATCTTTTTCATTCCAAAGAAAAGAAAAAAAATCATGCTTGTTTCTCACAGATATCTGGTAGACGCTGGTAGCTAGCTACAACCACCATATTAAATTTGTCACCCTTTTTTGTGTCTTTGAAAAGGTCTTTAAATTTTTTTTTTGAAAAGGTGTCGAATTTTTTCATATAGGAAAAGTTCGACATGATATCACTGAAGATGACATATCATTCATTCATCTCTCTAACTGGTGATATTTCTAATTAACCTGTGATTTATGTACTCAGCTATTAACCAGGACCAAGTACAAATTTAGAGAAAAGGGTAAAAGAGAGCGAGATAGAGAGAAGCAACAAAAATTATTAAAGAGATTTCAACTAACAACAATCTCTTTCTCATCCCTTCACTGCACAATGATCCATCTTCTTCACCACAACTCAGCTCCTATAATCCAAAACACCAGCCTTCAAGCCCAAGAAGTCATACCCAACGCTAGTTTCGCTCTCGATCACTCCGATACCACAACTGCAATCTTGGCTATTTTTCAACCCCAGATTGCACTCAAAACACAAATCACTTTTCCTACCTGTGAATCTCAATAGTGGCTCAGGCTGATGCTGTTGATGAGAAGGAGGGCTGATTGTGAGCTCAAGATTCAAGTCGGGACACCTTTCTCGAGCCGAAGATGTCGCGTCTGTCGACTCTTCTAAGTTGCACACGAAACTGAGCTCAGCGCTGTTCTTCATCTCTTTGATCTCCTTGGAATTAGCAGCAAAAGAAATGGTGGGCTCGTCATGGTGATCTTGTGCGGGCTCATTGATCGGCCTGTGAGTGGCCGGATCGATGCCTCGGTTCATAAGCTTCCTCCTTATGTGCGTGTTCCAGTAGTTCTTGATCTCGTTGTCCGTCCTCCCTGGCAACCGCCCAGCAATGAGCGACCATCTGTAAGGAAAATCCACAACAACTCATGGGGACAGTTAGTACAAATAAGCTAGATGAAATTGATTCACAAGGAGATGAGAAGAAGGTACATAATCTTAGGGGGAGTGTTTGGTTCGATTTAAAGGAAAAAAAAGAGGTTGATAAATCTCTGGGTGCTCATCCCATCTAGCAATTTTCTTATTATTAAAGTTATGTATATGCTACGGGGGTTGCAGAAAATAATTGAGTACTACACTGGAGCTTACTTGTTACCAAGAAGGCTGTGTAGTTTGATGATGATCTCATCCTCTTCTTCGGTGAAGTTGCCCCGCTTGAGGTCGGGCCGCAGGTAATTGATCCACCGGAGGCGGCAGCTCTTGCCGCAGCGGAGGAGGCCGGCGGCCTTCGGGAGCGACCGCCAGCAGCCCTCGCCGTGCGCTCTTATGTAGGCGATGAGCTTGTCATCCTCCTCCTTGGTCCATGCGCCTTTGTTTGTGTGAGCCTTCTCACAGCAAGGAGACCTTCCCATGTTGTTGATGTCGTCGTCGTTGGTGACGATGATGGTGATGATGGTGATTTTGAAGAGAGAGTGTAAAGAAGAATTTCCCTAAGTTGGTCTCGTGAAAGTTTGTAACTAGTTGAGCTGGTTGAACTGTTGTTCTATTAGTAGTAGAGACCTAGAATGGTGGGGGGAGAGAGAGAGAGAGAGAGAGAGAGAGAGAGAGAGAGAGAATAAAATAGAGATGACATTAGATTTCTTTCTTTTTCCCCTAATTTTCCTTTTCGGTGTTGTACCAAAGAGAGAGAAGCCGGCCCGTTGGAGGGCTCGACTTGTGATTTTATAATCTTGACTCTTGAGAGAGAGAGAGAGTCACCGGCCACTCCTTCTACCTGTCTCACCAACTCTCATCTAGAAGCTCTCTCTCTCTCTCTCTCTCTCTCTCTCTCTCTCTCCGTGATGATAATGGAATCACACGATCGCATTGAATGAGCTGAGAAAGAGACTACAAGAAATAACTGGAGGGTAACCTTTCAGGTAGGTGTAAAGCAAATGTGTTTAAAGGGAGGGACCAGGGGTGTAATAATTGTGAGATATCTCTTTCTCTCTTTCTCTCTCTTGCCTCACTTGCCTAAACTTTGAACAAATTCATAAATAATTCAGTTAGCTCTCAAGATCTCCCCCTAGCGCACTGGACAAATTGTACCAGACTCCATGAGCCAACTCGAATAATTAAATCATGTTGGTGGAACTAACACTTTGGTGGGTTTCTCCAAAGGTGTACCATGTGTTGTCCTTTTATGAGGCCAACTTAGCCCCAGCCCACCCATGTTCGTTTCTTGAACTAAACATACAGGGAACACAAACGTGGGATTTATGGGGTCTCCTCCTCATCAGCTACTTGCCAAACCATAATCAGCTGAATTGTTGGTGGTACATTCCTTAAAAGACCTTTGAAGGATGACTGCAATTGACTTGCGAAATCAATCTACTAAGTTATTTGGGTAACTGTATTTCGATATCATAACAAGTGATTTGTATTCAAATGATGAATGGGAGTTGACCATGTCACTTTACAAATCAATTTTGTATATCAATCTTAAAATCTGTGGTATTATCTTTGGATATGATAGCTCATGTGTATTCATGTTTGTTGCTCTTGCAGGTTTCACATTAGTTCCTGAATACGTGTTTCGCAACATCATTAACAAAGTGATGGATGAAACACGATTTTCTTCTCCCACCTTTAGATCTAAAACTTTTTGCATGTACAAATTTCAACAAGACTTTTCCCCTAGATTGCATATTGACCCAGTAAGCCGATGACAGCTTCATTTGCTCAATTGATCGGATCATTCCTTGTCTTGTACATTTTTTTTTTTGGGCTAGAAATTCCTTGTCTTGTACTAAAAGACATGTGAACGTTTGTTTAGCGACCATGCAAGACTATATAATATGTTTAATGGAGCGGTTAACAAGCAAAATGATACTTTAGAACCTGAATATGGTATTTTAGTTCGTTAGTTGTGGTGGCTCTTTTTTTTTTTGCTAGAAACAAAGTGTTTGGCTCTACTTTGTGCATATATGTGTTTTGGATCTTATTTCTCACCATGCATGTCACAGAGAGAGATTCTAGAAGATGAAAACGAGGGGTTGATGAAAGAAAAGTAAAAAATATATGGTTGTGGTTGTGGCTCACCTTCCACTTTTCTGGTTTCTCCTTTTCCCCAACTCCTTATGGTTCACGTTTAGGCCCCAAGACCCCCCCAGCACAACTGTAAAATTTTTTATATATGCACAAACAAATCTAAAAGAAAATCCATCTCTAAAAGTAAGGTGAAAACTATGGCCTCGTGTAATGTAAGTAAAGCAAAAAAGTAAGGCCTCATATATTGTTTCAGTTTTCGGCTATAAATTGGAAACGAGAAAAGACATGAGGTTGGAATTAGGGATTTGAGAAATTAGATCATACCCTTGTATTAGTGTTACCATCATCTGATTGGAATAAAAGCTTGTTATCCGGGGAGCATCTTTCTCCATAATAGTAGAACGTCTAATGTAAAATCTTAAACTAATAGCAAAAGAGTCACAAATGCAATGTAGAAAAGTGCGTGAGATACTTTAAACTCTCTTCTCCTATGTAAGTCGGATTAAAACCAACAAATTGGATTTGATGAACGAGGATGCTTTAACAGATGTGTCAAGAGGATTGTAAGAGTTATGGATGATGGGGAGAGGT
The DNA here is from genome assembly GCA_031216235.1 of Syzygium jambos. Taxonomy (NCBI): domain Eukaryota; kingdom Viridiplantae; phylum Streptophyta; class Magnoliopsida; order Myrtales; family Myrtaceae; genus Syzygium; species Syzygium jambos. The sequence continues at coordinate 22,247,698 of CM062226.1, forward strand.
TGTTTTCAAGGGGACGCACGGAGAGAGAGAGAGAGAGAGAGAGAGAGAGAGAGAGAGAGAGAGAGAGAGAGAGATTGTTTATCTGTCGAGTTAAAATGAGCCTGAATTTTCACCTACCTTTTCCCTCTTTTCCGAGTGTCCATTTCTCGTCTCAACTTGCCTCACTGTTTATGATGTTAATTCCTCTTGACAGGTCCCTTCCTTCCTTTTCTTTTGCAAAAAGGACCCATCTAAAGCTTATCCATGTATACATATCTTCTTCTTTCCATTACTCCAGTCGTCCAAACGAGGATATTCGAGCTAAATTCACATGTAGGAGACCGAGAAAACTGATAAGTTTAGAAGGTTTTCTTGTCAACTGATCTGAGGGTTCGAAATGAGATGAAGGGTATGCAAAGAGAGATTCAAACCTTTTGCCTTAAATAGCTAGGGAAGCGGTATCGTTGCTAAAACCTTTTGCGATATTCACATACGGCGCGTGATTAATCTGCCAAGCGATTCTTGAATAAACTCAGCACGGATGAACTCATATAATTGTTAAATTCGAGAAGCCCCGCATGAGGATCACACGGTCTTATCAACTAGAAACAAGCTGTGCATATGCAAACCGTGCTCATGAGATTTAACACTTTCCGGAGCCTTCATAATACAGTTTAACATTATAGGTCTGTGTACTATAGTATCTGGGCCATTTGGTTCATAACGAATCGAGGTATGTAGTAAGTAGTATACCTATCTCTGACTAAGACTCGTGATATCTTCATCTTCAATCGACAGTTTCAACCATATTAGGTAGATTTACGCTCTTATTTTTCAAATGTCTCCAGCGTTACCATTTCTATAGGTCTCCATAAAAGCCAAAAGTGATGCTTTTAATGGCTCACGTATGTAGATAGGGCTTTGGGTAATTTGGTATGCATGTGCCCATTAGGTGCGGGACAAGACCATGGAACTGTCCCATGAACCCATACCTACTTCTTTCAGTGTCATTTCCATGTGGGACTCTGGTCGGTTTCAATTATGAGAGAAGAAAGAAAGAGAGTGATGTTCCACAAGTGATGACTTTTTAGTTGCATCTTCTTCCATAAAGGGGTTAAAGATAAAAGGAGACATTATCGGGTGCTTGCGATCTCATCGCATCTTAGCCTTTAGATTATGCGACCCCTACATAGAACTCACCAAGAAGCGCTCAGGTACATTAGACTTATATGCACTCTGTTGACACAAAAAACAATAAATTTTTGGTTATTATTGACAATTGACAAACTAAGTCAATAAACGTTTTGTCAGAATAAACGCCAACTCTTTGATAAGATCATCAACGCAGAGTCTTGTATTTTCTCAGTTTCCAATTATTATACCCAGTACTTGTATTTATCTTTCCTTTAGGTTTAATTGTTCTTGATCCTTGTATTTCACAACTTTTGGTGTAATGTATTTCATTATATATAAATAAATTGTATACCGAAAATGATAATGTTTATACATATGAGATTTTTTGTGTAAATGATGCTTGCATATAATTTGGATAGCAATCCTTTGCCAATATAGTGGCTAATGCGAAAAAATGGGTGACAAACTCATATTTGGCAATATGACTGAGTAGCTAAGAAACTTCTTACCATATATTCCTTTGTGAATGAACCCAACACCTTTGGTGTCTGTGCATTATGATTGCCAAGCGGCAATAACCATAGCAATGAAAAAAAAATTTCAATAGTAAAAATAGACACATCCGATTAAGCAATGAAGTTGTAAAGCATTTGCTTCAAGATAGAATTATGTTTGTCGCTTATGTTGAGTCAAAAGTGATTTTGGCCAATCCTCAAACTATACATTGAAGGGAAATAGACTTAAGTCAGTTGAAGAAAATCAATAGTGATGGTAACCCAACCTAGATAATTAGTGATACTATGAATTACGTTCATATGGGTAATAATAAGTCACTTGTTGATCTAGTGATGCACTATTAACAATTTTTGTCCCTCCTAAGTTGAGAATAGTGCAAGACTGTAATGAAAAAGTGGCTGAGCTTAAGCTCTTAAAGAATTCCATAGCCATTATTAGTAGTGCATTAAATTGCAAAATACACTTAATGTATAAGTGTGGAGTGGTGCCGCTCCTATGAAAATTATCGGTAATAATCTCTAGAGCATTTATGAATAAATTAAGCACATGCATGGCCTATTAGCACAAATCGCGTTGAAAAACAAAATTTGTGGGAGTGTAATGTGATTGGTGAAAATTATAATTCACAAAAAGAAATTCTTGGTTCATAGAAGATTCAAATTTTACCATTGATTTGGTGAATTATGTTTCATTCTTTCTAAATCTGGTTCATAGCCTAGCATGCATTAATTCCGACACATTATTGTCCAATAACCCAACAATATTCTATTTTTACTTTTCAAACCCTATGTGGGGGATTGTTGGATATTCCAACAGTTTTGAAATATTTTTGAAAGTAACGGCTTTGATAAAAGTTATGAATGCCATGAAAACCATCATTTTGTAACAACTGCATAACGGCTCTGCAACGGTTTTATAACAAGGGCAAATGCAATCAAAGAGCCTAAACGATGCCCATTGTGACAATGTGAACCATTAAAAATCTGTCTACATGGAAGCCAGAAAGCAAATAATATTGACATAGCACCCATATGGCTTAAGTGAAATAAAAGAGACATTGTTTTGATTGAAAAATATCTAACGAAACCTTGACGAAGGGTAAATGTGTCACATAAGTACAAGTTTTGGGTTTTTTTATATCACAAGAATACGTTTAGGGTAAATATATCACAGCGTGTATAGTTTGAGGTTTTTATATAGCATAAAAAAGTTAAGGGTGAAAGTGTATTAGTGGGCATAGTTTGGAGTTTTTTGTGGCTTTTTCTCTTATAACGACTTTGTAATGTTTGATTTATTTCTTTATAAACCCTTAATTATTTTATAACAGCTTTGCAACGGTCATCTTTTTACTTATTACCAATTGATTCATAATAGTTTCTTGAAGGTTCTCTCTTTTGTTTGAATGTAAAATTAAACTTCGAATTGCAATCAAGATACACCGGATTAAAAAGAGAATTTGCCTTTGATTCTCATATCTTTCCTTTCTTTACTGAATTATACAAATAATGTTGTTCCCGTTCCTTCTATTATCGGTGCAAAATAAAGAAGAATGTTTGTTATAACTTAGGATGATAACCACTAGAGTCTATCTCTCCGAGGGGCAGAATTGTCCTTAATCTCACTAATCATCCAAATCAAATTGTGGTTTCTTTTCATTGTCCAATCACTCTTAAGGAATTCACTCATGCTTTTACATGAACGAAGCTATTGATGGCAAAGGCAGAGGCAACACTTCGAGTTAATCAACCACAGAATCTAATAGTCTTGTCTTTGAGATGATTGCAAGCGAACCATCGATAAGCCTGGCAATTGGGTGAATCAAGTTGAAAACCGTCCGACCTTCCAACCTAAACTAACCCATTTTAATGCAATATAATTTTGGCGATCCATACCAAAACTGACCCGTTCCCTGTCTATACTTGACCCAACCTTGGCTCCTTTTTTGGAAATTTTCTCCTTAAATTGTGGCCTTTGAAGAATGGACTCCATATACCATCTTGCCGAGTCGGTGAGGAAGCTTGGGTGCCCAGGTTGGGTCATGAGCTAGGACTTCATGTGGCTTATTAGTAACATGAAGACATGGGTGAGTACCTCGCTGACAGCAAAGAATACATACATTGATGGGTTTAGGCTGGAAACAGGTCCATTTGTCTTAACCCATATTAACATATTTATATTTGTACTGACCTGTATTCAACCTACCCGTACCAATCGTCTCAACTCCTTCGCTAGATGTGTTATGTTAGGTTTTGTAAGGCTAAATTCAACTATAGTTTTTTAGTCGATGAAATTGGCATTTGCTTCATATTTTTGAAATAGAAAATTATATCTGAAATTTTTTTAACATTATAAGAAAGAAATTTTCCCATTTTCACCACGATGGTGTCTTCTTCAAATAAAAATTGGTTTGCCGCGATGTTGTCTTCTTCAAATATGTTAAGTACACCACTTAAAATATTTTTAAGAAAGAAACTTTAAAATGTTTTTGAAACCAATTTCTTAAAGTATTTTATAAAATCGGGGCATTAACGATGACAAAGTATATTAGAAAATCTGACTCATAACCTCTCAAAATTAAGTCCACCATGAAGTAAATCAAAAGGGATGACAACCCAACCTCTGTGATTGGGGATTTCATGAATTAGGTTCATATGAGTAATAATAACTCACTTGTTGATCTAGTTTTGCACTATTATAAATTTCTATCCCTCCTAAGGTGAGAATAGTGGAAGACTGCAATGAAAAAGAGGCTAAGCTAAGCTCTTAAGGAATTCCATAGTCATTATTAGTGGTGTATTAAACAGCGGAATACACTTGATGGAATTACCTATATAAGTGTGGAGTGAGAGCACTCCAATGAGAATTATTGGCAATAATCTCTAGATCATTTATGAATAAATCAAGCACGCACATGGTCTATTAGCACAGAACTGTGTTGAACAACAAAATTTGTGGGAGTGTGATGTGATTGGTCAAAATTATAATTCACAAAAAGAAATTATTGTTCATAAAAGTGTCAAACTTCACCAATGTTTTCGTGAATTCTAGCTCTGCTTTATAGCCTAACAAGCACTAATTCCGATGCATTGCTCTCCAATAACCCAACATTATTCTATTTTTTCTTTCCAAAACCTATGTGGGGGATTGATGGATATTTCTAACAGTTTTGAAATATTTTTGAAAGTAACGTCTTTGATAGAAGTTATGACCACTATGAAAGCCATCATTTTGTAATGGTTTTGTAACGGCTTTATAATGGAGGCAAAAGTCACTAAAAATCCTAAACGATGCCCACCGTGACATATTTATCCTAAATTTTTTTGTGGCACAAAAAATCCCAAACATAAACATGTATGTCACATTTACCCTCCATCAAATTCTGTTAATAAAAATCATTAAAAATTTGTCTACATGGATGCTAGAAAGCAAATAGTGTTAACATGATGCCCACATAGCTTAAGTGAAATAAAAATGGCATTGTTTTGGGTGAAAATCATGACAAAACTTTGACGGAGGGTAAATGTGTCATGTATGTACAAATTTGGGGTTTTTTTATGTCATAAGAAAAAATTTAGGGTAAATATGTCACAGTGGGGATAGTTTGGGTTTTTTATGTTACAAAAAGAATGTTCAGATTAAATGTATAATAGTTGGCATAGTTTGGAATTTTTCGTGACTTTTTTCCTCTTAACAGCGTAGTAATGTTTGATTTATTTCTTCATAATCCCTCCATTATTTTATAACGGTTTATAACTGTCCTCATTTTAATAATTACCAATTGATTTATAATGGTTTCTTAATGGCTCTCTCTTTCATTCGAATGTAAAATTAAACTTCAAACCACAATCAAGATGCATCAAATTAAAAAGAGAATTTTCTTTTCATTCTCATATATTTTCTTTCTTTGCTGAGTTATATACATAACGTTGTTATTGTTCCTTTTATTGTTCGGTGCGGAATAAAGAAGAAGGTCCGTTGTATTTTTGGAGAATAGCTACTAGAGTCTATTGCACTGAGTTTCGTACTTTAAGAGGTGAAATTATCCTTAACGACGGTGCTTACTCTTAGATAATTTGATCCAAATCTCACAAATCTTACAAATCAAATTGTGGTTTCATTTTCATTGTCCAATCACTCTTAAGGAATTCACTCGTGCTTTTACATGAAAGAAACAATCAATGGCAAAGGTAAAGGCAACACTTCAAGTTAATCGACCATAGAATCTATTAGTCTTGCCTTTGAGATGACCGCAAGCGACCATCGATAGGCTTGTTAAACGAGTGAATTGGGTTGAAAACCGTTCGACCTAAACTTAACCATAATTATAGTTGTTCTAATTGATCAAAGGGTTTTTTTTTTGATAAGGTTCTAATTGATCAAAGGGTTAATACCATGAAAAACCCCAAATTAGTATACCTGTGACAAATATACTTCAAACTAATTTTTTTTACCACAAAAAAACCCCAAACAGGTACACCTGTGACAAATTTACTCCAAACTAATTTTTTAACCATAAAAAACCCAAAACTGGTACATCTGTAATAAACATACCTCAAAATAATTTTTTGATTGCAAAAAACCCAAAACCGGTACATTTGTAACAAATTTGCATTTCATTAGTTTTCATTAAATTGGATTAATACCACGAAAAATCACAAACTGGTCACTTGTGATAAACGGATGGTAAAATCCTAAACCGGTACATCCGTCAACTATCACGTGTCATCCAACTCGACAATTAAATAATAAAATTTAACATAAACTAATAAAGGATAAAATTGTCACAAATGTATTTGGGGTTTTTGGTAATAAAAAAATTAATTTGGGTAAATTTGTCACTGGTGTACCGATTTGGGATTTTTTATGGTCAAAAAATTATTTTTAGGTAAATTTATCACATGTGTATTAATTTGGGGTTTTTTTTTGTGATATTAACGAGTTGATGAAATTGGCATTTGCTTCATATTTTTGGAATAAAAAATTATCTGAAATTTTTTTATTAACATTATAAGAAAGAAATTGCCCGATTTTCACCACGATGGTGTCTTCTTCAAATGAAAATTGGTTTGCCGCAATGTTTTCTTAAAATATGTTAAGTACACCACTTAAATTATTTTTAAGAAATAAACTTAAAATGTTTTTTAAACCAATCTCTTAAAGTATTTTCTAAAATCATGGCATTAACGATGACAAAGTATATCAGAAAATCTGCCTCATAACCTCTCAAAATTAAGTCCACCATGATTTCGTCTTCTTCCTTTGTTTTCGGTCAAAATCGTCAGTTGGCCTCCTCCTTTCTTTTCGGACTTTTCGACTTTATAATTTCGCTCCTTTTTACAGAAATGGGTTAGATAATTGATCTAGTTCATACGGACTCTAGCCCAAATTCAGGTGGGCTTTCTTTTCTTTAACCATTCAGAAATTAAAAATTTTGGAAAACTTATATATTACCCGACCCATTAAAAATGAGTTAAAAGGTGAATTTACAATCTAAATCGCCACCTTTAACAACCCATTACTAGGCGGCAAGAACTCAGGGTATCCTGTAATTCACAATAAAATCGGATCTTGAGAAGATAGCACGGGACTTTTGGAAATTCAATCGGATCTTGCTATGTATTTCACGTCCTTTGTAAATTCGTTTTCACTGGGCTAAGTTGTCGATTCTGGGTGAAGCATTATAGTTTCAAGGCATCATAAACTTAAAGAAAGAGATATCCTTACCAAAAAAAAAAACTTAAAGAAAGAGATATGTTTGCGGAGATCAAAGATGAGTGCATGAGCACAAAATGCTGAATCAAGAACCCCATGAAGCGTATTGGTTTTCAATGGATCGATGAGAAGTCGAATAATAGATGTGAAAGCGCAATGGAGAAATTGTAGTCTTGACAATGACAGGAAAAGAATAGGGAGAAAGGTAGGAGAAGAAGAAATGGCAAATTAAAATTGATGAGTAGCAAAATTAAGGCGACAAAAACGCGGTCTATACAGCTATGTGAGAGAAGTACTCAAACTTCTGGCCTTGAAAGATCAACGATGACTCTGTGAAGTCCACTGGACGTCTAAGTTGAGCGGAAGCAAAACAGGATAAGGCGAATGGCGCAGCATCCGATTTCAAGAACACGTTGCCCTTTTCAGATAGCCACTGGAATCAAGGCCTCGAACCGATTGTTAAGCTGATCTCGACCCATTTTCCTCGCTGATCTTCTCTCGTGCTTCTGAGGGCTAGCTGCACGTTGCCTGGATGGCTAACGTCTTCATGATGTCGGGACACCCGTCATTGTTCTTGTCAAAGAGAGATCTGTCAATGGGAACTTGGCAACTGGTTTTTCCCAGGCAATACTATTCAAAGAAAACCAAAGCACCCTGTTAGATCGGTGAAGTGTGTCTCCCTGTAAAACTTATGACTGCCTCATTGAACCACATTTTGCAGTCTTGAACACACCAAGGCTTTCAGCTAAATATGATATTGATGATTATGTTCCCAGCAAAGTACTAATACAAATGATATCGATTTCTTCCAACAGAATGGTTTAGTGTTTAATATTGGCATCATCTGCTAAATGAGTAGGCCAGTTCGATCAATAAATTTATCAGCAGTTAGATTTCGAATGGTTTAATGTTTTACCAAACCTTGATTCTAATGAACCAAACAATGTTTTCCGAAACTAATGTAAGGAAACTTCAACTTCAATGAGAAAGTCCATAGCATTGTTCTTAATATTCAAAAATTGGTGGGTGCGAGTCATACCTGTTCAACCACCTTTTTGGAAATGGAAGAAGTGCATTTTCCAAGTGAAAAGGTTCCGCAGCTACCATACGGATCGCCAAAGCTTGCAAACTCAATAGCGATGATCTTCTTGTGGTTTGAGCACTTTAAGTTAGCCATCGGCTTAGCGGCATTCGCAACGGGTCTGATGTGGCTGTTCTTTCTTGCCCACGACTTCACGTTGGGTGGATGGTTTTCAGAAATGAAGCTACAGATAGTATCTCTGTCCACAGTGAGGATCTCAATTGACTGAGGATTGCCTCCTTCTTCATCCAACACGACCAAGAGATTGTCACTTGGTTTAATGAAGGACCTTGGAATATGGTACCTGGTAACAAGCAAATTTAGGAAGCTCATATATCTCTTCGCTTGTGAGTTAGCTAAGAAGGCAGTGCACCTGTAAATGCTTACTCTGATTGAGATGGTTGCAAAAGAGGAGTAAGGTAAGAATTCCAGAAGCGGCCAATGCTTTTGCCGTTGACCCAGATCATTCCCTTGCCCAAGCCAGGAAGTCGGATAGCAATGGGACCGTTTCCTTCGGGAGCATGGAAGTATGTCTGCAATCAAGATGATGTGGTTATGTGCATTGTTCTTGACTCATCTAATTGCTTGATTAACACTATCATGTTAGATTTCCAGGTGATGTCTCTGAAATAAATTCGCATACCTTGTACCAAGTAAGAGCACGGCCGACTCCGTTTGCCATTTTCCATTGTACCCGGTGCGATCCTGCTTGTGTGTATGCACGAACCTTTTCCCCATCCAAGCCAACCTTCAATTTTTCCAATTTAATCACAATGATCATTTATGTCTTGATTCCATTTTCCTCCCTATCTCATCCAAAAGATAATTCTTTCATTGTAAGATCAGTTTAGAAGTTTCTTCAGTACCTGATGCCCCCAGCCATTCAGTGTTAAATCAAGTGTGCCGGTGTTCAAACCAAGGATTGTCACCAAACGAGGCCCAGCAAATCTGTGCTCCATGTATGCTCCGCTATCCTGTGTCAACCAAAGAAGATATATTGATGCCAATTCTCAGATGCTTTAAACTGCAATGCTACAAAAGATGCTAGGTTCTCACAGGTAATCCAACTGTCATGCCCAACAAAGATATGTAATTGGTCCCTGGCTTCAAGTGTACAGGTTTTTGAAAGACGAAGCTCTTCTCAACGTGGCTTCCATGGGCCGTTCCTGAGAACCATTACAGTATTTCACAATAAGTCAATAATGACCAAGGCAAACCTAGCCACTAAGAATTTAACTACTCATCTTTCTGATTACTTACCGATGTATTCGCCATTTACAAATGCGAGCACAGCATGGCCAAGACTTGCTACCCTTAGAACTGGGACGATATCTTTACGCGTTGGTAGATCACGTGGGCTTACCTCAATACTGAGGTCACAATGACATGAATGTGTCACTTTTCTAGAGTGTAATAGAGTTGGAGATGCATTTAAGTAAAGGAGTATTTTCTCAGACATCCATCATATGATCTTCAAGAGGCTAAAATGCTCAAGAACAGCATACCTTGTCGTAAACCATGCATAGTCCGTGGTGTCTTTTGTCAATCCGAAGTGCTCAGCCGGTACCTTAGAATCAACTGGTACTTTGGCTGTGTCTGGGATGGCTTCTTGGGACATCTCCCACTTAAGGTTGTCTATAACCTTTGATCTGCGGTAGTTCCTTGCATTATGCTGTGATACAATCTAATTTTTGCAACAGGAAAATTTCCGTTAAGCATTTTAGGATTACAAATGCAACCTAGAAGATCAGAACAAGCTAACTCATGAGCTTTAGTCGAATATAGGGATACACTGATTACTAGTAATGTGAAGAAAGAGGCAACATTACCGATTGTGTATTGTAAACTAGAGTCTTGCAATCAGGGAGGATGCTAATGGAATGAGGAGGCAAATAGTAACTTTCACCCCTGAACTCGGCGACTTGTGCCGTTTTGGTGTCGTTATTAGTCAAGAAAGCAGCACAAACTTTGGTCCCTGGGATCTCATAAGTTCGGGCCTGCATAGAATAATTGTCCAAGTTAGTAGCCATGTTCTTCCTTCTTCATCTTCTAAAACTAGAGTTTCATAAGTACCTCAACGTCTGCTCCAAGGCGTTGTACGCTTGGGTTACCCCACAACAATGGCTTCCTACATAATCGCAAAGCCTTGTGCAAGTCCCTGAGATGGCCCCATTTGGGTTCCCTCTGCAAACCTAAATAAAATTAAGGGTTATTACGAAAGAAACTTAGTCTATGACCATAGAGAAATATTTCTTTTTTTTTTTTTTGGGTATTCCTACCATATTCATCAAGAGGAGCTTCATCATAGTAGCGGGTGGTTGTGAAAACAGCACTAGTTCTGCCGAAATTTGTTCCACCATGATACTGCAAATATAGTTTATGAGTAAATTATTGCAGGCATGAATGCTATCAAAGCAAAGCGATTAACTACTGATAATATGTTGTAAGGAAGTTTCAAACATCCTCATACCATGTAATAGTTGGTTAAAGTCCCGTTCTTAGCAAAGAAACGTGCAACAGAGAAAGCAATATCTTCTGCTGATCTTTGGGATGGTGGATCTCCAAATACTCGATACCTGCAATCATTCATCATAGTTGAGAAAAGGGGGCATGTTAGCATCAGCGTAAAGTAAAATCTTTGAAACATCGATACTTACTGAGCAGTCCAGTTCTCTGTCCAGAGAGTTGGCTTGTTCGGGCTGTTTGGGCCGGTGAAAGTGTCACCACAGTGCCTTCCGTTGCATGTATTAATCTGATATACACGTCCACTTTATGAACAACATAGAAGTGTAGCATACAATAATGTTTTCTTCTACTAGTAGGAGCCAACGTGTTTCTGTAAAAATATGGCTTATCCATTTTACCCAACTGCCATGGAATTTCTAGGTTTCATTCATTCTTGAAAGATCGTTTTTGTCAAAATAAAGGAATATATCATCTACATACCACTGGACCGGGAGCATCCTTTTGCTTGCACATGATCCATGGAACTCCAATATTAAGACCAAGAGCCAAGTTTCCTGCCCATTGGATATACCGGGTTCCTAGCTCTTTATAAGCGAGTTGAATATGATTGTACTCGTTTTCAATCTGTATAACCAAATATAAATATCAGACGATTATGGAAACAAGAAAGAGCAGAAAATTCATATAGAGCTCTAGGGAAACATACCTGAGCCAGAATGATGGGACCTCCTTGGGAAGCAAACAATTTCTCTTCCTTCATCATGTCTATGATTTTCCTAACATACCTTTCCATGTGGTACTGAAAGATGAAAGATCCGATCAGATGAGTCAACCAGTAGGATTCACAAAAAGGTAAATTCAGGTTCGGAGCAATAGATTACCTTGAACGGTGCATTGTCTGATCGGAATGTGATGTCCGGAACCTCCCTCAACCAATATGGAAGTCCTCTAAATAAGATTGAAGTATCGATGAGATTTGTGCTAGAGAGAGAGAGAGAGAGAGAGAGAGAGAGCAGAATTGTACCCGTGATTCCATTCGGCCTGAATGAATGGCCCAACTCTAAGGGTGACGTACATGCCATGCTCCCCGATCATCTTGATAAATTTTACCAGATCATTGTTTCCTTCGAAATTGAACTGCAGAATAAATATGAATATGATTGCTTAAAATTCAGTCGGCGACATAATTTCATGGAATTCAGTTAGTGTAACTTCCGGTCCAATCACCTGGCCTTGAACGGGCTCGTGAACATTCCAGAACACGTAGGTCTGGATCACATTCAATCCTCCATGCTTCGCCTTGCTAATAAGGTCAGGCCACATCTGCATCCCGATTAAAAAAGAAATAAAAAGAATATCCATTAAACTCGGCAAGGGATATACTTCGAACAAAAGACGACTTTGATTTCAAAAGGGGATACATCGGGGGTGCTCCGAGGGTAATGGATGGATCCCGAGAAGAGCAGCTCTCTCTTGCCATTGATGATCAGTGACCTCCCGTCATAAGTCACTCCCTGCAACTTGTTCCCGCCGTCCTCAGCGGCTGCCAACAACACCAATGCGGACAGAAGCACAACCGTCAGCAATTGGCCCGCCCTTGCCGACATTGTTCCGACGAGAGCCAGCAAAACCGAACTTTCTCTCGGTTGGAAGTACGTAGAAGCTCGGAGAAGAAGATCAGCGATGTGGAGCGTATTTGAAACCTCTTCCTTGCCGAGGAGGAGGTGCCAACAGCTGCTTTTCGGCAAACGCATGAGGGCAATAATATGAGAGGATGGACTCAGGAGAGTGTCGACGGTTGAGAGGAAAGCTCGGAGGCTAAATTGGTCGTTGTTGGTCGTTGTACAGATCTTCTTTCGACTTGTTTTTTTTTGGACATCTCTCTCTCTCTTCTCTGTCCCTTCAATGGAAGATTAGAAGGTCTGAATGAGCATGACAACAGATATTCGAAAATGGCGGGTATTACAGGCTTGACAAAGATCCTCATGCTCTGGATGGTCAGGCCAATGACAGTGCTCCACGTCATCCAACTCATTGTTGGGGGAGCCTAGTCAATAGGCTTGACTTTCTCTGATGCAATGCTCGCTTCTTTATATCGGTTTCGGTTGGCAAAGTTTATGGAGGCTCATGTCAATGGTCGATCCCCTTTGTACGTTATTGTATCCTAAATGATTGTGATCATGATATATTATAAGGTAATGAGTCTCGTGATGAACAATGTATATACGTTCAAACAATATATGAATTTGGTTAATTGTGATCGCCGGACGAATTCATCTTTTGCAGTCATGTAAAGGATCGTTATTAATGTCGGCGTCAGAGAATTCATGATGAATTACTCGATCAGGCCCCTCGTAATTGCATTGATCGGGTATTAAGTTCAAAATCCTTAAGACTGTTCGGACATGATCAACATGCTTATCATCTTACCTTTTTCTTTTTTCTTTTTTGTCAAGTAACATACAAGATCAATTTTTGTACACTAGAATAAGTTCACCTCCTGCTATGATCTAACTTACAGGTCATCCATCCCATGACCCGAGATTTCATGACCCGATTTGAAGAGAGCTTCAATTTCTTTTTCTATGTACGCCAAGTGATAACTTCATATCAGTGATTCCTCCGCAACTGCAAAGGGTTCCAACATTTTATTATTATTCTTAAACAATGGTAAATTTATTATTTCTTTGCATTTTGCTAACAATGCAGTTAATAATCTCCTATTGAATTTGATATAGGCAAAATCATTTGATTACCTATGAAACACCCTACAAGTCTCATGAACCGACTAAGTTTAGAATTTTGACCTGTGTAAGTGACCTTGATTTAGAAATTTCGCATGCACTTGAAGGGATTTGAACGGGTGCCTCTTGTTCCTCAGTTATAAATCCCCCGAAGGTGCAACCAATTGCACCAACCTTAAGGTTAAAAAAATCATTGTTTTGTCAGTAGTAACTAATAACTAATCGGGCAAATAATTTTCGGGTCCAATCCGAAATCTACAGCAAATAATTTACTGACCAATGTTCAAATCTACAGTGACAGACCTAATGTCCTTTTTATCGTTGCACGGAAATCTGGGGTATATCTTATCTAAAATTTATCTTTTTCTAAGTAAAGAACAAATTTTTCGACATCTATCGAATTTTTTTTCCACGGTACTCTTGATCATGGTTGTCTATAATTCCACCCATATCATTCTAATTTTCTCCTATCCAATACCATACAAACAGTGCACCCAGGCAACTTCATATGTTTGGCTACACTTGCAGGAAGAGCCAATTATTTCACATGCTTCACACTATTATTTATTTTATTGGTTGCATTTGATGTCTTGACCATTTGACGGGCCTTGCAAGGCATGACTTGGAACTTTTAGGGCGTGAATAATAACCATACTATTTCCAGGCCTATTTTTTTTACCGGAAATAAATTTTTTTTATTTCTATTCCTTGGACGAGTTACTGAGCAGAAATTAATGTTTAATAACGACACAAAATTTCTGTTCCCGAAACAGAAATCTTTTGATAGCGTCTATGTAGGATTTGTACATTGGCGGGTGGGTGGTGAGCAAGCGACGAGCGGGCGGCGAGCGGTGGCGAGGGCGAGCTCTGAGAAGAATTGCTATTTTCTGTTTCTGTTTCTGAAAGAGAAAAGTAGAAAATTTCCACTTCTCATGTATATTTCAAACCTATTTCTAGGCTAAAAATTTGTTCCGGAAATAGAAAAATGAAATTACATTGCCAAACAGATTTATGTTCCAAACATGTTACCGGGAATAGAAAAATAGAAAAACAGAATGATTATCATTTGCGCTTAGTTGCTTTATATAGCCATTTGTTTTTTAGGATTTTATTGATCTAACAGAATTTTTTTTTTAGGATATGCTCCTACTTTGATTGTAATCGAATGAATTTATATATTGATCTTGGTCTAATTACTGGACCAATATTGTGAGATTTTTGTGTGACCATTGTTAACTGTTTTAAAAGTTTAAGCTGTTAGATAAATGTATGATTTATTATATAAAGATTCTAACACTCCCCCTCACGCGTAGGCTAAACTTTGGCATTAGCCTAAAGAGTGAAAAAATGCAATTAATAAAGGCATGAAAAGATTTGAACTCAAGACTTCCTATTATGATATCATATGAGATTTTTATGGGACAACTATCAACTGTTCTAAAACTTAACCTATTTGGTGAAGACGTGATTTATTACTTAAATATTATAATAAATATTATATGTTTTTCTCTTTACCCAATAGATTTGAAGTAGAGAAAGACTTTGAAAAGACGTTAATGTCCTCTTTTGTTTGTTCTTTCTTTTTGTGCATCAACTAGGGTGAGCATGGTCTGGATTGGGCTAGTCCACCCCCTAACCTTAGGACTAACCCGCATAGTGTTGGTCCTCAATGTTTGGGACCGAGGACCGACCCTATTGAGCCTGGGACCGAGGACCGGACCGACCCAATGGATTCGGTTCGATTCCAGGGTCAACTCAGGACCGATCGATAATTTTTTTGTTTCATTTTTTGTACTCCCTGAAAAGGCAAACCTACTATTTCAAATTACATATCTATCGACAATGAGGCGTCGTGCAACCAAACTATAAATACCAGTACATATTTAACAAATTTAAGATAAGGCAACAATAGAAATTTCACACCTGCTAAAAGCAAGAAACCATAAAAACGATTAAGACCGCTCATAGAGATATGGGACAAGATGGGAAGTTCTTGTAATCATCTGTCAATAATACTCGTAACACCATATGGAAAAACGTTTTCCTACATTTGATCAAGCAGAGTCCAATCAACCAAAAAAATGAGCTTTACACCACTTGACTAGCAAATCATCGTAGCGACTGCAATACTACTCTTAAAAAACTTCTACCATTTGACACAAACTGAAAAGTAAAGTACAGCTGAAACTTACTAGTGAAATACAATTAAACCATAAGAAGTTCAAAATACTTAATATAAACCATGAATATACAACTTCACATCTTGTTAATTCACTTCAACTTTTGAACACCTGAAAACAAAACAAACGACACACATAATTAATACTTAACAAAAGTTTTGAATTGAAATTACTATTAGTGCTATTGATAGAACATCTCACCATTTATATCCATTCAACTTCAATGTGCAAGCTCTATTTATTGATGGTAATATCCTTGGTAAGACAATTCATATCTAAAAAAGGAATTCGTTCATTAGATATACAAAAGAATTAACAAGTAAAAAAAATATGCATAATTTAAGCTTACCCAATTCAAACTTTTCAGCATTTTCAATGCACTCTTCAACATTAATAGGCATGCGAGCAGCTCTCAACCAGTCTTGAGTACAAATTAAAGCTTCCGCCATTCTGGGAGTCAAAGAACTTCGAAAACCAGCAAGCACACAGCCCGAAGTACTAAAAGCCGACTCTGAAGCAACGGTAGTAACGAGAATAGACAAAACATCCCGAGCTATCAAAGATAAGATTTTATGTTTCAAACCAATACTTTTCCACCACATCAAAATGTCAAGCTCAAGAATATCTTCAAATTTCTCTTCAAGATACCGTTCAAGCTTCAATTTGTTGTCATCGCGACCCTTTTTCTTTTGATGGAAAAAGTTTTTCTGCCAAACTTTGATGTTAACCTCGTCGTTCTCATCATTTTCATCGGTATTGGAAGCACTGCTACTACCAACAGTCATACTTTGACCACCCAAATATCGATGACCATGACCAAGAAAAGATTGCTCACAAAATGCAAACAAATGCTCCAACACATACTTCACCTTATCATACATCTGATCAATTTTTGCTTCATCATCATAAATTTGCTCATAACAATACTTAACATAATGCAATTTTTTGTAAGATCTAATGCCACCGCAATCAAAACCATCATGTTTATTTTATCCAAACTCCCATAGTATTTATCAAACTTCTCCTTCATCTTCATGCCCGTAGCTCTAAGCTTAGGATCCAAAGCATTACTCGCATCTTTCAAATATTTATACAAAAAAGCTATCCCCTCAAAATAATCATTCGAAGTAGTATATAAACTCCCTGACATTTGATTGGTAGCATCATAAAACTGTTTCAGAAATTTAGAAAGAACAATGGCATTTTCACAATCTTCATTTTTAGGAGAATCATTGTTAAGCTCAGTTTCGAAAGACAAATTATCTTCTGCCATCATTTTAAAAGCTTTTTTAAACTTTATGGCCGTGTCTAACATGAGATAAGTGGAGTTCCATCTAGTGGCAACATCTAGACAAACCGAACCCTTGTAAGTGATTCTTTCAGCCTCAATGCAAGATTGGAAAGCTTTAGCTCTCATAAGAGAACTCTTCACATATCTAACAATGTTTCGGATACGTGCAATAAAATCACGTACCTCAGACAAGCCATATTTTACAATTAAGTTTAATATATGAGCAGTGCATCTCATGTGTAAAGCCTCACCAGCTAAGACCAATGACCCATCTCTTGAAAATTTATCTTTCAAATAATCAATGGCAACATCATTTGCACTAGCATTATCCACTGTGATTGTAGACATGTTTTTTTCTATTCCCTATTCATAGATGCATTTTTCAACTATTTTCCCAATCTCCCTACCCTTGTGATTATGTATCACCACAAATTTGATGATCCTTTTATGCAATTTCCAGTCTTCATCAATAAAATGTGCAGTAAAACATAAATAGTTGAGATTTTGAATGGAAATCCATGTATCGATTGTGAGTGCAATCCTTGACCTAAGCTTATCAAAGAAAGTCTTCAAGCAACTTCTTTCACTCATATACAACTTAATACAATCCCTAGTCACTGTAAATCGTGACAAATGTGTGAAGGGAGGTTGTAACTCAGTAACAAAATCACGAAACCCAACACGCTCAACCATAGAAAATGGTTGTTCATCGACGATGATCATCCGAGCAAGCGTGTACCTAGATTGGTCTTGATCAAATTTCCATGTCGTTAAGACATTACCACTATCAATACCAACACCGATATCTCCACCTGCCTTGCCAAACACATTTGCATCATGTGGTGCAAACAATTTTTGCTTCTTATTTATATTGGGAGGATACTTGTTGCACCTTTTCAAGTGCTTCAACATTGTTGAAGTACCATTATTAACAGTGTATGAGTACTCCTTCCCACAATGAATGCACTTTACCAAATATGTTTTTTTGGTCTTCTCATCTATGACTCTCGAAAAATTATCCCATGCAATGGATTTATCTGTTTTTCGCTTCTTAGAAAGAGGAGGATGATTAGTGGATACCTCGGTTGACTCTTTTAAGTCTTTTTGACATCCATGGCCAGACAATTCCATCATGGGACTGATCTCGTAACATCCCTCCACTTCAATTGACATGTTATCTAAATTTATCAAGTTCACCTAAATATTTAAGTACCGACATGTAAGCTTCAGCACTTCACTCACTGACAAAACAATAAATATCAGCTACGGTTTCGTTTTTGAGGTGGCAACATCAAATAGCTATTCATCAAACTATATGCAGCAAACAATAGAATAAGGACAAAATGGTAAAAATTCACAAGTGCATCCTATGCAATTCTAATCGCGATGACAAATGCATCATAAAATAGTTAAGTCATGTCAATTTAGAGCCAATCGCATTCGCCTCTTATCAAATTTGGGTGTATCTCTTTTGTAGAATTCTTGTCCAGTTATAAAGAACGTAACCCTCATATTGCCAATTTGCTCATATTTAAGACTCATAAATATCGTGATTTTTTTCTGTCCCAGCATGGCGCTGCAAAATACAAATCAAGGTTCCAAACCATAGCTTAATTATCCATTTAAGTGTCTTTGAAAACAATCATGGACACTAATCTGACTCCATTAACCCTCCGTCCAAAATTTCTCGTTGACAACCAAGAGATAGAAATCTCTCAAGCAAGAGCTATTTGAGTGTCCAAATTGCTCTCCGACCACAAGAGATAGAACATTCCCAAGCATGAAAAATCGATAAGCGCAAAATCCTGAGGGCGATCTTGACGGAGGGTTAATGGAGATCTTTATGAAACAAAAAAAATTAGAGTGAAATTGAAACTTGACCTAAAGTTGGAATTTTTTTATAAGATAAAAAAAGTTTCGGGTAAAATTGGTGCTAAATCTAAAGTTGAGGGTTTTTTACGAGACAAAAAAAAATTTAGGGTAGAATTGGGACCAAATCTAAAGTTGAGGGTTTTTTATAAGACAAAAAAAATTTATAGTAGAATTGAGATATGACCTAAAGTTGGAGGTTTTTTATGAGACAAAAGGTAGAATTAGGACAAAAGCTAAAGTTTGAGGTTTTTTTTGGGTATTAGGCCGTTCATTTTCTCCACAAACTTGGGCACCAGCTTGAGTGGCTCTTGGACGAAATTCAAATAGACTGAGGCACAAGCGTGAGGTCCTCGGAGGTGGTCAACGACGAAATTCCGCTCCAAAGAAGCCCAATCCCAATAACATTGAAATTCATTTCCCTAAAAATAACGTGCAAAAAATCGAAGAGGAAAAGAAGAAATCAAGAGCAAAATGATTGTTTTCCACTCTTCATCTGTTGATTGCCCAAAAATTCAGAAGGTAATTGCCCCAGTTTGAGGAATTTGGGTTAGGTTTCATAGTGAAATTTGCCCCAATTCATTAATTTAGGGTAAATAGATGGCCAATCAACGTTGTTTAGGTTTAACAATGTTGTCTTCACTTTGCCGGCAAGCTACGTCGAACGGTTTATATTAAAAAGCCCAAAAGCCACCAAAAACCCCAACACCAAAAATCTCATGTTTGTACCTGTATAACATATTTACCCTTGTCAAAGTTCTGTCAATAAGAACTATTAAAAATCTATGTATATGGATGCCAAAAAGCAAAAAGTGTTCACTTAAACCCACGTAGCTTAAATGAAATAAAAACGACATTATTTTGGCTGAAAAATCATCTAAATGAATTTTGACAGAGGGTAAATATGTCACATGAATATAAATTTGGGGTTTTTATGTCACAAGAAAAAGCTTAGAGTAAATATATCACAGTGGTATAGTTTGAGTTTTTTTGTTGCTTTTTTCCCTATTAAAAAATTGCTACGTCGGATTTTCTAGCCACACAAATCGGCAATGGCATTGAAATGATCATTTTCTTTTTATATAAAAGTAGTACTGAAGTGATTGATCAAAAAGTTTTGATACTGAAGTGAGCGCCGTGTGAAAATTATGGCTTTTTTAGTATCCTTTTCTCGACAAAGAATGTACACAAGAGTGTAGGCACGAAACTAGTGTAGAAGTAGGATGCCATAGTTATTATAAAGGGTTAATATCACGAAAAACCCTAAACTGGTACACTTGTGATAAATTTAGTCCAAACTAATTTTTTGATAACCAAAAACCCTGAACTGGTACATTAGTGATAAATTTAACCAAAACTAATTTTTTGACCACCAAAAACCCCAAACTGATACATTTGTGATAATTTTACCCTCCGTTAAATTAGATTAATTGTTAAACTTGTGTTAAAACCCAAAACCAGTACACCTGTCAATTGCCACGTGTCATCCAATTCGGAAATTTGATGATAAAATTTAACAGAAAATAGTAGAAAATAAATTTATCACAAATATACCAATTTGGAGTTTTTAATGGTAAAAAATTTAGTTTGGAATAAATTTATTATAGATATACTAATTTAGGATTTTTCATCATATTAACCCTATTATAAAGAACATGAGGACTTCCGTTTATATTGGCCAAGAAAGCACTTCCCTTAAGGAAGACCTTTTTTTTTTTAAGTTATAAGGATCTTGATATTGATGCTAGGGGTGAGTATCGGTCCAGGGTCAACCTTGGACCGACCCCGGACCGACCCAACCCTACCGATCCTGGTCCGGCTCCCGGAGGGACTGGGTTGGTCCTTGGTCCTGGGATCCCTGGACCAGCACTGTGTAGGTTGGTCCTTGATCTTGGGAGTTTAGGGTCGGTCCAATCCGAACCAACTCTGACTGTATATATTATATATAATATATCTAAAATATATTTTATATATCTAATATATTATTTATAATTTTTTTTAATCTATTCTAAAGAGAATTCCTCACGGTGTCCTCATCTAGTACTTCCCTTCATTCTTCTTTGTCCTAGCTCCTCTCTCTTTAGTCTTCAGTTTGCCAAAATTGAATGAAAAAACTTCCCTGCTCGCTGCTCGACACTCGCCCTGCTCGCCTCTGGCCACTCACCGCTCGACGCTCGCCACACACCACTTGTCGCTCACCGCTCGTCGCGCTCGACGCTAGCCGCGCTCGCCCCACTCGAAGCTCGACGCTCGCCACTCGCCACGATCGATGCTTGCCCCGCTCGCCGCTCGTCGCTCGCCTCTCTTCGCTGACCTTGCTCGTCGCTGAGTAATTCAGAAGGAAAAAAAAGCCCTAATTAGAAACCCCAACGCTTGGCTCACCCCTGCTTTCCGAACACAACTTAGCTGGTGAGTCCTACTTCATGGTTGATTTTAGAGTTTCAACCTCATGTATGTTCTTGATCTGTGTTGGATTTTTATTTTTCCACTTTTACTTAACGTACCCGCTTATGTGGTCGTAACATGCCTCGTTGCTGTAGTTGGCGGTTCGATCTTTATCTATGACATTGGAATTTTAGGTGAGACTCTTAGTTTGTGCAATCAATTCTTTAACTTGTTAGCCATATGTATGTAGTTGTCCTTGCGTTTTTCGCTATGAGAGTGATGGGAAACTTGTAAGTGCGAGAAATGAGCTAGCCGATTCCATATCTGATTCCTGATATACATCCTCCTCATTGCCGCTGGTGGAGACAAAAGAAATAGCAGAACATATATGTGACAATAGGAGATGTCTTGAATTTGATTTTGCAATAATGATGGTATTCGAATTTTTCTTTGGTCTGGGTCCATGATTGTTTTCAAAGACACTTTTACCTAACATTAAATTGTTGGATCTCTCGGGGAAATATGCTCAGAGGCAATATTGCTCAAATTATTGGAAAAAGGATGCCATTATTAACCCAAGTGTCACTTTCTAAAAATAACCTTAGTGGTGGCATTCCAAATTCGTTATGCATGTTAAATGAATTGAATTTTCTTGATATATCTAAGAACCAATTATCTGGGAGACTTCCGTGATGTTGGAGGAAGTTGCAAGCACATTTGAATTGGATTTCATTGGCAGACAACAAGTTCAATGGTCAGATTCCAAGCTCTCTATGCCATTTGGAGCGATTGGGAGTTCTAAGCCTACATGGAAATGACTTGAATGGAGTGCTTCCGAAATGTTTGCTTAAGCTAGATTTTGTAATGCTCGATCTTAGTGACAATCAATTCACTGGTAAAATACCTCCATTTGGACGACATTCTCAATCGTATAAGATAATCGATCTCGGGAGAAATTGCTTCACTGGGGACATTCCTTTGGAGCTATGCCATCTTTCTAAACTCCAGTATTTAAGCTTAGCACATAACAACCTATTTGGAGGCATTCCCCGTTGTTTCAACAACTTTTCATGGATGTGGGTCAATTCCACTTTTTCTCGATATGGGGAATTCCCGACGCGCTTCACTACAAAAAAACTGGATTTTTGCCACGAAAAATTTCCAACGAAAAATTTTCGTCGCAAATTTGCCACAAATTTTCCAACGAAAAGTAAAATTCGTTGGAAATTTCCGACGAAAAATTTTTCGTGGGAAAATTCGTTGGAAATTTCCGACGAAAAATTTTTCGTGGGAAAATTCGTTGGAAATTTCCGACGAAAAAATTTTCGTGGGAAAATTCGTTGGAAATTTCCAACGAAAAAAAATTCGTTGGAAATTTCCAACGAATTTTCCAACGAATTTCAATTTTCCGGGAATTTATTTTAGTGTGTACAATTTTCGTTGGAAAATTCGTTGGAAATTTCCAACGAATTTTCCAACGAATTCAAAAAAACCCGGTATTGTTCGGCATTTTTTATATTCGTTGGAAAATTCGTTGGAAATTTCCAACGAATTTCAATTTTCCGGACAATTATTTTAGTGGGTACAATTTTCGTTGGAAAATTCGTTGGAAATTTCCAACAAAAAAAAATTCGTTGGAAATTTCCAACGAATTTTTCAACGAATTTCAATTTTCCGGACAATTATTTTAGTTTGTACAATTTTCGTTGGAAAATTCGTTGGAAATTTCCAACGAATTTTTTTTCGTGGGAAATTTCCAACGAATTTTCTAACGAATTTCAAAAAAATCCGGTACTATTCGGCATTTTTTATATTCGTTGAAAAATTTGTTGGAAATTTCCAACGAATTTTCCAACGAATTTAAATTTTCCGGATAATTATTTTAGTATGTACAATTTTCGTTGGAAAATTCGTTGGAAATTTTCAACGAAAAAAAATTCGTTGGAAATTTCCAACGAAATTTCCAACTAATGTCAAAAAAATATACTTCTTCCTTATTCAATTTCCACACACACACAATTTCCACACACACTCACTCTCTCTCTCTCTCTCCTTAGCCTTCACTTCTCCCTCCGTCTCCCCCTCCGCCTACTCCCCCGCCGCCCCCCTCCTCCTCCGGCACCGGCTCCGGCTCCGGCGCCATGGACACCAAGCCTCCGACGCCCCCGACGCCACCAAGCCTCGTCGCCGGCGAGACGACGACGGACTTGACGGGCGGCGGCCTCGAAGCCTGCTCCCGCCCCTGCTGCTGCTGCTGCTTCTTCTTCATCTTCTTGTTGGCGCAACAGCCTCGCCGGCGACGAGGCTGGCCCTCGCCGGCCATGGCGAGGGCCGAGCTCGCCCAGATCTGGGCGGCGAGCTCGGCCCTCGCCGGCGAGCTCGAGCTCGCCCAGATCTGGGCGGCGAGCTCGGCCCTCGCCGGCGAGCTCGAGCTCGCCCAGATCTGGGCGGCGAGCTCGGCCCTCGCCGGTAGCGAGCTGGGCGAGGGCTATTTTTCGACAAAAAAAAATTGGACCAAAAAAAAAATATTTTTGATGGAAAAAAAATTTTCACGAATTTTCGACTAAAAAAAATTATAGTTTCCAACGAAAAAAAATTCGTCGGAAAAAAAAATTCGTTTCCAACGAATTTAGCCACGAGTTTTCCGATAAATTTTTCAACGAAAAAAAATTTATTGCAAATTTCCAACGAAAATTGAAATTTTTCGTTGGAAAATTTTCCGACGACGAATTACCAACGAAAAATTTTTCATTGGAAATTCCCTTTCCAACGAATTTTCCAGAATTTTTCGTTGGTAATTTTGTTGGAAAAAAATCATTTTTTTTGTAGTGCTTTCCCATTATGGTTGATATGAAAGGAACAAGCCGAGAATTCACCACCACGCTCCGATATTTATTTTCCATTGACCTTTCAAGCAATGCATTAGACGGACAAATACCGAAAGGGCTAACTAGGCTTGCTCGACTTCAGAATTTGAATCTCTCTCAAAATAATCTGATTGGAGAAATCCCTTCAGATATTAGCAACTTGAGAGATTTAGAATCGCTCGATCTATCCAATAACAAGCTATCGGGTGAAATCCCTCCTAGCATATCCAATTTAGACTTTCTAAGTCATTTGGATCTTTCCTTCAACAATTTATCTGGTCATGTTCCATCGGGCAATCATCTAAGCACCCTGAATGATCAATCTGTTTATCGCGGCAACGATGGACTTTGCGGAGCTCCTCTTTTGAAGGTTTGTCATGGAGAGGATCATAATGATAAGGACGGACAAGATAGTCACAATACGATTGAAGATGAGTCTGATGAAGGCGACTCCATTGTTGTTTGGTTTTACTCGGGATTGGGACCAGGCTTCGCAGTGGCATTATTGGGATTATGTTGTATGTTACATTTCAAGCAATCTTGGAGGATTTCTTATTTTTGGGCGGTGGATAGGATTATCGAAAAATTGTTGATCGCAAGGATGATTACCATGCTTTGGTTCAAGAGAGCTTCTCAATTCCAACTACGCAGATAAGAGGTTATTTAGTAAGTAAAATCGCTCTGTCTCTAATGATTTATATCTTCTTTTCCTCATAGTCATTCATTTTGTTGATAGATGTTGCTAATGTTTCTAACATTTGTCCTCACATTTGTGAGTCGCAGGTGACACCCAGCATGATTATACGGGTTGACATATCCGACTGTGCAACCACTATGAACCTGACAGTTCCTTTCTTCATAATGGAAGCTTGTAATTGAAGCTTGATGTAACAAAGAAGTTGTGCTTATTATTCTCCGACATTTCTCTCTTTCTTTCCATTTGGTTACAAAGAAAAAAAGTCTATTGCTTTTGTCCAATAAAAGAAGACATTATGTTAATGTAGAATGAGCTGACTACTTGAGCCGAAATTGGACGGGTCTACTATTCCGTAGGGTAAAGTTTTGAATACTGTTTCGTGTTGATAACATGTGAAAAGCGTTGATAACTGTCGAAACACATCGACAACAAAGTTTTGACTGGCAACTTGTTCAGTCGATAACATGTTTTTAAGTTACCAACACATTTGCTGTGTTCGGAGACTCTTGTATAGAAAAGAGGCCACTGCCCACGCTCACCAAATCACCCTTGTCAACCCGTTTGTCGCTATTGAGCATTCGTGTCTCTGCTACTATTCGTGTTATCATAAGGTGTCGCCAAGTCACCATGAATTGTTAGGGTGGGGTTCATACTTTTGAAGGCGCAAGGATCCGCTCACAGTCAGAAGATTTTTATAGTTTAGGTTCGTATTTTATTGATAGTTTGGACTTGGGCCCATAAATAGCTACTACCTATTTATAATCTATTTCTCTTTTAATTGAGAGTTATAACGTAAAAGTGGATGAGCTAATTATAGTGGAATCCTCTATTTGATGTAGTTCTAATTTAAGGATGAACCAAAATAAAATCTTGTATTTCGATTTCTCTTTTTCGTCTCTACTCTCTATTTTGTTGTGTTTGTGCGTCTAATCCTAACATGAACTACCTTCGATGCTCGATTCTAATACTCTTTCATATTAGTTCAGGTATAATTCAATGTGCGCACTTTGGGATAATGACTCTGTTTAGTAGGGGTATCAATGGTTCGGGTCGGGTTTTTATGATACCCAACCCGACCCGAAATAATGAATATATGTGCTTGGCCCGACTCGATACAAGACCCGAACATGATATAGTCGCACAATCGGGTCGGGTTCAGTTCGGGTTGGGTTGGGTCGGGTTTGTGTTTAGAGGTTTACTAATCATTTATTGCGGTCGATTCATTTAATTTATAATTAAAAGTAAAAAAAGAGTACTATTATCTTATGAACTCTTAAGTATTTGGATCTATATATCTTTCTGAAGTTACATGGTATGCTTTTCAGCACTTCTGGCTTTTTTTATGGCTTAGACATCAATTGCGTATAAAATTTTTCTTTTAACCTTTCTCGGCTATGATTGTGAAGTTCGATGTGTTTGACTATTAGAGAAATAATCCCTATTGTTGATTTGAAGAGTGAACCAACGCTGTAAAGAAAAGATATGAAAGTGGCACGTCACATTGGCGTCGTATAGTTTGTCTCACTAGCTGTAATATCATTGTTTAATGAAATACTTTTGTGGCAGTTTTATTGGTCCTTGAGCTTATCTTCCTGTGGATTTAATCAGCAGAGGCTTGTCTCGTGAAACTTTGAATCTTTTAACTGTTGCTTTATAACTTGCCGAGTTTGGAGGTTAGTGTGATTCATATGAATCTTCTTTGAGTTGGGTCAGTCGAAACTCTGTGACGGTGTGTGTGCCATTTCCGTAGAGATGTCTAAGAGTGATACGGATGAGCCTTTGGACCGGATGACGGCAGTAGAGTAGATGAGGAGGACAGAGGCAGAGTCGTCGAGGAGGACGAAGTTGACGACGGCGGGCGATTTCATGTTCTGGAGGAGGACGAAGTTGATGACGTCGGGCGATTTCACGTTTTGGAGGAGGACGAAGTTGAACAATAGTGTTACAAAGTGAAATGTGTTTCGATTCTAAAAATAAAAAATAAAAATATATGTGTTTCGGTTCGGTTCGTGTTTTAAACACGAACCAAACCGAAACCATTGAGATACCCATTTGCTTAACGAATACCTGAACATGAAGTTGACCCGACCCGAAAATATCCAAAACTTCGGATTGGGTCGGGTCAGTTCGTGTTCCAGTTCGGATATATTGTTTGGTTTTGACACCCTTACTGTTTAGGATACGATTTGGTTTTGTAGTTATTCAAGTCTTATTTACTAATGGGTTGATTTCGTCGCTAATTGTGAATATATTTTTAGATATTTCGGTGAGATCAAAGCTTGGCCATCAAAATGTGTTTGCTGGGACTTTCAAATTGTAGCCATAACTTGATAGGACTACTCTATGATTTAAATGCCCGTTTTTGTCTCTCAGAGTAAGCCTATGCAAGGATTAATCTTGTTCCTCCATTGTATTTCGAAATGTTCGTATTGAGTGAAATTGTTTGGTTGGGTGCTAGAAATTCTGGATTTACATGTCCATTTAGCCTAATTTCATTGCATAATTTTAAATTAGGTCATACACTTTGCATATTAGACGAGGATCTTGCATTAAATTTGCATTATGACATTGAGATTGCATTATTATTTAATTGTCATATTTGCACATCTATTTCTATAAATCACGTCATAAAATAGAAAATATACAAAAATCGTACCTTGCATGCTATTAATTTGAGACTGTATCTGCATTAGCAAATCCTAAAAACATGTCTAGAGGTGCAGTTGGGGGATTTTGCATATTCATAATATATATATATATATATATATATATGTATGTATGGATGGATGGGTGTATGTATGTATTCATTCTCTTAGTATTGTCTGGCATTTGAGATTGCATTAGTTAAATTTTTATTTCTAATATTTTTTTTGGTAGAAATTTTTTTATTTCTACTTTTAATAGCTCACTTTAGAAAAATAATTTATTTAAGGTGTATTTTTGCATAACATATTACATCCGCATATTCATATTTTTTTCTTTTGATAAATTGGTCTATGTTAGAGAACTTGCATAGATTTTCCCTTTACAGCTCACTGTGTCCAGCGGCGTTAAATTTTGCCCGATATGGCTCGATTTTCACACCTTTTTTTTTTGGGTATTATCGTACCTTATTTGAGTATCGTTTTGTTTATATTCAATTGTATGAGTACTCTCGAGCCGTGAACACATTTTTGCACAACTAACATGTGAAAAGAATTGACAACTATCAAAACAAGTTAGCAACAAAGTTTTGACTAGCAACTTGTTTAGCCGATAACCCGTTGTTAAGATGCTCAGAATTTTGTGACAGTGCTAGCGGTTACTAGATTGTCCTACATTACCAACTATTTCAATGATGTCCTAACATTTATTTACATAATTTACCAATGCGTTAAAATTATTTAACTTTTATGGAGAATTACCAACTTTTAATTGAATCCACTCATCAACACTTATCATGTTCAAAATTACCGATTGCTGCAATAATTTACTAAAATTTATTTGTGAAAGTTACCGGTGCGTCAAAATTACTAACTCATATGAGGACTACTAGTCATTATTCGGGTGATTTACCAACTTTTCATGAGCTAAGTTACCAACATATTTGCTCTTCTAACTCTTATTTGAGCAAATTACTAATATTTATTTTATTATATCGAAATTAACAGCAGTATTAATAATTTACCAATATTTATTTTTGGAGCGCACAAACTTATCAAATTCATTAACTCTTATAGGAAATTACCAAATCTATTTAAGCACATTTACCAATGTTATCTATTGTTCGAAATAACCAACCATTCCAATACTTTACATAAGTAATAAAGATCTTGATTTTACTACTTCTTATAGGAAGATGGGAAAATGAAACCACAAGTATCATAACTTTCGTATGGCACTCACTTGAGTGTTATAACTTTTTTTTTCGATCATTTGAGTACTATATAATTTTTCATCATTCACTTAAGTGTCAACTTTTTAAAGATGTTTACCACAAGTGTCATGCCACGTCAGATTTCCGACACTTGGATGAAACTTTTTTAAAAGTTATGGCATTGAAGTAATCGATTGAAAGTTATGACACCCAAGAGACTCTCTCGCTTGAAGAGCTTTTCTCTATCACTTGGATAGCTTTGCCATAATTCCCAACCTTTACCAAAACCCTAGAATCCTTTTCCACATCATGGCCATCGTATTCACATTCTTTCTACTCCCACATCATACCCAAAACCCTAAGTCGCGCTCCATCTAAAAATCCCTGATTTACACAACGAAAATTGTTCATAATGTGAAGGTTCAAGAGCAAAAGAAACGGCTACAAGAAAATCTTGAATCCCTAGGGAAATTTTCTACAAATGGCCTCCTATTCCTCTGAAAAAGAAAGCCACGCTCATAGCCAAATATCCAAGATTTGTCTCCTCTTGTAGTTTCTAGTAGTTTTCTCCCCTCCTCTAGGTGATGCGACTCTCTGGGTACCTGTGTTAGAAGCAGAGATGTAAGGGAATCGCATGCTATGTACGTTAAGTCTATTTAGTCACAAAAGCTCAGCATTATGGACAGTAACAGAGAACAGGAGCTCAAAATGGCTGCCTTGTGTAGAAGGTTAGGACATCTCTGGACAGGTAGGAAAATCGTTATTTTACACAATGTAGTGACTGAGGAGAAACTACAAGAGTGCAAACATAGTATCTTTGGTAGACTTCATGGAAGTCCTTCTGTCAACTTCCAAGCATTTCAAGCCACTATGAAGAAAGCTTGGAAAACAAATACTGTCATCTGCAAGCTTTTAAAACCTGGTCTGTTTTCCTTTGAGTTTGAGTCTGTGGAGGAAAGAGATAGAATTTCGTATTTTGGGTCGTGGTCCTTCTTAAGCCATTTGTTGGCTCTTAAGCAATAGGAACCAAGTACACCTCCATATTGCATTAGTTCGACTCTTGTTCCTTTTGAATTTAGATTCATGGGCTACCTATTGAGGGAAGAACTGAAGAAGCAATTAGAGAAATTGCTAAAAATGTGGGTGAGGTATCGGAAGCACACATTGAAACAAAAGGATGTGCATCCATTGTGGTGGGGAGAGCTAGAGTCTTGTTAAAACTGTCTACTCCTCTCTTATTGGGCATGCTCTCTAGCTTCAGAGGTAGCGAGCATTGGCTGGACTTTAGGTATGAAAGACTTCCCCACTTTTGCTACACATGTAGAAAAATAGGGCGTTATGGAAAGAATTGTGAGCTTGTACCTTATGATGATGACTTCTTTTCCACAAATGAAAAAATATTATATGGTCCTGGTTGAAAGCTGAAGAGGACTCTAATAGCCTCTTTTGGAAGGCCTTTTATGGGGAGAATTTGGAGGAGGAAGTAGAAGAGGAGATGGTGCCGGAAACTCCCATAAATTCTGGACAAATTACTTTGATTCAAAATAATACAAGCAACCCCTAGACCATCCTGAACAACATGTAAGATGATTGGGGCAAGAGAAAGCTAACTGAAAAGGAGTGGATGGATTTTTCAAGTGCCCAAGAAATGGAAGGTGATGCTGATCCTGATTAAGCTATTCCGTTGCTGATTGAGCTCCTTTCATCACAGAGAATGGGTGTAATACTGCAAAGCAAACATAGAAAATTGAAGGCAAGGGACTGCAAGAAGGGCAGAAGGTATGACCTTATGACCATCAATTTTCAGAAGGACAAATGCCGGATGAAACACAACTCTTAGAAACTCCGGAGCATGTTGCAAAAGAACTCAAACAATGAGCTTTGGTGGCTAGCCCTAATAAGCCATCGGGTTACAAATAAGGCTATTTTGTTGGAACTATCAGGGATTGGGCACACCCTTGGCAATTCGAGCTTTAAGGGCCATTGTGGATCAAGAAAGGCTCGGTGTGGTATTTTTAATGGAGACTAAGGATCAAGAATTTCTAGTGCGTCGTGTAAATAGATATGTGGTAAATCTAGTAGGGATTAGGGGAGTTTGGCTTTGCTGTGGAAGGTTGGGATTTCCTTGAGTGTGAATTTATCCACAAATGAGTTTATTAACATTACTCTTGAGGATTAACATCTGAAAAAATAATTCAAGGCTACTACTTTGTTCATGCTCCAGCTACTTTTCAGGAAAAAAATGAAATTATGGGAACAGCTAAAGCTACTGAGCATCTAGAATACTTTGCCTTAGGGTGTGCATAGGAGACTTCAATGAAACGTTGCATTATTGGGAAAAGGTGGTAAAGCAGCCTGCTAAACTATATAGAATGAACGCATTTAGAGATTTCCTCAATGCTTGTAGTTTAATGGATTTAGAGAGCAAAGGTTACGCTTTTACTTGGGCCAACAATTGAGAAGGACAGGATTTTGTTAAAAAAAGACTGGACAGGGTTGTGTGCAATATTGATTGGAGAGTATCCTTCCCTCAAAGCTGAGGCCTTTGCTTTACCCGTCATCGATTCTGATCATAGCCCTATTTTATTGCTCTCATCAGCCGAACCTATAAGGAGAAAGAGAACGTTTAAATTTGAAGCGTTTTGGCTAGAAAATGAGGATTGTGGCAGGATAATTAAACAAATCTGGAATCACGCTAGGTTACGAGAAGCTGATCTTGTGCAGAAAATACGAGAAGTTTCAATAGAATTGGCAAAATGGAGTAGGCAAACTTTTCAGAACAATCATCAAAAGATCAAGTTGTTGAAAGAAGAACATAACCAATAATCAGGAATTGCATGCTGATCATAATAGATAGCAATTACTGCACAAATTGAAACATTGGGGAGACAGGAGGAAAAGTACTAAGGACTAAGGTCTAGAATCAATTTGTTGAAATGGGGAGATAAGAACACAAAATGTTTCCATGCCACAACCATTCAAAGAAGGTAGAGAAACAAAATTTCAATGCTTAAAAATGCTGAAAACACATGGATTTGAAATCCATAGGAAATGTCAATGGGCTTTTTTGAAGAGTTTTATAAATCAGAGGGTCCCTGAAACTTTGAACCTGTATTACAACAATGCCCTACTCTTGTCACGGCTGAGATGAACCAAACTTTGATTGCTGAAATCACAATGGAGGAGGTCCATATTGTAGTATTTCAATTGGGCTCCCTGAATGGCCAATTTTATCAAAGCAATTGGGATGAAACAAAGTATGGGGTTTTTGATGAAGTAAAGAAAATTTTCTATTCTGGAAATGTAAATCCAGAATTGAACAAAACACATATCGCCTTGATCCGAAAAGTTCCTAATCCTAAAGGATTTGATCAGTTTGGACCAATTAGCCTATGCAATTTTGCATACAAAATTATCTTGAAAATCTTGGCTAATAGATTGAAACCTTGGCTCCCAATTTTAATAGAAGGAGAACAAAGTGCATTTGTGGGTCATAGACAAATCCAAGAGAATATTCTGATTGTTTAGGAAGTCTTTCATCAATTGAGAATTAGACAAGGGAAGAGAAAATTTCAAGCGGTGTTAAAACTTGATATGAAAAAAGCCTATGACAGGGTAGAGTGGGAATTTCTTTAGGTTTGCGTGTTGAAAATGGGATTCGGCAATTGGTGGGTAAAGAGAGTAATGAAATGTGTCACTTCTGTCTCCTTCAGTGTAAAATTTAATGGGGGACCATTGCCCTATTTTCAGTCAACACGAGGAATACGACAGGAATACCCCATATCTCCTATTTGTTTATTATTATAGCCAACACACTCTTGGCATTGATGAGAAAAGCATATCAGGATCGTATAATAGTGGGAATTAAATTGAACAGGTACTGTCCAGTCCTCTCCAACCTCCTTTTTGCTGATGATTACATCTTTTTCTTAGATGGTAAGGTTAAGGAATGTCGAAATCTTTCATTGATCCTAAA
Source organism: Syzygium jambos (assembly GCA_031216235.1). Classification (NCBI taxonomy): domain Eukaryota; kingdom Viridiplantae; phylum Streptophyta; class Magnoliopsida; order Myrtales; family Myrtaceae; genus Syzygium; species Syzygium jambos. The sequence continues at coordinate 22,280,451 of CM062226.1, forward strand.
TCAATATTGCTATGCATCTGGGCAAGCGATTAATTTAAACAAATCTGGAATATATTTTAGCTCATGTTGTCCACAGAATTTAAGAAACAACATGGCAGCTGAACTTAGAGTCCTGGAAATTGAGAAGACTGGGAAATATTTAGGAATTCCTTCGAATTGGGGTGCATCTAAGAAACAAATGTTTGCTTGGATTTTGGCATGAGCGAATATGAAATTAGAAGGGCGGAAGGAAAATTTAATCTCGAAGGCAGAAAAAGAAACTCTGATTAAGAATGTTGTTCAAGCTCTTCCTCAATATGTAATGTCTATATTCAAAATTCCAGTTTCAATTTGTCAGTCAATAGAGAAGAAGGTTGTGGCTTTTTGGTGGAAACAACAATGAATGAAGAACTGGCCTTCATTGAAAGAGATGGGAAGTTCTTAAAATCAGGAAAGATCAAGGAGGAATGAGATTTAGAGATCTAATATCTTTCAATAGAGCCATGCTTGGTAAACAAGCATGAAGACTCTCTCAAAACCAGTCATCCCTATGGTACCAAATTCTCAAAGGACTATTTCCCTCTAAGATCATTTTGGCAGGCTGGGAAGGGGTCTCGGCCCTCTTAGGGATGGTAGAGTATTCTGATGGGGAGAGAGACTATATCGGAGTCAGTCATGTGGTCAGTTGGCATAGGGGAGAGAATCATCATTTAGGAAGATAGATGGCTAAAAAGAGGAATAATTAGAGGACCTGCAACCTTTGATGAACCATCCAGAGTTGTAGACCTGATCCAACACGAGGAGAGAAAATGGGATGAAGCTATGCTTAGAAGGCTATTTGATGAGCAGATAGTGAATGAGGTGTTAGTAGTGCCACTGTGCAGTCATGATACACAAGACAAATTGGCATGGACAGCTACGAAATTGCAGGTCTTCTCGGTGAAAAGAGCCTACAATCACATTCATGAGAAAGAAAATCCATAGCACGTAATGCAAGCAATATCATCTTTTCAGCCATCCTGCAAAACTATGGTGTCGTATCTAGAACCTAAAAATCCCCTCAAGGTTAGAATTTTCATATGGAGTGTATGCCAAAATGCTCTCTCCACATCAGAGAATCTTTAGAGGAGGACAATTTTACCTCGACCAACGTGCCCTTTCTATGATCAAAGAGGCTGAAACAATGGAGCATCTTTTTCTCCTTTTTCCCTGGACCAACGCAATCTGGACAAACCCCTTAGTTTAGATCTAAATCACACGTTAGAATCTAACACGAATTGAGGTATGGCTTCAAAATTATTAGTTATAGCTAGGTAAATTGCTTACTCTAGACAAGATTGCCATCCTCTTATGGTTTATCTGGAAGGCGAGAAATGAATTTGTGTTTCGATGAAAACCCCCAAATCTGGGAACCCTAATTGAGTTGGCAAGGATTATGTTTTGAAACTACAGAAACTAGAATCATCAAATTTTCAATCTTTATGCTGAAAAGAGTCTTACCTCCGAATTGGAATCCGCCGAAGAATAGTTCTTTCAAAATCAACATAGATGACCCCTTTTTTTGAGGCGCAACAGAAGGAGCAGTGTCAGGAATCCTTAGAGATGAAGCTAGAACCTTGCTGGATAGCTTTGCCATGACAGTTCCAGCGACTTCGGTCTTATAGACAAAATTTCGAGCTCTGCTAGAAGCTCTAAAGTTCTTCTTTGAGAGTAGAGAGGTGATGATTGATCTAGAAACTGATAGCCTTGACATGGTAGAGATGCTACATGAAGAGAGTCAATTGTACTGCGAAGTGGAGGCATTGACCCAAGAAGCCCTAATCCGGATGGCCCATTACACTAACCTAATTGTGGCCCATTGTAGCCGATCCGCGAATCAAGTTGCTGATTGGGTTGTGAAGGCCTAGTGTAGGAATGCCTAATTTCATCTTGGGTGGCCTGTACCCCCAACCTTTATGGGAGTTATTATGTTTTGATGTCCCAATGTTGGGTTTTGGTTTCAAGAACTCTTGAGTTTCAATAAAAGCATTCTTTTTTTACCAAAAAAAAAAAGTGAGTGCCGTATGAAAGTTATGGTATTTATTGTGTCATCATCCATTCTTAAGTTACCAACTTTTGTTTGAATCACTATCAGCAATTGTTTATTAATGTGGAAACTAACTTAAAAAAAATTAACGGTAATGATCCTTACCAAAAAAAAAAAAAACTTAACGGTGATGAAAATTGAGTAAGGAGAGGCAAGGTTACATGGATCCTGACCTTGCACCTCACGGCAAGCAGGATGAGGATGGTGCGGGTGACTACGAGACAGGCAATACTGCCACCCCTAGGCAAATGTACTTACAAAAACGAAAAACAGAAAAGGAAAAATGAAAGAGAAACAGAATGTCAACAGGTGGCAATGATGATCTTGTTTGATTATAGGCATTGAAATAATGTGAATAAAGTAAAAAACACTAGAATACACAATAAAGAATCAAATAGTAATTAATTTCCCAATTTTCATATTGGAAGTGAAGTTTTCCAAATCACATTGGCTAAATATGACTATAGCCCGCTCTTCTGATTGAGTGAATAAGTTTGGCAAGAACTAATTTGATTAGTCTCTAGTTCTCTTAGTTAGAACTCCAATCCTGAAGCCAGCTGTCAAATCTATTTGACTTATAAAATTAATTAAAGGAATTTCTGGATCTTCTTATCCAAAATTCGTAAGCACGTGTAATGCACATCCATCACCGATGAGATAGTGAGCTGCTTCTATAAGTAATTCATGATTCTATCCAAACTTCCTGCTAGTAGTTGACCGGCGTACTGCCTTCCATTTGATCTTTTTGAACACATTAGTGATCAAGACTTAATCAAATTGTTTACCTTGTCCGATACCTCCAGGTCTCCATGAGCTTCCCATTCTTTCTGACTCATTTACCTTCATCAAGGTCCATCTAGTTTTTATTATTCTTCTCACTTGGTACTTTGGCATCTATTCCCAATTTTTTTTCATTTAATTATAAAATGTCAGTGAAGACTTAACAATTCATGTTTGGATAAAACTAGATTTTTGTAGGGACTTAACTGATCAAGATATTCTAAGATGGACTTAGAAAATCCAATGTAATAGTTAGTTAAAGATGGATGGCCGGAAATGGCACACAGAGTTCCACTAGTTTATAAGTCACAATATGAGGAAGATGACAGTAAATATTTAGGCATTACAATAAACCGGTGCATAGACCTTTTGAGCTTTATGGTGTCGGGTTTAGGGTATAAGGTTTATGATTTAGAATGTAGGGTGTAGGGTTTAAGATTTGAGTGTAGGGTGTATGGTTTAGGGCTTAGGGCTTAAGGTGTGGGCTTTAGGATATAAAGTGCAGGGTTTAGGGTGTATGGTCTAGGGTGTTAGGTTTAGGATTTAGGGATTTGGGTGTATGGTTTATGATGTAGGTGTAGGGTTTGGGGTTTAGGTTGTAGGGTGCAGGATTTAGGGTTTATGCTGTAGGGTGTAGGATTTGGGATGTAGGGTTTAGGATTTAGGGATTTTGGTGTAGGGTTTAGGATTTAGGGTATAAGGTTTGGGGTTTGGGATTTAGAGTGCAGGGCGTAGGGTTTAACACTTTACCATTTGAAGTTTTCTTGTTATAGTGGTTATCACATTCGAAACGTTGTTAATGGCGAATCTGTATATACCACTCTGATTCAATAATTCCCAGTCACCCACGTCTCCCAATGTTAATAAAAGCACATGAATAAGCGCCAGAAAATTCAATTATCTGTGTTCTCATTTCCCAACAAAAGTAAATTAACGCCACACAATTTGGGAATAGTACTGCAAACAAAACTACACTAGATGGTTTCTTTGATCATCAAGTAGATAATTCGAAATTGACGAAATTAGCAGGCATTCATCAAACTCACTATGGTTTTCCATACAAGATGTTAAACGTGACGTTACTAGACAACATCAACAAAATAGAACTTTTTGCTTGTCTACATAGCAATCTCAATTTGCATGCATCATTGATTTGGCTTCTCTCTAGAAAAAAGTAAGTGTAGGTTCATTTGATACAAGTAACTCTCAATCTGCATCATCCAAAATTCAAGACCCTTACAATGAAGTAAGTCGATTTTCACTTTTCCATTTTCTATCGCCATCGATTTACTTCAACTCGGTCATGCTTGACTAAGATACCTATTGTTGGGATGTGCAAGAAGAGCCAGGTACCTTATTCTGAGAGATCACCAAGAATGAGTCTGAATTTGAGCCTATCAATATATCTAATTGAACTCATATTCACTGAAAAACTTAAATCACTGAATTATAACCCAATTAGGATATATTAACTGATCCACACTTGAAACCTTTTAATACTATTCATATGTGCATTTAAAATTGGGAAACACTTTTAGACTTCGCACACTACAAAAAAACTGTAATTTAGCTACAATATATTGGCGACGACAACAGTATCGTCGCTAATTAGCGACAACAAAAGGCAAATAGTCGGTAATTGGCGACGAAATTAGCGACCAAGTTAATTTCGTCGCCAATTACCGAAAATAGCGACGGCAACAGACAATTAGTCGCTAATTCGTCGCTAAATAGCCACGAGATAAAGATGTCGTCGCCAATTTGCGACGATCACGCTCTTCGATCGCTAAATAGCGACTACATTCAGCGACGGCATTTTTATCATAGCTAAGTAGCTACGAAAATACTTGGTAGTCGCAAAAACACAGTTTAGCGACGCATCGTAATTACTTCGTCGCTAATGTGATCTAATGTTACAACTTGGTCTCTGGACAGTTTAGCGACTAAGTTGTCGCAATCTCGTCTCAAATTAGCGACGATATTAGTACCGTCACTAAATAGCTACTATATTTACCTACGACTTGTGTTTAGTCGCTGAATAGCGACTATCTTTAGCGACGATTTAGTTTATTAGTCGCTAGTTAGCGACGAAGTAAACATATTTCGTCGCTAAATATAGCTTATATCAGCAACAAAACAGACGATTCATTCATTTCGCAGCACTCGATCTCTTCTTCCTCTCTGTCTGAACGAGAGCCCGACGCCTACTTGGAGTAAGTACAAGTTACTTGGAGGTGGAGATGCGTATGCTTTAGCGAAGAAATCGGAAAAGCTTAAGGGAGTGAGAAATTCGCGATTGAAGAAACCGCAAAAAATACACCATTGTCCCAACTTGTTTAATTTCAAGGTAAGTTATTTGTTCTTTCCATTTGACTGATATTTATGTCTATTACGCGTTGTTGTGTTGCCGTTATACGTTGTTGTTTACACGAGATTGATTTCAAGCCTAATATGGGGTTAAACGACTCGGATACATGTGACACCCCCCATATGTTTGTTAAAATACCGTAATGAATCTTGACATTTGTTGAGTCGGGTTTTCATCGTAGGCATCATGGAAGGAGATAGGTCTTGGATGTATAATAAGAACTTACCTAGGCGTGGAGGATTAACCGATGAGTTTCGTGCTGGGTTGGAAAAATTCATGGCGTTTGCTAGTTCACAAGTTGAATACATGAACGGAAGTAAGTTAAGGTGTCCGTGCAAAAAATGCAAAAACAGTAAATTCCAAGAATATGATATCGTTCAAGAGCATCTTTATAGAAACGGTTTCACTCCGAATTACTACAATTGGACTTGCCATGGTGAACCATTTATGTCTCCCGAGGAATATCGCAATACTCACCAATTGCCTTGTGTACGGGAAGAATGTAGTAGTGCTAGAGATGAATTAAATCCATATCAGAGAATGGTGCTTGATGCAGCTGCTCATAATTTTGGATGGGAAACGAACCAAACTAGCACCCATGAGCATGGAAGCTCCAGTCATACATCACAGTTTGACAATTCTGGTGACACAACATTTGAAGAAAGTGTGTGCCATAAATTTCGTGACGTGTTGAGTTCAGCGGATGAACCTTTATGGGGAGGTTGTGACAACCACTCAACGCTATCGGTCACGGCAAGAATGCTAAGTATTAAAGCCGAGCATAACGTGTCAGAGAACTGCTTCAATTCTTTTGTGGAAATAATGCGTGAAGCATTACCCCGTGATAACAACATGCCGAGTTCCTTTTACGATATGAAGAAGTTAGTGCATGACCTGGGTCTTCCGGTTGAGCGGATTGACGTCTGCATCGCAGGGTGTATGTTGTATTGGAAAGAATATCAATCTGCTGAATCTTGCAAGTTTTGCGGTGAGCCTAGATACAAGGTTCAAAGGAGGCATGGTGGTAACCATGCACGTAGACCAGTGAAGCAATTGTTTCATCTGCCGTTAATTCCTAGATTGCAAAGGTTGTTTGCGTCTCGAGCTACTGCTGAACACATGAGTTGGCACGCAAACCATGAAACTGAAGAGGATATGATGTGTCATCCTTCCGATGCATACGCCTGGAAACATTTCGATAGAACATACCCAGATTTCGCAATGGAGCGACGGAACATCAGGCTAGGTCTATGTAGTGATGGGTTTGCCCCATTTGGTAAAACCGGAAAAAACTATTCATGCTGGCCAGTCATATTAACGCCGTACAATCTCCCTCCTGGCATGTGCATGAAGACACCTTATATGTTTCTGACATTGATCGTGCCCGGTCCGCATAACCCGAAGAAGATGATAGACGTTTACATGCAACCATTGATTGAAGAGTTGCAACAACTATGGAATGTTGGTGTTCCAACCTATGATGTTTGCACCGATAAAACATTTCTATTGAGGGCTGCGCTTCTTTGGACGATAAATGACTTCCCAGCTTATGGAATGTTGTCTGGGTGGAGCACAGCCGGCCTGTTAGGATGTCCGATTTGTATGGAGAAATCAAAGGCGTTCCGATTAAAACATGGTAAGAAGGCGTGTTACTTTGATTGCCATAGACAATTCTTACCGATGAATCATACATTTAGAAGGAATAAGAAAGAGTTCATCAAAAAAAGGATTGTAAGGACACCTCCACCAATGAGGTTGACCGGTTATGAACTTTGGGAACGAGTCCAAACCTTCCCGACCGTTGTTGAAGCCCCGCAATGCATACCTCATTCGTATGGTTCTACGCATAAATGGACAAAGCGCAGTATATTTTGGCATTTACCATATTGGAAGACCCACTTTGTTCATCATAACCTTGACGTCATGCACATAGAGAAGAATGTTTTTGAGAATGTCATCAACACGGTGATGGACGTCCCTGGCAAAACAAAGGACAACCTAAATGCAAGAAAAGACTTGCGAGACATTTGTGATCGGCCGACTCTAGACGTGGAGCCAAGCAGTATTGGTCCAAAGCCAAAAGCAGTGTACACGTTGACCAAGGAGCAGCGACGTGCAGTCTTAACATGGTTGAAATCTGTCCGATTTCCTGATGGGTATGCTTCAAACATCGGGAGATGTGTTGATTTGAATGCATGTAAGTTGTCAGGTATGAAAAGTCATGACTGTCACGTCTTTATGGAGCGACTACTTCCAATAGCGTTGAAGGAATTTCTGCCAAACTTCGTCTGGGGCGCTCTTACTGAATTGACGACTTTCTTTCATGATATTTGCTCGACAATGTTACGTACATCACACATGGAGAAGCTGGAGAAAGATATTCCAATCATCATGTGTAACTTGGAGCGGATATTCCCCCCATCGTTCTTTGATTCAATGGAGCATCTACTAGTTCATTTGCCATACGAAGCAAAACTTGCAGGTCCCGTCCAATTTCGATGGATGTACCCATTTGAGAGGTAACAATGTTTTTCATTTTGTATAGATATGAAACTACCTATCAATGATGTTGAACTAAAATGTCGTTTTCCATATAGGTTTTTGTATCATTTGAAGAAAAAAATTAAGAATAAGGCATGTGTGGAGGCTTCAATTTGTAATGCATACATTGTTGAAGAAGTGACTACATTTGCATCATACTACTTTGAGTCGCACGTGCAATGCAAGAGGCGGAGACCAGGACGAAACGACGAGGGACCGCTAGATTCGGATTGTAACTCATTCTCCATTTTCAATTATCTTGGTCGACCAAGCGGCGTATGTAAGTCACGTTATATAACGGGGGAAGAAATGCATGCAGCCCACACATACATTTTATTGAATTGTCCAGAAGTGGAGCCATACTTTCAGTAAGCATTTCATATTAGACCTCACAATGTGAATGTATATACACATATATTGTGTCTAACCATTCGCTAATAAATTATTCTTTCTTGGCTCAAATCGAACAGAATGTTTCGGGCATCCATGTCAGGAGTATCGCCTGATGAGCTCGATCGTTTGTGCAATGACCATTTTGCAGCATGGTTTAAAAATTATGTAAGATCGACGTGCAGGGTTAACTTGTAGTTTTCATCAAATTTTGATATTAAGCAATACTCTATGTATACGTACATATATGAATAACTTATTCATATGTGTCATTAGGTTCACAATATTCCAGCCATGATCGAGAATGAAGGGTTGTTATATCATCTGTCATTGGGTCCAAAAGCAATAGCAAGAACTTGGCCAGCATATTTTGTCAACGGTTATAATTTTCACACGCAAGAATATGGCAAGGGAAAGGCCACGATGAATAGTGGCGTCTGTGTTCGATATGGGAGCAGTTTGATGGAGGCCTTTTACGGCTTGTTGGATGCTATCATACAGGTAGAGTACCCTGGTCCACCATTGGCCGTTACGTTATTTAAATGCACGTGGTTCGACCCTATCAAAGGAATGAGGGTGCATCCGAAGTTTAATTTGGTTGAAGTTAATCACAAGAGAAAATATATGAAATACGAACCATTTGTACTGGCACAACAAGCAATTCAAGTCTATTACGCATCATATCCGAGCTTGAAACAGGACAAAGTTGAGTGGTTGGCAGCATGTACAATCAAAGCGCGAAAAAAGATCGAACAACACTGGAAAGATACAGCATATCAGCAAGAGGTCGTTCTGCACACAGCTGAACCTTATGAATATAATATTCCATCTTTACAAGACCCACATGGAGCATTGATCGATGTTGATGCAAGTGAAGTACGTCAATCGAACTTGCATCATAGTGTTGAAGAAGATGAATTTATCACTGATGATGACGAGGACACTGATGAGGAAAACGAGGACACCGAAGACGAAGACGAGTTTTATGATCATAGTGAAGATGCAGAAGACGACGATTATCATGACAACGACGAAGATGACAATGACAACGACTTTGGGTTTTGAAACTTTTACTATTCTTCTTTATGACATGTATAACGTATTTTCTGGTTTATTGTGTTATAATTAATATTCAGTATATACGGTATATATGATAATATTATTTATGAATCAGGTGTATTTATATACAAATATATAACAAGGTAATTAGGTGTATTCTGTAAAAATTAGCGACAATTTTGTCGCTAATTTAGTATTGTCGCTAATTTAGTCACTAATTAGTGACGGCGACGCACAATGTCGTCGCCAAAAAAGGCCGGGAGCTATAAAATTTGCAATGGGGTACATCTTTAGCGACAAACCATAATCAATAGTCACTAATTAGCGACGGACCCTGTTCTTGTCGCTAAGTAGTGACGGAGACGTGATCGGTCGTCGCCAAAAGTCACCGAGAGCTATACTACTATTTGCATTCGGGGACATCATTAGCGACGGATCACATATCGTCGTCGCTGATTGGTGACGGGGAGATCATATCGTCGCTACAAGTTAAATGTTAGCGACGGAGACGTGGTCGGTCGTCGCCAAAAGTTACCGAGAGATATACAATTTGGAGTTGGGGACATCATTAGCGACGGATCACATAGCTTCGTCGCTAGTTAGTGACGGGGAGCTCATATCGTCGCTAAAAGTTAAATGTTAGCGACGGAGACGTGGTCGGTCGTCGCCACAAGTTACCGAGAGCTATACAATTTGGAGTTGGGGACATCATTAGCGACGGATCACATAGTTTCGTCGCTAGTTGGTGACGGGGAGCTCATATCGTCGCTAAAAGTGAAATTTTAGCGACAGAGACGTGCTCGGTCGTCGCAAAACTTACCGAGAGCTATTCAATTTAATTGCATTCGGGGCATCATTAGCGACGGATCACATTTATTCGTCGCTGATTGGTGACGGGGAGATCATATCGTCGCTAAAAGTTAAATGTTAGCGACGGAGACGTGGTCGGTCGTCGCCAAAAGTTACCGAGAGCTATACAATTTGGAGTTGGGGACATCATTAGCGACGGATCACATAGCTTCGTCGCTAGTTGGTGACGGGGAGCTCATATCGTCGCTAAAAGTGAAATTTTAGCGACGGAGACGTGCTCGGTCGTCGCAAAACTTACCGAGAGCTATTCAATTTAATTGCATTCGGGGCATCATTAGCGACGGATCACATTTCTTCGTCGCTGATTGGTGACGGGGAGATCATATCGTCGCTAAAAGTTAAATGTTAGCGACGATGCTGTCGCTGTTTGGTCGCCAAATGTGGCGGAATTATGGATTTGATTCAGGCGTTTTAGCGACTACTTGGTCGCTATACCGTCGCTAATTAGCGACGGATGTTTTTAATTGTAGCCAATTAGCGACGATTCGTGGCTATGCCGTCGCTGAATCAGGATAACCTAACTTCGAAATCGATTTTTCCCCCGTCTGTCTCTCTCTATCTCTCCTCTACTCTCGCTCTCCAGTCAGACCTCTGACGCCGCTCGATCGCCCGCCGCCGCTCGTCTGGCCTCTCGCCGCCGGTCGTCCGCCAGCTCCCCGCCGGTCGTCCAGCCGCTCGGCTGCCCGCTCCCCGCCGCTCTTCCAACCGCTCGGCTGCCCTCTCCCCGCCGCTCGTCCACCGGCTCGGCTGCCCTCTCCCCGCCGCCCGCCACCGTTCTTGCTTGAGAGAGGAGCGAGTCGCCACCTCTCCCCTCGCCGTCCGAAATCAACCGTGGGTCTAGCACGGCGTCGCTTCCTCGCCGGCGTCGCAGCGGAGCTCAAGCGAAGCCTCACTGTTCAGGTCTCTCTCTCTCTCTCTCTCTCTCGATGATACTGAAGACGTTTGAAGTCGTATTGTTCTCATCGATGGTGGGCAAGTGTGGGGCGCGCGGGCTGTTGGCTTGGCTGGAAATGGCGCGGTGGAGGTCGGTCGTTGCCAGCCAATCCGATAGGCTCAACCAAAAATCTCTTTCTATGCTCTGTCTCCTTTGTCTCTGGGTTTCCGTTTTGTTTTTCCTCGTATGTCTGGATAGAAATAATTGATCTAATCATTTCGTTCGATGGGTATTGAAGATGGGACACTGACCATAACTTGTCTCGGTAATTTTACTCATGTGTAACTTAATTGGTCATAATTCCAAGTAAGGAGGAGACGAATTTCGATGATGTCCAGCTGTGAATGCTTAACAAGGTACGGCATTAGATGGAACACATTGCCTATGATTGAGATGGACTTAACCATTATGACCTCCAACACTCAGTTTCTTGAACTTGTAATCCTTTAGGCATGAGGACATATCTCCATTAAAATCGTTCCTCTCTGTTGTCCGCTCGCATGATCGTATAGTGAATATCATTTTACGACTCCAATCTAAAGCCGTAGAGCCTATTCATGGAGAATCATCGATGAGAACAATATGACGATCAGGTGCTTCCTCACTGTTGTTTTCCTTATGCAGGAAGAAGAACAATATTTACACACTGCAAGAAAAATGGTAAGTTTTTAATTGGGTTATAAATCATTTCTAGTTGGTAAATAAATTGTTGTAACTATTTTGTTTTTTCAATGTGCACCAGCGTCCAAATCAGAAAAATAACAAGGGTAAGGGTAAGGCTGATGATCAACCGACGGTCTATACACGTGGACGGGCCAGAGGAGGGCGTTCAATGGCAGTCGTGATCAGGCCGGTCGACGAGGCTAGTCCCCCTCGACAGACCTTCGTGCCCACGCCCACTTGGGTCGATACGCCCCCCACAGAACCGCAGCCTCAACAGTTGGAAGACGAAGGAACGGAGGAGACTCAATCTGAGGGCGAGCCTTTGATCACGGCACGATCATCGGTAGGCCAAACGTCGACACCGCCAAGCGCCGAAGATGCGGATGATAATTGGGTCATCGATGATGAAGGGAGGAGGCGGATAGAACCGTTAGGAGACTCGTAAGTACAATATGATGAAAGGGCATAATTTTTTGTTATTAACTGTATAGGCTAGATTTTCTTTGGATTTTGAGATGTTTTATGTATTTTTTATGTTTAACAAATGCAGCTTCTACAGAGCGACGGTAGTCCTGCGGGACTGGTATCGTATGATCAACAATTTTTGGCGTGGGCCATATACATGCGTTACGCAAGCGCCAGAGGAACATAGGAGAGTATGGTGGCAAGAGTTCGAGGTAAGTGTAAGATCGGTTGGTTAGTGACATTTCTAAAATGTATTGGTAAATTGAGTTAGCGTTTTTTTTTTGCAGCGCAAGTACTATTGGGACAGGTCTATGGATAGCGAGGTTAGAAGAATTTTAAACAAGAAGGCCGGCGATCACATGCGAAATGTTATGAACAAGGCGAAAACCACTCAGAGGCAGCCGGCTTGGATGGACGATCAGTCATGGGGGGAAATCCATAGAAAGTGGGCTAGTGAGGAGCATAAGCGCGCCAGCGAGAGGAATAAAGTTAATCGAACTTCCAGTTCCAGAGAATCTGGGATTGGGACGTATGCCGGCGGCTCCATCACAGTTGCGGAGCACAAAAGGAAGATGGTAAGTATTGTCAGATTGTCAATTTATTCCGTTAATAGATTGTATGACTAGTTGGAAGTCCGTTTTGTATGTTAGGCGAAGGTGTTGGGAACGCCGCCCAGCTTCTCACAAACGTATGAGCGGACCTTCATGAGAAAGGACAAATCATTCGTCAGTGGCACGGCGAAGGCCGTTAAGGTATGTTCGAACTTGATGATTTTATAGCAGATTAGTTGATTGTGATGCATGCCTAGTAACTTTTAAAGTCTGTACGTAGGAAAAATTTGATGAAATGCTTGCATCTACGGCGGGTGTCGGGGGTAGTGGCAGCGGCGAGGGTACAGAAGGGACGTCGCCCTCGATTGAAATGTCGCAGGCCGAGCAAGAGAAGCTGTGGTGGCAGGCATCTGCAGCAGTGAAGAAAGGGAAGGTGTACGGGTTGGGGTCGTTAGCCCGGGACAGCATGAAGTCGGTAGGCACGTCTTCTGCTGGAACGAGTTCAAGGCGCAGCGCAAGAGAGAGTGAGCTGGAAAAAAAAGTGGAAAACCTCGAGAATCAACTTGCAGAGAAAGACGAAAAAATGAAGAAGATGGAGGAGAGACTAGATGCCATAGATGCCAGAGATGAGGCAATGCGCCTCATGCAACAACAATTGAGTATGCTATTGAGACAACAGCAGGGTCAGCATTCGCAGCAAGACGATGAGGATGAAGCAGCCGAGCAGACTGGACTTCCACCGGCACCCCCACCCGATGAAGACCATGAAGAGTAGATACATTTGCTGAACTTTTTTGATATGTACGAATGATAATTGTTTAGATACATTTGCTGAACCCGTTTTTGGTATGGGTACTTTTCTTAGATATTTACTGTTTGCTTCTATAATGCGTTATGCGTTGAATGTTATGTCTTATCAGGTAGAACTGAACAAAAAACAAAAAATAAATATTAATCGTTCAAACAGCTTTAGCGACGCTACGATCTACTATCGTCGCTATTCTGGACGATTTAGCGACGAACATTAGCCTTTGTCGCTAAATGGCGACGAATCAGCGACTACCTTGTCGCTAAAGTGGCCGAGACATACCATTTTGCATTCGGGACAACGTAGCGACGGACAATCTAATCGTCGCTGTTTAGCGACGACCATTAGCTTTGTCGCTAAATGGCGACGAATCGGCGACTACCTTGTCGCTAAAGTGGCCGAGTAATACTATATTGCATTCGGGACAACTTTAGCGACGGACAATCTAATCGTCGCTGTTTAGCGACCCACATTAGCCATTGTCGCTAACTGGCGACGAATCGGCGACTACCTTGTCGCTAAAGAGGCCGAGTGATACAATATTGCATTCGGGACAAAGTTAGCGACGGACAATCTAATTGTCGCTGTTTAGCGACGACCATTAGCCTTTGTCGCTAAATGGCGACGAATCGGCGACTACCTTGTCGCTAAAGTGGCCGACTGCTACCATTTTGCATTCGGGACAACGTTAGCGACGGACAATCTAATCGTCGCTAATTAGTAACGGAAGAACACATTGTCGTCGCCAAAAGTGACGGTACATGACAGTGTCGTCGCTAAAAGTGGCCGAGAGCTATAATATGCATTCGGGACGTCATTAGCGACGGGGGATAGAGTTATCGCTAAATGGTGACGGCAGTAGACATTGTTGTCGCTAAATATGCGATACTGAGTTCCATGCATGCTGGACATTTTTGCGACTACAAGAAAAATATCGTCGCAAAAATTTGCGACGATCATAGTCTTGTAGTCGCTAAAATATTAGCGACGCCAGGTGTAGTTCGTCGCGAAATGGCGACTAATGGTTTGTCTAGTCGCTAAGTTGCGATATCTGAGTTTTGCGACAGATGTTTTAGCGACGAGACAATTGGTCGCTAATTAGCGACGAATTGCCATATGTTTCGTCGCTAAATTTAGCGACATGGTTTTTCGCAACGAAATTTGGTTCGTCGCAAAAGTCGTCGCTAAAAAATTATAGCGACGAAAATTTGCGCTTTTTCGTCGCTAATTGGCGTCGCTAAAATGCAGTTTTTTTGTAGTGGCATGAGATTTGGGATCTCTCATAATGCTACTACATGATTTCTCTCTTAGGAGTCCCACTGGGTGCTTTATCATGGTGCACCTATCTATAGTTCTTGATGTGCCATCAATTGATCACGTCCACCCACATTTGTCTTGCTAAGTCAGAATTGATTTTTCTGCACTTTGATTATTTGCTATCTTTGTCGGATGCCACTCACTTGCTCATATTGGGTTGAGTAAGCTAAATTGTGTATTTATCATGAAATCAAGAGGATTTTTTTTATTGGAAGTGTTTGTCCAATGTCAATTTTTTTAGTACTTTGCAGAAGACGGGTCTCATGTCATCAAATCATGATTTCAATCAAAGTTGGAGGTGTAACGCACTAATTTTGTTCATGAGGTCGTGACTGATTGTATTATCTATTGTCCAATCTTTGGATATGATTTTTCCTTGTGATAAACATTCATGCACTCGATGACTTCTAATTCAAATTAATTCCTTTGGAACAAAGTAATTGGACGGGCTCTTTAATAATAAACTATTCTATTTGGCAATAATTGGCGGAGATGATAGCATCTTGCCGAAGTTGCAGTGTCGGGCTCAATAATCTCGGACCCTTGGATCGAGAATAGTGTGGAGTACTTCTGATTCAAATCGAACATTTTATATTGGGTGGAGAGAACCTTTTTGGTAATGCTCAAAAAGAGTCGTTAGCACTAGTTGCTCTACCACCATTTTTCCTTTCCAAAAAAAAAAATTGGAGGAAGCATTATTGTTACCCCAACAATGATTTTGGGCAAATTTGGTAGCGTGAACATGACACGATATGATTTTGATATTCCTATACTCCAAGAAAAACAAAAAAGCAACTAGTTATGTTTTGACATCTAACTACTTCCAAACATGTTGGTCCTGTTCAGATTTCTCAAAAATGTTCAGTACTTCTGGTGGAAGGAAACGAATATAGTTTCCATCTCTTTAAGTAACTTCATTGTGGCCCGGGAAATTGCTGGAAATGGGGTAAATTATGTTGAGATCAGTACTTCCCTCAGGGGTCATTTTCCCATGGATTAATACACTCTTTTTTCTTAAAATATTAAAATTTAGTCGTCTATTTTGTTTCAAAAGGAAAATCCATTAAAGCACCAGTAAATTTACTTCATTAATTTATTTACATTTTTTTCTGTAAAAAAAAGAAAGAATTACCAAAAAAGTCTTAAACCTTTTACACTTGTGCCCATTTAGTATTAAATCTTTTAATTGTGCCAATTGAGTCATAAACTTTTTCATGTTTTTCCAATTGAGTCCATCCGGCCAGAAATCGCTGATATGGATGTTGGACATCCTATGTGGCATGGCCGGCACTGACGTGAACATTTTTAATAATATTTTATTAGGTTTTTGAATTTTTTATTCTTTTGCCAATTAATAAACTTATTCTATTGATGACTTTTAGATACTAGCATTTCCCTTTTGAAATGGACAGTGAGAAGGAAAAGAAAGGAAAACAACATTGAAAAGAAAAAGAGAATAAAGACAAAATATAGATCTCAAGTTTCCAAAATCGCTAAGCCTGTTTGCAATATAAATTTAGGCCTCAATTTAAAGGACCCTATTTAACATGATACCTGTTTGTCACGTGGCTTTTTATGGCCACACTCAATTTGTGGGTAAGGATGATAAAGTTATTTAAGTTTTTTCCGGGTTCATAGTATTAAGGTTACGTTTGATCATCTAGACTTCTAGCCTGAATATGATTGGATAGGATAGGATATAAAATCCAAAAGATTTGTTATATCCTATATAATGATTGGCGAATTGCAGTAATAAAACTAGATATTTTTACATATTACCATATCTAATATTTGCTATGAACATCATATCAGTGTAAATGAACTTAAAAATTACACAAACGGAGATGACAAAAATTTCTCACAACACTCTTACCTACTTCATTTTTATTTTCTTATTTTTTTATTATTTTTCCCTCTCTTTTTTAATTATTTTCTTTTTTATTTCTTTTTTTCCCTCCCATCATTCTCTAATAAAATTTTATCAAATAGTAAAATATAAAAATATACTTAAAATATGTAATAAATATAAATACTAAACGTATTTATAAATATATAGATGAAATTTATATCATAAGATAGAAAGAAAAATGAATATATAAATAAAAATAAGAATAAACAAAAACGAATTTATTGTTATTTATTTATTTTGAATTTTTTATACTAAAATTCAATATTATTTATATTCAAATATAATTTTAATCTTATTAATTTAACAAGTTTGTTATTTGTGAAAATAACTTTTATATTATGGATATTAGAAATCCTATCCACCTTTATCCTAGCTCCCCCATGAAATAATTTTATCTAGGATATACCCTTTCTATATCCAACTTTATCTTGTCTTGGGCAAGCACTAAGCACAAGATAGGATAAAATCTATCGTATTCCAAATTTTATCTCAATTACCAAACGTAGCCTAAAAGAGTAAGAAATCTTTTGGTTTCATATATTGGAAATCTTATGATATTTTGAAAATGACTAGATAATTCAGGTACACTAATATGTATGTTTGAGTATGCAAATCGAAAAATTTGGGATAATTACAAAAAAAAATCCTAAACTTATTGCACATATACTAATTCAGTCATCAACCTTTCAATTTGACCAATTTAGACCTAAATATTTTGACGATTTACCAATGTAGTCCTTCCGGCAAATTTTAGCTAGAAATCATTGACATTTTATGTGAAACGGTCGACGCTAACATTGACAATCTTTTAAACTTTTTTTAGAAATTTTTCTAAATTTTTTATGTGTTTTATTATTTTTATTTGCTTTTTCCTTTTCTTTTCTTTCCACTATGGTCAGCAAGGGCTTGCTCACAACCAGAGAGGCCTTGACTTGAGCAGATTTGGATGAGGCTCGGCCTCGCCAGCCGTAGGTGAGGCTTGTCCTCGCCGGCCTAAGGCAAGTGTCCCTCACCCAAAACTAGAAAAGGCCTCCATGGCCTCGTTAGCAACGGGTGAGGGACTCTCGCCTTGTGGTTTGGCAAGGCCCCAGTGACCCTCACTGGCCATAGTGGAAAAAAAGAAAATAAAAAATATATAAAAAAAATTAGAAATTCTTTTTAAAAATTATAAAAGAAAAACCTCAACATCGATGCCGGCCGTGCCACATGGGACACTTGACGTCCACGTCAGCGATTTTCGGCCAAAATTAGCCGAAAGGATTACATTGGCAAATCGTCAAAATATTTAGGACTAAATTGGTTGAATTGAAAGGTTTATGATTGAATTTGCACAAGTGCAATAGGTTTACGATTTTTTTGGTAATTTTCCCCAAATAATTTCTAGTCAACAGTATCATATGCAATGGCAATATTCAGACGTCCATGCAAGCGAAGATTTTTCTCACTTTTGTGATCATCAAGTATTGAAGATATCACCGCCTTATCTCTCTAGATTTTTTGTGATTAGTCTTGACCTTTCGTATTTCAATGACTAGTTAATGTGATTGTTTATATTTGGTCTTGACCTTTTGTTTTTCGATATCTAGTTAATATCAGATACATGTATAGTCATTTATGAGTCATATCAAGAGTCATGTATTATGCCTATATAAAGGCAAGTCTAGTTGAAGTATTAGTAAGGTGAATCAAGTCATAATAAAATAGTTTATTCCTCTCCTCTCCTTAAGTGTTTTTCCTTGAGAGTTACCAATTGAAGTCGTTCACCTTTGAGAGTTGTCGACGATAGTTATCGACGATCGAGGCTTTCACTTTTGAGTGTTACGCCTTAAATCTCTACAAGTGGTATCGGAGCCCAGGAGCTAGGGATCATTGCACGTGAGCAACCGGTCAGCGACCGGAGAACGCCAAAATTCTGTCGTTGCAAAGACAGAGACTGTGATTCATTGGTCTAGGACCAAGCTGAATTGGTATAGTGCCAGGCGTTATATCCAAGTTTGATGGCGGATATTTCAAGTTCGATGAATGGGGTCGAGAAGCTCAACAACTCCAATTATAATAATTGGAGTTCCCACATGCAATTTTACTTGCTGGGACAAGATTTGTGGGATATCGTTGGCGGGGGCAACACCACACCACCCACGAACGATGGCTAGTAAGGAGATGGAACATCAAAGCGGGTAAAGCTCTTTACGCTCTTTCTGTGACTGTTGAAGATGAATTAATGCAGCACATAAAGAGCGTGACGACTCCAAAAGAGGCATGGGATAACTTGGCAGCGCTATTTGCAAGGTCGAATGATGCCAAGCTACAAAGGCTGGAGAACGAGCTGCTGTCGATGTCACAACAAAATATGACGGTGAGTCAGTATTTCTCCAAAGTTAAGTCTATTTGTGATGAAATTTCAAAGTTGGATCCCACTAATGCCATCTCAGAAACAAGAATGAAAAGAATTATTATGTACGAGTTAAAGCCGGAGTATAATGGTATTATTACGGCTACTCGTGGATAGAACTCAACCAACATTGACCGATCTAGAGAGTATTTTGGCTAATCAAGAGACTTTAGATAGTTAAATGTCTAAGGTTTCGATTAAGAGAGAAGAAAGTGCCCTCTTCAATGGTAAGAGAGGGTTCAAGGGTCAGAGGCTAACCGGTGCTGACAATAAAGATGGCAAGTCGAGGAAAAGCTATGTCAAATGGAAAAAGCGTCCAGGAGAGACGAGTCTTCGACCAAGGGGAGCCTGGTGGGGCGATGGCAAAAGATGTAGTGGACGATGTTACTTCTGCGGCAAGGAGGGCCACTTTGCCAGAGATTGTCGAGCGAAGAAAGTTGAAGGAAATGTCGCAGCATCATCGAAGAAGAATGATTTCGATGAAGATGAGGAATGGGATTTCCAATCGTCCGTTGCAATGGTGGAATCAGACGAGCTCACTGCCTCTTCCACAGTCAAGTCAAACGATGCGATGGCATTAATCTCTATAAGTGAAAAGTCGATTAATTATGATTTCGACTGGATTGTTGATTCAGGGTGTGCGAGTCATATGACTGGAGACCAAGGCAAGCTGTCGAACATGCGTGAATATACCGGAGGACGTGTTGTTATTACTGTAGACGGCTCGAGGTTGCCGATTACTCATATCGGCAAGACGATGATAACTCATCGATTCCATTCACAGCTGGTGGAATTGAAAAGTGTGTATCACGTGCCGGGAATGAAGAATAATTTATTGTCTGTATCCCAGCTCACAGACTCGGGGTAATTATGTGGTGTTCGGTCCATGAGATGTTAAGGTGTACCAAAGTGTGAAGCCCACTGGCCAACCAATCATGGAGGGACGTCGGCTGGAGTCCGTTTACGTGATGTCTGCTCAAACGGCATATGTAAACAAAACCCGAAGGAATGATACACCTGATTTATGGCATGCGTGGCTTGGGCATGTAAGTTATCACAAGTTAAAGGTGATGATGCAGAAGAACATGCTGAGGGGTCTTCCCCAGTTGGAAGTGCAAGAAGATGTGATTTGTGCCGGGTGCCAGTATGGGAAGGCACATCAACTCCCATATGAGGAATCATCATTCAAAACTCGGATGCCTCTCGAGCTCGTTCACTCGGATGTGTTTGGTCCAGTGAAGCAGCCGTCTGTTAACGGATTCAAGTATATGATCACTTTCATCGACGACTTCTCCAGGTATGTCTGGGTTGTTTTCATGAGGGAAAAATCCAAGGCATTTATTAAATTTAAGGTGTTTAAGGAGAAGGTTGAAAGTGAAGTAGGCAGAAAAATCCGTTGCCTACGCATCGATAACGGGGAAGAACACACCTCCTACGAGTTCACGAAATATTTGCAAGAGTGCAAGATACGTCGACAGTATACTTGTCCGTATATGCCGCAGTAGAACGGTGTTGCCGAAAGAAAGAATCGGCATCTAGCTGAGACATGCAGGAGCATGTTGCATGCAAAGAATATTCCACCAAAGTTTTGGGCAGAATGTATGAAGACAACGGCTCACGTGATTAACAGGCTACCACAAGCAAGGCTTGGTTTTATGTCACCATACGAGAAGCTATGGAATCGCAAGCCTGTGGTAAGTCACTTTAGAGTTTTCGGATGCGTATGTTATGCATTTGCGCCTGATCATCTTCGCAGCAAATTTGACAAGAAGGCGGTTCGCTGCATATTCGTGGGATATGATGATCAACGAAAGGGGTGGAAGTGCTGCGACCCTACAACAGGGAGGTGTTATACTTCAAGGAATGTGGTGTTCGACGAATTGTCGTCTTGGTGGTCACCTCAATCTGTCGAATTGCCAAATTCACAGCATTTCGACGAAGAGGTTGAAGAAAGGCCGAAAGAATTCGATGAAAATCAGCCTGTTGAAAAAGATGTCGACACACAGTCACCGGGATTGACAAGTTCATTTGATGATCGTCCAAGGTCGACAGAAGAACTTCGACCGAGTCAGGTCGAAGAACTTGAAGAGGAGGAACCTCAACTTCGGAGATTAACGAGGCGAAGGAAGCCAAACCCCAAGTATGCTAATGTGGCATTGACTGTAGATGTTGGCATGGTCGAGCCTTCAACATATGAAGAAGCCTCGAAGGGTACAGAATGGAGGAAGGCCATGGAAGAAGAAATCCTCGCACTAAAGAAGAATGAGACGTGGGACTTGGTACCGAAACCTGAAAAGTTACATCCTATTTCCTGCAAATGGGTTTATAAACTTAAAACTCGACCAGACGGGTTGATTGAGAGGTATAAAGCACGTCTAGTGGCTCGAGGTTTTTTGCAAAAATATGGGATTAATTATGAAGAGACCTTTAGCCTGGTAGCAAAGTTTACCACAGTTCGAGTTCTATTAGCACTTGCAGCAAGCAAGCCGTGAAATGTGTGGCAAATGGATGTGAAGAATGCTTTCCTGCATGGAGAACTTGAGCGAGAGATCTACATGAAGCAACCAGATGGTTTCAAGAGCAAAACTTATCTAGAATATGTCTGCAAGCTAAAGAAAGCGTTGTATGGCTTAAAGCAAGCCCCAAGAGCGTGGTATAGAAAGATTGCAAAATTCTTGTTGAAGAACGGTTATAATGTAGCTCCAGCAGACTCGAGCCTGTTCGTGAAGGCAGAAGATGGAAAGGTTGCAGCCGTGCTGGTTTATGTGGATGATCTCATCATTACTGGAGATGATGAAGATGAGATATGTCAAATTAGAGCCAACCTCTCTGTGTGGTTCCAGATGAAGGAGCTTGGAGAGCTGAAACACTTTCTAGGGCTCGAGGTTGATAGGACAAAAGAAGAATTATTCCTATGTCAATAGAAATATGCAAGAGATCTCTTGGAAAAATTCGGGATGCTCGATTGCAAACCTATATCTACTCCGTTGGATGGGAACACAAAGCTACGTGCTAAAGAAGGTCGAGAGCTTAGAAGATTCGTCTATGTATAGGCAACTGGTAGGTAGTCTAATCTACCTTACCATAACTCGGCCTGACATCGCTTTTGCAGTGGGAGTAGTGAGTCAATTCATGGAGAAGCCAAGGAAGCCTCACTTGGATGCAACCAAGCGTATCCTGAGGTATGTAAAGAAGACTTTTGATTTTGGGCTTTTGTATAAAAAAGAATCATTGGGTTGAGTTGGTCGGTCATTGTGATGCCGACTATGCTGGAGATCAACACACACGGCGATCAACTACTGGATACTCGTTTCATCTTGGATCAGTAGTAGTATCCCGGTGCAGTAAAAGATAGCCAACTATGTCTTTGTCTACAACAGAAGCTAAATACAGAGCAGCAGCAATGGCAGCTCAGGGGAGCACGTGGCTAGTGCAATTATCGGATGATCTTCATCAGTCGATAGATTATTCGACAATGTTATATTGTGACAATCTATCCGCTATAAGCTTGGCAGAAAATCCAGTTTTCCACGCTAGGACTAAGCATGTGGAAGTCCACTATCACTTTCTGCGAGAGAAAGTGTTGGAGGGCGAGATCAAGATGGAGTACACCAAGACAGGTGATCAAGTTGCTGATATCTTCACCAAAGGTCTTGGAGTTGCAAAGTTTGAAGAGTTTCAAGCTCAGCTTGGTATGGTCGCAAGAACTATCCTTAGAGAGAGTAGTCGGTGAGGGGGAGTATTGAAGATATTACCGCATTATTTCTCTAGATTTTTCGTGATTAGTCTTGACCTTTCGTATTTCAATGACTAGTTAATGTGATTGTTTGTATTTAGTCTTGACCTTTTATGTTTCGATATCTAGTTAATATCAGAAACATGTATAGTCATTTATGAGTCATATCAAGAGTCATGTATTATGCCTATATAAAGGCAAGTCTAATTGAAGTATTATTAAGGTGAATCAAGTCATAATAAAATAGTTTATTCCTTTCCTTTCTTTAAGTGTTTTTCCTTGAGAGTTACCAATTAAAGTCGTTCACCTTCGAGAGTTGTCGACGATAGTTATCGACGATCGAGGCTTTCACTTTTGAGCGTTACGCCTTAAATCTCTACATCAAGATACTTAACGGACCAAAAAAGGAGTACAGCCTAGAGAACAGGAGCACACCGATATGCTTGGAAGGACCAAAGGCTAGTAGGTAAACAGACTTCGGATTTTAAAAATTCAACAACTCTATAAAGGCCGTGTCGTAGAGGAAGTTCTCATTTATATTATTCACGAACTTGGAACAAAAGACCTAGCTCTTTATCAGTTAGAATCAAATTCAAATTGGTGTCTTGGAGCCAATTTGCAGCCTTCAGGGAAGCCCTAAAGGCATTTTTATCTACTTCAGATAAAGTCCGTTAGTTAGTTGCAGATAAACACTCTGAACATAAAGACAGACCGAGTTGCGGGGGGGCTATAAATTCGCATCAAATTGTGGATTGGCCGAGTTGAAGAACTGCTGGCAAGCTTTGCATGTGCTTCCCTTGCTTATTCTTTGAGACAAACCGCGTGATTTCTGATCGTAGTTCTCCGTGAGATCGTCATGCGCAGTAATCATAAAAGTGATGGAGCGTAAAGTGAAGTGTTTATATCTGTAGAACGAGCTCTAGAGCTTAGTGGAGAGGCAATTGTCATCTATAAATGTTGTCGAGGCTAAGTGATTGCAGGTTCCGACCTCGTTCTTAGGTTGTTAGAGCTGGGAAGTGGAGCAGACAAATGTGGACCGACCGAACAAGTATAAATCTACTTTGCATTTCTCTTACTCTCTTTAAATTTCATTATGTGTTCAGTCCATTTCAACATTTGCGTAAATATTCTTTTTTGAAAGCAAAATCCATTTTCATATGAACATACGGATTGGATCACTATAGATAAAACTAGTTATTTAGAAAACAAAGACCAATATGATTCTGTAATCTGAAAAGGCAAAAAGCTTTTGTTTTTCATAAAGAAAAGCTTACTCAAGTTATCTCCGATTTTGGATTAATAGAAGGAAACTTTAGCGGCATAAAGGATCTTCTATTTGAATGTGCACATTTACTTCTTTTGCCTTGTTCGTAACAATTCATATTCTTGTGGCAGCTTTAGCAATGATAGTCGTATCTCGGAAAGTACAGGTGCAATGACATGTTGAATCTTTAAGGACATGATTAGATCAAAACATGATAGGACTAGATTTGGATATCAACTAGAAGTTATGTTTTTTTACGAGACAAAACTTTGGGCCAAAATTGGAACTCAAGCTAAAATTAGTATTTTTTTATAGGGTTAATATTACGAAAAATCTCAAACTGGTATTTTGTGATAAATTTATCATAAACTAATTTTTTTACCACGAAAAACTCCAAAATGGTACATATGTGACAAATTTACACTAAGCTAATTTTTTAACTATCGGATAATAATTTTATCACAAGTGTACCAGTTTAGTATTTTTGTGGTCAAAAAATTAGTTTTGGGTAAATTTGTTACAGATTTACCAATTTGGGGTTTTTCTTAGTATTAATCCTAAATTCAATAGTACCAATAAATGTCTCGTTTTTTTCTTACCGTCGGTCTAAATTGATTGAAAAAAACTATTTTTTCAGGAGTTAAGTTTGAGAAAATTTGCATATGATATTAACTTTGAAAAATATTTACAAAAACAAAGAATTAAAATAAAGTTTCACAAGCGGCTAGAAATTTGATATTTTGACCGGAGATTATTTGGTGTCTCGAATAAGGTAGAATAGGAAAAAAATTAATCCTCTAATTAATATGTTATTTTATTTTTTGTGGTCGAAATATATGTTAGTTTGTGCGGCGGTGGTTGTGAGATCCCATAGCGTATAGCGAAAACGAAATACATTATAGACATTATATAAATAGTCATCCACTCATGGGCACCAAAATGACTCTTGATTAAATTTTTTTTATTCTTAATAAATTTGAAATTAACCTTTTTTCCCAATTTGGAAAGAAAAATGAATGACGAAAGTTAAAATTGAGCAATGGATAAAAAGGGAAAAGCCATCAAAGACTGTAAATCATACTCACAGTGACACATTTATCTTGAAATTTATAAATAAATAAAACACAAACTATACCTTTCGTTACATTTTTATTGTAAACTTTTTTCATGAGAATAAAAGCCCCAAACTTGTACATTTGTATACATTAACTCTTATTAAAGATTCTATCAGATGACTTTTCAGTTAAAAAGTCGTTTTTATGCCAACATCCATGTAGGCATATTTTTTAGAGTACTTCTTGAATGAATTTTGACAAAGAGTAAATATGTCACATAAGTATAAATTTAGAATTTTCTGTATTGCGAAAAAAAAATTAAGATTAATGCGTTACAATAAATATAATTAGGAAATTTTGATAGCTTTATGCCCAAAAGAAGAAAAAGATCAATGAGCTATCCATAAACATCCATAGCTGGCAACAGCAGTCCCTCCCCACTCCTCTCTCTCTCTCTCTCTCGCTCTCTCCGAAGAAAATCTCTGAAAAATTCGGGAGTAAAAGAAGCCTGTCCTGTCTGAAAGTGGGTTGACTCGGGTTGAGAATGAGCGCGTCGAGGTTCATAAAATGCGTCACGGTCGGCGACGGAGCTGTTGGCAAGACGTGCATGCTCATCTCCTACACCAGCAACAGCTTCCCCACAGTAAGCAAAAACAAACTCGCTCAAGACTTGAGCTTTTTCCACTTCTTTTGGTACCCTTTAATGGCATTATCGATTGCTTGGAGCAATTGGACTTAATTTTGTTGTGGGTTCAACCAGTGTAAATGGGTGGCTGCGTTTCTTTGAAATCTTCCTATTCGGGTGCTGAGGAAGGGGGCTGAAGTTGTTCGAAATTTGGGTTTGCAAGAGGGATTTGAAATTGATGATTTGTTGGGTCTCTTTAGGATGTGGATTTTGGTGGTGAGTGTTTGCTTCATGCCCCCAATCTCTACTAGTTGTTGGTGACAAAATGAGAGAAAAGAAAGCGGCATTGGATTTTGATAATGTGTTTCTAGGTTTATGCTAACTTGTGTGCATCGGCGGAGTTTGCTTCTTTTGTTACATAGGAATTTTGTTTTCGAAATTATGCTTGTCATGTCTCTGTTTTTAGTTTTCTTTTTGGACTAAATTATGCAAGTAACATGGTTGCTATGGCCATAGCTAATGGGTTCGTTTTTCACACAAACCACATGTGGAGATATTACTATTCATTCTCTCAAATGGTAATGACTCTTTAGTCTTACCATTTGTAGTATGGACTATGAAATCGGATTTGATTTGAGAAGTCTTTTGATGAAGACATGAGAATTTCTACAAAATTTCTCAGTATTTGGCTCTTGATTAGTTTGTTTTTGGGTGAGATTTGAAATACTCTCACTAATTGTCCACTTTGCAAAGCGATATTGGTGTCCTTTCTTCTCTGTAGTGGGAGTTGTTATTTGACGAATACTGGTGGTTTGAAGGTATCTGACATTGTAGTGTGGATCAGTCAGATTATTTGCTAATGGATTGTTTACTGTGGGAGAAATTTCAATCTGTTTGTCCCGCACAACTTACTAGTGACTTACTGAACCAAGTTATCATATTTAATGATGCCTTTATATTTTGAAGGTAAACTATGTTTCTGCCGGGGACAATTTATTGAGTTACTTTATAGCACTTACTATGGACTGTATGCCTCACGCTTTGTTGTGTGTATCTAGGGTGTTTTTACTAGGTAGGGCATGCATTACACTTGATGAACTGAATGCTGGATGATGTACTCCGAACTAAGTTCAGTTATAAATTTATCATTTGATCATATCTATAATGATTATTTGATCTGCACCTTGTTGAATTGAAGAGCTATCGTTCGATTCTCATGTTATTTTGCTCTGGAGCAGGATTATGTGCCAACTGTATTTGACAATTTTAGTGCAAACGTAGTTGTTGATGGAAGCACTATTAATCTGGGGTTGTGGGACACTGCTGGTTGGTCCTCAATCTCTGATGATGAAATTTCCTTCACTATGTTTTGGCTGACATCCGTTTCTTCATGTTTTGATCGGGATGCCAATTTCCAATGTCACAGGACAGGAAGATTACAATAGGTTGAGACCTTTAAGTTATCGTGGAGCAGATGTCTTCCTGCTTGCGTTCTCTCTGATAAGCAAGGCTAGCTATGAGAATGTTGCCAAAAAGGTAAGTCTTACCCAGCTTAAGTTCTTTTCTCGATTTCTGCATTCTCTCTTTGCCTGCATGATCAGACCACATTTGTTGATCTTACGTATTTTCCCTTCAATGTTCAGTGGATTCCTGAGTTGCGACATTATGCACCTGGTGTTCCGGTTATTCTTGTCGGGACGAAGATTGGTTAGAGTCTATGGCTTTCCCTTCGTTCTCCTATTACTTGGTAGCAGATACCATACCCTTGTTGGTAGTACAATATGATTTAATTCAATTGTTGGCATCTATCTGAATGTCATATCGTACATTTTTTCGAGATTGTAGTTTTGCTTGTCCATTAGTTCATGTATTTAATCAACATATGGCATTATCTGTTCTCACCCAATTTGCGACATGATATTGATCTTAAAATGAGTATAGCCTGCATGTCTTTGGTGGACCACTCAGCCAGTTCAACTGGTTAAATCGGGGCAAATTGGACCTGGTCCAGTTTTCTTAGAATTGGTTTTGGCCCTGTGAACCATTTAAATATATTTACTACCATCTGTTGGCTTCATTTCTATACAAAAACGATTTAATTGCTGGTGATGAGTCTCAAATAAGCGACCTCAAGGATCAAAGGGGTGCTCGCTAGCCATCTGATCTGGGCAGCGATGATGTACTTATTTCTTTTTTATTTTTTTTTTAACTTTCGAAAAGTTATGAGATATTTCTGAACTTGTTTTTCAAGAGTGCATTCTTTTATGTACATAGCGTATTTAATCTAATTAGTCACTTTAATTGGACTGAAAAGCTTGACTGGTAGGATCAGTTGAACCGCAGATCAACACTTGCTTGGTTCATAAACCATTTTCAAAACATCTCTCTCTCTCTCTCTCTCACACACACACACACACACACACACACACACACGCAGAGCAATGAGGGTTAACAGATTAAAATCAATTTTGACTTGGAAATTCGATCTTGTTTATAATCGAAAATTTGTGAATTTGTCTTATATACTTGAAGTAGGGCAAAAGTTTTTCGTGTTAAGTTTCCCTTGTGATCCTATGCCTTACATATAGCACAGTACTAATGAGTGTGTTTAAGTATGACATGATGATACTGATTAATTGGGACAACTAAAGCAAACAACTTATATCAGATGAACAAAATCAATTGTAAGGAGGGGATGTTTGGAGCAGAAAATCAGAATAGTTGTCACAAGAAAATATTGCAGTCCTGGAACTTGAAGATATTGAGAGCACTGAACCAAATGTTTGGTTTATTACCAGCAAAAAACCTTTCATCTTCAAAATAAGAAATTAAAAAGGGTATGGTATCCTTACCAAAAAAAAAAAAAAGGGTATGGTATCAGTTACAGCAGGTCTTTTTATGTTGCTGCAAAAAATTACTTTCTGAAGCTATGTTGAAATTAAGTACAATTGTTCTGTTTCATTACATTGTGGATATTCTGTATCTGAAAGTTTTTATGGTCCTTTGAATCAATCCTCTAGCTTGCTAGTTCTTCATATTTTTGGCCACCGTTAAGTTTGGTATTTCATTAAAGAAAATTTGCTTCAAATTTTTTTTTTTTTTGATTTAGAGTGTGGCTTTTTATACTTTGATTTTAGTTTGAACCCCTTTCTTTCTTTTTTCCCCCATGTATATACCAAGAATGCTCCCAGGTTAGAGCCACCTTGTTTGGTAAACTCAGGGACCATATCCCGTCTGAGTAACTCTCTCAGTACTCTTGGTTAGCACATGGGTTCATGCAAATCCCAGGGTATTAATTGAACTCAGTGTCTGCTTTGAGTGTGATCTTGGTGAGGACACGGGTTCATGTCAGATATCTTGTCTTAATAACTTGATTGCTGGTCTCTATTTGTTGTTAAAAAACGGTTAACTTGTACGTCATCCATGCGAACCTTCATGCACAATACTTGTGTGGATAACTAATAAGCGACAGTACTTTTTGTGCGATCTCGCTAGCCTTTTATGAGACAGTACCTAATGTTCACTAATCAGCACTAGTATCCCCTGTAAAAAACTGCAGTCTCGTTTATACTATCCCAAGCAACCTCTTTTGTTCATTTTCATGACATATATTATTTCCTACAGATCTACGAGATGATAAGCAGTTCTTCTTAGACCACCCTGGCGCAGTCCCCATTACCACTGCCCAGGTACCCTCTATTCTTCCTTTAGATAGTTTCAACTTTCATTATTTATTGGTTTTTATTGACATCTTTTGGACTTATTTTTGAATGAGCTTCACTGAAACATTATTCTTTTCTATTTTGCAAGGGGGAGGAACTAAAGAAACTGATAGGGGCTGCTGCTTACATAGAATGCAGTTCAAAAACGCAGCAGGTTCGTATTATCTGATTCCACTTACAGTTATAATTATTTACATGTTGGATTGAATGATCTGTCATGTCCTTACTTGAAGTTTGTTAATTTGGGATCGTAGAACGTGAAAGCTGTGTTCGATGCTGCCATTAAGGTGGTCCTGCAGCCGCCTAAACAGAAGCGAAGGAAGAAGAGAAAGGCTCAAAAGGCATGCTCTATCTTATGAGCATGGCGAGGAGAGCAAGAAGAAAGAAATTCTTTGTGGTATGGAGTAGTAATTAATTACTGCAAAACAAGGAGTAAACGAGCGATGTTAATAGTCCTAACTGACTACCTAGGGAGATGTCAACAGAGCATTGCATTTCTGCTTGCTGCACCTCGTCTGTGGTCTGATATCACTATGAAGGGCTTACTTTATATGCGGGTAACTAGCAAAAAATTTCATAAAAGCTCTAGAGAGTTGTATTATTTTTCCTTTTGGTTGAAAAAGTCGCATTGTTTACTACTAGGATGCATTGTGCATGTGTTTTTCTTGGTAACCACTACTGGTGTGCATGTTGATGCGGTTGTAGTCTTCTAGAAATGGCCCTCTGATTCTATTTTCCAGTTTGATCTCTCTCTCTCTCTAACATTAGCTCCTACCTTATCATCTCTAAGGCGCATGGCTCAGACCTTTCCTGTCTCATGCCGTTGGTTCGCCGATTCCAAAAAATCTTATAACACAATTGGCCAGACGAGACATACTTTAGTGACTGAAATTATGAAACTTGGGCCATTTAAATAAGGTGTTTGAATTGCTCTAAAAGAAGAGGGACACAGAATTGGAAGGCCATTTAGTGCAAAGAGAATGTATTTTGAAGGGGACAGATATAAAGGTGCACATTGTGAGGTCTATTTTTAAGATGTCAGAATCAATATTTGCCTTCTAATCTTCTTTAACAGATCAGAGTTGTCCCGAGATTCTCGAGGGCTTATCACGAATTGCCTTTTGTTGAGGGTCAAGGGATTGAGTCTTGAGCCGCCCTGATAGAGATGGCTTGCACAATCAATTTGTGACAATTGGTGGGTGGTGCATTAGAAGGTATCTAACGAAGCAACTCTTGCATTTCTGAATGGAATCAATGGATATTTTACTAGCTGGGGCATTTCCTCCTCTTTTCTTTGTTCTTTTCTTGTTTTGCCTGGAGCTATCCTATCTGGTTCCTTGGTTCCTTCTTTTCCTCCCAAAAAAAAAAAAAAAAAAAACAGGGTTCACATTCCCTCGACCTGTGTGATAGGGATGCACGATTGAAGCATTATCTCGCCGGATCATACAGGGATAACCCTCCTGATTGAACCCTCTAATTTATCGGGTGACGATTGCATCCGATAATCAATTCATCGTAATAGCTAGGCACTCTCTCTCCCTGTTCCAGTACATGCGTATGGACACGCTCGCGTGTATGTTGGCGTGGCATCATTACAAGATTGCAGTCAATTGGCAATAAAATTAGTCCTGATTTATATTGCTGATGAACTTAGGCCATGTCTGTCATGTTCATCAGATTTTAAATGCATGATTCCTGCCCCCATTTTCTTTTCTGCAAGAATTGATTCTTTCCCCACTCATCTTCCTTTCAAAAGGAATCGTTCAGCCAATCTCTCACATTTGCTTCCCCTCTTCTTCCTCGCCAGTCGCCACCACCTCAAATTCCTCCATTATAATCACCACCACCTTCCCATCTGACTCATCACAACCTGTTCCCCTTCAGTTCACTTCTTCTTCACCTTGTAACGTATTGGCTTCAATGGCATCCAAGAGAATTCTGAAGGAGCTCAAGGACTTGCAAAGAGACCCCCCATCTTCTTGCAGTGCAGGTACAGGAACATCAAGGGACTTGATCAAAATTGGGCCTATGCTCAAAACAATATTATATTTCTCCCCACCAAAAAAGGAATTATATAATCACTTTAGCCGTGTCTTTCAGGTCCTGTGGGTGAGGACATGTTTCATTGGCAAGCAACCATAATTGGCCCAAACGACAGTCCTTATGCTGGTGGAGTCTTCCTTGTGACCATCCATTTCCCACCTGATTATCCTTTCAAGCCTCCAAAGGTGCAAAGATCAGGCCAAATCTAAATCTTTCTTTTCTTGGGTAATTTTAAATTCAAACCCAAGAATTTCTTGAATTAAATTGGGGGGAAACTTTGCAGGTTGCTTTCAAGACCAAGGTGTTCCATCCAAATATCAATAGCAATGGGAATATATGCTTGGACATCCTCAAGGAACAGTGGAGTCCTGCCCTTACAATCTCCAAGGTATATCCAATACACAGTTGAAGAATTTGTTCACGACTTACTGACTCCTAGTCAATCCGTACCAATATACAAGTGATTCTCACAGGTACTGTTATCCATATGCTCATTGCTCACGGATCCGAACCCTGACGATCCGCTCGTACCGGAGATTGCCCACATGTGCAAGGCCGATAAAGTCAAGTATGACTCAACGGCCCGCAGTTGGACCCATAAGTATGCCATGGGTTGAACCAGACATGTCCTCTGAGATTTAAACTAAAATCCCATCACGTTTGTTATGCAACAACAGATTCAATTCATCACCACCCTTCACCCAAAGGAAGTATGTTGTCAAGAACCACAAGCCTGTGATCTGAGGATGTATGTATGATTGTAATTTGAGAATCTCTGAAATAAAATTTGGTGTGGAGGCTTTTCAAGATTTGAACACATTATCTCTAATCTCAGTAGGCACTATTTCACATTGTTCAGCAGATATTAATCACTTTCTGGAAATATCATTATGATCATCTAAGTGAAATTCATCAAAAACATTGTTGGCTTGCAAAAATCTCCGTCGGCAACTAGATGTAAAAAGAACTTATTTGAATCAATTACGTTACAGTTATGAAATCACGCTTAAACTTTTAAAGTAGTTAGTTGTGATCTCACAAATTTTACCTGATATCAAAGTTGGAAGTCTTGAATTTAATTTTTCAAGACCTTTATTTGCCTCCTTATATTTGCACGGCCCAATCCTAGGCCAAAAGCTTTCATAATAGTGGGTTGTGATCCCACCGATTTAACAAATTGCCATAAAGTTAGATGAGCAAGATTTCCTGAGATTGATGAGGTTTGACATATATACAACTCAAAAATATGCACGTGTCACACGCGTGCAAGAGAAAAAACGACAAGATCAAAATCGCGCTGTAAATAATAATTTTTCTTCGTATACACGCTTATAATTCTAGCATCTCAATGTCCATTCCGGAAATAGGAGGGATTTATGTATAAAAAGATTAAAATATCCTCATCAACTAAAATAGATAATATATATATATATATCTGGTGAGGATAAAAGAAAATTGATGCTTTTATCTAATTTTGAAGGTTTTTTTCTTTTTTTTTTCAGCCGAAATGCCATGAAATGGAGTTGAACATGGTTAAGAAAATGGCAGTAAAAATGAGAAGTGATTAACCGGAGGGTTGAGAAAAATAGGATGAAAAAATTTCCTCCCACGGCAAATACTTTTTCCCAATTTCCTTGACATTCACGAAGGGCAAATCATGATATTTCATATTGGGAATAGGGCTGTTTTAGTCATTCAACGAGTGGATACCATCTTTGAAAATTCGCTCCATATACAATATAAGTGGCCATGGTCCTAAGCAAAACCTTAAAAGGGTCAAGGAGAAAACATGGGGAAGGGACTCCCTGGTATGGTGAAGGCCCGTCCCTATGTTCCCTCTGTATTCCCTCTTTCCAGAGAAGAAAAAGATTTGGAGGAAACATGGGGCTTCTTGGGTGATGAAGGTAGACACCACGTCAATTTCAGTTGGTTATCTTCGGATAGACAGATATAGTAGCCTCCCGCGTTTGAGATGACAAGAGGGGCAGTCTTAGCTTCCTATATGTCTGCTTATGCTTCACACAAGCCTATCAATCGACTGGCAGACCTATACGCCGGTTGGCAAATCATGAAATTTCATATTGGGAATAGGGTTGTTTTAGTCATTCAAAGAGTGGATACCAACTTTGAAAATTCGCTCCATATACAATATAAGTGGCCTGATTTTTTTTTACCGTAAAAATAAAATAAAATGACGTAACTGGGCACAACCTCTATTAATAAAAGAATTTGGTGACTCTGTTTCCACACCTAATAAGGCTAAAACACATTCTCTATTAAATTAGAATGACCAAGATATTGCTGCCAAGAGATATACGATGAAACCAAAAATGTGAGACCGGCTGTGGAGTGGTCCCAATTGATCTGGAAAGGAGGTATTAGCAAGCATAACTTCATCGGCTGGCTAGCTTGTAGAGATAGACTACAAACAGCAGAAATCATATCACGTTGGAAGTCGGAAGTAGATATTCATTGCAATTTTTGTATGTCTGGTCTGGAAAGCAGAGACCATCTATTCTACCAGTGCACTTGGACTGGAAGTATTTGGCGCACTATTCTTGCACAATACGGAATCCAACACCCTGTAGAAGGATGGAATGATGAACTTAAATGGATGATCAAGGCTATAAAAGGTAAGGACTTGGCGGCGAGACTTCTGAAGGTATCTTTCCTAGCGATCATATACTGCATTTGGATGGAGCGTAATCGTAGACGCTTCCAACAAAAGTCAAATGACGCCCTTATCATTTTGGCTAAAGTTCGCAAACTTGTTAGAGGGCGAGCTTCGCACTACAAATCTTTTAGACCGTCCCGAACAAATGAAACTTTGGCTACTATATGGAGACTCCCCCACTCCATTTTTTTGTAATCTTAGCTCTATTTGTAATGCTGGGGAATGCCCCTAAGCTTCTGTACGTCATCTTATAAATACTACTTATATTTACACCAAAAAAAAAAAAAGAATGACCAAAATGTCCTAAATGAAAATAGGCAACTAAGTTGGCTAAAAAAAAGAAAGTCAATAGGCATACATCGTGCTAGTAAAGGGATTGGAGGTGAGGTCAGGAGGGTACCAGATTTGGAGTTCGATCTTCTTATATACCACACATACATGTATGTACATAAAAGAGATGAGCGAGACCCAAAAAAAAAAAAAAGGTTGACTTGGAAAGGCGAGTAAAGTGGGATCCATCTATTAAACCCCATCTTCATCATCGAACCGAAAGAAGAAGTACACAAGAGATGCAAGATCTTCTTGGATAATGATGATGTCTAAAATTTTTTTGTTGGTTTGTAATTTTTATTTCATTTTTGGAGCTTATCTTCAATGGGCAATTTTCAATTATTATATTCACAGTTTGAAATTATTTTTACGATGGCTTGTTTTGACTAAAGAAAATATTTGCCAACGAATATTTAGTCGTATGTCAGCCTCGAAAATGTTTCCTTAGCGTAACGTGTGGATTACTTGATTGAGATGATGCTTCAGCTAGTCAAGGATGGCGACAGCGTCAGTTTTGGCGACGAACTACGGACGCCAGAAGTCTTCGCGACCACTTTAATCGTACAAACTAGCGACCGTATATTTCCTTCTGGTGAAAATTTTTTCCGTCACTAAAGTCAATTATCAAAAAAAGTCGTAAATTTATTGCACACGTAATGATTTAGTCTCGAAACCTTTTGACGATTTACCAATCTAAACGTAAATCTTTGAATTGTATTACTTTTTTACGATTTGTCAATTTAATCCTTTAGGTTAATTTTAGTTGGAAATTATTGACATGGTAATTTAGTCAGCACTGTCTATCCTACGTGATATGGCTATAGGACTAGCGTTGATGTGAATAATTTTTGCAATTTTTTTTAATTTTTCTGAATTTTTAATTTTTATATTTTTTTCGTTTCATTTTTTTACAACCCTAGGTTGGCAAGGTTGCCGATTGACCCTAGCTTAGATCCTAGAGAGGGCCCGACGCCCTCGCCCAGACCAGGTGAGGGTCGTCGGGGCTTGCCTGTGGCCGGGGAGAATCGGTGACCTAGGGTTGAAAAAAAAAAAGAAAAGGAAAAAATATAAGAATTTCAAAAAAATGTTAACAAATGAAAAATTGCAAACACTATCCATGTCAATGTCCCCTTGCCACGCAGGAAGCCAACGATGACTAGATCGAAATATTAGCGATTTCCAGTCCAAATTGATCGGAGGAACTAAATTGGCAAATTGTCAAAAGGTTTAGAACTAAATTTGTCCAAATTGAAAGGTTTATAACTGAATTAGCACAAATGCAATAGGTTTATGAATTTTTTTTGTAATTTCCCCGATAAACTTTTTATTGCGCCAACATTCATTTCGATCTTAATTTGATCGATTAGCATGAAGAGACCGATGATGCACAAATCCGAAACAGGTCGGACTCATAGTTCAGATTCCGCTGGCCAAACTCTTGGAAACCGGTACGGCAAGAATCAAAGAAACTGGGTTTTTTTTTTCTAAGGCAACTCCATGATGCTTAAAGTCCTGGGGAATTCATTGATGCTTTAGTAGGAGAATGCGTGCGGAAGGAGGAGGAGGAGGAGGAGGGAGGCAAATGCAATGAAGAGTAGAGTTAATGGTCTATTCACAAGTGTACAATGCACATGACTTTCCTTGTAGGGAGGGTTAGTCCTCTCTTTTAGCCGTGCAAAATGCTCCTAGCAAAGCACGCAATTCTTTCAAGACTTTGGGGGCATCACCTATCATTCTTCCACGCTTTTGGTACGAAATTTATGGGCCTTGGCTCTTGGTCTAAGCTTTGCTAAGCCCAAGTGGAATTTGGGTGCCACAAAGTGTCAACTCTCGCTTTCGACTTTTGTAAATTTAGAGGAATCCGCACTTTGACTTTCATTCAATACCGAGATACATGAAATTTTCATTAAGATGTTCAATTATTAACTTGTAGGGTCGCATATAACTCATTCACAATCTTTCGAAACTAGTATATTCTATTTTCAAGATTCGGAGGTAAAGCTATAAGTAGAACTTAGAATAGCCGATTAGAGTAAGAAAATACAAGAGTTTGGAGAGCCTTCTCCTACATTGCCATGTAATTTAGAACCAACACAATTTCTTTTTTTTTCATTTTCTGTCTCTTATTTTGAATGGTCAAACTCCCTGCTTCGTCAGCTATCAGCATGAATTTCGTGGTTTCTCTCGCCTCTGTCAATCTAGATTGTCTTTAATTTCATAGAGTCACGCATTCACATGCAAGAGCCCGGGGTTGTCAGTTTTCAAAAGCCATGAATTTCTAACAATATATAAGTATATATATATATAGCAACTTTCTTCACGCACCAACATCAGACGAGACACCATCGGAACACATGCACTGCATCGATCAATGCCATGCATGAACATATCTATAAAGTCTCTCTCTCGAAAATTCAAACCACGATGTGTTTTTTTATTATGTTCATTGTCAAACGATTAATGTGCATGATACGATCATAGTTTAATAGGAGACTGACATGTCTTAGTTAGGGTTTAGGAAACGGGGAATTGTTTATAATCTACATCTCAGCTGCTTGCGTATAAAGATTTGAATATTATTAGTCAAAATTACATTCTGCGTGTCGTTTCAGAATTTCTTATAGGGACCGGGTGTGCTAAACGGAATCTATCACAACGGTCAATTATGTGAGCCTTACATTAAAGCCATCAATCAGTCTCAGGAAAATAACAATTGCGATTGCATTTTTGGGCCTCAGACATCAGATCTAGACAAGAGTTTCCCAATCACGTCCCTTTGAGTGGTAAGCAAAAAGAACGACCAAGACTATATAAAGGTTTATATTTTCCTCCAATCTTGATTGACGAAATTTACATTTCCACCATGCAATCTATTAGATGATTTCAAGTTATGAACATCAAGCGTACGTAAACTCAACTGAAAACGAATATGATGATGTCTATGCTGATAATCTACCGATCACAAGGATGGTTCGACGAAACTTTTCGAGTGCTATTGCATTTGGAAGTGAGCTTCCGGGAAGGCAGAGTAAGTCAAGAGGATCTTTGTATAAGGGCAGGCGTTTTAGGGTTTGCTTTTTCATTTAAGGAAGAGGAAAACGTTACATTGGAAATATAAGCCTAACAAGACAAAAAGTAACGCTCGACGTTCTGCAAAGAAGATAGCGTGACTCACCCACGTAGGCCTACTGGTGAAAAGGAGACCATGCATGCCATGCACAGAGTCAAAGTAAGTAATAGCACGGGAAGCCCTCCAAACCTTTTGCTTTTCTGTTTTCTTTTCCTCGCCTTTATGTTATTATATTATGGGGAAATTAATGTTGAACATCACACCAAATAATGACACACTTCACATGACTTTAGTATATCAGCACCATGTAGCGTAATTGACCATCTACTGCATTTTCTATTAAGGTACGTATCTTGTCCTCTAGCAGCCAAGCACTGAGAATCCTCTGAAAAGATATTATGGCATTTCAAATAATTTCGTTTCGGTTCGAGGAATGGAATAAAGCAAGAATGGAATAGCTCTTTTTTTTTTTTATGGGAATAGAATAGAGCGAGATTAGGAATGGAATATCGATTCTCTGGTTTAGTTTGCACAATGGAATTGCTATTGCAAGACTATGGGCTTGTTCAGTTTGCCGGGATCGCATTGGGAATAAGTTAAAATTAATAATAAAAAATACCCAATATACTCTTTAACAAGATATAACAGAAATACTATCCAAAAATTTCATGTACATCCGGTACATGTGAACCCACTTCATCTCAAACATTAGGTCAAGTGGATCCAACATATGCCCATAAAATTCAATGGCTGTGATGAAATAGGTTCACATGATCCAAACTCATACAAAAACTTTTCCACCTCTTGAGTACGTCAAGCCGTACCTCTGAATTGATACCAGTTCACAATAAAGTTTCTTGTTTTTTCTTTTGCCAGTCC
Source organism: Syzygium jambos (assembly GCA_031216235.1). Lineage (NCBI taxonomy): Eukaryota > Viridiplantae > Streptophyta > Magnoliopsida > Myrtales > Myrtaceae > Syzygium > Syzygium jambos. Next base: position 22,318,961 of record CM062226.1, read on the forward strand.
AAGTAGTAAGATTTTAGAAAGATATTCAGCAAGTGTATGTGAAGATTATTTACGTTATGAACAAATCAGTCGAAGAATTAAAAAAGCTAGCGCGACTCAGAAGCTTTTCATCAACTGATTAACAAGCCAACATGCTGACAAAAACGATACGTAATCCACGGCATTGGCACCTATTATATCTGCTGATCCATCCGCAATCGTGCTGACACTCCCTTTATAAAACCTCAATAATAGGAAGGGATTGATGGTATGGCGACAAGACAAACCAGTAATGTTTGGTGGGAGGTGGGTCGCCATCCCATGGACCATCCACTTTATAGATTTTTATGAACACATGCACGTCTACACGATCACCATGTGACCCAGTCTCTCTGATAAAGATAGAATTCAAGACTTCTTTTTCGTACTCCGCTCCATGTCCATCGGTTCACGGTGTAATTTCATTGCTTGCAATGGCGGACAAGTTCCAGATCAGAACAAGCAGATGAGGCTTGCTTCGCCAAGCAAGGACAGCGCAAGGGACAGGACAAGGCAACTAAAGTCTTGTGAACATGAAGACCCACTTACGACTTTTCCCTCTCGTTAACTCCATCAGACAGTCCCCAAGACGAAGGTGAAATGGGCGATCTGTCTTTCCTTTTTCTTTTTGCTTTCTTTTCGGCCTTTTCTTGTGGGCATCTTTTCTGGATTTTTTTCAGCTGTGGCTCCATTATGTGCTGCTGCCAGCAATTTAGGGCATTGAAACGGTCCATTGAAGTCTCTGTCACGCACATCACAACGCCAGGACGACTCCCTTTCTAATTGGTGGGTCAATAGGTCAGACTTTAATAGTAGTGGGACTCTAGAGAGGATTAGATTATTGCTCACGTTTAATGCTTGGTGTTCTCGTAATACTATGCCCTGACCCCTCTCTCTCTCTCTCTCTCTCTCTCTCTCTCTCTCTCTCTATTATAAACCCCACGTCTCGTCTCTATCATCAAGCCGACCCTGAAGCATAGCATACGGCAGAATCTTGAGCACACCCACTTTTTCCTTGGAAAGATGATTATGCCATTACCGTGATATCTGATATAAAGAAAGAGTATATGTACCTACCCTACTGACGAATTCAGTATTCCAATTCTTTTTGGACGATGCATGATTATTATTTTTTGAAGTACGTCAACCGTTTGTAGTGTTGGAAAGATATCTTTGGTTATACTTTAATGTTGCAGATCATAAGAACACAATTATCAGGTGACCCGATAATTTAATTAGTTATGGCCTTTCTCAGATATTCAGGGGTAATTATTGGGGTCCGCACCCTTATGTCCTCGTGGGATGGAGCATAATAATTTGATCCTGGCCCTGATAACTTCATTGTCAAGTTGAGGAACACGAGCAGCAGGAGGTCCCTCAGTAGAGATTATTCAATTGGATTGAAGAGGCTAAGGGCACTGAGGCAACACGAGCACAAACACATTGAAAACTGCAAAATGCCATTGGACAAATAGCTCTAGCCAATAGGGGGGAGGGTGGTCAAGAAGCTCGACGAGCCATATGCATGCAACGCTACACAACCCAACACTTAACTGCACTGTTGGGAAGCGAGAGATCTCAGAAGTTGCGTCCCCATCCACTTTCTCGCCAAAAAGCTAAAGAACAAAGACAAGTGGTGGTTCAGACAGACAGAGAAAGAGAAAGAGAGAGAGAGAGAGAGAGAGAGAGACTTCGAGAATAATAATGAATGAACTTTCGGGGGTGGTGGTGTATTGGATTCTTGGCCCTATCCATCGAGGACTTTAATAATAGCCCCCACGCAGAGTCCCGCACCTAGAGGCTTTTTCTAAGCTTTTAGTCAATGGGGACAGACCAGAGAGGTGCTGATGTTGATGTTGGGTCCGTTATGGTGTTCTTTGGCATTGATATGTGTTCACATGGAAAACACCCACACAGACAGGACCCATTCCTCCCTCCTTGGGCAGACGATGAACCGTCCCAAGCGGAAAACGACAGGCTCTTCTTGAGGTCTTCATCTTCATGCCCTGTGTGGGCATCACATGGACCACCACCACCCACCCCCACCGTGACAACTTCTATGTGTGAACATATCGTTGTTATAAACATTGTCGGCTCGAGCCGAATTCAATTTAACAGGGGATGACAACAATCTTAGTCTCAGAACTATTGTAGGATGTGAGATATGTCATCATCCATGAACTTTTGACTAGTTCAATTAGATCTCTAAACTCATGCTAAGGATAATTGCAAATAATATTTGCACCAACAAAAAGATGAGAGATGATATTGCATATTTAACAAAAGATCAAGAACTAGAGGTGTCATTAAAAAGGATTTCCGTTGCATTCATATCTCATCAATTGGCTAGGGTGGTATTGATTGTACTATGAAATAAACTGTGCCCAATGTGCAATGGATAATTGCAGATGATATTGCACCAACAAAATGTTGAGAGATGACATTGCATATTTGACAAAAGTTCCAGAACTAGTGGCGTCAGTAAAATGGATTTCCATTGCATTTATATCTCAATCCATCGGCTAGGGCCGCATCGATTGTACTATAACATAGATTGTGCCCAATAAGCAACCTTTTTCTATTACAGGCAAAGGATTCGGAGACTCATAAATTAAGGTGTAAATTTACCACCTTGTTAACAAAAACGTAAGCACTCAACATAACCAAATATCCATATTTACCCAACAACAAAAAAAGAACCTTTTCCTAACTCCGAACTCCTATTTCCAAATCCCGACCATATGCCACAATGCAAGTGAGAGAGAGAGAGAGAGAGAGAGAGAGAGAGAGAGAGAGAGAGAGAGAGAGAGAGAGAGAGAGAGAGAGAGAGAGAGGCATGAGCGGTAGCTGTAGTTTGTCCACGACGGCGGTTGCACTATGGTCGGGGGCGGCAAAATAATGTTTCCCACAATTAGCGTAGGGAAGAGGAAGAAGAAGAATGTGATGTAATATGAAACAAAAAAGAAGGAAGAATGAAAGAAAAGAGGGGAATAAATTATGAGGGCACATCTCACTATTGAGCGTGCGATGATAGTGCCTTTAAAAGCACGATCCCAAAATTTTAGAGAGCCACAACCCGTTGGAAATCATGGCGTTATGCACCAATTGTCGACGTTATTCGTAAAGTTTAATTAGCTCCAAAAAGGGTGTGAATCTGACATCGACTTGCATTGTGGAGCGATGTTGGAGGTGGCAACTAAGTAGCCATCAACTTGCATTATTGTGTGGATTTCATAGTAAACTATAAAACGATAGCTTCTAGTATAATAGGAAAGATGTTCTCTAGATTGATAAATGATTAACTTACAAATGGAAGGGACTATCTAAAGATGTGGATGGTTGTGCTCACTTTGCATTTGTGGAGCAATGTTGGAGGTGGCAACTAAGTAGCTATCGAAGTGGTGAGAGCGATGGCGATTCATCAGTAGTGGAGGTTGCATTGGTGGTGGCAATAGGCACCAATAGCATTGATGATGACGAGGGAATGGCCACATGATTTTGGAGAGATGACTTTCCTTTTGAAAAAGAGGCGAATCACTTGGTTCTTTTTCCCCGAGTAGGAAGTGATGACAATTCATCAATAGTAGAGGGCGCATTGGTGATAATATAGTCACAAAAGGAAGTAGCTAGTTGGGAAATGAGCGATAGAGATTGAAATTGTGGGTTAAGTGGATTTTGGTAGGCGACTTTCGCTTATTAAGAGGACAACAGAAAATGCTCGATTCTATGGTTAATTGATGGAGAGATTGTGAGGGGGTTTTCTCTTCAGATCTCTTTACTTTGTAAAAGCATTAACGCTGCGCAGAAGTAGCACCAATAATGGGAAGAAGCCCAAATTTTATGAGAGGAGGAGTGGCGATTCTAGTAAACTCAAATGTCGCATCCAATTGTGGAGAGTTTTAATGGTTTGACTGCCAAGATCCCAAAGTTAAATGTCGAAGTTCCTAAGTGTGGAAACACATATGCCCAAAACTACTCCAAATGAATGAACTAACGGGGTACTTATAGTAAGAGGGCTAGGATAATTAACGAATAGGATCATCCGACATGGGATTCCCGATACGGGGGTATCAATAGTGATCGAGCTGTCTAGAGTTGAGACAATGTGGGCCAAATGATGACTTATAACTCGTCATGACAACGACAATGACGAGTTACCACAATCAAGAGGACATGGGCAGGAAAATTGCCCAAATAATCTCAAACCTATTGTGCGACAACCGATTCAATTCGAAACTTTCAATTTTGATAATTAAGTCCTAACCCTTTTGATAATCTTCTTTCAACCATGCGAAGATTTTCTTCATTTGCTCTCAATGTAATACCTTAGAATCTCACGTTTTTTTCCCGAAGAAAACGTCAAATTACTGACATATACTCTATCTTCCCCCTAATTAACAACTCTTTTTTTTTTTTTATCTTTTTCGAATGGACTTTAGTTGTTGTGGAAGTAGATCTCCGAATCCGGCTGACAATGGACAAATTCCCCTCCGCTATTCCAGATCCACGATGCATTGCTTGCCGTCCAAAATGGGTCCTGGCCCAACCCTAGCACCGGGATTTGTTGACCACTTAGCCAAAGTTGCATCAAGATTCACATCACATCACGTTACATTTTGCATTAAAGTATGCAATCTCCAACTCCAGTCTTTCTTTTCTTTTTCTTTCCTTCACCTTCTCTATGTCATCTTTGGTGGGAAGCTTCCTCCATTTTGCTTAGTTTAGGTTCTATGGGGTCATGGGGCTATGCGTAGCGCTTGTCCCACCCGAGATTTCGTTTTGACGTATTTGGGGATTTACGTAGATTCGTTGCAATGACTATTGATGTGACCTTGTACTAACTTAGAATGATTATTCAAAGCTAGGGGATAGACATTGGGACGAAAGGCTTTTCTTGCTTTTCTTGCTTGTGGGGAGGGGAGGCTTACGTTCTTGAAGGGGCAAAATTTTCAGGTTAGGCAAGTTCAGAAACGACCTGTCTATGATGGCGAGCCTAATCCTATCGAACGTCCCACATGCATTCCCTATTTATGCTTTGTTTTTACGTGAAAGTGAGAAAGAATGCCCCTTTCCATATCTTTTATTGTCTAGCAATTGCTCGCCACGAAAGGTTTTGGAGCTTGACAAGAAATGTAGGTGCTTGTCGCGGTCTAGGTGGACCAATTTAGAGTTTGGAACTTTGAGAGGGATAGTTAGAGAGGCTTGTTTTGGAGAATTTGCGATTGGGAATTGGACCGGTCTATTTTAGGTTCTATCTTAGAGCCCGAATCTATATTTTATGATATTATAATTGCGAGATTTGAGTTGTTTGAAGTACTTAAAACCTAGCCTAATCAATTACAAAGGAACAAAATTTAAATTATCAAGAGCAAATTGGGTCTAAATCAACTAAATTATTATGACAAAAAAAATCGGAAATGTGGCCAGAAAAGTGTGACTAAAATAATGAATTTTCTAGTCCGAAACGGACTATGCCACCTTTAGGTATAGGCAAAATGATGTCGCGATTTCTTCGGCTAAACATTCCAATGAGTACTTACAATAACTAAATTTCTTGATCCATTTCTTCCAGCAACAAGCTTTAAAAACCTATTCCAAGGCTGCTCATCTGGTTCCAATACGTTGAACCAACGGTTCGAGATTGGAATCTAGAATCAAACTAGCTCTAAGCTGATTCCAAGTCTCTAGAAGTCGGGACCAAACTGATTCTCCCGTCAACTTACCCGTATTTAATTCCGGTCAATTCGCGAGTCGAACCGGAACCGATGGTCCTTCCCTAAGGAAGTTCCCTCAAGTATGCACGCCAAACCACTATTTCTCCATAGTGGTAGACTTAGATGGAATGGGAACCCTAATGGCCTCTTCAAGTCTTTCTATGGCTGCTCTTATTAATCTCCGGCTAAGAAAATTTAGGTTGATGAAGGGTCTGTCACTCCTCAAAGAACGGACACTATTGTCAAGGATTCCAATTTAACGCATTATTGCCGCAGAAAATTCAATCTTGACGACTTGATCGCGTGCACATGAGAAAGCTACTTCAAATAATGTCTCTCGAGGACCCACGAGTCCAGTCTCAAGCATCATAAAAATAATTTTTTGAAGCCTTTTGAATTTACTAATGACATCACATGGCTAGAAACAGTCGAGTCTTCACACGCACACACACACGTATATATGTATAAATTCATGACGCTAAGAGTCTATGCTAAGAAGACAAGACACCCATAATTGAAGGCCATTCAATTTTGACTTGGTACGGCATGTATGAAATTAGATTTATCAGATTTTCCTCCGTCCTATTTAGCGAACGGATTCCCCATATGAAACTCCTTGCTCCACGTGGCTTGCTCTCGTTTAAATTATTCATGCAAATGTTTAGATTATTGATATTACTGTTATCGTCGTTATTGTCACGTCACATAAGTTTGAACTATGACTAAAAAAATGACACACATGTATGTAGGTGAAAAAGATGGGGAAAAGGGAATAAATAGAAGGAAGAATAAGTGTCATTTGGATTATTTCAGAAGATGAATATGAAATAAGATAAGAAGGGAAAAAAATTAAACTTACATTTAGATTACATGAGATATTTATGTAATGACATGAATATTAATAGCCTTTGTAAATTACCATGTTATCTATAAATGATACTATGCGGTTATTAGTCATGTAACATCAACCATGGCCATCATTGTACATTTTTGGGGGCGGTTGAAAATCACTTCAATTTTGTTTTATTTGTTTTGTTTTTTTACAATATAGACATATCAAAATATGCCCTTTTGTCCCTAGACAAGATTAAGAATAAGAATTCGACACGATTGGCTGTGGCAAATGAATTATATTCCTTTCATACCCGATTTATGCGGGACGGGAATTATCACACCCAATGGGATTAATTGAGTGTTCAAAAAGTTGCGAACACTCATTGATTTCGAAACCGAAAAAAGTGAAACAGATCGACTTACCTACAGTTTAGCGGGAAATGTTATTTCAGCATTAACGAGACGGCCCAACAAAAGCCTTTCATTTCCTCAATTGGAACGAATTCTTTTCGGACGAATGCAATCGATTGTCAATCAAATATGCTTGATTAACTAACAAATATACATATGTCCAACATGTACAATGATCTTCAACCCTAATGACCGGATCAAATTCCTTAAACTGAGGGGTCATTAGTAGGACCAAAATTGATCCGAAGATCTCAATTTGGCGAGTAATTCTCTAACTCGGTTGCGTTTGCATGCGACGTTACAGCTATATCTAGAACAAGGGAATTCAATGAGGGGAAAAAACGAGTCAAAAAAGAAACAGAAAGAACCTCGGAGAGACTTTCAAGGTCTTGACTTGGAATTTCGGGATCGTTACGCATTGAATTTATTTATTTTTTAAATCCGATTGTCGATTATGTCGCGATTTATTGATTGTCATCATGCCGGATTTCGCTGTAATTATTGAATATTTGACCGCCCGACAATTACTAGGAACATTAGGGTTTCGAAAGCAACTCCGGAAATTTCTCTCAAGAGTTGCCAAATCTCAATACGTGTTAAATAATTTCCCAATGTCAAGACGTGATCATTTAATGATGAATCAAATATTTTCATAAGTTACCAGAAATTATCTATTATTAAATAAAATTCACCGTATGTTGAATGTATTGAATAAATGTCGCGATAAGTTTTCGGGATTAATTTGCAGAAAAGACATAATGTCAAGACTCATTAAAAGTTGTTTTAGTAAGGCTTTTTTTTTTACCTTTTAGGAAATGCCGCCATCCATGATTTTTCAGATATCCATAAGTTTTATTTTGGAGAACGGGTGAAATTAACAAAAAAAATTCGTCCTTAAGTGTTCCCTAAATTAGATTCTTGAACGTCTGCAGTTTCAAAATATATTTCGTTACGCGCTCGAGTTTCAAGAAAAGTATATTTCGAATCATAATTTCGCGATCGGTCCAAAAGAAATCGCGATTTCGCGGGACTCACGCTGTGACTTTTCAATTTTAATTTGAACGACTCCTACTTGTAATTTTTTTACTTTCGCCTTCGTTCCGCGGAAGTCGCACTTTGACTTTTGTTTAACCCGAATATTTGTCTTCCTTCATGATTAAATGCGCTTTCCTAATTCCTCAAAGTTCCTTCGCACCAAAGATACAAATCCTTCATCTATCTTTAAAATTTTTTTTTTGTTCGGAAACTCGAGATTATTGCACACGAGGATGAATATTGTGATCAAAGTCTCCGGATTTTAGACCCACTAGAAGGAGACACATATCTTAATTATTGTTAGATATACCTAAATCCACGCATATCTCGCGTGAATAATAGTAGGATGGCAACATCAATTGCAAGCCTAAGGGTGTGATCCTAACTACATGTATTTTTTTTCTTGCAGGGTACTCAAGAGCGGAAAAAGATTTTCCTTATTCAAGCAAGGCTCCAAAAGAAAACTACCTTGTAAAGGGTGTCCAGAAATATTACGGTCCGTATCATCATAAAATCGATCGAAACATTTTGGGCGAGCTTCCGGCCCCTTCGAGGCACCGTCGGATCGAAAAGTAAAAGCCCCGCGATCTTCCGGGCCGAGATTTATCGAACGATCGGGATCCGCTGTAACTTTCAATTCGACGTGGCTCTTCTGGAAACCGAATAATCGCCTCGAGATTTTTACCCCGAATTAGCTTCCGATAATCTACCGAGTGGATAACCACGGGATCCAGCCTAGGGACTTTCTCACCAGCTAATCACAGCTTTTACCTTTTCCAAAAGAGAGAAACAAATCCCATCCCCCCTATTTTTGGTCCTGCCAAAGAAGGGAGAATCCCTAGTCCTCCGACGCGAGAAAGATAGCTTCGGAGGCAAATAGGGAAGAGAATTGGAGCAGGCCATGCCAACCCTAATTTTCAGCCTTACCCTTAAAGAACAAACTGACAAAATCTCTCTCGCTCTCTCTGTATCTCTCTCTCCTTAAAATATGAAATCTGACCCGTTCGCAGGCTGATATATCTCACGGCCTCGCCCGCCCCCACTTGGAATTGAGTTTCCTTCGCCTTTCCCTCTCGCCATGTCATGTGAGTAAACAAACCAAGATCAAGAAAAGCTCTGTCAGTCTCTCTCTCTCTCTCTCTCTCTCCGTGAACAGAAACCCTCCTCTGACCCGATAGTTCAGTCACAAAATCTGCATGTGTACGTTGCTGCTTACCGCGTCCCCAAGGCTCTTCCACCTCTATCTTTAACGCTCGTTGAAGCCAAGCCATCATTATTAATAGGTCGTGCCAGAGAGGGAGAGAGAGGGGGAGGGAGGGAGCGAGGGATCCGAGCACCCTTTTCCAAGTTTTTCAGTTACCGAGGTCCCCCCCGCACCGCTTTTAATTAATTCGATCCGAGTTGATTAATTGAAACCCAAGTCACCCTCTTCCGAGTCTTCTCTCTCTCTCTATATATAACGTTCCATCCACCCTTTGGCCTTCTTCATATGTCCCCTCAGATCCTAGGACAAAACCAATAGAGGAGGAGGAGGAGGAGGAGGAGGAGAAACGGGGAGAGTTCTTGAACAGCTCTCTTGAAGGAGATCAACGCGGAGGCTGTTCGGCTTTGAAGCAGAATCGGTTGAAAGAAGGCTTTTGGGGAAGTGGGTATCGGTTTAATTGGTGTGGTGTTGTTACAAAAGGGAGAGAAATGGCCATCCAAGCGCAGTTGTATCCTGGGAATAACGTTGGCGTTGGGTTGCCACCGTGGGGCTCTTCACAGGGTTATGGTGTTGCGGCCAACCACAATGGTTGTGGATACGACTATGGCTTTTCCGGGATGAAACAGAGAGAGCAGCAGCAATTGCAATTGGAGTTGTTCTTGCAGCAGCAACTGCAGAATCATGACCAGAGGAGCAATGGAAACTGGTGTTTTGACAACACCTCGCTTGTGACTGCTCCTGAAGACGGTGCATACAAGAACAATCACCTTAGCATCAACGACATGGTTCAAGCAGCAGCACCAATTGCTGCTGCTGCTGCATCTTCTTCTTCTTCTTATTCCCAGAGCCTCCCTTTCCAACTCGATCCGCATGGCCAAGAAATCGACCACCTCCTCAGACTACAGGTGAGCCACATACCCGACCTGACACTAAACCATAAGATTTCTTATATTTTGCCAAATATGTGATCGACGAAGCATCTGTCGGAAAGAGATTAGTTGTCCCTGACCCTGCTTTTATCTGAACTGTTATGCACGTCGATGAAGCAATTTATGCCGTCATATTTAATTCGATTAATCTTTGGCAATTACAGAACGAGAGATTGAGGTGGCTGGTGCACGAACAGAGCAAGCGGCAAATCGAGTCGATGACGAGGAAGATCGAATTGAGAGTGCAAATGTTGTTGAGGCAAAAGGACGAAGAGATTGCGCAAGCGGCAAGAAAGGCCGCAGAGCTGGAGGAACTCCTGAGGAAGCTTGAGGTGGAGGGCCAGGAGTGGCAAAGGGTGGCCCGAGAGAACGAGGCCATGGCCGCGTCGCTGAGCAACGCGCTCGAGCAGCTGAAGGACAGCGCCTGTTGCAGGACTTCGAGCTCGTGCAGCAGCAACGGAAATGTAGGGGAAGACGACGCAGAGTCGTGCTGTCACGTGATGACGAACACGAATCCGAACAGGGAGAGTGGTAAACCAGGAACTGGCCAGGATGGCGCTGGAATTTGCAGGAACTGCAACGCGAGAGAGTCGTCGGTGCTGTTCATGCCTTGCCGGCATATCGGATGCTGCATGGTGTGTGAGCCTCTTCTGGGTTCTTGTCCCGTTTGCAGAATGGTGAAGAAAGCTAGCGAGGTGGTACTGTTCTTCTAGGATTTCCTTCTTTCTCTTCTGGGTTATCATTCGTTAGTTCATTTTCATTTTTTTATCTTATGTTTTGGTGAATTCTAGAGAGCTAGGGTTAGATTATGGAAGGCTCTTGCTTTTACATTTGTGAAGATGATGGTGGAGGAGCCAGAGCCTTCCTGAGATGGATGATGCAAATGGATCGTTTTCTGTGTTGGACAAACTACAATTTTTTTATTCTTTTCAAACGAGTCTCTCTTTGCTTTGGTAATTCCAAGGCAATGTCTTTTTCCTTGGAATATTGTACGTGTGAATTTGGAGTAAGCATCCTGTCATCTAACTCTAATAGACTTTGGCTGAATTGATTTGACAGTATAAAAATATTAGGGCACCGACAGATTATTGAAAATTCAGTAGTTGTTTCTTGACGTTGCCTCTTTTGACGCTTAAAGGAAAGGCTACATGGTGAAGGTGATTGTTTGCGGTCTCTTGTGTTAGTAGAGTTCAAGTCGAGTTGGTGTTTGTGTTATTTGATCCATATTTTGTTTTTCGTGCAATCAGGTCACTGAACTTTCTCAATTTATGCGATGCGAGTCCTTTTTTAAACAGCAATCAAATTGCTGATGTGAAACCACTTACATGCGAGTAATGGACAAAACAAGGCGCTATCGATGCCACATCATCGATTGCAAAAACGTCAAAACAAAAATTATACCACGCAACAACTCTCGCGTGCTTGCGGCATGCGTGCGCACGGTAGGGTGACTTGCGAGGTTTAGCATGGGTTACTATTCCCTTGACCATTGCTAAAGTTCGAATAAGAGAGTGTGGTGAAGCTCAGGGTTTGGCGAGGGTTGCCATTCTTACAACTCTCACGAAAATCAAATTATAGAGAGATAGACGGTGCTCGAGGGTGGACTAGGGTAGTTGCTCCTATAACCCACACCAAATTTATATGGAAGAGTGAGTGAGAGAGAGAGAGGTGCGCAACCAAACAAGCAAAAGGGGACAGGGGGTTGGCACCACTAGGCTAGAGCATAGGCTGGAGTGGCAATGTCGCAAGGCTCGTATAGAGGTGGGTTTCTTACCAAGTTCCCAATAAAGTCGCCAAGCGGTCGCGACAACGACAAAGCAGCAATGTGGCCGAAATCTTGGGTCGGATGTGCAAGTAAGTTCATTAGCCCAAATCCGTGGTCACCAGCCTTGGGCGAATCTTGTGGTGGCAATGATCTATGCAAAGCCTCCTTCATTGATAAAGGGAGGGGGGAATGGTGATGGTGGCTCGGCATGAGCACGATGGTAGTGGCAGAGGTCCTGACGCACGCGAGAGAGAGAGAATTCATGATTCGTGTATTTTTTAAGGTGAAATCCATAAAAATAGAGGCAAATTTAGTCATACTAAGAATTCTTATCCTTAAGTTAATAACTTGATTTGGGGAAGATTCAATGACTTCAATTCGAAGATGGGGATACCAGATGTATTTGTTTGGCGATACACAAAATCACAAGAATCCGAAAAGTCATAAGGCAATCCCTATGAAATATTTTCGTGACGCATATGCGTAGCACTCAAATATTCTTAGGTACCCCCATCATAGGCTTTACAATCGTTTTAGAAAGATGCATCCAACTTGGTCATGTATAGCGACATCAACACTCAAATGTCCAATGTTCGAAAAGATCACCATAGAAAGCCGCGAATACCGGTGGTGGTGTTCGGGAGAATAAAGATCACAGTCCCCTTTGCGGGGAATGTGCTCCACCAGCTGATCCTGATTTTTTCGAAGGATAACGCATGCAACGAAAGGAAAATGAGTACGGAAATTGGACTTTTCATTCCATGCATTGTGCTTCTTACTATCATTCCAAAGAGCGCGTGCGGGAAGGGAATGAAATGGAATAGAATGGAATGGAAATGGACCCGCCCTAAGGGCGAATCATTGAATCCAAGACCCTAATGAGGAGCCGCACATGTGAAAGCTCTCTCAATGGGATGGAATTATTCGGAAAAAAAAGAAAATGCATTACAACAAGCTCCGGGCATGCAAAAGCTCAATGATTTTCGGCCGTTGTATCATGTGGGATGCACATCATCTAGACCATCGAGATCCACCGGGCTGATGCATGCTTGGTTCGTGCAACCATGGCTCGATCAGTGATGGAAATTTAAGGATGATCAAGTCATGCGAGATAGTCGAGTCGAATTTTCTTCGAAGGATATGTCACACTTTGGTAGGTATCTGAGAGAATATCTACTCATTTTAGGGTTTGAATTTTTGTAGTCAGCCGCCATTTTATGAGCAAGAAGCACCTAATCAATTTCGTAATTTAGACCACGAAACCTGCACGCATGTTCACATGACGGCAGTGATAATGAGAAGATTTTGTTGTATGAATTGCAAGAATAATTCTTCGTTGAATCGGCTCTCAGTCCATGGGAACAAGCTAGCTTTAATTATTATCAAGTCAATGGAAATCGTGCACGTTTATTATTATTATGATATATACTATTTTTTTGCCATTTTGAACAAGACAATCAACAACTTGACGCCCTCTCTCTAGAAGACGTAGGGATAGGATCCAATCAACATTTGAAGCAACGTGATGAAAACCATACTTATTGGTCCTGAAAGTTTGAGTTAGAAATGCCGATCGGTTGGGCTAGTCTTGGACTGATCAAGAGTTGGAAAAATTAGCTAATCGGTCCTAAACTTATTGTAGAGATATCAATTCAGTCCTAAACTTTCTAATTTTGTTAATTTAGTTCTAAACATTTGTGCCACATTCCAATATAATCCTTCAAACCAATTTTCATTGAATGTGGCTAACGTGGTTGTTTAGTCATTGCCAGCCGTCCTACGTGGCACAAGACGTTAATAATTTTTGGCTAAAAATGGCTAAAAGGACAATATTGGAATTTCGTGCGAAATTTTAGAACTAAATTGGCAAAATTAAAAAGTTTAAGACTGAATCGGCATCCGTATAATAAATTTATGACTAATTGAACAATTGCCCCAAAGTTTGATAAACCTATAACATAAAAAATTTTGATTTTGGGGTTGGAATAACGGATTATAATGACGCCTAATAACGATAAGGAACTTGTTCTCTAGGGGAAAATTCACTATTAGGGATAGGGTCACATGGTTTAATTTGATTAATTAGCATATAATCAGATTCTTGATGTGTATTTGTCACCTTTCGGTGTATTTATGTGAGGCCAACATGCGTAAAATTGGTACAGTGATCTAATAATTTTATGCTTTTGTTGCAATTGAATACACATTCCGTTTGACACAAGTAGCAATCTAACGCAGTTTTTAAGTTTTGATAGACTTTTATCATGATGGAATCACACTTAAAGTGGCTAAGAGCTATAAACGAGAAGTTGCATCTCGTGAAATGTAAAACTTATGAGAATTAGGGTTAGTGTGTTTAATGAGAAATCATTTTTGCAAATCGGACTTTCCAGCATTTGTATGACATAAAACTACTCAGACCAACGGAAAGCGTTTTCCATGCCTAAAAACAATTAAGTTTTGATTGTGGAAAATGATTTTCATTTCTAACAAGAAGAAATTTATTTTCCCCAATTTCTTGCTTTCGCGTAGGTCCCTTTAATATCTATTTCATATCTCTCATCAATTTTTTCTTTTTCTTTTATGATAATTCTTATATGTTTTTTTCATAAATCTTTTCAAATGTTCTTCTACATTCCCGAAGAAACACGATATTTTATATTTTACAAATTCAATTCATAATTTTGTTGTTAATTTCTTTGTAATTCATGTTATTTTGATGGATTACAGAATAAACACAAAATATGTTGACTCCAATTTGTTAGTTATCATATCTCACTTGACACAATGTAGGCTGCATTTAGTGTAATATTATCAAATACCGTAAAATCAAGTTTTCAACTTATTTTCAACACTCTCACCAGAAAAAAAATATTTTCAACACAAATAAATTTCTTTGAAATTGAAATTCCTAAAATATTTTCCCACGACAAGAAATTTAGAATGAAATAAACAACCCTTTAGAATGCAATTGATATTGAAGATTTATTGATATTCATAAAGAAAAGAGTATAGGACAAAAGGTTGCATCCTTTTGGATTGAAGGTAATTTTGGGAATAAAAAAAGGGGGGAAATGACGCAAATAATCCTTTACTTTGGTCAAATATGCATTATCGTCCCTGAACTTTTAATTTGTTTAATATGGTCTCGGGACTTTGGTCCAATGTGGAATATTATTCCTGAACTTTTAATTTGTTTAATGTGATATTTGAACCTTGGTCTAATAAACATTGTAGTCCTTGAACTTTAAATATTTTTATATAGTCTAATGATTATATTCATTTACCAATTCAGAGACTATACTAAAAAAATTAAAAGACTAGGGATGACATTGCACATTAGCCCAAAATTTAGGGACTACATTGTACAGCTTAAAATTTTAAGGACGACATTGCACATCAAAATATAATTCATAAACTATTTGTGCTATTACCCCAAAACAAAAGGTGGAACTCCAAATTTCCTTTTATTGTGTTTTAAGTATCTATAACTCCAATTTATAATTATGTACTCGCCAAATAAATGATCAAATGTATATCTATTGGTCTTCTATTTCAAATAAACCTAAAATAAAGGATATGTTTATTTTTCAACTATATTATAGGAAAAATGAACGCGATTTTTTTTTTTGTAATAGTGGATTGGATGGTATCCGAGCCACCTTTGGTGCACCCAATTTGGTTCACCTCCTTGGATGATTTTAAGGACACATCCCCTCACATCGGTCTGATGCATGTAGAATTTTACTCTCGTAGTACCCCCGACAAGATTTGAACCTAAGATTTAAAGAAGCAAACTCTCTTGTCAATTGTGCGGATACTTTATTGGTAATAGCTCTACTTTTGATCGTATCATTATTAAATTTTCAATAAGACTTACTTATGCTAGCAATTGCATCGATTGTCCGAAAATAATTAAACTAAGTTATAAAGTACATAATTAACCATTGAGTTCATTTTATTCATATATGAATATGAAAGTTGATGGACCAAAAAAAAAAGAATATGAAAGTTGATGCAGGAAAATAGTTGATATGCTCCCTTGAAATGAATGTAAAGAATAGTGAATGGAATTCTATGGTGATTCGACATGCGTCTTATTTAATCGAAAATTTTCTATGTCCCACTTTTCTAATTTCATGTTAAATTTCAGTCTAAATTCTCTACAGTAAACAACAGAATTACAGATAGTTCTCATAATCCGGTTCGATCTCAACTTTCCAGTTAACATTAATCTGCTAATTAGCAAGCAAAACTTGTTAATCGTGCATTACCTCTATTATTATTATTATTATTAGCAAAAGCAAAATCACGCAAAACATAAGAAAAACCCTCGAGTTGATTATGGAGGCCCAATTTTATTGAATACCTCATCCTTTTTCGAGGAATCAAATGGCCAAAAAAACATATACCAACCCAAATAGCACCCCCAAAAACTCCATTTGCCTTCTGGGTTAATTGCTACATGGCCCAAAATCTGCAAAAGCTCCAAGTTTCGCGAAAAATAAATAATTCGGACAAGATTTTCATAAAAATAATCGCTTGTATTACTTGAAAAAAAAAACAAATAATATTTTATCGTCCACAAAAATATTTAGACATAAATTGTCGTCGATAATGAAAACAATTTTACATCCATTAATTATTTCAAAATATAAAAGCGATCAATTTTAGGAAAATGTTCTCCAAATCATTTACTGTTCAGAGAAACTCTACTTTGGCCTAAACCACTTTAGACTCCATTACCGTCAGAGTAGTTTTTCTAAGAGGATGCATCTCCCATATGTTTCACGTTGTTCCCGATAACTCTCAGCTTTGTTATCAGTGCATGAACTCCTCATCCTGCAATATACAGATCATATCTATGTGAGATCGTGGATATGCTGTTTTCTGTTGAGTTTTGCGATCGTGTCGGCTTCATAGCTGTATCGCATCTATGAATATCCCTGCTTTCAACGAGATTATTATTGATTTCATTCAGTCACGCGCAGTGTGCGGGTCGACACCTAGTAAGCTTCATCACCATGACTTTACCGGATAAGAGATTGTGCAATTGAGACTACAGGTCCAACTGTATGGAGCCTAAAACATGTATCAAGCACTCCTGAGTTATGTGTAGGAGTGGAATGTCAATGATAGAAAACTTAATTATGTTGTACATCATTACAACCTAAATAAATTGTACATGCTAAACCATTAAGAATTGTAAGATTTATTAGCGGAAGCGTACTTGAATCCACAACGGGATTGATATGTAGAGTCGTGTGGACGGCCTTCCAGATCTACGCATTCTCCTAGAGAGTCCTTTATTATTTCTCTAGGATCTCTCTTTCTTTGGTGATAGATGCCAGAGAAAGAACACGTTATGTATTCTGTGATATTGTGTTCTGGGGATGATAACCGCTTTTTATAGATAATTTTTCTATTATCCCTTCTTTTTGGTATTTCTATTTTAGCCCATCATAAAAATAGAAATTACCCTAGAGTCTCTACACATTAAAGGCCCACACCCTATCAGATACATTAAAACCCAATTACCTTATTAGATCACTTTTAATTGGCTTAAGTTCACATGACAGTCTACAACACATAATTATTTTACATATAAGCCCAATGTTGGATTAAGGATCCAACATGGAAGTCATGGACTTTATCCTCTGGCAGATCGTTTAATTTGGTCGGTATTAACTCTTCCAGTATCAGTACCAACAACTGAGCGTTCGTTTTCATTTTCCAACGATTGAGCGTTGTTATAAATAGGATTAGAATCGAGGTGAGAGATGATTATCCAGCAGATTGCCCGATTACTTACATTGAGAGGAGAGACTTGTTAAGTTCGCGCACGGACTTCGGTGATTAGGCACAAAAGTATCCATTATTTCTTATCAATTCTTGTTTAATTCTAATGAATTTTCTTGATTCTCTTTACATTGTAGTTATTTCATCAACAACTTCGTTATGATGGATGATATTTTGCTTGGCCTGCCAAATACTAAACTTCTGGATCCATCCTGCCGGCAGTGCTCGTAGAGTAAGACCGGGCAGCGATCATGCCCAAGCAATTTGATCGAACCCGTGCTCCGAAAGCTACTCTTGATTTCCTCCATGTCAGGTATGTATTCAGTTTCAGCAGAAGAAGGCTGGGAGAAATGAGTAACGAAAAAGGAAACACCAGCAAGTTTTCTATCTTGTCATTTAGTAGTTATATTAGTGAATTGTAGAATTGCCCGACCTCGGATCGTGTCAGCTGTGTAATTGTAGCACGGTAAGAACGAGTATTTTAGGTCTAACTTGACATATTTTAAGGACTGTGACCAATGTTGCGCCATTGATCTATCATGTGGTTTTTCCTAGGGGGAACTAGGCAAGTAGATTGTGAGCAAGACATATACACACCAAACTAGCAGAAGCAATGCCCAGAACCAAGATAGAAACAAGTTCATCAAATAACCAAGGTTAAAGAATTCATAAACTAGGACTAGGAGAAAACTCCCGAGGAAAACTACCCACATTCCGACCATGAAAGAAAACCGAGTATAATCCAGAGTGACTAGGAGAGAACTCTAGCTATTGACTCTATTGACAAGCGAGATGTACTTGAGCAAGAAGCAATAGACCTCGCACAGGGCAATTGCGCCGCTCAGATTGATATTGAGGCCGGTCTTCTCTTCCTCCAGGGCCCGGCGCTTGCAGTTGGACTCATCTAGCTGCTTCCTCAGCTCCTCCATCTCACCCCCAGGCCGAGCATTCTCCTCCAGGGCCTGGCGCTTGCACTCTGACTCCTCGAGCTGCTTTCTCACCTCCTCCACCTCTGCCTCGAGCCGAGCATTCTCCTCCTGGAGGAGGCCATTGCTCTCACTGTACTCGAGGCAGCACTCCATCTCAGCCCCAAGCCGAGCATAATCCTCCAGGGCCTGGCGATTGCACTCGTACTCCTCGAGCTGCTTTCTCAACTCCTCCACCTTCGCCTTGAGCTGAGCATTCTCCTCCTGGAGGAGGCCCTTGCTCTCGCTGTGCTCGAGGCAGCACTCCGTCTCGGCCCCAAGCCGAGCATTCTCCTCCAGGGCCTGGCACTTGCACTTGGACTCCTCGAGCTGCTTTCTCAACTCCTCCACCTCCGCCTCGAGCCAAGCATTCTCCTCCTGGAGGAGGCCCTTGCTCTCGCTGTACTCGAGGCAGCACTCCTTGTAGTACTCCGCACACGAGGCCTCGTTTCGTTTCCTCCCGGCCAAGTTGAAAGCGTTGTGGCAGAGAGCTTTGAAGCTATAGCGAAGCAGCTCCCATTCTTCCCGGTCAGTGTCATAGCGGCCAGTCAGGTCCTCGAGCTTCGAGGCAAGTTGGAGATTCTCCGTGGTCAGCTGGTGGATGTCCTCGCTGTATCCACCCGCGAGCTGTTGGTACATATTGACTGCGCCCACGGCCTTCTCCAGCTCCTCCAGGAGATACTCCCTTTCGTGTGCCCAAGGGCTCTCGTTGTATCCTCCTCCCAGGCTGTAGGAGTCTTCTTCGCCCCTAATTTCTAAGTACTCGCGAGACAACCCAACCGTTGGTGTTGGCGGTGGTGCCCGTATATGCCTCGGTTTCTTCGAAGGGCGCGATTCGGCTTGCGCGCCGCTCTCTTGTGGCTGCACGAAGGGCGGTTCCCCGGGGCTCCCCCTTCCACTCATTGCTTGTGAAGTGTCCAGCACCTCCTGATCATTGGCTTCACAACGAGCAGCCGAATTAGCGGTCTCCTCCAACTTATCAACATGTCCCTTAGCAGTCTCCGCCAACTTATCAACCTGTCCCTCGGAAGTCTTCTCTTTGAGGCCCACGGCTTCCGCTGGCTTCGGGTTCGGCTTGGCTTTGGTGGTCTTTTTCTTTACAGGCTTAGCGACGCTGTTTCCTTCTTCACTCTTCTCAGTTTTCCAATCAACTATTTTTGCCCAAACCTTTTCTTCCCGAAACAATCAAAGGTAAAGGTTTAAGCCAAATCGAAACAGCAGACTACGACTTTTGGACAATAAACGATTTAACAAATCTTAGGATTCAAAAGCTTTAATAATCGAAATACGTAAGTTACGAAAACCATTAACACGAATTGGCTATACACCTTTCTTTCGAGTATAGGATCTCGAACGCTCTTTTTGGTGTTAGGGTTTCATTCTTTTACAATATGTAAGGCAACATCGTCCATACGAGAAGACCTAGCACGTATAACATATTAGATGTCCTTAATCACGAACGACGCATAACATTTCATGGTGAGTTCAAACATGTACTCCTACTTTCGTGATGAGTTCCATTCACATCGATCAATTATATTGAAGAGAGAGAGAGAGAGCTCACTTTAGCGACCTCTCCAGACTGCTTGGCCCACCACGCCAGCAATAGTCGAATCCCGCTCGAAACCTCGAAAAGGAGGAAGGACATCGCGGCGAGACGTGTCGGCCGCCCGAATACCAAGTAGGCCTCGAGAAGGATCGCCGCAACGTGCTCCACGGTGATGAGAATCCACAAATCGCCCTTGATCAATTCCTACACCCGAATAATCACAAACCAAGCACACAGTCGCGTTAGCAACGCAGAACCATCGATCGCAAGCTAATCAGTTACACGTGAGAGCCCTAGAACTGCACAATGTATTAAGCTCGACGCATTCGTCGCGCTCACCGGATAATCCCATTGGACGACCGAGCGCACGAAAGACAAGGCCTGGAAGGCGAGCGAGAGCATGAAGCCCGGGAACCAAGACGCCTGGGATACCGCCACCGACATGTAGGCGGAGAAGAACGCCACCCGCTCCAACCAGAAGATAATTCGGGATCCTAGCTCCAGACTTGACGCCATGGTTGGAGCCATGGCTGATCAAGTGTGCAAGGAGCTAGGGTTTAAGCCTTAAGGTATGTTGAAGAGGAAGGCTTATATACATGAGTGTGCGCGTGTTGAGCGCGGGCATATCGAGTGCGGAATATGTTTGGATTACTTTGGGAAGTAAGAGAGATTGCACTTGGATTACGATGGACTCTAACCAGCATCGATATGCTTCGACGATCGATATTGAATCCTTGCGGATATCATCACTTTCCGCTTATATTTCTGCTCGTTTGGGCTTTGAAATTAGTTGAAATCAAAAGGGGGAAATTGGTGTGAGGGAGAGGGAGAGGGAGAGGGAGAGGGAGGGAGGAGTAACTTTGGAGAATCCTGCGTGTGAAAATTCTTGATCGGTCCTGAACCTTCCGTATGTAGATGAGATGGCCATACAGAAGTTTCAACGGAGATAGAGAGAGAACGTGGGACCCATATGACACGCGGCGCCATGTGTCGTGCATTGAATGGTCCAGCCCTCACTTGGTGACGCGGAGGGGCTGGCCTACTCATTATTTTCTCTCAAATGGGACCCACCCAATTTTTAGGATTCCTTTAACTTCTTTATTTTTTTGGGGGATATTTTAGACATGATCACGGATATGGAGAAAAAATCCTATAAATTCAAAAGTTCGGACTAGCCCCATCGAATTGGTCTCGATTTTTTTGGCACGAGATTAGGTTAGGCCAGGCGTCGGGGTATGTTTTTCTATTTGCATTTCGAATCGGTACGGTACCTGAGATGCCTACGCTTAAATAAGTTCAGACCTATCCAAAACGATTCAAAAGACAAATTTTATATTTAAAAATAAGGAGATAAAGATTTAAAAATAAATCTTGTATCATTTGTGGACCTCCATTAGCCATAAAGAATTAATAATCGAACAATAAGGAGTCGTATAATAGTGTGGTATTAAGTATGGTCCAAGCCGCTTTTTCTTTATTTAGGACCCAGGCACAAAGCGACCCTAGCTCGGTTTATATTAGTTGGGACAAAAACTCTCTTCAAGTCCTATTGGCTCCGCCTGTTTGTACCCCCGAGTGGTCCGGTAGCCGATTCCAACTACCACACATTTAAAGGTTTCACTTGAAAGTCAACTATGAAACATCAAATATTATTCACTTGTTTCACGAAAAATCAACAATTAAAGAATGTTTTTCTTAATATTCCATCGTTCATATGCTCAAATAAAAGAGTTAAACATCAGGAGAATTTTTTTTTTCCAATTGCTCATCTTTTGAGATACAATGAAAGAACATAAAAGATTTTCTCTTCTCCATCTCTCACTATTTTGATCATTTCTCTTGATCTACCACAAAAGCTCGATCCATTGGATTTAGTTTCGACATGCCAAAAATATAATTTGCCTTATAATAAATTAAAACTAAATCACCAGAATATAAATGCCATCGTGGTAACATATGAAACCGACCCAATTAATTTGGTTTAGACTTTAACATGATCAGTTTCTAGTGTTCCCACATACCTTTTTTAAATCGCATGAATTTATCATTAACTCGACAACATAAGTCCTCTGAAAATAAATTATTATGAGAAAGTTGTCGTCTCTAAACCCATTACATCATGACAAGATGGAATTCTTACATGTTGAGAATTTTAATATCTTCAAAGCTTGATAAAATTATAAAATGATACGAAATTAATATCAAAAAGTTTGAGATCTCACGTTAAATTTTGTTGGATGTAACCTGTCAATCTTTGTGTGATGGTTGAATTGAATTGTCCCCTCAGGTACCAATCATGCCAAATTGGCTTTAAGGACTAAATTAGTTCTATTCAAGGAGCATGACCAAGTGACCCAAAAATAAAATTTAAAAAGCTAAATTTAATATTGATGGACGGTACATGGATTATTTTTTTATCAAAAAAGAAAGAAAGCAAAAGGCGGTACGGTATATATGTATGTATGAAACATCAATGCTGAGAAAGCAATTCATAAATCTAGTACACAAAAAAAAATTGAATATCGATCTCGTGTTCAATGGGACCCACAGTCCAGATTTAGTTTGGTATATAAACTACAACCTATTACAATAATTTCTCATAAATAACTCTTACATTTGGCAACCTCGCAGTTTCTAATCTGGTCTCCACATCCTTTGGACTCCTCTTTAGGACCAGGCGGTGCGACTCAACAGAATCAATTTTCAAATGCCAAGCATGCATTATAGATTTTCAGAAGTTTAGGATCCGTGTATTTTACAGAAAATGAATTATTTGAAAAATATTTTTTCTAAAAATGATTTCTTATATCGCTTAAAAAAAATAAATGAATAAAAATTGTTTACATCAGCCTAAAAAGGTATGTAAATGATCATAAGCTTTTTTAAGTCAACTAGGGTTAAAAGATAATTATATAATGATAAAGTAAAAAGGTGCTAAGATGCAAATTAGGGAAGACGAAGACAAGGCTTATGGTAGGTATGCTATCCCACACACAAATGACTATCCAGGCCTTTATCAAAGGGACTGTCTTTTAGCCACCAAGCCCATCTTCGAATTTTGATTCGCACCTTAAAACTGCTTTATAGTAGCAGAATTCTGATGCACAGGTTCTATACCATGGCAAGTGCAAAGCATACTACCAGAATTAATCAACGCACGTACGTTTGTTTAAAGAATCATACCAGGCAAAAAGGTAGAAGTGAAGATTCAAGGATTCATAATACACACAGGTTTTATTTCTTGAGCAGTGGATTCTCCCTGCCAATATTAAAGGCGTGGCCTTATATAGGCATGAATACAGACATTTTTATGAACAACCAATTATTGGTAGAGTTCTAGAAATCACCAATAATTTTACACTCCCTGACCAATCATAAAGGCTTTTACAACTGACAGACGACAAAGAAAACTCTTACAAGTGACAATAAAGACTTTTACAACTGACAGACGATTGAAACACTTTTGGACGACGGTTTTTCTTCATTTCTGCACGTTTTTCTTCTTGCTACAATGTTGCTACAGTGCCGAACAGTGTATGAACAGTGCATGATCAGTGATTTTCTGAAAATTAGGCTGGTTTTTCAAACACGATGAACTGATTTTTTTCAACATGCTTGGCAAGGCTTCAAAGTCATATTTACGAATGGGTTCCTCAGTGTTGTCATCATTAGAGCTATTCGAACTACATCTGTCCTTTTGTCTCCTGTAATTCCTGAGGATTTGTTCAATTTTTGCAAACTCTGGGTCCACATCTTCATGAAGTTCCGAAGACTTTTGTTTTTTTTCATGAAGACTCGAGAACGTCTACAGAACTTGAGGCGATATCAACGGGACATGATGGAATAGCTGGCTGAGGAAAGTTTTCTACTTGCAATGATGGATTGATTTTGTCAAGACCTAAGCTGAGTGATAGTTGTAGCTCACTATAATCATACGGGTCCTGCGATAATGGTCATCCCCATGGATCATGTGACTAAGAGGCTTGGAATGAGGACAGGGCCTCTTGAGATAAGAATGTGGCAGCTTTATCTGAAGCAGCAGCAGCATCCATATCTGCTTACATATCTATGCCATAATATTGTCCCAAGGCTATATCAATTATCGCTTGATAGCTGTGCTTACTAGAACTAGCTGGCTATACTTCTGGTGGTATTACGTGGTTGTATTGACATAAAAATCTGTAGAGTTCTCTATATTCCTAGGGAAGTGCTGAGATTTTGCATGGAAAGGTTTTGTGAAACTTTTTTGGAACTGGCTGAGATTTTTAAGTAGTTACTTCTACATTAGATGGAGTTTTGCTCACGTCTCCATTTGGACGAATAAAAACCCATGGCTTGCTAAACAAAACTGTTGTATGCAACTCTGGATTGGGTCTACAGGCTCTAAGCTATTCCTAAAACATGCATTTCCAAGCTCCCAATGGTTTGAACCAATTAAGCATATCACTCAAATGTTTAAACTTCTTTTCTCCCGAGAGAATTATGCCAATAATGAAAATAAATCTGGTTGTTGGAAATTCAATTACTATGATATAGAGATTGAACAAATACCAACAAAACCACTTGTATTCCTTTGGGAATTTGTCTTCAAGATTGAGGAAGATATGATGAATGAAAGGATATTCTAGATATAGCCTATTGAGTCTGAGACTTAATCCTCCAAACTTGTTGAAAATCAGCAGTTGATATTTTTATATTAATACTGGCAAATTTTCAAAAAGGGTGTTGTTTTGGATGTATTCAGGAACTTCCGACGAGTACCGCCTGCTTGGCCAGGAATGTTTCATTTTGGAGGATTTGAATCCACCGAATGGATTTCACGATACATACATGTTTATGGATGTGACTAGTGTAGCATATTCTTTTGGCCATGATAAGAAATCATCAAGTATATTCTTCTTTCCTGTTATATGCTTGGTTTCAAAGGAATACTTTGAAAATCATTATGCCTATATGAGGAGTTGAGGATGAGGAATTTGCTTATGTTTAAACTTTAGCATTTAGGAGAATGAGGACATATGGAATTCAAACTTCTTGATGCCATATTTATTGCGAAGATTTCCTTAAAAGTAGAGTGATAATGCATTTCACTTAGTGTAAATCTTCCACTTTTGTGTTCATAAATTTTATGCTTGCCATCAATTTCTTCGAATAGGACAGCAACCCAATATTCATTGTTGGCATCTGTTTGTAGAACTCTCTTCCCAGCAGAAGGGATTTGTTAGGGAGGAAGATGCTACATGACTTCCTTAAGGCATCTAACTGATTTAGTTTGTTGAGATCCTCATGAACGGGCATCCGTTTTTAACATCTGTTGCAATGGACTCATCAAGTTGGTGAGTTTTGGAACAAAGTCTCTGAGATAATTGACTATCCCAAGAAACTGTTGGATCTGTTTGAGAGAAAGATTTTCATCTGGAAAATTCTGCAATTCTTCAGCAATATAGGGACGGGGATAATATGTCCCGTCTTTCAGATGCATTCCAAGAAATTCAATTTCGCATTGGGCAATAATCATCTTCTTTTGGGATAGCATAATGCCATATTTCTGGACCAATTCAGCAAATTGGCTTAACAATTGACAATGAGAATCCTCATCAGGGTTGTAGAGGAAGATGTCATCAATGTAAATTTGGGCATTGGCCAGAATAGGTTGAAAGATTTTGCACATAGCTTTTTGAAATAATGAATGAGCTGTTTTAAGACCAAAAGGAAGCACTATCCACTAGAAGTGCTAATTGGGGATGCAAAATCCAATTTTGTGCCTGTCATATGGATGAATTCCCAATTGCCAAAATTCAGCTTTGAGGTCAAATTTGGAATAAACCTTAGCTTGAGTAAGGCTGGAGAATAATGAATTCCGATGGGGTAATGGGAACTTATCATCATGGAGGAATTGGTTGAGTGGCTGGTAATTGATGACCAACCTCATTTTCCCTCTGTTCTGCTCAAATCGTTTATTCACGTAGAATGCTTCATAAGACCACCGAGAATCGGATAGCTCGATTAATCTTTGGTGAAGTAAGTCTAAGCATTTCTTTTGGGCTAAGATCAAATGATCCGGATTCATTCCCGAATGAGTTTGGTAGGATTGATAACTTCATTTTTCTTGAAAGGTAAATGGATGAAAAAGTCAGGATTTTTCCACAAAGGGTTTGGACATTTTATGACAAAGTTTGAATGAGATTCTGCACATGCTCTGAGAAGGCAAGGACAAATGCCACAAGTGTCGGCCAAGGTCGCCGGAACCACCACCTGTGAACCTCCCTCGAGGCAAATCGCAAGTGCGAGTGGGTGGCTAAGAAGCACCAATACCGACACGACACGCCGATGTGTCATTTCTCAAAATATAGAAACTTCCGACACGTTGGGAGACGTTGTATATAAAATATATATTTATATATACATGATAGATTATCATTTTCATGATTATTTCAATTAAATTAATTTGATTCAAATCCATAAATAACTAAATAATAAAAAAAGAGCCTAGTTAGAATTTACATTAAAAACATTAATCCACTATTTGCTAATATCATCCATTGTTTCGAATTGACAAATTTCACTACATTCCATTCTAATAATCCATAAAACTTGGGGAAAGAAAAAAAGAAATCCACATTCCACCATTCAATTTAACCCTACTTTTATTGAAAATGTTTAAAATTGACCCGTGCGTGTCACGATGCTAGATTGGCACAACGCTGGTGTGTCGTGTGTCCATAACGCTGACCACATATCGGATATCTGACACCTGTTGACCAAGTGTCAATCGAGTATCCAACACCTACATGGCGGTCCCCGGAGAGTGCCCATGCTTCCCAAGTAGGTGGAATTTATTGAAAATATTTAAAATTGACCCGTGCATGTCACGATGCTAGATTGGCACAACGCTGGTGTGTCGTGTGTCCAAAACGCTGACCACATATCGGATATCTGACACCTGTTGACCAAGTGTCAATCGAGTATCCAACACCTACATGGCGGTCCCCAGAGAGAAAAAACGAGGGGGCGGCCGAGAGGTGAGGACAACAGGCGCCACAAGCGCCGGCCGAGGTCGCCGGCAGCACCACCTGCGAACCTCCCGCGGGGGCAAACCGCACGCGCGAGTGCGTCGGTCGTTTCTTTTTTAGCGGGTCCACAAGGGGGAAACACCGGACAAAGACCCCTCACACCAACATAGACCCATGAATCAAGGGTGGTTTAGGGTTTAATACGAGCACGTGCGACATCACTTCCCCCACACACCCCCGTGACGCCTCCACTTCTTCTGCCCTCCTTTAAGAAACAAGAAAAGAGCGTGTCTTTCTTCTGTGTGGGATGGAGCGACATCTCTTTCTTCTGCTGTGCTTTCCGGGTCACGGCATTTGTGCTTCGGATTACCATAATTGCAAGCGCAAAACATGTTATAATCTCGATTTCGATGCGCTAACTCGAGCGTTTATTGTGTTCCCACGAGTTCTCAGTGACCTGAACGAAAGTTTTGTTCACCTGTTGACTCGATCTCTGTTGTTACAATGACATTTACAAATCCCAACCACGTCCTCACTGCCCATGACCCTATCGGGGGTTAGCTTAGCTTAAGCTTTATTAGTGTCGCAACATCCGTCTCTATCTGTTACTACTACTGTCTCTGTTTCCATCACACCAGTTCGTCTAACAGGCTGCTGACGCGACCGCTTTTGATCTGGGACTGCAGGGACTCGACGGACTCCTCCAATTTGGAAGATTCCAGCTCGATTTGACGTAGGCGATCTTGGGTCTTGGCCACTCGCGCCTTTGCATCCGCGACTGCCTGTTCTTTCTCCACCAGATCTTCCAGATGACGTTCTAGTTTTTTCTTTGTAGTCTCGAAGACGCGATCACATTTGGCCTTCTCTACCTTGATGGCGTCGCACTGAGTGCTGAGCTCCGTGGATTTCAAAAGCCTTTCGAGCACTTGGCGCAACCAATCGACCTTAATTTGCGAGGATTCCAAGTCCTTTAGAACGGCTGACATTTCTTCGAGTTTAGACTCCATTGGCTGAGTGGTTGAGGAGGACCGGAGATCGTGAACCACGAGGCAGATGCACTCGAGGCAATAAGAACGCATGGCGATCGATTCCATGCGACAGCTCTCAGCTATATCCCCATACTTGTCAAAAATGGCCCGTAAAGTAGAGGAGACACTTCCTTTGACATAGTACTTCCCGACGGAAACTCTGGAATCCAATGCAACTGAGTGGACCTCCTCCTCACGGCTCTCTTCAGACGGACGGTCCGGATCAGAAATGCTGGATCTCAGAGAATGGTCATGCACTCCTCTATGTTGAGTGCCTTCTTCCGCACCATTGACGGGAATGGATGAGACTACCTCAGGGAGCATGTGATGCTGATTACTTTCCGTCTCTTTTGGTGGTTTCGACGATGTAATCTCAGTAACACCTGAACCCGAAGCTTTAATGGGACGATCTGGCTGTTGACAAAGAAGTTGGGGTTGGAGAGTGAGAAAACATAAATGCTAACAACACAAGCATGTGCATGACAAAAGAACGGGGGCAACGGAATGGAAAGATGAGTCCCAACGAATTCAATTAACACTGGAGTGAGTTTCAGTTCATAAAGAAGCGGGATCTGCCATAAATCAAGGCGTGGCCGTATGTATCCTATTGCATACGTTATTCCATATGCACATGTACGCTATAATCATTCAGAGGGAGAGAGAGAGACTACTCACAGAGAGACCAAGAGCTGGTGTGGCATGTCCTGAAGTTGTAGTCAAACAAGAGGTCCCGAGTTGCCCCTTGTTGAAAGAGAATTCCTCAACATGAATCTCTCCAGAGAAAGGCACAGATGACGAGACAGGATTTGTGCTCTCCAGTTCGCTTTTTGGAGAAGTTAAGTTTGAAGTAGATGACCGAGCAGTGGCTACAGGGACAGTATGGACAGTTGATTTCTCATGCGCATTTGCTGGCTTCTTGTTAAAACTCGACCCCCTAGCCGTTTTCCTTCTTGAATTCTGGAAACCATCAGTTCCGACATTGTATCCTGCAACGGATAAGGGCAAAATCTTTCGGTCAATCAAACACTTGGATGTGCTGTAGTTGCAGCAGTTCCTAGACCGGCCAACATGGTGGAACTTATCATACGAGTTTAATGAAGGCTGTTTCACCGTCCTTTGATGATGACTAACGTGCAATGCACTGTCTAGATATTTATCGAGAGCATCAAATGCAAAACAAAAGATTAGCTAGTTCAACATGGCTAGCCGACTCCCGAACTTTGAATAAAAGACACGTACATGAATAACGCTGAGCTTCAAAATAACTCAACATGACTGCAGGCCGAAATTCTATCAGTCTGATAACTAAATGTTCTACTTTTTTCACCACTTGAAACAGAGGAAATTTTCCAATAGTTTTTCAAGATATCCTAGCTAAGATCACTCACAAGTCACAACATCCTTGTCAGCAGAAATTCCATTCATCAAACCCTTCACTTATGAAATAGTTGACCTGAAAGGTCATTGGTCTCTGACCAAAGAAAAGATCTACCCGCCTCCCCTTATTCCCTCTGTTTTGTGGCAGGATGGGCAATGAAAGAACCATGTCTTTGCATCTTTCGAGTACAATACATACTACTAATAGAATAAATCTGCGATGACAATTGAGAATCAAAAGAGGACCTATGGTTTAAGAAAGCACCTGTAAAACTTTTGCTCTTGCGGGCCTTTGATGTGGCGATCTTTATGTAGCAATCTTCCACGCATCTATGGAAAGGATTCGACGCGTTTACGCAATCTGGGTGAACTCTTTCCCTCTCAGCCATCTATTCACAGTCGGCACTTTTCCGCTGCACATACGCAAACACTTGATCAACACACACAGTGTATGCACGGGAACGAAAAGAAACGGATGTGCCCTAAACAGCAGCATATCTCGGAATTCACAGTTCGCACAACAATTCCTTTCGGCGACTGGCGAAAAAAGAGAAGAAAAGGAATGGCTTTCAGGACACGCAGGCCCCGGGTTTTAGTATGACCTTAAAATGCTTCCAAAATCAACTAATCAAGAAAAAGGGGGGGCATCAGTAGCTAAATGAATCATCAACCCATAGGCGTAAAAGTTCGACATTTCATTTCAGAAGCTGCAAGAATTGAGCTCCATGCGCATCTATGTTCGAAAGCCTTGTATCAAGGACTCTCTCTCTCTCTCTCTCTCTCTCTCTCTCTCTCTCTCTCTCTAAATTGGCGTATAACTTTCCCAGAATTTGAGGTAAAAACCGTTCCTTCGGTGCACAAGAATACAAAACAGTCCTTTGAAAAAGCTTTCGATGCTCTCTGTCATGTCCCGAAACGTTAGGCATCCAGAGAGAAGATCCAGAGTGTGGATGGTGATGGTACGAACCGAAATTCCCAATGAAACCGACGCAACCACTCCCTCCGAAACGCTGACCCCGCACTGTCCTGTTCACGAACTTCAAGAACCACGGAAAAGAACCAAGAACAGGAGCACCAGACGACGCCGCAAAACCACGAAATACCCAAAAGAAAGAAACAACACCGATCGAAGATAAGCATCGAAGCAACGCAAAAAGAGGAGCAGAGACGGCGTCCGAAGAACCAAAAACCTTACCGAGAAGAAGAGAAGAGGAAAAGCGCTAGAACGACAAGAACTGCGAGTCCAACTTTCTGTCCTTCCTGGGGGGTGTTCGAGAACAAGCCTTCGTTCTTCTTTCTCTGGGCGTCTGAATTCCACCCGTCGCTGTCGCGGGCTTCACGGCTTGACCGACGGCGCCCGGCGACGTGTGAAAGGATGCCGGGTCGTCAAACCCATCACGTAAGCGCGCAGAATTCCCCCTGACCACGAGGGGGGCAAAGATCGAACACCACGGGGTTTCTGCGTTTCCCACAAGAACAAGCCAACAAGAAAAACAGGAAGAAGCAAGATCTTCCTCCCTCTCTGTCTCTCGTGTCTCTATCTATGGAAGTAGGTTCGGCCACTCTCGCCCTTGGAAGTGGGGGGTGGGACCATGTGCCAACCGTGCAACGGGAGGGACGATGATGGGGTAGTGTGGAGCTGGGCAGTGGACACGCGGCACCGCGATGGACGCTGTGTGGGCGGCGGGGTGGTGGGACGTTCCTTCATAAATACATGAGTCAACATGACCATCCGACCAGAATGCGTCCGTGTGGGCGGAGTCCTCCACCACGTGGGGATCTCGACCTCAGAAAATATATTGACCAAAAGGAAAAACGGAAAATGTGTCCATTAAAAAAAGTAAAAAATAAAAAAACATCATAAAGTATGGCCATACATTAATGCCTCCATTTTTTTGGGTTAACGTCACGAAATACCTTAAATTAATATATTTGTGATAAATTTACCAAAAATTAATTTTTTTATCACAAAAAATCTCAAACTGGTACACCTATAATAAATTTATCCCAAACTAATTTTTTGACTATCAAAAATTCCATACTAGTACATTTGTGATAAATTTACCCTCCATTAGTTTCCATTAAATTAGATTAATACAAAAAAAAAATCACAAACTGGTACACCTGTGACAGACAGAAAGTAAAATCCAAAACTAGCACATCCATCAACTGCCGCATGTCATTTAACAAAATAATTTAACTGTAAAATTTAACGGAAACTAGCGGAGGGTAAATTTGTCACAAGTGTACAAGTTTGGGGATTTTTTGTGGTCAAAAAATCAGTTTTGAGTAAATTTGTTACAGGTGTACCAGTTTGAGGTTTTTCGAGGTATTAACCCTAAAAAAATCATAAAAACCCCAAACTAGTACACCTATGATAAATTTATCCAAAACTAATTTTTTGACTACTGAGAACCCCAAAATGATATATCTATGACAAATTTATCTTCCGTCAGTTTCCGTCAAATTTTGCCACCAAATTGCTAAGTTGGATGACACGTAGCAGTTGACGGGTGTACCAATTTAGGGTTTTACCCATCTGTTTGTTACAAATTTACCAGTTTATGATTTTTCATGGTATTAATCCAATTTAACGGAGGGTAAATTTACCACAAGTGTACCAATTTGGGGTTTTTGGTGGTCAAAATATTAGTTTGGGATAAATTTGTCACAGATATACTAGTTTGAGATTTTTGATGGTCAAAAAATTAGTTTTGGGTAAATTTATCTTAAGTATACAAGTTTAGAGTTTTTCATGATATTAACACATTTTTTTTATTATGTTGCCAAAAATCATAAATTATGTATATTGTGATACCAACACCCCAATTTTTTTTTATCGCTAAAATCCCCAAGCTTATGGTAATGTGTCAAAAAGAACTTCAAATTTTTGTCACGTCGGTATAAGTTTGGATATTGGTGACACAAAAAGAAATTTTGGCCAATTGGAGGGAACAATTTAGGATTTCTGTTTGTTGTAGACAGATGGTGTTTTTGTCACACCAATATAGATTTGAGTGTTTTGGTGATGCAAAAATAAAGTTTGGGTTATTGTTGTCACAATGAGTACAGTTTAGGGTTTTTTGCGATATTTTTTTAAATGAATTTTTATTTTTTGGGGGAGGGGTGGAAATATGATGATTACCCGACGGAAAAACTTTAAAATGCACACTCCTTACACAAATATTTTGAAACATAGCATCAGCGGTAAACACACAGTACGAAAATGAAGGATGTTTGGATGATATTCTCGATCATAGTAAATTTAGTGGGGGCGGTAAGTGATAACCAGAAAATACTGGGGTCAAACAAATATTTATATAAATATTGAGGGAGTTCTCTGAATATTTCGGTGAGTGAATTACCCCCTCCACCCCGCTAAAGAAGGATTCAACCTAAGACAAATATTTCAAGGGAAATTATCCAATTAGTTTTGGACTTATTGTATGGATGTCAATTCAGTCTTTAACTTTCTAATTTTACTAATTTAATCATAAACCTTTACATGAAATTTTAGTACAGTCATTCTAGTTAATTTTCGCATTAAAATGCTGACGTGGCGATCCAGTTATTGCTAGCTATCCTACGTGTCATAACCCCATGTCAGCAATTTCCCTCCCAAAATTGGTCAGAAGGACGATATCGGAATTTCATGCTGAGGTTAGGAACTAAATTGGCAAAGTTGGAAAATTTAGGATTGAATTGACATGACCGATTGGACAACTTTTCCAATATTTCATGTGAGACTTTGAAATTCATTTTTCTTTTAAGTCTACTTAGTACTGCGCCACGTGAATGACGTTGTTCGCTTAGCTTTTAATATATGAATTCCCCGTTTTGCACTGCATCGTCGGTCTTATCAATAGAGAACCATCAGATTTCACCATCAGCTCGTATAAATGCAACTTGATGATTTATTATTTGATTTTGGAATGTAATAGCGAGTCATGCAACTTCTGGCGATTGATGTCGATGGTACCGAATCGGGTAAACGGGTCCCAATATGCCATAAATTGAGGGGAAGAGGACGCAGTACCTCTCAGTCTTATTTCGCGTTTTTAAATTCAATTAGGGTGGTAGGTGGTCTTAATATTAGTTATATGTGCTTCATGGATCCTGTTTACACCGAAAAATGGCCAACTTATCGACATGGAAAATACATTATAGAGATATGAATTACACGTCCTGTCGTCAACGATTGCAGAAATTGATATCCATTTAATGCATCGATGATGGTTCAGTTGTGGTCGATGAGTGTTTGTACCAAATATCATTAAGAGACAAATGACAAAGGCAAGAGGCAACGTGGAACTAAATTTCATCAAGTTGCCAACATAAGGGACACATGTCTTTGACATGTGTCATGTGTATATGTTTAGACCCAAAGATGACCAATTTTTGGGTATTATCGACAAGATTGGGAAAACGAGCAAAATTTTCTATTTTACGGTAGCTCGAGAAAATGGTCATAACTTCGTTGAAACAGATCGGATTGACCTGATTCTAAAGCCAAAAGAACGAAGACTCTTGGATCTACAACTTTTAAGTTTTAAGTTTTCTCAGAAAATCACAGTAGAGTTTTCGACGTTAAAAGGAAGTCGACAGTTGTGACTGGTCAGGATGCGAAAATTTCAGTTCTGCGCTAGTTCGGAAAAATGATCATAACTTCGTCGAGATAGATCGGATTGACCTGATTCTAAGCCAAAATAACGAAGACTCCTGGATCTACAACTTTTATGTTTTGAGTTTTCTCAGAAAATCACTATAGAGTTGTTGACATTAAAAGGAAATCAACGATCGTGACTAGTCACGATGCAGAAATTTCAGTTCTGCGCTAGTTCGGGAAAATGGTCCTAACTTCGCAGAGACAGATCGGATTGACCTGATTCCAAAGCCAAAAGAACGAAGACTCCTAGATCTACAAATTTTTTGTTTTGAGTTTTCTCAGAAAATCACTATAGAGTTGTCGATATCAAAAGGAAGTCGACGGTCGTGACTAGTCAAGATGCAGAAATTCATAGACACTTCAGTGAAGAATTGCCAACTTGAAGGAATCGACAAAAATTGAAGTCGACAATCTCGGATACAACTATTGAAGATGTAACCGTCAACATAGTGGGGTCAAAGCAACCATCAACGTAGTAGAGTAGAACAAACCATCAAGGTATACGCAACTGTTGGAAACCACTAAGAAGCATACATGTATATTTTGAGGGAACAATTACTTGTAAGCATGATCACGAGGCAATTATCACTTGTAGATAAGATCGTGGGACAGTTATCTTGAAAGTAGGATCATGGCATCGCATGGACATGAAGACAAGATTTTCGGAATAGAAGAACATAGGCACAATCGTTGAAAATCGCTAAGAAGCAGTTACCACACAACCATTACAGATATCACGGGCCATCTACTAGAGACCTCCCCCCGACAAATCAATCAACATGTTATCTTTCAATTATATTTACTTTCATGTACCGCACTTTACTTTTCCTTAGTTATAGCTTTCCGATTCGCGTCGTCGATTAAATTCCGACGTGTATCTCTATTTCGGATGTTGCATCGTTGATTAAATTCCAGCGTTACATTTTTGTGTACGTGTGTGGCTATATTTTTAGACTTTGTCGTCGATTAAATTCTGGCACGATTTATACATACAGTCCAGTTCGAAGTTCAAAGAAAAAGTTCGCAGTTTTTCCTTGTCTGCTTAGATATTTCTTGTCTTTTAAGTGTAACAGATTCAAACATTACAAATCCGGATGTCAAGCAAACATGGGGCACGAGCAGCCAAAACGTGTACATGCTGTTGATGCTGATGAAAATGTGGTGTTAGCATGCAAAACGGATGACTCGAGTACCATGGATGCCAATATTTGGTATCTCGATACTGGGTGCAGTAATCACATGTGTGGCCGAAATGAGCTATTCTTGCAATTAGATGAGACAATTCGTGGTGAATTCAACTTCAGGAATAAATCAAAAATTCCCGTTTTGGGCAAAGGTAACATTGATATCAAAATTGTGCTAAGACTTTTTCTGGAATTTGCTTAGTGTTAGGCAACTTTCCAAAAAAGGTCATAAAGTTAATTGAAAATGGAGTTTGCACTATCAAAGCTGTAAACAATAAGTTGATCACGACGGCACAGATGACGAAGAACCGGATGTTCCCTCGATCCCTTCAGACGAATAGTCTGTTAATTTTTCAAGCGATGGCAAAAGATAGCAAGTGGCTGTGGTATCTTCGATTCAGTCATCTAAATTTTCGTGGACTAAAATTACTCGTCCAGAAAAGATGGTGACTGGCATGCCTTTGATTGACTGTCCAGATCATCCATGTGAAGGATGTCTTGTTGGAAAACAACATCGAGAATCCTTTCCAGTTGGAAAAGCTAGAAGAGTCAAGTAGCCTTTGGAGTTGGTCCATATAGATATATGTGGCCCTGTTGAGGTGGAATCAATCGGACAAAAAAGTACACGCTAATTTTTGTCAATGATTTTACTAGAAAAATATGGTTATATTTCTTAAAAGAAAAATCAGAAGCTTTTGGTAAATTTAAAGAATTTAAAGTCTATGTTGAGAAACATAGTGGCTTTAATCTAAAGACATTGAGATCGGATAGAGGTGAAGAATTTACTTCTAATGAACTCAACAAATATTGTAAAATTCATGGATTAAAACGTCAGTTGATTGTTAGCTATACTCCTTAACAAAATGGTATAGCAGAAAGACAGAATAGAATGATTTTTGAAATGGCAAGGAGTATGCTAAAGGCTAAAGATTTACCAAAGAAGTTTTGGGCAAAAGCCGTTGCTTGTGTTGTATTTGTGCTAAACAGGTGTTGACACCTAAATTTTGCTTAATCATTTAGGGTTTTATTGCATAAAAATTATGGATTAATTTTTAACCCCTAAATCAAAAATATTTTCATGGCATATAGGCATTAGGTGCATTTACATTAATAGGGCATGCTAGAACATATTTTCCTCGTTTATCTTAAAAAAAATTAAATTAATTATAAAAAAAAAAGAGGAAGAAAGCACGTGAAGGCCTTTCCTCTTTGACCATTCAACCCATTCACCAAAAGGGGCTCTGCCTCCTTCACTTACGAAAAAGAAGGAAAAGCCAAGGAGAAAAGAAAAAAATAGAAGAAGAAGAAGAAGCTTTTCTTCTGGCTTAGGGGACCGCACAGTCCATTGACCAAAGGGGGGTCGTTCTGCGCATTCAAAAGAGGCCAGAGGAAGCACACAAGAGGGAGAGAGTTCCGAGAGAGAGAGAGAGAGAGAGAGAGAGAGAGAGAGAGAGAGAGAGAGAGAGAGAGAGGAGGTTTTTTGGAGAGAGCTCGAGAGAGCTAAAGGGGAGGAAGGAGGGAGCTCGAGAGAGTTAAAGGGGAGGAAACCGAGAGAGATCCGGGGGAGAACAGAGAGAGTGAGAGAAATCGAAGAGAAAACAGAGAGAGACAGAGCGGACGAAAGCGAGATATGAGGGAGAGAGCGGAGAGCTTGCTTGTAGCCCAGCTGCGCCCAAGTATTGTTCGACGACTCCCGGCCGCACCACTCGAACCCGCAGTCTCCCTTTCGCGCCCAAGGTAGGTCTTGGTTGTTTGGATTTTCTTCAAAGGTTTTGAGTCGATTACCCGAGGATCCTGGTTCGGAGACGTTGCGAGGCGACAAAACTGAGTCCGACGCATCTTGAATTTGCCCTTTATTCGCCGTCACCCAGCCGGGTAGGGTCACTTCTGGAGACTGAGCTCGCGTTTCTTGCGATTCCCGGATGCCCTGTTTTTCCATTTTTTGGCCTCAACCGACGCCAAGATCTGCGGTTCCCTGTTTATGTTTGTGTCGAGTGTAGATGGACAACCATTGAATGATCTCAGGCGTGTTTTGGTTGCTGTATGTTGATGGTGATCTGCATTTCATACTTTGTTTGAGTTCGTGGCCTCCCTTTCAATGTCGCACACCACGTGCTCGCTGAAATATTTGAATGAAATTCGCAAGTTGTTTCCTTTGCGTGTGATGCGTTCTTGAATCTCGGTGTTTCTCTTTTCACTGGCGGTGTCTTGGCTGCGTTGTCGCTTGCTTTTGGTAGGCTGAGTCGTTCTTTTTTCTTTTTCCGACAAGCAAGGAAGGTCCGCGGAGAGCAGCATGAGCAGGGAGCTCGGTTCAGTCAGTCCCCTGCCGGGACCTGGCTGACTCGCGGCCGACTAGCCGCTCATCGAGGCTTGGACGGTCCCAGTCGGCCGCCGGTCACCATGGCGGCAACCCGGACGGAGGACGCCCCTCCACCCCTTGTCGGGATGGCGACGCGGACGGGAAAGGCGCCGGTCACCAGCGAAGGCGAGGCGTAGGACATAGAGGCTAAGCTAGTCGGGTCGGCGGTCACAAGTCGGGTCGGGTGCACGGGTTGTAACCGGGTAGGGTTTACACTTCGGATCGGTTTTAGGTTAATTAGGTTTTATTAATTTTAGGCTTTGTTAGGTTAGGGCTAAATAGGATTTTTGTTTAGTATTTGGGCCAATTGTAGGTCTATTTAGTTTTATTTGATTTGGGCTGGAATAGGTAGTGGGCCGGCGCATTTAGAGTTTAGGGCTTTTATTTTCTTGTTGGGCTTTAATTTGTTTTAAAAAGAATTTCGGGCCGGGCCCTTTCCTTTTAAAAAAAAAAATCCGGACCGGGCTCAATAAATGAGCCCTGTTCGATCGTGGACCCGGGCCGGCGCACCCGGGTCAGTCTCGATCCAGGTCGGATGTGGAGATCCGACCCGGATCCATTTTAATATTATTTTATTATTTTAATATTAAAAATTTTAAAATAAAAATTATAAAAAAAAATATTTTATCCGGGTCGGATATGGAGATCCAACCCGGTTGTTTTATATTATTTTTAAATTAAAAAAATTAATTTTAAAAAAAAAAATTTCGAAAAATCAGAAAATTTATTTGGACTTTGGAATTGGTTTTTCCTGCCCTATCATGTGATTAGTGTCATGTTTAATTACACATTGCTTGGTTCACACACTTTGAATTACGTGTTTAATTTAACCTCACGTGTGGTTGAATATGCACATTAAATTCATGTATTGATTGTGGACTCCCTTAACCTGGTTAGGGATCGAATTTTGAAACTCCCGATTAGTGTGAACACGTTAGGCAGTAATTGAACAAGGTTAGGTACCGAAAGGGCACTAATTGGTCAATTAGTGCAATCAAGTCCCCGTACCCATTGAATCTCTGGTTCGTAGAAATAAAGCATTTCTCCTGTGCTTTACTTGGATATCTAATCGTCCCACCAAAAATCGATTAGTGGCGACTTCTAAATGAAATTAATATGCATGTTAACAACTTAAACTTAAGTCACGAATTGGTATGAGCTTGGGAGAGATCGAGCTAGGTTTAACTTAGTAATCCATTAGCCTAACCCTTTAGGCGGCGGGGCCGGTTCAGGGAGGTTGCGACAACAGGTGTCCAACAAAAAGTGTTCTCGGAAGAACCCCAGAAGAGGCTTGGAGTGGTAACAAGCCAGATGTTTCGTTCCTACGAGTATTTGGGTGCGCGGCATATCCCCATATACCAGATGAACGGAGGAAGAAGTTGGATGACAAAAGCGAGAAGTGCATCTTCATTGGCTATAGTGATACAACTAAAGGTCATAAGTTATATAACCCAATCATCGAAAAGGTAAT
This sequence comes from Syzygium jambos, assembly GCA_031216235.1. Lineage (NCBI taxonomy): Eukaryota > Viridiplantae > Streptophyta > Magnoliopsida > Myrtales > Myrtaceae > Syzygium > Syzygium jambos. Next base: position 22,358,282 of record CM062226.1, read on the forward strand.
CATCAGCAGGGATGTCCAGTTTTTAGAAGATAAAGCCTAGGACTAAAACCAAAAAGGTGACCAAACAAACATTATCATCGAAGATGAACCATTGGAGGGAGATACAGAAAAACCTCCATCATCTTCGACCAGTGGTGCATCTTCTTCATCATCTTCGATTAGTGGTGTATTTTCTTCCCCAACAGTAGCTTCAGAACCACCATTACGTCGTTCATAGTGACTGCAAGAGACTCCAACAAAATTCAGGGATTATATGGACACAAGAAACAATGACAGTGATAGTGACGAAATCACTGATGAAACTATGGTAAATTTTTGTTTATTTGCTAAATGTGACCCTGTATCCTGTGATGAAGCAACTGTAGATGAAAAGCGGATCCAAGCAATGGATGAACAAATCCACTATATTGAAAAGAATGACACATGGATGCTAACTTCTTTACCATCTAGTAAGAAGCCCATTATTGTCAAGTGGGTGTACAAGACAAAGTACAAACCCAACGGTCAGGTGGATCGTTACAAAGCAAGACTAGTCATGAAAGGCTGTAAGCAAAAGCCAAGTATTGATTATTTTGAAGTATTTGCACCAGTGGCTCAAATGAATACCATTCGGATGGTCTTAGCACTCGCAGCTCAAAACCATTGGAATATCCTACAAAATTGATGTGTGATAACAAGTAGGCGATTGCATTAGCCAAGAATCCTATTTTTCATGCCAAGAGCAAACACATAGACCTCAAGCATCATTATATCCGTGAACTGGTCAAAGATGAAGAGATCTTGATTTCTATAGATCCAAGGATCAGATTGCAGATATTTTGACAAAACCATTGAACGCAGATTTGTTCGAGAAATTGAAGACGATGCTTGGTGCTATTGATTTCCAAAATCAATTTTAAGGAAGGCTGTTAGAAATATTAAAATTGTTTTTGTCTTTATTCAAACTTAATCCTCAAGTTTACATATCCTCAAGCATAAAAGTTGGTCTTCAAGATAATACAAACTTGGTCTTCAAAAAAATTTCACCTATACCTTAGGAGTAGTATAAATAGGTTGTCCCCTCCCTATTTGTGTTAGAGTGAGTGGAAAGCCATAGAAAGAGAGAGTTGAGATTGTGAGAAAAAGCTTGTAGAGCTAAGTTTGTATTTCTTTGTGTAAAGCTCGTGCAAAAGGCATTTTGAATATTATTCTCTCTCGTTTGTGTATCTGTGTGCTTTTCACCAATATCTTCAAAGTTTGTCTATATCCTTTTTGGTTCCTACAATCCCATACTTCACGAAGAGCTTTCCAAAGTAAAGAATAGGTGGGACGAGTTGGACTAGAAACAGGGAGTAGTGCAAAGCAATGATATTTGTCTCTAATAAAAGTTACCCATAAGGACTCTGGTTTCAAAAATTGAGACCCAAGCAAGTTTAATAAGAAATGCTTTATTACTCTCACATAACTTGCGAAGTCCTAATCCTCCATAATTCATTAGTTGGCAAAGCTTTTCCCATCCTAATAGGTGAATTTTCTTTTTTTCATAAAAATCACTCCAAACCAAATTCCGACAATCACGTTCAAATGCTTCACAAGTTATAGCAGATTTTTGCTGATTGCATCACATACAAAGGCATAGTCATAGCAATAGATTGAACCAAAGTTGTTCTCCCCGCAAGAAAATTTTTAGCCTTCCATCCACTTAATTTACTATGCACTTTATCAATAATAGGTTGGTAAGTTTTACGACTAACTCGGTCATGAAGCAGTGGTACTCCTAAATACTTGCCAAGATTACTTGTAAGAGGAAAGTGTATAGCAGATCTAATATGGAGCTTTTTGTACCGAGGGACATTCTTAGAACTAAAAAGTTCAGATTTAGTGGCACTTACTTTTTGACCAGAAGCATCACAGAATGATTCTAGACACTTGTAATAACTTTGCATTTGCTCAACATAAGCTTCAACAAATAAAAGGAGATCATATGCAAATATCAAATGAGATATGACAAAACTACCTTGATGAACTCGAAACGGCTTCCAGTCACCCTTATCTACCAATCGCATGATTAGATGAGAAAGCCATTTCATACAAAGGATAAATATATAAGGTGAAATTGGATCCTCTTTTCTTTAACCTCGCGAAGTTTGGAACAATTTTGTAAGTTCATCATTCCAAAATTGCATAGCATTAGTAATACATTGCATGATGAAATCCATTAGAGAATTTGGAAGTCCCGTCATGCGAAGAGTATTATGAAAGAATCCCACCTTAACCTATCATACGCTTTCTCCAGATCGACCTTGACAGCGTATAGCCTTTCTTCCCCTTCATTTTTCACATTGAATCTGAGCAATGATAGTATTATCTTAGATATGGCAACCCGATACGAAGCTAACTTTGTTTGCTGACAATATTCCTCATCAAGAGAAGAAACTTCTCATTTCCAGCTCATTGACAACTCCAAATCAAAATATTCATCATCAAGTAAAATATTAAATGATAATTAAAGCAATCTAGTGGTCAACTTAATCCATTTTAACGTCAAAGGAATCAGGTACCATTGAAGCTAGCTCCTCTGTATCACCACCCGGATCCCACTATCTTTAATCAATATGGGTTCAGGAGATTTAGGTTGATTGCAAACATTTGATAGCAAGGTTCCATTAAGATGTCCAGCCATTTCCTGTTCCACTAGAATAGAAACCTCATAATCAATTATTGAAATAGCTTTAGATGCAATTACAAGCCTTCCTTTCTTCATTATCATCTCCCCATTTACGAAGAAGCTAACCTTTTTGGGCAACCCCAATTCAGTATTATGGGAACGATGCTGACTGGGGGTTTTATATTCTCGAGCAAATTGGTCAAGTAGCTCATCGTCACTCAAACGAGGCTTCAATCAAGGAGGAGCGAGATGAAGACTAAGGGCTCGAAAAAGCAATGGAGCCTCAACTTCCACGTTTTCTGTATGTTTATACCCTGATTGGGGCTACAACACAGCAAAGTGAAATTTGAACAGTCTGAGGCCTTCGCGTATTTTGAACCTCCATCTAATCTTCAAATTTCTCATTTGTTTTGGAGCACCAAAGGTTTTGTTTTTCTTTGAATATTTGCATTAGGAAACCTTTCTCCATGCTTAGATGCCTTCGGTATAATATTATCTTCACGCTCTTTAGTTCAATGTCCATAACAACCACAGTGGAAGCAAATGAGGGGTAGGCCTTCATACTCAATATTGCATCGACCACCACCTATAGCGATCATGGGCACAAAGAGTTGAGAGTGATCAACTCAAACACATAGTTGTGCATAATTTCCTCTTCTTGCGACAAGTGTTATAGTATTCGCTTTCAAGAGGAGGCCAATCTGATTGCCTACACGCATTAAAAAGTCCTCATCAAAATGCTCCAATGGTAGACGAAAAATGCTAACCTAGGCAACCACTTTGTTCACAGTAGCCGTATCTGGATTATAGTTAGGAATCCAAGGTTAAATTGCCAGGTAGTGATAAAAAAATCATTCAAGGCCCAATAATCAATGGGACTCAGGATCCTCGGCCAGATTAAATTTAGCGACAAAGAAGCCATTACCAACATCAATGATCGACAAATCCCCTCTCGACTTCCACAACACCATTAAGAGACGAATGAGAAGGGGTTGCCCCATTCTATGACCAAGCAGTTTGATAATCAAAGCTTTGTGCCAATGGGCATGTAGTCATATTTTCTCCTCTCGAGAAATTCAGATTATTGGGTAGTCAAAATTATCAATAGCTAAAACCTACTAATCAAAATCAACCCAATCAGTAGATTCCCCTTCCAAATCATAGGAATTCCAATATTTTTGCCCTGAAGATTTCAAGATAAGTGGGTTGATCCATCGCCCCCATAGCACCAACGGCATATTTGAAATTATGTTTTGTTTTTTTCTTGCTCCTATACAGTTGGTCTATCTCTTGTTGAGAAAGGACAAGGGAATGTTGAGAGGGCGGCAGTAAAGAGGACTAGTTCCTTATGAAGAAAGCTCAGAGACGTTTTCTCTAACGACTCATTTAATTTTGTCATGATAACTTGATAAGTTGAGGGACAATATTAAACAAAGTGAAAGTTTCGGGAATACATTGAATATTTAAGAATAATTCAATTATTATGATGATGAATTAAAAATTTAAAGAAGACATTGCACAAAGAACTATCGGTCTCAATTTCCTTTGTCTTTATCGTTTTTTTTCCTCATATTATTCACTATAACACATTAGAAGATCCAGAAACCTGTTGTGAAGCAAGGGTAGTGAAATTGAATGATCCAATCATCAATTTCCACTACACAATTAATTTTGGGCGGTTCCCGAGGAGAACAGTCAGATTCTTAGTTCTCAAAATTTGGAAGCGGAATAACAGGTTTGGATCCCGGTTCCTAGTGCAGAACCAGACCAATCGGACCAGTAATTTTTTTCTATTTTTGTATTTTTTTTCTCTAAACTAAAGAGTAAAGCTAGCGGAGGCAAAAAGCAAAACCCTAGCCTCTCAATCTCACAACTCTCGACCATCTCACCTCTCTCATGCCTCCCTTGCGGCCTCGCCTCCCTTTCTCGCTCTCGCCTCGCCTTCTTAGATCGCCTCAAGCGTTACGTCTCACTCTCGCATTGCAAGCCTCTCACTGTCACCATGCCTCTGCCGCGTCGCCGCAACCCTCTACTTCAGCAAAAGGGCACAAGTGAAATCAAGTAAAGATGGTGTTTTCTGTGAAAAAATACGATTTTTATGCTTGTGAAGAAGGGGGTCATGGAGGATGTAGCGGAGGAGAAAGGCGAGACCGAAGAAGAAGAATGGTGGGCCGGAATTGTGAAAGAATGAGAAAGGTAACTGGACTATAAAAGAAGAACCGGGCTGGTCTACACACTAGTCCAGTCACCATCAATGCTTGCGTGGCCCTACGCCACTCACTGCTCAATGATTATCCAGCGACCAATCTCCATAGCTTTCTCTACCAAAAAAAAAAGGAAACTCCATAGTTTTGGGAAGGGCTGAATCTTCATCATGTCACCTTGAAATGTCATTAGTTACAGGGCACCACTTTCTTTCTTCCAATTTTTCCCTAATAAATAATAAATGAAGTAATTGCTCCCACAATAATGACCGGAAGAAAACTCTACAAATTTATGCTTCTATTGATTCTCGAGTAGAACTAAGAATTGGACCGGAACATGCAATTCTAAAACTAACCGGTCCAGTTCTCAATTCCAAAATTTTGGAACCAAGAGTTACGAAGTCGGTTCCTAATTTTAGGCTAGGAACTGATCACTCCTACTAAATGTGAGTGTGGATTAGGGCTTAGGAATCTTTTGTCTTGGAACCATGCTTGCAGACTTACAAAAGTAGGGTTTGCTGGTACAATCAAGCTCACTTTGGATAGCATGGATTCATTGTTGCTTGTTCAAGCGATTCTGGGTTTTGGCAAGTTGAGCTGACAATGTCTATGCTTGGTGAAAAATTCTTAAATTGAGGAGTCTATTAAAACCCATGACAAAGATCATGTTTGGCTATCAATCACCTTATATGGCAACACCATTGGCACCTCTGTGGATACTGTTTGAAAGATATTTTACAGCAGTTTAATGATGCTGCATTGGAAAGAGAGATTGAGTGGCAGATTTTACAGAAGGGAATGAACGGAGATGGCCGCTCCAAGATCTGAAAACTATAGTGGACATTTAAGCTACGTGGTACTCTATCCCCACACTCTGCTTCTTCATACGAAGTAGTATTTCTAGGATCAAGGCGTGGGAAAAGTTAACTAAGTTGAGGCCTAGACGTTGATAGTTTCAGCCATATATTCATAAATTTACTTCATACATTCCGGGTAACTAATCATCAGAAGCTGCAAACAATAAGTATAATGAGGAAGTGACGTCATATTGCTGATCTATGTGTTTTATGTACGAAACATGCTGAACAAGAAGACACGTTTGCTTTTATTGCTCTTTTTCAGAGCAAGCATCTATATATAATAAGCAAAGCTTAGTAGGATATCCCTTACGGTTGTGCCACGTGTAGAAAATGAACGCACATGGTTGATACATGTAACATGGCAAGTGCTAATAATAACACTTATTCTATAATTGATATACCTTGAATAATCCTCTACCATTTTTTATGTAATTTTTCCACAATTTGATAGAAAAGACAACGACAAGGTAAATTTGTTATTGAAATTTAGTTTGATTTATTTTTCGTTTATTACTCAAATAGAGAGTAAAAGGCAGCGCCAAATAGTAATAAGTGACTCAAATGCGCAAAAATTCTTACTCATATTTGTTGGTTTTATTGAATATTCTAACTAATGCATTTATTTGTTTGTCACTTTTATGAAAATGAGCCCATTTCATGGTGGCCTTGATCCCTTTTTTCATCATCAAGTATTTTTGTGCTAAACTAAAAAAAATTTGAACCCATCTTCATGATGAAAAAGATTGCCCCAACATGCTAAAGCGTTTGGTAAAATGTGAACGTACCATTTGTTTTGAATTGTGTGTGTGTGCACGCACGGACGAAAAAAGAAAAGAGACTAAGGTGTGTTTATTTCACGGGAAACGTAACGTTTCTGGAAAATGTTTTATAGGTAAAACGATTAATTTTCCTTTGTTTGGTGATATGTAATCAAAAAAGTTTTATGGTGTTTGGATCTCATTTGGAAAATGATTTCAAAATACGTTTGTTTTGCCAACCAGCGCTTGTGCCCTATCGCTGAGGCTGGCGACCAAAGAAGGGAGGAAGAAGGAAAAACAAAAACAAAGAAAAGAAAAGGAGAAAAGAAAAAGAAAAGAAAAAATTAAAAAAACAAAATAGTAACAAATTCAAGATGTACAATTCCAGAAAGTGTTTTCACCTTCTTAGATTAGGAAATTCACTTTTCTAATTTTATACATGAATATTTTCTTTGATCAGAAAGTATTTTCGGTAGACTTATTATTTTTGGTGAATCAAACGGATAAAAGTTCGAAAAATGGATTCCCGGAAAATATTTTTCCTCAAACAAACGCACCCTAATATAAGGATGGTGAGGACCAGAGAAGAAAAAGCTCCTAATTTATTTATTTTTGAAACTGTTATTTGCATAAGTATGTATTTTAGTGCAACCATATGTTACTTCCCGTATTCTAAAGTTTTATATAAAATATTTTATGATCACCACATTTATTCATACATGAAATATTGTGACTTTATTCAGTGAAAATTTATTGCCCTGCCATTATGGAGACAACAGAAACAAAATTCTTTTTGTTAATTCTTAAATAGGTATCATCAACTTGTGTAGTCAAATCTATTTATCTCAAATTATCGGTTAACCATAAAATGCGTGCATTTAGTTATGTTATAAACGGCGGTTCTTTAGCTATGTTAACAACATTTACCGAATAATGCAAGTTGTACATGTGCTTGAGACATTTACACTATCATATAGAATCATCTTGGACAAGTACATTTTCTAAAAAATCAATTGGAAGAAGTCCCCAAACATATTAAAACGTGGCACACGATCTTATTAGTTCAAAACGAAGAAAAACTAAGTTAATAGCCAACGTTTAGGTGCAAATAGTCTAAGTAAAATGATTTGATATAAAGTACATATCTTCTGCTATAGATCGGATATCAAGCTCATGAATTGACGGTTCACTATTTAAGTAAAAATTGTGATATTTACTCTAATTCCGATTTTAAGGGTATTTTAGAGAATTGCAATAGTATTCCCACGTTATTACATATGTCATTCATGAAACAAATGGTATAATAGGTATTACATTACTCAAACCAACAAACAAACGTAATAGTTTTTACAATATTATTAAACGTAACAGCTATTACATCATAGTCTTATTCCATTCTTGCAACCAAGCAAGCCGTCAGATACTTGCTACTCATGATTCATGTTCTCTTTAGTTTTAGCACTCAAAAATTTTATTTCTTCAATCTAGTCCCTCATTACTTCCAAACCCCAACACTATTTCCAACCATCAACCATGCTAATCTTCATCATGAGAACACATTGGAGCACTTGAAAACTAGACTTCATATCTTCTGGCCGCCTCTATGGTCGAACCGCCTCTGACTCTGAAGCACGCTAAACTATCGATCACCGGAGTCATAGAAAGAACGAATATAATCAGCCCTCAAGAAGCAACAATTCTTTCCCATGAAGTAAGTGATAGCAGCTGCTAGGTGCTTGTGTTTCTGTCAAAGGAGTTGCGTGAGACTTGTGGTTAAACATCTGTCGTTATTAAGAGAGAAGCAATGCTTTTAAACCCGGACCGGTCAAAGAACCAGTAGAGTTGGCAGGTCGTGAATCAACCCGTTGAACCGACGGGTGAAACGGTCGTGCACATTTTCTTGAATTATAAAATATTTCGACTTAAATTACCAAAGAAAAAATGGAAAGAAAAAGAAAGTAAAATGCTGATGTATGTGAATCCTTCGAGTTATAGTTGTAGAGTAGTTGAGACACGAGTTGCGAGCATCATCTTCCAGGACGGATCGAAAGACTTGCCAAGGTAGTTAGGCTCTTTGGCACGCCATCTTAGGTCATGCGATATGCTCCTGCATCATCACCTCAGTTCACATACTTAATTAATATTTAAAGATGCCATTTCTTTCCTTCAATTGGAGTTTCCCTTATTTAATCCCATGCATGCATTGCATGTCACCTACTATGTTTCTAACAGACCTCAAGGTCTTCAAGAATATCTGAGAGGTGAAGCATGAAGAATTGATGACTCTTGTCTCTCCTCCTCATCTTTCTTCATGAATCAAGAAGTACAGATTTAGCTGTAGAGATTCTTCGATTCTTTTTCCTTGTATTTTTGCGGTTTTTTTTTTTCTCGGGTCAATTCATGTGGTGATGCCATGAGGTGGGTGTGTTGGAATGATGCAGTTAGCCATTGCTATCACCTAGATTTTTTATGTCAATGTCTTGCCTTTTTGTCCTTTATTTGCTCTGCTCTGTTGTTCCCGTTTCCTCTATTTCAATTTCTTTGGTCTTGACTCTTCACTGATAACGCTTAGCCAAAACAGGAAGTCACTGTGATTTTGCAGGTACCTACCATCTTATCTGTCATGTTTTTCGTTGCAGCTCTCTAGTTCTGGCTCTAGTCAGTGTGTCTGATGTCAAAGATTGTTGTTTGAGAAACTTGAACCTTGCCCTGATTAAATTCCTAGTCCTTGAGCACTAGGATTGTGCCTGAAGTTCACTTTCTTGTGAATTCTTGAATCAAATTGATCAAATAAATTTGCAGGTGAAGATGATTATTGTCCAGACTCTGATGGAACGACTTCGGCCCCTCATAGGCTCAACCGGCTGGGACTTCTGTGTTCTCTGGAAATTGAGTGAAGATCAAAGGTTTAGGAATTCCTAGATTCTCTCTCTCTCTCTCTCTCTCTCTCTCTCTCTCTCTCTCTCTCTCTCTCTCTCTCTCTCTCTCATGTTCTCATCTTTTTCCGATGAAAATATGGTCTCGGTATTTGTTATAGACTGATAGAGTGGATTGACTGTTGCTGCGCTGGAGCTGAACACAACCAAATCGGAGGTGAAGAGTTCAGTTTTCCAGTATCTCCTTGTAGAGATGTCGTGTTTCAGCATCCAAGAAGAACGAAAGCTTGTGAACTCCTTGCTCAGATGCCCTCTTCCGTGCCCCTGGAATCCGGGTACTTTCACCTCACCATTTCCTTTCGTTTTTTGATGGACTGGAGTTTCTGTTGCCATATGAAAATACAATTTCTTGTGAACAGAATTTATGCGCATGCCTTCATGTCGTCCCAACCAAGGTGGCTTAACTTCGCTAGCAGCTCCGACTCGAAAGCAGAAGAAGTGAGTTAACAACTGATATGTCCATCAAACTGCATGGTGTCTATTTATCTCGCTTGTTTTTCAAACATTGATGTCTCATCGCAAGGTGATCAAAGAAATTTCTGTCCTTTTGCAGGATACAATCGGGACCAAGGTTCTGATACCATTTCCTGGAGGTTTGATCGAGCTTTTTGTCACTAAACAAGTATGTGATTTGAATGTCACAGCGGTTCTTGTGAGTTTACGCTTAGTAGAAAGATCGATAGATTTTTGGCTTGATCAACTTGTCAGAGTTTCATCTCTCCCTGAAATGTCGCCTCATGTGTTTCTGTCGCTTTAGGTACCAGAAGATCAAGAAATCATAGGCTTTATCACATCCCAGTTCTCCATTCCATTTGACGCCGATTCCCTATCCTCAGTCTGTATGGAGACAAATTTCTCGATAACACCAAATTCTTTGAATGATCTGCACTCCGGGCCACAGCTGATCGACCCAAATGACCACATCAATTCGCCGGCACAACTGCCCGAAAATCTGAACCTGCACGATGCTTCCGGTGACGGAATCCACCTGTATGAGGCGACCATCGGAGGATCGTATGACACTTTTTTGGCTAACGAGGAAATGAATCCTTCCAACAAGCTGTTAGCAGGAGATGGATTTCAAGAGACGGATGGAGTGGAACAACTGAATGTGGACCCTACAGAACAAGTGAACACGGAGTGGCAAGGGAATGATGAGGAACAGCTCAAACCAGAAAATGGCGCGACGAAGTCAACATCTGATTGCAGTGATCAGAACGAGGAGGATGATGAGAGGAACGGGAAGCAGCCTCACTCAAAGAACCTTCAAGCAGAGAGGAGGAGGAGGAAGAAGCTCAATGACCGCCTCTACAACCTTCGCTCGTTAGTCCCAAAAATTTCCAAGGTAATATGCTGTGCCATACTGGAAATTATATTCCAGTTGAATTTCTCAGCATGTTGTCATCCTACATACAGAGTACTTAGCAACTTTTTAAATGAGATTGAGATACTTTGTTGGGCTAATTCATGACATTAGGAATATCCGAACCGCGATCAAACTCTATTTTGTCGATTTTCACAGAATTCTTGCCTGTAAAATGTGCAATTTGACTGCTTCCTCATGACAAAACAGCTGGATAGAGCTTCGATCCTTGGGGATGCAATTGAATACATAATGGAGCTGCTGAAGCAAGCTAAGGAACTCCAAGATGAGCTCGAAGAGCAATCAGATGTGGAAGACCCCAGGAACTCTGGCAGCAGCAGCAACTTCACCGTTGGCCAACCCGAGGTTTTCAACATTGGGCTCCTGTCAGCATCAGAGAAAGCGGCATTTACTTATCAGCTGCCTGGAAACACTCAAGGAGATGGATCCACCAAGAGAAACCACGAGTCAGAGACTGCGTATGACAAGCAACAACGCATGGAGGTACTCCATTAAATAGTCCCTCCGATTCTTTTTCAACTGCTTCAGCAAAATGCTAAAACTGCGAATGCACAGCCGCAGGTGGAAGTTCGGCAGATGGACGAGAACGAGTTCTTCATTAAGGTGTTCGGGGAGCACCGGCCTGGCGGGTTTGTGAGATTAATGGAGGCTTTGGACTCCATAGGCCTCGAAGTGACCAATGCAAATGTTACCAGATTCCTAAGCCTTGTCTCCAACGTTTTCACAGTTGAGGTACTATCTAAAAACATGTCTAGCATAGTAAATACTAGGAACTCTCATTATACCGAATGAGAGGAAAAGTTAGAACATCGGATAAACTATACTGACACCCTCTTTATTCAAGGACTCTACATTGAACTTGTGGAGCAATTAGCAAATTTACCATATAGACCACAATGATGTATTTCGGGTATTTCTTAATGTAACAGCATTCAGGAACCATATCATTTGTAGGAGGTTCAATTTCATAAATGCAGTGCATTACTCTCCAGACAGAACAATTATAGTGTACCCAGACTTGTTTATTGCATTTGGATTATTCTTTTTTGGTATGATTTAGCTCGAAAAAGTGGCTCTTTTTCGTGATTGAATTGCAGAAAAAGGACAGCGAGCTGGTGCAAGCCGATCTCCTGAAGGACTCTCTGCTTGAGCTGACAAGGAATCCCACCGGCGGGTGGCCAGGGCCGAGCAAAGCTGCGGAGAATGGCGGCGCCAGGAATTGCCATGGTCATCAGCATCATTACCACCTCCTGCACAACCATCCCTTCTGATTTCACTATCACTGCCTTCCCAGCGTTTGATAAAAAAAATCTTTACATTATAGGATGTTCAAGTGAGAAAGCTGCTTCTCTCTCCATAGTTCTTGGCTTTCACCAGGCTTGAGGGTGAAAAATAATAGTACTGCTGTGTCATGGCATCTAAGGTGCTAACTATGTTTTCATGACAAGAAATGACCGCCTATGCGTGTAGCACTTCTGCGTAATTACTTTTTAAAGGGGATCCTGTTACACAAATAGCTTCCGGTTACATCACATGGCAGTGACACGAAGAAGTGATATTTCGGGCCAGTTAGAGTGTGCTTCTTTATTCCGATTCTTAGTGAAAATTGAGCCACTTAACTGAAAGTGGGCTGCACATTGTTAAGGGTGATTGGTTCAAAAATGGACATTTTTGAAAGAACCGGGCCTTATATGTAATGTAAGTAATGTAAGTATTATTTTAGGGAAACATTCATGTGAATAAAAGGGTTTATTTCAAGCTTGTGATGAGAAAGAGGAGGTGTGCATACCGAGTTCTAGTCGACAACATGGACGATCACGACGAGCTTGCCGTACTCTTTGCCATTGAGAGGGACCGTTCCAATCTTTACGTGTTTCTTGAAAGGCATTTTCTCTTGTGCTAAATAAGAGAGAGAGAGAGAGAGAGAGAGAGAGAGAGAGAGAGAGAGAGAGAGAGGACTATGGTAACAGCAGTGGCAGCGGCGACAGTTGCAACTTGGGAATTCATAAGAATTTTTGTTAAGATTGTTGGAATAATTTGAAGTAGAGATAACAAAAAAATCAATTAATTGAGGCATGCAAGTACGAAGTACCATCCCAAATGATCATTCTACCCCTTGAAGTATGAAACTCGATGTGACAGCAGCCTCTAGCGGCTATCCTCACAAGATTCAATAGACCATCCTCTTTAGGGCTCGTTTGGTTTAATTTGCAAAAGAGCCTTGAGGAAATGCAAATACCTTTATATTAAAGTTTCTTGGAGAAATGCAAATAGCGTCTAGTAAAAAAATCTTTATCAAGCTACTTTGAGCCAAGTAGTGTTTGGCTAATTTTTTTTTTTGCAAAAGGCTTTGGGATTTTCTTTTTTATTAAAAATAAAAGCTTACCCTTCCCCGAAGCTAGCGAAGGACTACGGCCACCGACGAGCCAGATCTAGCGCCGGCGGCCGTCACTTGAGGTCGGGTGACCACCAGCGAGGGTCGCACGGCCCCAGCAACGGCAGCCTGGGTCGGGCGACCGCTTGACCTCAGGCAGCCGTCGCCTAGGGTCGGGCGACCTCGCCGGCCCTTCGCTGTCCGGATCCGATGTCGTTGGCCCTCGCCAGAGCGCAAAGAAGATGAACAGTAACAAAGGGGCAAAACCAGAATATAAAAAAATAAGTGAAGGTAGTTTGGGAAGAAAAAAATTGATTTCAGCATTTGGCAAATCCTGATAGCCCAAAGCTGGTCCTAACCAGCTTTGAGCTTTGAGCATTCTCAATGCTAGCTTTCGGCCGACAGTTTATTGGAAATACTTGCCAAACGCTCTTGCATTTCCCCAAGGGCCTTTCGAGCACGAAAGCCCATTGGGAATACTGAACCAAACGGGGCCTTATTCCGTAGAGAATATTAAAGGGAACATGAACGAAAAAAAGTATATGTCTAACCCAGCAAAGAAAGAAATGGAAGGAGAGGAGAGAATTTTCTTGTTTTGATATATATATTTTTAAATTATGCTCGTAGTAACATAAGGTAAATGAAAAAGAGAGTTATTTTTGTTATACAATTCAAATTGGCATTAGCATAAATATCACAAACAATACGGAATTACAAAGAAACGAAATTGCAATAACAAAGTTGGAATCGATACAAACGAATACCGAGGCCTGTGTTCGACACAGTTTCCTTAAAACAGATTCGTTCCCTTCAGCACGCGTCTGAGGTTTCGTGAACGTCTGTCTATTTTCGGAGATGAACACTATCGAAAACAATGCAAATGCAGAGAACTATTTTTCAGAAGAAGAAAGCAGAGAACGAATTTTTCAGAAGAGAAAAACCCAGAACAGAGGGGAGAGTTAAATCAATACGCGTCCGATTAATTCTGTCGTGAAGGCTAGCAAAATTGGGCTCTTCGCGAGGCCCAATTTTCGGTCCTGCAATCGTGTACGCAGGATGCGCGCTCGCACCCAAGTTTCAGCTTGTCGGGCGTCGGATTTGCACCCCCACTGCGCGCGAGGCAGAGAGTTTGTGCTATGATAGTTACCACTTCAAATAAGTGTAACCGTATATAAAGCACTCCATAGCCTTCTTTCTTTTCCAATGTGGGACTAGTACTTTTCACTTCCCACTTCCAACTCTTTGAGCATCAATTTCTCATTCATTCACCCATCAATTTATCCCAAATTTCCAACAATTTTTTCTTCATCAATTCTTGCATCAAATCAAAAATCGTTACAAATTGATGGCAATCATGACCTATATGAAAACCGTTACAAAACAATGGTTTCGAATATTTCAAAACCGTCCAAAAACCTAGCACCAAAAATATATCCTTTGCTAACAATCAATCAAAATAGAACATATGATCAAGTGAGATCGAGCAAAGCGCTTTGATCAAGTGTCTCGTCACCGGGAATTCTCCGCAGAACGCTTACCACATCACTTTTGATCGGGCCGAAGTAGCGCTTGCTCCAAAGACTCCGGAACCGCGAAGGTATGTAGTTTTCATGCTTCCCCTTTATTGAAGCCTAACCGCAAAAAGAAAATAAGGTATCAGATCCCTCGATTTTTAATCGGGTTTCCGCCTTTACGAACTCGGCCATTCTGGATTAGGACGAAAGAGACCGGTTAAGTCAAAACACGACATGCCCGCTATACGCTTTTTCCCGGGCCATTGCTTTCCCTAATCTCTCTCTATTTAGAAACCGCAGATCGAACCAATCATCAATCGATTTCCGAGTTTTCGTTACGTTCGGCATCTAAGCAACAGCTTACGATTCTCCCCGAAACGACGTCGTATGGTGGGGGGCGGGGGTCAACGCCCGCCTCCCAGAAGATCAGAAGAGTCCAAAACCCTAACCCCCCGAAAACTCCTCTCCCACCGACACGCCCCGCCCTGCTCTGCATCCGTCCGTCCGTCCGTCCGTCAATGGCGTCGCTGAGCGGCAGGTTCAAGGAGCTCCTGAAGAAGTACGGCAAGGTGGCCCTCGGCGTCCACTTCTCCGTCTCCGCCGCCTCCATCTCCGGCCTCTACGTCGCCATCAAGAGCAACGCCGACGTCGAGTCCCTCTTCGCCAAGCTCCACCTGCCCGGCGTCGGCGTCTCCGCCGAAGAGGACCCTTCATCGCCGCCGCCTTCGACGCCGAGCGACGGGTTCGCGGCCGAGGGGGGCGCGATCGGGGAGGAGGCGAAGAAGCGCAACCGGACGGCCGAGCTCGCCGCGTCCACCGGCGGCGCCCTGACGCTGGCCATCCTGTGCAACAAGGCGCTGTTCCCCGTCCGGGCGCCGATCACGATCATGCTCACGCCCCCGCTGGCGAAGTTTCTGGCCAGGAGGAAGATCATCAAGGGCAATGTAAGATAAGAGTTTTCGATGCTCGCTCGCGGCGTTTTGAGTTTATGGCTGATAATGCTATTGTGCTGGTCTGCTAGGAGGAGAGGGAGAGGGAGAAGGGAGAGATGTATTTGATAGTTATCGAAAGAGAGGCACGGCCGAATAAGAAAAAACTCGATTTTGTGGAGAGTACTAGCCGGAAGAGTCGTGTGATCGGTTGAACAGTCGAATCTTTTTTGCGTTCGGGTTGAATTGGACTCCTCCATTGTTCGGATAGATGTTATTATTCAGTCTAATTTGTTGTAATGTAGCTTTCGAGTGCCGAGTATTTGGGATAGATCGGAAAGGCTGGTCCTTAGCTTGCCATTCTCATTTTGACTGAGTCCCAGTTAAAGATTTCTGAGGTTCATAATCACTGGATTCCATATCTGATGCTGCATGTATAGTTGTGGTGAATGGCGTGTCGTTGGATGGCGATTGAGTCTTCGATGCTATGATGGGCATCATGAGTTACTGAAGCTTAGAGAGGTGAATCGGTTCGATCTTAGATTCTCTAGACAATGGGAAAGGAAAGCCGTATGAATTGGAGAAGCGGCATTGGATATGGATCTTGAGGGTATAGAACACGTTGAGCTAAATCATTTGCATCTGACTATACCTGCCTTCGGAGTCATCTGCTCTTGTTCTGTTTTGACTTGGAAAGGTCAGCATGCAGAGAGAAGAATACAAAAGAGAAGCTCGCTCTCTCCAAGTGTGCTCGACAAAATGTTCATTTATAGACAAGAATCGCATAGTAGGCCCTGCTAAATTGTGATTCAACATAGATTCTACACCTTGGAACCAGGCCAATTTTCGAGTAGTGTTGTTGTGGTCGGTGCTACATGATGCTAAGAAATTAATGAAAGCTTAAGATAAATTCAGTTGACGAGGTCATCTATATTTATTGATGTTAGCTCGTCGACATGAAACCCTATTTTTGTGAGAAATATCATCTCCGCCTTTGATGGCAGTCAGAGCAGAGAGGGATTGCCTTCCAGTATACGATTTGCCTGGACAAGTTCTCAAGCATTGAGTTCGACCTTAGAGTACGTCGGTCCCTTACTAAGTAGTCGATTGAAGTATTTCGTGCCGTGAGATTGAATCTCTTCTGGTGATTGAATTCATATTAGGAGTCATGATATTCGTGGAGAGTTGACATCGTGTCCAGTTATTCATTCGTCAGCTTGCATTTATTGCCAGTATATTTACTTGATGATTTTCGCTTCTCTTTACTTGCTGTTCAATCCACGGTCCTTTATACCCGCCGTTTTCTGCTTCATATGTTATTCATCGTCTCTTTGCTTCTGAGAATGGCGGGGTAGGGTCGATTGACCTCTCCCTCCAATTTGCTTTTCCTTGTAACAAAATGACGCAGCTGTGCTTTGTGCACAGTTGCTTCTGTTCCTTGTATGGTAGCAACCTCCCCGAAACAATTGAGCCCACATATATTCATCTGGAGAGTACATCTATATGGTACATTCATCCTTCTGATCTTGTATATACCTTGCTATGCATATCTGCACATCCATCATCTCCCATTTAGCTCTTGCCAAGCTTTGCTCCCTCGACATAAGGCTTTTCAAATGGTTCAGGTAAAGTTCTTTCTTGGAAAAGTTTCCCTCTATCCCATTGCTCTGCTCTACCCGATCTTGTAAGATATGGCAAACTACCTCCTCCTTGTAGACACTGTCGCTAGTTACGTACCCTGCTTCGGCCAAGGGACTGTCCTGTAGTATATCTGACAAACTTCACTGGGTTTTTCTCTCGTTTAAATTTTGTCTCAGCTGATTTTCTGCTGTCTCTGTGCTTCTTTATTGCTCAATTTGGCTGACTAATCAGTCTCTACTCTCAATAAGTAACGGCTAAGGGCTATGTTTTGGCGGTTGGGGCCCATCTACTGGTTGGTATTTGGAAACTGGATAAACCTCTGTGGATGGACGTCGTCGTCGGTTCTTGAGGCAATGGCCATCTTGGTACTACGATTACGCAGCCTTACATATCTGCAGCCCCGGTCTCTCTTGTTCTAAGAAACAGATCATCAACTTGAGTGTAACAGAAAGATTACAACAGGAAGACGTTCAAAGAATAAACTGACTCTTGCTGTACGTGAGACCTCACGAGGAGCAAACTCTCTTTTGATAAGCTGTATGGACTGTGTGGACTCTTCTTCTTGTACACAGCAGGCCGCAACATGTTTCCCAACATGGGTCTTTACTTTTCTGTATTCAGCACGCAGGACAACGAAAAGCCGACCGCCATCCTCGACAACATAACATGAACCGCTTTCCTCGTAAGATGTCTCTTCGCCCGCATGAGGTTAGGACATGCAAAACCCTAGCAACCTCAATCATCTCAAAATTTGCAAGAGTCGATTCCCATTAGCTTGCGAAACTCTACAAGCGCAATTATGTAAGTGATTCTTCTCCCACGCCAACCTCACATGACCCAACCGGTTCACGCAGGAATGCCCAAAGTGGTTCGTGTAAAAGTACACGTAGGATACCAAAGAGAGTTATGCATGTTCAAATAAGTTTCAACAATACCATTGTGACTGCTACAGATGTACGGGGTCGGCTAATTTCCTGGTCCTCTGCTAGTAGTTGTGGATTCAACGATAGAAGAAGGGGGATGCCATTTACCGCTTAAATCTCACATTTCGAATTGAGTTCCATTGCGGAGTCTTGTTGACTGGTCCAGCACAAAGAGCCAGGTGATCAAAGCAAATCCATTTTCACCCAGTCCTTGTTAAATCTCTGCTATCTCAAGCACGTTCAATTTTTCAGTAGACACACCTAATTTGTTGATGATTAAGGGAGAAACAGTACGATAGGAGTCTCAAAGCTTATCCACGGCGTGTAATGGAGACGTCAACCATTCAATGGGTTGTGTTAAATCTTACACTCTAACTAAAAAGTGCAATCAAGTCTTGAATCATAAATCAAATAATTTAAACTGACATGTGCAAATTAAGACGGTCAGTTGCAATTTAAAATGTATACGTGACTCGATTGCAATAACCGAAAGTTTAGAACTCGGTTGTATTTCATATAAAAAGACTTACGACTTCTATTAACTTTTGCCCCAATATAACTTCTTATCAACTCCTCTCGTTGTAAAAGAAAAAAAAAAAGGAAAAATCGTTTAATAAATTTGATATAGGTGCAATTGATCAGGTCCGTTCGTCATGAAAAAGCCCAATATCCACGTAGGCTCATTAAAAGGGCCATCATGAGTAAGCCTTCTCTAGAGGGGCTAGGCCCAAAAGCTTAAGGCCCGTGCCCTCTCTCTCTCTCTCTCTCTCTCTCTCTCTCTCTCTCTCTCTCTCTCTCTCTCTCTC
Source organism: Syzygium jambos (assembly GCA_031216235.1). Lineage (NCBI taxonomy): Eukaryota > Viridiplantae > Streptophyta > Magnoliopsida > Myrtales > Myrtaceae > Syzygium > Syzygium jambos. The sequence goes on from CM062226.1 coordinate 22,377,258, forward strand.
TCTTGTCTTAAGCATCGGCGGATCCTCGGCGGGTCTCTCTCTCTCTCTCTCTCTCTCTTGTCTTAAGCATCGGCGGATCCTCGGCGGGTCTCTCTCTCTCTCTCTCTCTCTCTCTTCTTAAGCATCAGCAGATCCTCGGCGGGCCATAACCCGAAGACTTTCTTTCTTTGTGATGTGCGGGTGCAATGTGCTCGAGCTCCATTGTCGGCGAGCCGAGGATCCATCGCATTTGCACGCGGTGGATTCGAACATGGCACACAGTCAACAAGTGTTTATGGCTGTATGTGGTACATGCTCCTCTCTAAAATGAAAGGAATGGGCCTTTTGATTGATGATCAGCACCAAATGGTAGGGTAAATTTTCATCCATAGGTCAGTAGACATTAGTAGATGTCACGGTTTGATCGTTGAACTTTGATTTTCAAATGCCCAATGTACTAAGCTTTTGTTTCTTCGCAGTTGATGCACTTCAGCCAAAATCTGGCCAATCATCCGATGTAATACGGACATTACGAACACACGGCCAATTTTTTGGTCATTGCCTCCTAGTCGCCACAAGGTCAACATTTCGCCTGAAATTTTGTCAAACTTCGAGCAAATCCCATCGGTTGAAGGTTCAATGCATCGGGTGATTGCAACTGAAGCTTGGGAAAAAGCCACCAAAACCACAAATCATGCCCACTATAACACATTTACCGTGAACTTTTCTTTGCAATATCAAAAATCTTAAAACTATACCCATTGTGACACATTCACCTTAAAATTTTTCTTGTGACATAAAAAACCACAAACTTATACTTATGTGACACAATGACCCTCCGTCGAGGCTCTGTCAGATGATTTTTCAGTCAAAATAACGTCATTTTTTATTTCACTTAAGTCATGCGGGTGCCATGTCAACTCCGTCTGCTTTCCAATGTCCATATAGGTAGATTTTCAATGATGCTCATTGACGGAACTTTGACAGAGGGTAAATGTATCACTTGAATACAAATTCGGGATACGGTGAGCATAGTTTGGAGTTTTTGGTGTCTTTTGCCCTCGAAACTTAACTACAATACCACAATTGATAACTAGTCTGTGTGCAGATATTGCCTGCCCGATCAATAGATTAAAGGGAAACAAATTAGCAGGTAACAAGGAGATTGTTCTTTTCTCAAGTCAATACTGACGTTCATTTTAGGTCGATGGCGAGCGTGCTGTACAGCACGAGGATGGTGTGGCGTCTACATTCATCCTTTGACCATGTTACATTGAGCTCAACACCTTGGAAATCACCGTCCAAAACGTCAGCGAACATGAAACATGTTTTGAGCTCGTGCTTGGAGCGACGACATCTGTGGAAAATTTGCATACCTAGTTGACACAGCTTTCTCTAATCGGTAGCCCATAGATTAAGCGAGCAGTAATCCCGTTACGCTCGCACGAACTCAGGGCTTGTTTGATAACGAAAGTAAGGTCGCCTAGTAACCGACCTTAATGGACATTAACTTATAAGATTCGATTGAGTTGGAAATTCACGTGATGTGGCATAAAAAGGAGGATTTACATGATTCATTCAATGAAGAAAAAAAAACAAAAGCCATTGATCACAACTAGAATCTTGCTAAACGCACCTGCTAAAACCTACAAATAATAATCATTCTTCTATGCTCGGTAAAAAATTAATCATGCCTGGCTGCCGATTTTCAATTATTATCGAACAACCCTTTTATGTTTACTTTCGATATTTTGAGGTGATCAACACTTAAAATTCAGTACTTGGATATTATTGTTCGGTTTTACCAAACGAGCCTTTAGCGACGCTTGTCGTGCCCTTCTTTTTTATCGGAAAAATCGGTATATCCACCTCCCATATGTACCTCTATTATGCGTTCTCGTATTTCGATTTTGTGCTTCGTGTAGACACACGCATGATTAGGTATGCTTTCGTTTGATCTTGTCCCAATTGAACAAAACGATCACGAATTTTTATAATAAAAAAATAATTTGCTCTAGCACTTCCAGGGTGATAAAGACGACGACGGGTGGAATCTTGGGAAACCCTAGTACGTTGCATAACCTAATCTAATTTCTTTTTTTTTATTTAATAGATACGAGCGTTTACACGACTTTGGTTGGTCTTATCTTCAACATCGAGAGCGTGCATTATATAACTATTTTTTCTCGAATAAAGAAACATATAATTCTCTTCCTTCTTTTGAATGAAGAGAGGTGGGATGTGGTGACAATATGACTCTGACCAATCTAATGTGCATCCACTAGGGACGGCCACGCGTTGGAGCTGATGAAGAGCCCATACACTATCCAGTGTATGATGATATAATCTATTATATATATTTATATATATTAGTTAATTAAAATTAATTAATTAAATGTTTTTAGGGAAACAATGATATTCAAAAACTTTTTGATCAACCAGTGAAAATTGCTTTGGACGTTTGTGCGATTTTAATATCTTTGGGCCCCCATGATGTTTAGATAAAAGAAGTTGTCAAGAGAACATTTTGTGAGTGGGTGTCAATTTTTGTAACTAAATCGGTTATATATATATATATATATATATATATATATATATATATATACATGTGTGTGTATACGTATGTCACTTTTTATCCATTTTGGAAAGGGCAATTGCTTTTTTTCCGCATTGAAGAGCTATTCAATTTCCAAATGAGCAAAGGTTAGCTTTTTGATCATGGGTAACCTAACTAGCATAGTGAATCGATAAAGAGATTTCCTATTTATACCCTAAATCGTGAACCCTAGAGGGTTTCCTGTGCAGACTCGAGTCTAAAAACCCTCGAGTGCGCCTAGCTCTCCCTTCTAGACGGGATTGACTTATTTAGACCGGTGGCGATTGATATGTAACTTCTCGTCTTGTCTCGACTACCATCCATATCTACCCGCTAAACAGTTCGACGTCCAACTCAATATTTTGACATCCAACCGACCGCTCCAATCACCCGCATCATCAAAGATCAAATACAAGTGAACGGTGCGAACGATATCATATTTGGACCACCTCCTCGAGTTTTATATCGCATGCTCGTAAGATGAGTTAAGGTATTTCATGTGTCTTTGTTTACCTTATTAAAGTGGGTTTTATTAAATGAATATATAATCTATAAAGTGTCTTTGTTACGATGACCTAAAATCAATGCTAGACATGAAGTTAACATATCTTTCCCAAAAGAATCGCATATTTAGTACAAGTTACTTCTGGTTTTTGTTTGAGAGAGAGAGAGAGTATTTCTACATGAGAAATACAAAGATAATATATGTGGACAGATTAAAGATGAAAGAAGTTGGAACTAACCGAGAAAATTACCCAATCGGTTCTAAACATTTTGTATGGATGTCAATACAGTCCTAAACTTTTCAATTTTGCCAATTTAAATTTAAATCTTTACTCGAAATTTCAATGTACTTATTCCAACCATTTTTCATCGAAAATCACCGATGTAGGAGGGTGCTACATAGGATTGTTTTTAATGACCGGACCACAACCCCTGGAATTTCGCGTTTATGACTAAATCGACATATGTACAATAAGTTTATGACTAATTGGACAATTCCCTCGGAACTAACTAGCAATCTAAATGGTGGAGGACGGCATTTGACAAGCCTAGTGTCAAATTGACGTGAAATCGACCCAAAAATTGTACAAAACAGATTCCAAATAGAAGATGGGCCAATCCTCACTCCATCATGCCATCATACAAAGCTTGACTCGAACGCCCTATTCCTATTGTCTTTTGCATGAAACAATCGTCCAATGTCATTCCCGCAAGCAAGCGAGCGAGGAAGGCTTCAACCACTCACTCTTTTCCTTCCTTTCTTAATGATTTTTTAACGACAGATTTTAACTTTAATTAGGTACCTCCTTAGAGGATCACGCAATTATACGAATTTGACTTGTAGACTTTTATGGTCTTTGAACGAGGCATTCGTCCAATGTCATTCCCACAAGTAATAGAAAGAAGGAGGGGTTCACACCGCTCGCTTCCTCTTTCTTAATGATGTTTACAACGACAGTTTTAACTTTAGTTAGGTATTAATTGGCCTCTTCGTTGACTCGTAATTCTCCTCCACTCCATAATTAGGAAAAAAAGTAAGGTTATTTAATGAAAAGGTTGCCAGCAGGTTTTCAATACCATAGGCGTTGTAATTGCTGGTTTTTGTTGCCTACACCCTTTTGCTCTTCCTTCCTCTTATTTCACTTTTTCCTTGTGAAGTATGCCGTGGGACGAGCTGTTCACCAGTTTGAGGGGAAATTGTCCAAAAAAAATCATAAATCTACTATACTTTTGCCAATTTAGTCCTATAAATTTTCATTATGTCAATTGGGTTCTAAACATTTTCACGTTTTACTAATTGATTTCATCCGGCTAAAATTAATCAAAAATCGCCGACATGAACGCCAACCGTCTTATATAGGCACAACCGACGTTGACATGGACTATTTTAAATAATATTTTGAAATTTTTTTGAACTTTTTCTTTTTTTTCTTTTCTTCTCTTTTCCTTCTATACTTTTTTTCTTTTTCCCATTTTCCCTCCGCTGGCCATCACTGGGTCTCATCGATGGCCAACCTCAAGTGAAGGCCACCCTCACCGACCTTGGGCAAAGGACACCTAGTCCTGGGTTGGCAAGAGCTGCTCTCGCCGGCCCCTGGCAAGGGTAGCCCTTCACCAGATCAAGTGAGGGTTGTTGAAGGGCAGCCCTCACTTGAGGCCGAGGAGGGCGGCCCTCGCCCGAGGCCGGCGATGTCAATGGCCGGTGGATGGAAAAGGGGAAAAGGAAAAGAAGAGAAAACGAAAAGAGAAGAAAAGGAAAAAAAATCAATAAAAAAATATCAAAATATCATTAAACATTGTCAACGCCAGCATCGGCCGTATCGTGTAAGATGACTAGCGCCTACATCAGCAATTTCCTGCCAAAATTGACCGAATAGACTCAATTGACAAAACATAAAAATGGTTAGGACTTAATTAGTTCAATTATAAGATTTAGGATTGAATTGGCATAAATGCAATATAGATTTAGGACTTTTTGGATAATTTTTCCCGAATTTGAGTAATTCATTTTGGTAGGAGATAATGAATTATCGGCTAAAATCTGTATTCATCTTGTGTTATTTGTCAAAAATTTATCACATAATGTTCCTAATTTGTTAATAATTTATATTCGAATTTGTTTCGTAAAATATTTTAGTGTTTTCTTTAACTAAGAAAAATGAAATTAAAGGGAAATCGAAGTGAACACTGCAAGAAAATTCCTGGGAAATGAACATTACTGGATTTGAAGTAACTTGAAAGAAAAATACTTCAGAGGCATATTTGACAGAGTTTTAGCATAACTTGAGTGTGTTCTTCTTCCTTTGAGTTCTTTCTAGTTACACTTCAGGGATCTTCCTCAATGGCTATCGAAATTTAGGGACAATCTTAGGTAGGCAGTTTCTAGAGTGCGTAGGCCTCCCTCATCACATCTGTCTACAAATCCATTTGGTAGAAATGTAGTGAGGAGATCGGCCAAAGACCCAGCTTATGAACCGGAAGGGCAAATCATGCTTCTCCTGTGCAATGCCCTCCAACTGCTCCACGTTTCCATGATTTTCCTCACTAAACATCGAACGATTCTAAGCCATTCGCCCTCATACGTGCATCTTCACCCTTCTTCTTCCTTCCCCAATCAACCAAACAAGTGAATTTGGGAGGACCCAATGCCTTTGTTTTTACCACATAAAGCTGTGATATCAAGAGGACCCACCTAGGGTTCATTGCATCTTGGCATGTCCTTTTGGAATCTGCATTCAAATTCATTGCGATGCTTCAAATCAATGGAGTTCGACCGCTCACCTCACTCAAAAGGATGAGCACTCCCCATCCAAGGCTCACGTTACATCTCAACAGCAAAGATAAGAGGTCTAGTGTTTTTCACATGAATTTGGATTCTCGTTGAAGTATTAAACGCTAGATATCGTAAAATCAAATTACTAAGTGATGTTATAAGCCGTACGTGAGCTTTTAAACAGGTGAATCCTATAAAACGTATAAATTAAGTAAATCTAAAATCAGTCTCATCTAATTAACACATATCAGACCTAATTAATGTCCTAATTTGTCATACGATTCGAGGATAAGACCTTTGACTTTCACCAAGCGGAAATATCCTATGACCTTTGATTTTTGGCCTTGCTAAGGAAAACCCTTTTGGGCTCTCTATCTCTCAAATCATTTTCCACAATAATTGGTGTACCATGGTTGACTTGGCGTGTACAAATAATTCACGACCATCACCATTTTGTTGTCTTGAATTGAATGCAGCGGGGATCGTGCAACTGACCCGTGCTGCTCCAAATGTCAAATCAAGACTAAGGACCAGGTTAATTTAGTATTTAGAAAGCTTATTTGAGCTATAAAATCCTTTAATCAAATACAATGGTATTTCGCAATTTTTTTGAAGCACTTCGGAGAAATGCCATTGCATTTCTAAAGACTTCTAAAGTTTCTTAGCTCAAGATAGGTCTGAAAGCACTTTCACAAGTTACATTTTCAGAATGGAAGGTGCACTGTTCATGCACACTATTCATCTTCTCAAGGAACGAAACCAGAGGCCAGCGACAACCACCTAAGGGGTTTGGCCATGGCCGCCTGGGGGTTGACGGAGGTCGGCCGACCCGCAGGCAACGGTGGCCGGACCTGCGCGACCTAGGTGACGCCTAGGTCAGGCAACCTTAGGTCGCCTCGCCTGAGGTCACATGACCCTCAGGTAGCCAAATCTAGCCGGCGGAGGTTGGCCGACGATCGTTTTAGCCTACCGGCGGTGGTTGAGCTCTTTGCTGATTTTTTTAAAAAAATATTAGCAAAAATCCTTTATGAAATTAGTTTTTACCAAACGGTATTTAGACCAAAGTTACTTTCAACATGATTTTAAAATATATATTACCAAACACTACTTACATTTCGAAAAACCCTTTTAGCTCAAAAGCTTTTGTATTTTGCCAAAAGCATTCCTCCAAAATCGAACTAAACAGGACCTAAGTTCATTGGTTTCATAGTCTCTCTAAGAGATTTGAAAAGCATATCTCATCAAAGTCATGGTGATTGAGAGAGAGATATGAGGCATATCGGATTGGAAAAGGTGCCCGTGGTTTGCAACTTAACCTTCAAGAGGTTCTTGTCCTCGCTCGAAGTCTCCCAATGCAAATCAGGTCAAGGGTCGAACGCCCCTACAGAAGCAAGTAGGAGATATAAATCAATCTGGCATTGACCCATGACATGTCTCAATGCAGAGTCCCAGTACAGTTGAAGTAATTGCACTAGCTTTGTCAGATCAGCCTTGTCACATCAATAGGGCGATAATAAGTCGTCAATTGTTTGTCATTTACTATAATACTAGGGAAAAGTATGTTTATATGGCGTTATTGACGATGACGGACATTGTTAAGCATTTATAACTTGTCTCTTTTATGCATCCTTAAGCTAGTTCACTAATCAACATGACGACTCGTTACTTGAGTGTCGAGAAAATGAGCCTCTTAGAGATCCTAATCGATCTTATTGAATCGAGTTAGCCGGGTGTCCCTTCACGACCTAGTAATGATCTGTACAAGCAGCCTAGAAGCGACTGCTTTTCCCACAACCTGAATCAACGATCGCGCTTGTCGAAGCATAATTTGATGTCGAGCAGTGATCGAGCCGACGATGTTCGAGGATTGAGTCAAACCTCACCACTTGCAAGCTGTTCCTGTTCTCTCATTTAAAATGTAGGGTTCTATTATCCACTTTCCACAGTGCAGGTGCCAGTAGGCTTCGAGCCATATTCTGTGTGTTCACGTGGGGTTCCGCACGGCACTTGGGACGTCCATTCAACCCCAACTAACGAGTGGGGCACTCGGACAGTACCAATCTTAGAACTCAGAGATCTCTCGAAAATATTTTAGGTAAAGGGAAATTTCAATCATGATCGATTCCCTCTTTCGAAATAATTGAATCCCACATAATAGTGTGACGCTATAGTTCATGGAAACTTCGGAAGATGAATGTATTTGAGAGGTTGTCTCACAAGGAATACGAAGGGTCGAGCTCCGACCAATCATATGTTTCGAAACAATAATTGATCGGACCATCGTGAATTGCAGAAACTTAATTTGTTTTTTGGGTACATTTTGGATGGAGCTTGGATCCCACCCAGTAATTGGGAAGGACAAAGTGGGTTCATCGGTAGCTTTTCATTGGAAATAGCCAAAAAGATGGGAGGCCGGTGACCCAAGTGGACATACCAGGAGCATGAGTAGAATTCTTTTGCAAGTACTTGTTTTTACATGAAAGTATGGCAGATAAACCTTTGGTTTCTTTTTAATCACATGTGACTTGCGATCGTTCGTGACCTGATATTTATTTGATTTAGTCTGACAACCCTGATCGAGTTCGTACGTCATCTCAATCAAAGAAGTCCTCTTTTTTGAGCTATCCATCGAAATTCCGACTCTTATCTTATCCGATTCACGGGATTAGTAAAGTATTTACCTATCTAACATGGACCTTTGAGCGAAAGAAAATGAGTTGCAGCAATAATAACGTTGAGGGTCTCATCACGTCAACATAAGATCTGGTCTGGCGTGCGTGAATGAAGCTAGGGCTAAGAGAGCATATATGCATGAATTCAAACGGCATATCGAAGTAGAAAAGGACCAACTTATCAAACAGGAGTTAAATTGCGTCATGCCTTAGATATTATTTTCGCCATCTTTGCCGGCCACCAAAAAAAGTGAGTTCGATATGTCTTTTGTCTATCGATAAAAAAATGGATATATAAGATCACCGTGACAGTTCATAAAATCATAAATGAGAATGAGATGCTCATTTAGTTTTTGTCAGAGTTGACCTAGTTTATGGGCGTGTATTAGGTATAACAAAAGGAGGAAATTACCAAAAAAACATCTTAAACTTATTGTACTTGTTCCAATTCGATTCTAAATATTTTAATTTGATCAATTTAGTTATAAAATTTTTGACAATTTATCAATATAGTCTATCTAGTTAATTTTGGTCAAAAATCGCTAACGTAGACATTTGTTGTTCGACGTGCCACCGCCAACGCTAGCTAAGCCCTCGTCGATCGGAAGTGAGACAACCCTCACCCAGATCTAGCAAGGGTCAGCCTCACCTGTGGCTTGTGGGGGCAACCCTCACCAAATCAAGCAAGGGTGACCTTTGCCCAGCCCTTGTCAGCCATTGGCGAAAAAGAAAGAAAAAAATAGAAAAGGAAAAAAAAATCAGAAATTTTTTTAAAATTTATCTACGTCAATGCCAGTCATACCTCATAGGATGGCCAGCGCCGACTGGACACGTCAGCATTTTTCAATAAAAAATGACTGAAATGACTATATTAACACTTTGTCAAAAAGTTTAGAATTGAATGGGCACAATTAAAAGGTTTAGGATTAAATTGGCACAAATGCAATAAATTTAGGACTTTTTTAGTAATTTTTCCATAATAGAAGGGTTGGTAATATCTCAAAATGGTCCAACACACGAGCAGGACCTCATTACTTTGGCTGATCTTGGATTTGCATATCGCTAGGATGGGCACATGGTAAGAACGAGGGGAGCTCATGGCAACTTCTTCTGTGCTTGCTTCTTTTCCTTCTCGTTATTGACAAGCTACTTATGGAAATGAAACAAGGTGCACGGACATTCTACGAGCTGAGTCTAATAGTTCATTCAATCCCTACGCCTACAGCATTAGGGTTTCTTTGGCATAACTAGGGTCTGCATAGCAACGTTTCTATTCCCAGAAATAATTTATGATCAGAAATAGTTTTTTTCTATTTCTATTTCTATTTCTTGAAACAGTTTCCGAGCAAAAAATAGCGTTTAGTAACTACACAAAATTTCTATTCCTTGAATAGCAAAAGAATAGAAAAAAGCGTTTAGAGCGCAAATGATCTATTTCTATTCCATGGACGAGTTTCTCCCTTTTGGGCTGCTGGCAGAGGATAGCGAGTGGCAGTGGGGGGCGGAGGATGGTGGTCAATAACAGGAGGTGGCCGGCCGGCTGCAGCGGAGGATGGCGGTTGGCGGCGGGAGGTGGTTGGCATCGGGCGACGGCGAAGCACAGTGGTCGGCGGCAAATCACTGTGGTGTCCGGTGGCGGTGACCGGCAGCGGGAGGTGGCTGGTGGCCAGCATCGATCGGTGGAGCACAGCAGTCGGCGGCGAAGGACAACGGCCCGTGGTGGGTGACCGCCGACGTCGGGTGGCTAAGGCTTGCGGCACCAGGTGGCCGGCGGTCGAGGGCAGCCAACACTAGGTGGCAGCCGGCGTTTGACAGTGGAGCATGACGACTGGTGGTGAAGGATAGTGGTGGGTGGCCGCTGGTGGTGGAGGACAGCGGCCGGTGGTGGGTGACCGCTGACATCGGGTGGCCGGCGACGGGAGGCGGGAGGGCCCAGGTGGCAGCCGGCATCAGGCGATGGAGCACGGCCGCCGGCGGCAAAGGACGGCGGCCGGTGTCAGGTGGCAAAGGACAGAGGTCAACGGCAAGAGGCGGCCGGCGGTGGACGACGGCCGGCGGGCGGGAGGCGGCCGGCGGACGGCGGCGAAAGGCGGCCGATAGGTGGCGGCAAAGGATGGTAAGAGGCGGTGGTGGGCAGGTTGTGGCCAGCAGATTGTTTCTTATTTTTGGAGGGTTCCAGAAAAAATCATTTCTTGTTTTTGTTCCAGAAACAAAGAAGTAGATTTTTTTTGCTTGTTGTTTCTGTTCCAAATCTATTCCAGAATCACTTTTTTGTTCTAGAAATAAAAAAGTAGATTTTTTTTTTACTAAACGGATTTCTGTTCTTTTTCTGTTCTGGGAAACAAAAGAACAGAAAAACAAAGAAACGAAAACGTTATTAAACATGCCCCTATGGTTCCATCGAAGCTAGATGAGGCAACTTCCTCTAGACAAATGCGAGGTGCTGTAGCAGTTATGTGTATGCCAAACGCCGCGCCAAAGCTAAACCAGCCTTTTTCGTAATCGTCATTGCCACAAAAAAGTTGTCTCTCTTATTAATTGATGTTTGAATAGATATATTTCCAATTTTGGTGGTTGACTGTGTGATTTATTGAATCTCACAGATGTTCGAAATATTGTGTATATACTATATCTAATTGTCATTATATCTAGATTCATGATGTTGGGTGTCTTATCACATTAATCTGAGGTCAATATATATGATCGAATGTTGCTTGTATTACATGTAAAATCTTATCAGACCATAATTGACTGTTCTAAAAGTTTAAATTATTAGATTAATGAGTTATTTATTATATAAACATTCTAACACTCCCATTAACGTGTAGGCTAAACTTTGGCCTAAGATTAAGCGTGGAAATAAAATATAAGGGAGGCAAATAAGTGGCCTTGAAAGATTTGAATTCAGAGGACCCGCTCTAATATTGTGTTGATTTTAGAGTCGGAGGCTTGACACAATTAAGGTTGAGTGATATGTATATATAAAAGTGATTAATTATAGTCGTGGTACAGATAGAAATATATTAATGTAAAGGTCCCATGATACATATTATGTATTTCAACAGAATATTAAAGAACCTAAGATTTCTTATCTCTCACTAACTTTGTTTCAAAGCAAGCACTCGTCAAAATAATGCAAAGCCACACAAGAACCAAAATGCCACTACGATTGGAATATTCTCAAGATGGGCTTCTTCATTGGGATAGTAAAAGTCACCATATCGTCTTCCGTAAGCATAATGCTTTTGTACCGTTCACCCACCTTCACTTCTGGGTTTGAAACAGCTAAAGAAGTTTCAGACCTACTTGCTTGCGGTTAACTCTTAGTGATCTTGCTCACCAGTATCAACTCTGGGGCACGTTCAAAGCATGGGTTAGATACTGGGCAATATGTTGCTGAACGTGCTCAACTGACACTCTCTGAACTGGTGTGGGAATACGACAATGGAGCTATTGGTGTACACCTCCCCGTTGAGATCTCCTCTGTCTAGTTCAGTTTCTCATGGCGTTTGTCCGATGACTTCAGTTGCAACATCACTTCTTCATCATATTCCTCGCCCCATTTGGAGGCAGAAGTTGATTAAACTTACTGTGTAGACTGGACTTTCCAGCTCTTTGGATCAGGAAAATCAGATGATTTTCTTGTCATGCCCTGCCCATATCCTGCACAAGCGAATAAAACAGGCAATAATAGTCGGTGCTAATATTGCAAATCTTGTCATATTTATGTATCCTATTATTTTGCAAAGTTGTCCCTACGTAGAACGGAGATACCATCATCAGAATATCCACATAAAGGAGGATTTTTCCACCAAGACCTACAATGAGCAATGTCACAAACTTGTGCTGGCAAACGATGTCGTGTTATCTATATCTTGAGGGTTGACATCTCGAGCGAGATGACATGTCGGATTGTTCATTCTGAAATAATGCCATATGTGAGTTTTCAGCAACACAAGTGGCTGATGTCGCTTAAATGATTTGTTTTTAGAAGTTTTGGCACTTGAATTATCACTTGGAAAGTGATGATATCAAAGTGAGCATAGCACGAAAGTTGTAGAACTGTTATCGTTCTCTTCCGTGATTAGTGTCATGTTAGGTCAATTTTTCGTTATGTTTTATTTTTAAACCCGTCGTGCCATGTTGCATGTGTGATTGTCTTGTCATTCCATTTTCCCATCATGTTTGAATTTAAATTTGTTAGGTCATGTTGCATGTGTGATTACCATGTCATGTCATTTTCTTGACATCTTTTGAATTTGAATGTCATGTCATTTCCTCATCATGTTCTAAGTTCAAATCTGTCATTCCATGTCGTGTGTGATTATCGCCATACCATTTTATTTATTTCATTGTTTTGGATTCCAAATTTGTCATGTCATGCAGTATGTGAGTATTGTCATGTCATGTTTTTGAATTCCAAAATCACTATGTTATGCTAGATGTAATTAGTGTTATGCCATGTCATTTCCTTGTTATGTTTTGATGGCAAGATTGTTATGTCATTTTGCATGTGATTGTTGACCTTTCATGTCATTTTCCCATCATGTTTGAATTTGAATTCGTAATGTCATAATTAGGAGTGTGCAGCAAAGATCTTTTATCTTCATCCGGGGAGATCTCTAGGAGAGAGCCTAATTCCAAGTCCGTTAACATATTCAATTGGACCCGCCTTCACTCAAAGGCAGAAACCAATGAGTTAAAGGCCAACTAAGATGTTTTAATTACTCAACATACGCATTTCAACAATTTCCTCCTTAATTCAAGTATAATTCTACGTCAACATGTCTTAACTTGAACCATCAACGCCCATTTTCATCCTTATTTGAATTTGAATTCACCATGTCATTATAAGGAATGCCCGATATCTTCACCTGGGGAAATCTTCAAGAGAGAGCCCAAGTTCAAGCTCGTCAAAATATCTTATTGGACCTGCTTTTACTCAAAAACTTAAGCTAATGAGTTATAGATCAATATATTAATTACTCCACACGTGCATTTCAATAGTTTCTCCTTTAATTCAGGTATACTTCTGCATAGTCTCAGCTTGAATCGCCAACGCCCATCTTCATCTTCGATCTCTTTCTCCGGACCAAATCAGCTACCATCGGAACTGCATTACTACACCACAATGTCCACCTTCACTCCATATCTCTTCCGCCAATCTAAACCGTGAAGGTTGGCCAAAAGCCACATTGGTCAGATTCCTTCCTTAAAATATTCACAAACAACAATACACGTTGGGAATGGGCCACTAATCAATCATTGGCTTTGATACCACCATTTGTTCACAATGCGCAACACAAATCCAATACCTTAATATGGGGAAATCTTTGATATCTTCACTTAGGGAGATCTCCAAGGGATAGCCTAAGTTCGAGTCCATGTCTAACCTAGTCAACATATTCAGTTGAACCCATATTTGCTAATGAGTTTTTGGTCAACTAGGATATATTAACTACTTTACATCACATCATACCTCCAATGTGAGATTTTTTCAACCACAACTCGCACGTGAAACTCTGCAGTCATGTCACGTGTAAGTATTTTCATATCATGTCATTCTCTTATCATTTGAATTTCGAGAACTTGTTACCAATGCATGAGGAGAGATTGCTTCACATTGTTTTATTTACATAAGAATTACATTTAAATGTAAATCAGGAATCGTCAATTATATGTCATTTCATTCAAGATAGTATTGTATATTGTACACTTTACTACTAATTATTCTATGACTATCAACATACATACTGATAAAATACAATGTACTTTACTTCATCTGATAGGTATATTATCAATCGGTTAAAATGAAATCGATCCTCGCTTGCATGAGATTATTGATTCCCATAATAAGTACACATCCGTTACACCTCGAATTTAATCAAACATATGAATCAAGATTCAATTGTTTCTGTAGGTCTTCATTCTTCACAAATTCTTCAGGACTTATTCCCTTATCTTGATCCCCTGAAATCTGTTGATACTCCTCCTCTTCTAACATACCCTTTCAGTAAAGCTAATGTATATAGTTTGATCTTCTCCCAGCATTGTCTAATCAAAAGCTTCTTAGTATTTCTTGCAACCCTCGCGATTCATTTTGATCTTATTTAACAACTCTATTTCCTTTTATACTGCCACCTTGAGTTTAAGGTTCAAAGGTATTCTAAAACCAATTGAATCAGTTCATGTTCTCCCTGGTGTCCTCTTGTGATACCTCAGGTCATTAGCAGACGAGATTGACAGTCCAAATACTGAGTATATTTCACATAGTTCAATATAAGTTAAGGTTTATTTAAGGTTGAGTATTTTGCAGATTTACAGTGAGGCCTATAAGCAGGATCTTACATAGTTTGTAACCTTATCAAATACAATTCGATGAGTACATTCATCTAACTCTGAGAGATTATGAGCAATTTAAACTGAGGCTGGGCTCAATTTGGCATGGTTTTCTGAAACAAACTTTGCTCGAAAGTCAACTGAAGCTCATGTTAAGCTAGGTCGAGCTTGAACTGCAGTTTCTGAAGTATGATGAGTTTTCTACATGGAGACATTCAACTACCATATGCAGGGCTCATCAGAGAGTACGAGTCAAGACGACAGAAAGAGACGTCGGCCATCTGGTAACCACAGGTAAGCCTACTTCCGCACCAGTGGTCTAAAACATGATAGACGCTTGCCGCCGGGGTGAGCATCGCCGGGCCGTCATTTCACTCTCCTTCCCTCTCTATTGCTCTATCAACTGGGCTTGGCAGCACAGCCACCTCGCGATGGCGGCAGTCTCCGAGAAGCAATGACCACCACATTGTCGCTCGCTCGCTCGCTCCTCTCTTATTTGCGGTGGCAAACTTAGATTTGTGATGATAACCACCATATGTTTGCCATCATGAAGGTTGCTTAGTTGATCTAAGTTTCTTGATTTATTATTTTTATTTAATTTTTCTCAGATCCTATTTTCTATTTCTTATTTATGAGTTATTTATTTGATTAATAATGTCTATGTCCAATTTTATATCGGACAAATGCACTAGAAGTCATAAAACTTATCGAAAAAGTGTAATTGAGTTTTAAAACTTTCAAAAAGTGCAATCAAGTCCTAAAATTTATCAAATTTGTCTATCGAAAAATGCCGTCGTTTTGGGATTCAATTACACTTTCGCGATAAGTTTTAAGATTTCTAGTGTATTTATCTCATTTTATAGTCAGTAGTTTCCCAAACAAATGACGGGGAGTTAAAAACGTTCGAGGGACATTTATTTATTTCATCTTATCACGCTATCCTGCTCATGACACATATTAAGCATGCAATTAAGAAACATTCGCAGTTATCAATACATGATTTTTTTTTGTCGGATTATCAATTGTCACTGTTTTGATCATCCAAAGGCTCTTTATAAAGTATGCCAACTCATTAATGAGACCCAATTTGATTTTCTCCGCCAAACCCTTTTTATATACTTTTTTGTATACTTGTGATTCTCTTATTTGGTCAAAGATGTCCATATTCAACTCTATCTATGGTGTTCGACCCAAAAAAAAATCCATGCATGGTGCCTTACAAAAAAAGTTGATAGATAAGTAAAAACAGCGGGTGATTTTTTTTTTATTTCATCTCGTCATATCCTATCTTATCCTGAATTCTGAAAACTAGAAATAGTTTTACGATTCCAATTATCTCTCGAGTATTGACCCACGTCGGAATCAGAACGACGACGGTGTTATTGGATCGTACTGTAAAATATGATATATTACAAAATCTACTCGAGTATTGACTCACGTAAGCAATAGCACGACGGTGTTACTGTATCGTACCGTGGAACACGATTTTACTACGGAAAATCATCAAAGTCCTGACAAATTCCAAAGTCTATTTTCTCCGGCTCTTCCTAAATAGATACATCTCCCCGGAGAACACTACAGTAACCTTTTGACTTTTTGACCGTAGTAACATTTTCACGATGTATACAGCATGAAGCGAAGTCCAGATAACGCCATTGACTCTAATCTATCCGCGGTTTCTCTCTCCTCCTCCTCCTCCTCCACCACCACCACCATAGTTGGAGGTGGAGCCCATGGCTTGACCTCTGCTCTGCTGTCTTTTCTGCTTACTTACCCTCCTCTCTCTCTCTCTCTCTCTCTCTCTCTCTCTCTCCATTCTCCTGTCTATATGAATTCTATTGTGGGCTTGCTGCCCTTGTTCTCTGAGCACAGAAAGGTGGGTTTCTCTTCTTTCCCTTCTTTTATACTTTCCTCACTAAGCTCTCTCTATCTCTCTGTGGAGGAGCAAATATCAAGAAACCATATCCATTTTCCTCTCTCTTGTTTTGATGGATCTGCAAGATCTAGCCTCCCCATGATCTCCTCCTTCGTTTCCCTTCCCCTCGAGTGGCTTTCGATGGGCCGATGAATTCTGGGTGGTGTATGTGATTTTCTTGCTTTCTTTTCTTGCTTTCATCTTTCTTCCCTTTTCTTGGGGGCACTGCGTGGAAAACTAGGAAGCTGGGAAGATGACACGTGATCAGTAGTCATTCTTGGAGATTTCTGAACCGGTGGGTGTTCTTGTTTTCTTCCTTTTCCCGTATGTGACGAGTCAAGACCTTCTGGATTTCCTAGAGGCTGACCGAACACTCCCCCCCCCCCCCCGTTAGAAAATGCGACTTTGACTTTCTGCATTTCTTCTTTGTCAAAATCTGTCCTCTTTTCTTCTTTTCTTCCTGTGGGGTTTCAGTTGATTCCTTTTTCCTCCTTTTCGGCCTCCAGCTGCTGCTGTTGTCGCGGTTTCATCTTTAGCAGAGGAAATGAGGCGTGTATTGCCGGTGGTGATATTTTTCTGTGTTCGCTTAATCTGCAGCTGAAATTGAAGCAAAGCATCCAATCTTGGACTTTTCTTTGACGGCGCGAGCCAAAATTTCTTAATTAATGACCTGCAAGTTTGAATGCATTGC
Source organism: Syzygium jambos (assembly GCA_031216235.1). Taxonomy (NCBI): domain Eukaryota; kingdom Viridiplantae; phylum Streptophyta; class Magnoliopsida; order Myrtales; family Myrtaceae; genus Syzygium; species Syzygium jambos. Next base: position 22,394,727 of record CM062226.1, read on the forward strand.
TGACTTCGTTGTGTACTTGCAGTTTATATGCCTTGTGTTGAGTTGGGTTGTAGAATCTTAAGTTCCAGTAGATTATGGCTATGAGAGTTTAAGAGTATTGTGTCAAAAGAGGGTCTGCATCAATCTGTATAATTTGATTTCACCTGATTTATATTGATCCGTGCTGGGTTCTTGTTTCGTAATCACCATTCTTTTTGCTTATGGGAAGTATCATAAACACTCCTCACTTTTGATTCAAGGACCAGTTACCTCTATTTTTGCAAAATATCATTCACATACCCCTAAGCAAACCTCTATTTTCTCTAAAAAGTATGTATTTGGTAGTTTCAAGAGTAGAGGTATAATGAAAGGTGAGGTATGCTGTTGGTATTGTCCCTTTTGTTTATGACTATGATGACATGGTTGCTATGTCACTCTTGCAGTGTGAATCCATTGACGTGATCGGAACTTGGAAATAAGAGGAACCTAGTCTTGCTAGATGTGCAGAATCTGGGGAGGTTGTTGGGTGAGATGAGGGATGTTATCTGGGTTGATGAACTTTCTGTGGTCCTGTTTCCGGCCGAGGTCAGACCGATATGTTCATGCGGGTTCAGACTCTGGAGGTCGCCAAGATGGGCTGTTGTGGTACAAGGACTTGGGGCAACACCTAGTCGGTGAGTTCTCAATGGCCGTTGTCCAGGCCAATACTTTGATAGAGGATCATAGCCAGATTGAGTCAGGGTGTTTGAGCTTGCATGAGTCCGGACCTTATGGTACTTTTGTCGGTGTATATGACGGACACGGCGGACCAGAGACATCGCGCTATGTTGTTGATAACCTCTTTCAACACCTCAAGAGTATGTCCTTCAACTCTACTGGACTTTTCATTTGATGTCTCTAGCTATTCATTTCTCCAATATGGACACCACTGAGCTTAGAAAGGCCAATAGGTTGATCGTTCTCCGTAGTAGCAGTTGCCTGTTAAGACTAGAGGATTCCTATGCATGACCTAATTGGCCAGAAAATATGCATGACAAGGTCATTAAATGCTGTGTCCAGCCATTTGCATCTGCAGCCAAGAGCTTCTTTGCCATTCGGCTCTTGTTGGTGCATTCAGATGCTAAGTAAAATCTTTCAAGTTTCATACTCATAAATCTGGCAGCAATAAAAATTGGTCTACTTCGCTGAACTCATAAAATTCAGATAAGTGTTTCGTGAAATATTTATATTCCAATTGATAAATTAATATGTCCCTAATGCTGCCTGAGTAAATTCAACATGTGATTTTCTGAGTAAATTAATATTGACCTTCCAGTACTGGGTACTGATTTGTATTTTAATACAACTTCCAGTGTCTACATCAGAGCATCAATCTCTGTCCGTTGACGTGATAAGGAAGGCGTACCAAGCCACTGAAGAGGGTTTTCTTTCTATTGTCACCAAATTGTGGCCAACAAGACCACAGATTGCAGCAGTTGGATCTTGCTGCCTTACTGGTATAATTTCTGGTGGAACACTTTACATTGCAAACCTTGGTGATTCACGAGCTGTTCTTGGGAGAGCTGTCAAGGCAACAGGGGAGGTTTTAGCCATCCAGCTGTCAACAGAGCATAATGCTAGTATAGAGTCCATAAGACAGGAACTCCATTCGATGCACCCTGATGACCCGCAGATCGTTGTTTTAAAGCATAACGTATGGCGTGTTAAGGGCCTTATTCAGGTAATGTTTTTGCAGCATGGAACATGATGGATAAAATTATTTTCTCAAATCCTTGAGATTTCTTGCTTTGCTGTTCAACCTTATTGATCACATGAGGTTCTTTTTAGTATAAGTTGCCAGGATCTTGCTCTACATCACTTTTTCAAAAGATTGATTGATTGTGCACACAATGAGATGCCTTCATAAAGTAAATGAATTATATGTGGTAAGGGCTTTGGTTGATTGTCTAGCTTTTTAGCTCAATTAGTCACAGATGTTGTCTGGTTTGAACTTTATGATTTAATAGTTAGTGCTCAAATTTTAGCGGACTTTCATAAGTATTGAGATGGCGCCAAGTTCAATCTTGGATTATAATTGCCTGCCTGTCAGGCTTAGAAGTGAGGTGCCTTGGTAAACCCATCCTGGCCTTAAATATGAAGCAAATCTACTACAAACACATGCGTACTAGAGTCCCGTTTCTGTAGTGCTATGTATTTTGTTTCTTTATACTGTTTTGGTGCTATATAAGTACGTAAGGTGACAGATCTGGAAACTTAGACATAACTGCCGTGCTGCTTGTTTGCAGATCTCACGATCTTTCGGTGATGTGTACTTGAAGAAGGCTGAATTTAACAGAGAGCCTTTATATGCCAAGTTTCGTCTTCGTGAACCTTTCAGAAGACCAATATTGAGCGC